>CM069074.1:19501925-20146568 GCA_035220775.1 Malus fusca | reverse complement strand
GTAGAATTTGACCGGTTATAGTGTAGTATAATTATTCTTACATATTGTGTGTGATATTATTTGATTAGTTCCAAGTGTTTTAAACATAGTTGTAAGATAACCAGACAGAAGTCAAGTATCCTCTTTATTTAATAGTTGATGCTGTTACACGTCTGGAAAATCGACAGTGCCCATCGTTACAGGCGTACCTTGCTTTACATGCTCACATCTGTTACATCTGGTCCCTACATATTTGTTATTGCTAATACACATTTGATTGATTTCATTTGTTGTGAGATTTTTAATACGTACTGTGTCACAAAACATTGTCTTGTATGCATTTCATTGTTAATCACTGTATCTTACTGAGACTGTTTGCTTTATCTGCAGATAATGCTGGTGTTATTGTGAATCCGAAGGGAGAAATGAAAGGTACATCCCAAATCATATCCATTTACTGTTTCCTCAGCTGTAAAGTTTGGTAACACTTTGATAGGTTAATTGAGTCACCCTTTCTTATCGGTTGCTCTGCGTGTTTGTTTAGGGTCTGCTATTACCGGTCCAATCGGGAAGGAGTGCGCTGATCTCTGGCCTAGGATTGCAAGTGCTGCTAATGCCATCGTCTAAATGTTACTCGCCGCGCTCTTGAATAGGACAGATATATGATTGAGTTATGGTTCTTTTTGTTATTAGAAGGGATGTCGTTCCTGAAATATGACTAAATTTTGTTTCATCTTGTTGATGTGTTGTGCAAACTTAAATGGATGTTGTTTTGTTCTAGACATTACTATTATGCTTATTTTTCAGAGTTTAGAAATTGCATTTTGTTAATCTCTTGAAATATGACCTTCCTATTGATCTATAAGAGGGTGCAAAATCGGTTTGTCAAAATTGTGTCGACATGAGTCATGTTAAAATGACTATTGTTACAATTGGGTTAAAGCTGGAGAATTATTGTTTCAATTGGGTTAAAGTTGAGGGATCATTTCACAATTGGGTTAAAGTTAAGGGACATTGAATTCATTGGTTTTTCATATTAGCCCCTTGATTCACTCTCTCGTGCGTGGCGCGTGGTTAATTTTAATGGAAGTTCTAACAAAGTTGATGAAAAAGATCATAGCTACAAGTTTTGATGAGTTAAGGAATCAATAGTCATAGATTTTTAATTGAGGAATCATTACTCTAATTTAGTTAAAGTTGATAAATCATTACTACAATTTCCTCAATTCTAAAATTGGTTAAAATTCTAACCGCTCGCTTGTGAAAACAATGTGCAAGGAAGAATTTCCTAACTACAGGACGTGAATGATTAGTGCAATTTGACTTTAATCTAGTGCAAATTGTTGTTAGTTCAGCGAAGGTTTCTTTTTTCTTTTTCTTTTTCATCTGAAGCAAAGGTTTCTAGTGAGTCGTAATGTCTGTGCTGACAGAATAATCAAAATAATTATGTATACGTTGGAAGACCAATACAGCAGCATCAATGGACTTCCTACCGCCCAAACCCAATGTACTACACTTTCTGAAGATTTACCACATTTTACTTTATGTCCCTTCAATTTTATTGGAATTTCATGCAACTAAATAGGCTTTAAATGAAGAATTATAAATGAAAAGGTGAAATCATGATCATTTCATCATGTACGAAACAGTGAAGGATCCTCCCTCAATTTATTACAGTTCCAACATCTCAAACAAAAGCTAAATCGTTACACGCACACGTATACTGCATTTTGGTACATAGCTTCCATATAGTTCTAGCCCATCTTGGCTCTACCGACGGTATTCATCCTAGCGCAATACTCGAACAAGCTTCCATCGAAGCAGCCTCTAACGGCTTCTTTTGACAGCATACCCTCTTCATCCCTAGCAAGCACATACAATAGCCCCCATTCCAACTTATTCGCGATCCTGCCCGAACCACACTCCCTAAGTCAGCCAAGTGAAGAACAAAAACTAATTTGTACCAAAGTGTAGTGTCTCTGGGACCCGAAAGGGCTTACCATCCAAAGAAGTCATATCCAAGTCTGTTCCCCTCGGTCATGTTCCAAAGCTCCCCCAGCGTGAACTGGTCAGGTACGGTATGGGCATACTTGCTAAACATGTTCTCCAAGTTGGCTGGGCTAAACCTGCAAAATGATTGAAAATGAATTCTAGTGATTTCTTTACGAGCCATTATCGAAGATCGTTACTTTGTCGCATTTAATTTATAATTACATACCTTCCTTCTGTGTCATAAGTCCCGGAATCACTACCATGCTTTGCCTTGTGAATGTTGTAAATGTGTATGGGAAAGAAAGGAGAAGGAATCCACCCCTGTGTAAATTAGAAATTCAAGAGATACAAAGCAGCTTTGATTAGTCACGCTTTTCAAGAGATACACAAGTTAATTGCTCATAGAACGCCTATTAGTAATTAAATAATTAACATCTCCTTTCTTATAAACAAGTTTGGAAATCAATATGCAACTTACAGGCAGAGTGGGATAACTCAAAGCCCCATTGATAAGAACAGTCATAACAACGGAGGCGATAAGATTGAAACCGATGGCTCGCAATCCTGATTATTTAAGGGAAAGGAATAAAGAATACATTAGAACCAATTAAATCCACTACAAGGGTGCTTAATGTACAATTAAGGAAGGAAAGATTGAAGCCAGTAGACAAAATGTTGTAAACTAAATGACATGAAAGTCGATGATTAGATTATCACTTAAGTGTTAATAAATGTGCTCATTTTCTATTGGTGACACATCATTTGGTTTGCAAATTTTGTCTACAAATTTAGTATCTCTAGCATTACTATTAAGGAAAGGTAAGTTGAAGGCAGCAGACACATAACATGAAGATTTACCAGCAAAAGTTTCCCAAGGATAGACAATGCCATTGTAGTCCGGGTCGAAGAAGGCGACATGCTGCTGAAGAACACTCATGTCACGGTGCTGATGGCCGACCGTTCCCGTTGGATGGTCTGTGTCTGGAGCAACCAATGCTCTGGGCATATCTGCAGTTGGATATGTGTTAAAGATGATTAAATATGAATTAGTGTGCTGGAGGGCTGTATTAGCATTTTATTTTCTAACCTACCAGAACATGTCACAATTACCATCATTTTTGTCATGGAAAGTTTCGAATAGTAAGAAATTAAAAATTTATCAAAGTAAAAAAATAAAATAAATAAAACACACCTTTACCTCAGCCTCCACACCTCTATTAAATTTTGTTCTTTGTTTTCGTTTCATTAATTTATTCAATTCAATTACTGAAAATAAAGAGCGGTGCATAAAAGGAAACAAAACAAAAAAATGGTGTGCAACTAGTCCTCTCATCGAGATCATTGATTCCTGTTATGGAATCTCCGTGTGCATATTGATATTGGAAGAAGAATAAAGAGTAATAAGCTTATAAATATATACAAAAGTGAAAGAGAGATATATTTATATATATAGCAAGAAAGAAAGAAAATGAAATTGGTCTGACATACATGGTTTAGGAAGTTTGGTTTCCAAGTTACTCCTGACTCTCCTCTCAATAGTGACAGGTGCATATGGAGCTTGTGTGGCCAGTGCTTCATTCTCCGTCACAGCACTCGCAGCCATAATCGATACGGTTTTCTGCGACCTTCTTGCTCTCTTTCTCTCTCTCTCTCTCTCTCTCTCTCTCTCTCTCGCATATGGAGGAGGTGCAGAAATATACAAGACTAGCTAGGTGATGAATATTTTGGTTATAAAGAGCGGTGGTAGAGAAAATTACTATGGGAAAGGCAAATAAGGAGGAAAAGTCGTCCTCCCCAGTCAGCAGCAAGTAATACGCTATGCGTGGCAAGAAATGCAAACACCACCTGATTTTGGAGGGTAAGTTGTGGCTCAATGTGAGAAGTGCATGCAAATCTTGTTTCACTCCCTTCTTACACTTGGACACCATGCACGTATCTCTTTCTCTTTGTGCTATTATCTTATGCTTAACTTCATCAGCCATGCCTGCCTTTCAGCACAAATCATAATTAAAGCTACAGAGTCCTATACTAAATATAACAATAGATACTGCAAAGTTTTTGACATGTGTGAGAGAAGGTTTTCAGTTAACATTTCAAAGTTTGAATCTAACGTATTTTTATACTAATAATGCTAGAGAGATCAAAATTTTCAAACTAAATTTGCAAATCAAATGATGTGGTTGTTGATGATTGAATTATTACTTAAGCGTTGATTAACATGTTTATTTTATATTGGTGACATATCATTTGATTTGTAAACTTGGTTTAAAATTTTGGTCTCCCTCATTACCCATTCTTATACACCCTCACCATTAGTGACGAAGTCAGAAATTATAAGAGAAATGGGTAAAACGTTTAGGTTTTATTGTCATTTTAAATACATTGGACAATTCAGAAAAAGTTAAAAAATAGACAGTGTAGCCAATGAAGAGATTGAAACAAGAGTGGCTCAAGTGAACAGAAGGTGCAAAAATTGAACACGAAATCACAAGCATAAGTATCACTTCTAATGCAAGATTCACATTGTTCAGCATAAAATCTCGATGCACATTACACTTAGTAGAACTAAACAGTATAAAACCTATCTATCCACCATAAAGCACATCAGAAGATACTAAAAAACTCCAAAAAAAAAAAACCTATGATAACTAAAAGAAAATCTTTTGTTATTAAATATTTTTAACTTCATGTTTAAGAGTTTTAACATTTCAAAAGTAGTCTCAAAACACGCGTCCAATCTAAAGACGATAAATTTAGCCAAAGTTATACAATTAGGTATAATTATATTATTTGGTACAAAGCTTGATAAAAGAACTGAAATGGTCTTAAAAAGATAAAGAAACTAATACAAC
This sequence comes from Malus fusca, assembly GCA_035220775.1. Taxonomy (NCBI): domain Eukaryota; kingdom Viridiplantae; phylum Streptophyta; class Magnoliopsida; order Rosales; family Rosaceae; genus Malus; species Malus fusca. The sequence goes on along the minus strand of CM069074.1, from coordinate 20,141,745 downwards.
ATCACTCAAAAATGAAAAAACAAAAGTCAGAAGATTGATTAAGAGAAAAGAAAAAAGTAATATAAAAGTGAGGAAAGAAAAGATGGTGAGACCATTTTAAGGAGGAATAAGGAATTAGTTAAAGATAAAAAATAAAAAAAGATAAAAAATAAAAAAAGATAAAAAAAGGTTACCATCTTCTTTCCCACGCACGCCAACTTTGCAACAAAAACATTTTCAAATTCTGGCCTTCTCCACAAACGCTCCCCTAGCACCTGCCCAACCCTGTCCAGACTTGCATAGCTCCATCTAGAACAATGGCCGCATAAGTGCAACAACAGTCTAGCAGAGAGGCGAATTCTCGCACTTAGAGTCGATTTCCAATGATCTAGATATGGTCGCACTTCCTTGCACCAAGTAATATAAAGGTTTCCAAGCTGTACTCTTCTTTTTCATATGCAAGAGTGTTCATGGAATACCGATGAAATAGTTTCGTTACTTTACAATTGAAGTAGTTAAAATAAGTTTGTTTTGAATTATTTAGGACAAACCTCCCCCTACTGAAGCAAAAACGAGGCGATCTTTACCAGTTGGTACATGTTGAGAGGTTAAATTCTCAATGATTACATACGGGTAGAAGATTCCTATTGTGCCTCAAGGAAGGAAAGTGTCAAAGAAATTATAGAAAGTTTGGAGTGTCAAATGAGATTTTTGAAGTGTTAATAACAATTCCCAAAAAAAAGGATATCATCTTCTTTCTTACGCACGCCGGCTCTGCAACAAAAACATTTTCACATTCTGGCTTTTCTACATACCCCTTAGTGCTTGTCTAACCCTGTCCAGACCTGCATAGCTCAGCCTAGAACGATGGTCGCATAAGCACAACAATAGTCCAACAGAGGGGCGAATTCTCGCTCTTAGGGTCAATTTCTGACGGAAGGTGTGCTCGGAACAATGGTCACATGAGCGCAATAATAGTCTAGCAGAAGGGCGAATTCTCTCTCTTAGGGTCAATTTTCGACGAAATGTGTGCTCGCACCTCCTTGCACCTCAGTAGCTTCGCCACTGCTCACCACTATGCTATCCCAATAACTAAATAGTATATATTTTCGGATGGGTATTTTAAATTTTTATGGTCAGAAAGCTCTTAGTGGTGGAATATAAATTATTCATTTTCGCCTAAAGATGTAAATAAAAATGTATGTTTACATGTTCTTCTACGGTGACGGTTTTGATGATCAGAACAAGCTGCCATGTTTTTCTCTGTGAAGATGAGTTGTCAGTGGTTGCCTTCTCGGCTTAGTTGAAGTTTGTGTTTATTTGTGCCGCCCAAAGGTTGTGTGGCCTCATTTTCGTGATGGTTTTGTGTATTCCTCAGCTTGGGATCTGTCACTACTGATCTATTACGGAAGATTTACACCGCTGATTCTTGTGTATTGTGCTGTTTGTGGTGGTTATGTAGAGAATGTACTATGTTTGTTTGTTGTGCTTTACTCTTTTTAGATCAAGGATTTGATCATTGAAAAAATACACCCAGTTTAACGTACACCCAGCTGAACGTACTTTTTAAAATCATGTTTTAATCTTTAATGATAAAAAAAACCCCCCAATTTTCTCATTCAGTAACATGGACGAATGCCAACACCTTTAAACGTCAACACCACGCCAAGCGACAGACACCTCATCTATTCGTAAACGAAAGAGAAGAAAACGAGACTCTATGCGAGTCACGATCGTCCAATACTATGGCCATCACGCTGCATCCAACACCTGCCACCAGATGCAAAATGGGTTTGATTTGAACGGGGTCAATAACCATCGGACGATGAACGTTAATTATTAAGTGTGAGGGTTATGTGATGACGATGAAAATTTTCAACCGTGATAAGAGTCATTTTGCTCCATGTGCCTTTAATCTAGAAATTTCATCAACTATCAAATATATACTTCATTTTGCCTAGTATTTTTATGCCATGAATGTTTGATTAGCATCTTCTTAAAAGACAAATGCTAGGCAGATTGATCCTTTAAGAAGATTCTAATCAAACAATTACGGCATATCAGGCATATTGAAGTACTAAATTTAAGAAAATATGATAATTGTTTTATTTAAAATTTGGGAGAAAGATTGTACATACACCATCTTCCAAGCTTTATTTACCCGCTCATTTTGTGAGAATTTAACTAAATCTCAACTGTTGCCGCGTTCCACTCTTTTAGGCTTTTGTTTGGGATAAGAATCTTCTTTCTTTGTACTAAATTGTAAGATGTTGAGTTTGAATTTGATGATTTAGAGAGTAGTTTATGGGTACGTTACTACGGTGACATTTTGCCTAATAATACAATGACACGTGTAAAAATTTTCTTCAAACAACATTGGATTGTTGTCGGCCCACCTAGTTGGGCTCATGCGAGCCTACCCATCGGGTCAGACCAGGGGCACATAACATAACACCGGCCCCGCGGATCCTCCAAATATAAGGACCCGATTCCAAAACCGTATGCTCTCTCCTTTCTCCTCCTCCTTCCAATCAACAAAACCCAGACACACAGACGGCTCAAAAGGTTTCCACAAGTGACAACAATGGCGACAGAGGTAGCAGCAGCGGTGCCGCGAACAGAGGTGGACACACAGGAGAATATTGCGGCTGAGGCGGCGGCCTCTGATACCAAGATACAGGCAAGCAGCGGCCCCCACAAGCTGGAGAGAAAGTGGACCTTTTGGTTCGATAACCAATCCAAGCCCAAGCAAGGTGCTGCGTGGGGCTCCTCGCTCCGCAAAGCCTACACCTTCGAAACCGTCCAGGAGTTTTGGTGGTAAGAATTAGATCACATGACCTAAACCTAATGCCCCATTTCTTCCCCTTTGTTAATTTGGGATTTTCAATTATTGGGTTTGAATACTGAATTAATTTTATTTCTCTTTATTTTTTTCCATTCGGTTTTTGTTTTCGTATTTGTGATATGTGGGTGTTTGCTGACTTTTGCTTGTTTGTTGAGTGGTATGTGATTTGTAATTAGATCGTGTTTGTTTGATGAGAAAATTTAGTGGAATTTTTCTGTAAATCCAAGTAATGTACCAGAGTATTTGGTCTTTTTGTTTCAAAAAATTGAGCTTTAACATTTCTAACTTTGTAATTAGACTATGCTTGGCTGATGACAAAATTTAGTGGAGAATTCTTTAAGTCCAGACAATTAAGTTACCCAGCTGCATTTAGTTAATTTTTTAATATTTTCGGTTCTTTTCCTTCTGAATTATAGTTTCATTGTGGACCTACAAACTCTGATTATATGCAACTTCACTTGATTCAAGTTCTGAATTTTAATCTGATTCCAATCCGGAAATTTGATGTTGAGATGCAAAATCTGTTTGCAGTCTGTATGATCACGTATTCAAGCCCAGCAAGTTGACGGTTAATGCAGACTTCCACTTGTTCCGGGCTGGGGTTGAACCAAAGTGGGAGGATCCCGAGTGTGCTAATGGAGGGAAGTGGACTGTCACAAGCAGCAGGAAGGCTAACCTTGATACCATGTGGCTAGAGACTGTGAGATTTCGATTTCCTTATAGTAAAACATCATACTGATTCACGCACACACGCGCACTTACACAGTACACACACATATAGAGGAATCATAGTTTAGGATACTTTTTTCCAGACTTTGAATCAAGACATACAATTAGACTTGATTTCACCTAATTAACGGTTTTGATTGATATTGCCACATAGCATGTGCTAAACTATATGGACACTGAATATTGCTCTATATATAATCTTGATCTCCTCAGCAGTAAGAATGGTTGGTTCTTGCTCACTGTGGCAGAAGATTATTGTGTGTGCATTGGGCTAGTCACTTAGGTTGATTCATGTTACGTTAGGGTTTACTTGAAAATTGATACTAAGGGGTTTCTATTTTATTGGACAGTTGATGGCACTGATTGGAGAGCAATTTGATGAGGCTGATGAGATATGCGGAGTGGTAGCAAGTGTGCGCCAGAGGCAGGACAAACTTGCACTATGGACTAGGAATGCTGCAAACGAGGCTGCACAGGTGTCGTTCAAACTTACACTTTAAATAGGATGTTTTAAGCTTTGTGGGTTTGCTTGATCTATATTCCTGTTTGGGTGAATTTTAATCTGCTCTGATGTTAACAATGATATAGTTAAAGCCCCAGCTTATCTGTGAACTATTTTATAGATATCTGCATATCCTAAGAAGCGAAAGCATCCATGAAAAATTGTTGATCTTTATTAATCAACTGAACTATGATTCTTAATACGAGATTGATTTTATATCATATACTCGATTGACCTCTGCCCCATCAGCAATAGGTGGATCCATTAATTATGGATTATATTTCCTTGAATTTTTGCATGTGATCTGTTGCAACTTTAAGATGTGGGCAAGTGGCTGAATTTTTATCTTGTCATGCAGATGAGCATTGGGAGAAAGTGGAAGGAGATAATCGATGTTACCGATAAGATCACCTACAGCTTCCATGTAAGTTTCAGTCGGTATTATTTGTGTTGGAATTAACTTAATTTTATTTCTCACTTCTTCTGTCATTGCAGGACGATTCTAAAAGGGAAAGATCAGCAAAGCCTCGATACTATGTGTAATTGATTTGGTGCCGGGTCTTCACTCTTCATTACCAAAGTTGTGAACACCTTCACAAATTTTCTGTTGAGAAAAGCTAGAGGAGATGTTTGTCTACTTACATTTATTAGCATAGTATGATCTTGTTCTTTATGTTACAATCAAATGATTCAAATCTGCATGATTGCTAGATTTCTTATTTCTCGCTCTTGTAGATGGATATTGTGTATCTGATTACAAGGTTAACTTGCAGATTTATAGCAGTTTCAGTTTGGGAAGATGTTACTTGTAGGGTTCTGTTGTTGTTCCAGCTTCTATCAAATAGGCCAGGCAGATAATATTGGGGTGGATATTGTGACTGCCAATTTCCGATACTGGTGGTATCGGTGGCTGCCGGTTTTAATGTTGAGGTTTGTAGTTGCCCTTCCTCTTTCTTTATATTTCAAATCGATGTTGTAGGAAATTCGGCATTTATGCACTATTGAAGGCCGATATTGGGGAAATTTCGAGGATACGGGTGAAGAACTTTCTATATCGGTATCAATGTCTTGACAAGGAGATCCGAAATATGGTTTAGGGGGGCGGACACACGATCCTAGCCAACCGGCCCAGCTCAGATTTGCGTTTTCTGATGATTTAGAAATGAAACAGTGCAACTAGACTGAAGAATGATCACGAAAAGTGCATATATTATGGAGAGCGGACATCAAATTATACATTGTGGTGATGTTGAAGGAATCCCAGCTGGTGGGGAGTATATGCATGTGGAAGTCGTTTTAGAATGAAGTATGAAAATTACACTATAACATCAAATTTCTACTTGTGACAACAAAATGGAGGTGTCCATGCTCTACTGATTCTATCATGCCAGGAACCCCAGCCGTTCTCCGTTCTTCTTCGCCAGCCGGATCAGTCCTTGCCTTTGTTTCGCGTCTGCTCCGATCGATTTGCAGAATTCGGTAATCACCTGCAGGGAAAATAGAGTTTCTTAATAATTCAACAACATCTATATAATACCACCCTTTTTCTTTTGGTTCAAATGAAGGCTATGATCCTGGAGAGGGAAAACTTTATATGCTTATAAAGGTATACAATTCCATAGTTCCATAATTTGAGGGAACCGAAGGCGAAACTATTACAATCCTAACTCGTTACCATACTCTGTCTCTCTCACCACTTGGTTTTGTGAGGTAAAAAGAGAAGGTGAACAAAAAGAAAATAACTGAAATTACTTTTAAACAAAAAGCCTCATGTTTTCAACGATTTGTCTTTTTACCTACCAATAATGTTTTCATCTTAAAATTTTGAAAAAGAAACTGAAAATTTGATGGTTACCAATTTCAAGCATTTTCAAAGTGGTATATGTGACTTTTTTTCTCTTGCTTCAAGCGGTATTCTAATTATTTTTAAAGTAAACTATGAGAAAGTGTATTCAAACTTGAGTTCGTATAGAGACACACACTGATATAAATAACTATACCTATAATTGAACATCAACAACGCTAATGGTTGATCAAGAATGACACATTACTTAACCAAAGTTTAATCTTAGATAGACACAAAGAGAATATTTACATATTAATTACCTGCGAGTGCAAAGCAATAGCTTTGCCTCTAATCTGATTGAACCTCTTCTTGCCAACAATGTTACGTGTGACAACAACAAGAGGTGCAAAGACACCTTTGCCTTCATTGATGTTCTTCATCATCGGCTGCGCTCTCACTGACTTCCCAACTCTCACTTGGTTCGGGACCGCCTTCACCAGCGTCCCATAATCTTCTCCGACAACCGAACTCCCCCAACTTCCATGGAACGACGAACTCAAACTTGCAGAAACTGAGGTTGCCATTGAAACAACACAAAAGAAACAGAAACCGTGGCTCTAGTTTCTGAGAAAGTTGCGGACTTTAATGTTTGTGACTCAACTTGTGATACTTGTGAGCCTTTGGTTTCTTTTATTGGATAGCAGTTTGGAGCCACATATATTTATGGCCTTAGATTTTTGTTCAATTGTTTTATTTTAAATTTTTTTCCACAAATATGTGTATTATTTGTAGTCTTTTTGGGCACTGACGGTCCCTGTTTGTTTGGAGGATCTGAATCTGAATTGGGTTTGGTCCACTTGTCACCTTCTTGGAAGCCACTCTGTCATGCGTGGGATGATCCTAGCCGTTGGTTTGAGAAACCCTTTTTTGAAACTTTTCATACAGGGACATTTTAGAAAGCAAACTTTGAATTAAATAGAATGGTGCATAATAACCACGAACTTCATCGGTTTGAACTAGACTGTTGAAATTTGTACAGGTAGGTGACGGGTTGGCGCGGACAATGCGTCCGGCTCCAACACTCAAGTTCGGATTTCCTTCTTCATAATGTAGAGTAGGTTAGACTATTGTGTTGTTAAAAAGAACTAGACTGTTGAAATTTGACATACGACACAAGATTTTTGTTGTTTTTGTGATTCAATGAGTTGCTTTTGCCCGTGACTGATTGACTCTCCTTACATGTAAAGAATGAGACGGTGTTTATTGCAAAATTGTATGTCAACAATTCAACTAGTTCCTAGTACGTGCATGTGAAGAGCATGAATTTTCAACCTTCGATGGTTGAAGTCATAAGAAGAAGAAGATTCTGGAGAAAGGTTTCAAAGTTGCTTCCTGCGGACGGTGCTTGATGCACATCAGAAGTGTCCCTATAGGTAAAAAGTGGCAAAAGCTTTAACAATGAGGAAAATTAGAATTTGGAGGCCACAAACAAAAACAGCATGATTCAAAAACTGCGAAAAGTATTTCTTCCACGCGTGTTTTTATTCGATTAAAATGAAGTTTCGGAAGCCTAGTTCTCTAATTTTGATTCTTCGAAACAAGAAAATCTACAAGCAAAGAAGAATTTCTAGAACAGTTGGTAATGACATGAATTTTTATTATTTCTTTTAGGAACTCTAATTGTATGCCTGAAAGGCAGAAAAGAGAAGAAAAGGACTGAAGAAGAAATTAGACTTGCAGGAAGGAGAATCAAGAAAATTAAACAGTTCGAATAAAGAACACTTCCGGCATGAGATGAACACTGAATTTCTGGAACTCGATAAACCATGGAAGATATAACCGATGGCATTTCACAAGATGAGTTCTTCCAGCTCGTCCTGCATGTTGAAGAACATGTACCGATCATATGTATCTATAGTTACTAGAATTCATTTTGGTAGCTGAAGCTGCTAATACTGATTGCTTCGGATAGCTGGTTCTTTTGAAAATTGTAGTGTTAAAAACAATAAAACAGAACACACAACAAGTGAAGAAACCCAGCAAACATCAGTTTCCAAGTACTTTTCCCGCACGAGTTAAAAGGATCAAGATTCAAATTATAAGTGCAGGCTTGAACAAACTGCAGCATAGTACTACTCACCTCAGTGTGATAGCAGCTGTAGAGTATGAGATGTGTGAATAAAGAAGAGGAATGAATATCCTTTGAGAAAGCCTAGCAACATATGTTCTTTTACATACTCGTCAAACTGTTCCACCACAATTGCACCCAACACCCAAGAAAGCAAATAACACGTGCAGCAGCAAAGTTTAAGAATGCATATGATGACTGAACCTGTCTACCTAAAAGCACATGACGACAAGAGTCAATGGTAACCTGCAACTGCTAAATAACATCAAGGGAATATATGCCACTTGATGGGTTTTAGTTTACTACCGTGGCTAACTGTTTTGAAGTCTTCCACTATGGCATAAACCAGTGTGATTGAACTTTTGAATCATATATAGGAAGACACAACGATGTAGCAAAGATGTTTTCTTCAAAAATTATATTTGCCAATATTAGCATTGCTTACATGGAATCATGTAGTAAACAATCAAGAAAACCTCCTGTTTTATAAAAAGAAACATAGAAAGAAAATATAAGACAGAATGATGTAATATCAAGGCATCAACAATAGTACCAACAATCCCAAAAACTTTCAGCAACGCTTTTGTGCCACTACCACCAATGAATCTCCAACAATTTGGAAGTCGGGGGCTAAATACACTTACCTGTATGGCATTTCCCAAGATCAACCACACCACTCCCCGAAATTACATCTCCATTACAAAAATCTTTGATTGCCTGCATTTCAAGCTGCAATGAACCATGAAGTTGAAGGGTAATACCATAATAGCATTGATACAAGACTCTTCTTCAAGGATTCCAACTCCTCCTAACTTGCGTATATGATCATTGTAAAATAACACTTTTTTAAGTCAACAGAAGCATTGTCTGGACTCTGGACAACCAATACAATCAACATTTTCAACTGACAGCAGCAGTCACAGGTGCATTGGATGCATGCAATGTCCTAAATCAAAAAGGTCTTCAACATTTAATTTTCATATGAGCAGGAAATAGGTGTCCATTCCATATCAAGCCCAGCACAAAAGGTCATCAAGTGATATGCAGTTACCATCCCAAACTCTTTCCTCAATGGCTAATGTTCTTGACTGCACATCTTCATAGTATCATCTGTGAGCCATATATACTATATACTTCAGTACAGACAGAGTGCACTTTTCAGGTGGTATTCCTTAGCTTCCATTTGCATTTCAATAGAAAGATGCAGGTGGAAAACTGTGTATTCCAGATACTCATGTCAGTAATTTAGATGCTGTAGAAATCATATTGGGATTGCTGGTGTAGAAATCATATTGCAACTACCCATCATCACTGGTCACAAGTTTCGTTCCCAACTCCTTCCTTGGCTTAGCTGAAAGTCCCCTTGCTAGCATCTCTTCCTCATAATGCCTAGCCATGTCTAACATACCTTTGTCCACCAAAGCATCAATTAAAGCATTGTAAGCAGACCCATCAGGACTACACCCAAGTTTATCCATCCTATCCCACACAAGAAACATTGGTCTGAGGAATCCCCATCTCCCAAACTTCCTCATAAGCATCACAAAAGTGTCCATCCTTGGTTGAACCCCACTTTCAATCATCCGGTCAAATAGTCTAAGAATCTCATTTGGCTTCTCTAGATGCTTAAAAATGCAATGATAAGTGATCACGTCCGGAACACAACCCAACTTAGGCATTTGATAAAGCATTGAGAACGCCTCCTTATATCTCCCATTCTCGCACAAAAGCTTTACAACTGTATTATACGTCCCAACATTGGGTTCACACCCCAGTTCCTTCATCTCCCTCAACAGCCGCTTTGAAAAATCAACACCGTCAGAAAGACCAATGGCACGAATAACCGTATTATACGCCACCACATCCAGTTTGATCCCTTTGCTCTTCATCTCCTTATACAACTTCACAGCCTTCCACGGCTTTCCACTCTTGCACAATATATCCATATATACTGAATACGAATGCAAATCTTTAAGCACACCTCTCCGATCCATCTCCTCCCAAAAGTCCCTACACTTGCGCCACCACCCCATTCGAAACCACCCGCGAAGAAGTAAATTATGTATCTTCGTACTCTTATCAAAACCCAAATCTTTGTTCTTCCAAAAACACAATTCTTGGGCCTCAATCACATGCTTATACTCGCAAAGCGCATCAATAAGATTACAATAGGAAGTCTCATCCTTCAAACCAAACTCTTCCAATCTATTATAAACATCTACAGCTTCATTCACAAGGTGGGCAGACACATATCTCTTAAACAATACACGAAATGTAGTATAATTCGGAACAGTTTCCGGGTTGTGCTTCATTTTGTTAATCAAGTTCCATGAAAGCTCGAATTCGAAGAACTTACCGAGAATGTCGAGCATCCGATTGTATGTCTCGGTGGTGTGCTGGAAGTGGCAGTCAGTTTCCAGCCAGGTGAAGAAGTCCAGGGCTTTCTTCCAGTCGTTGCAGTATGAAGAAAGCGTCTCGCGGACGGCGGTGTGGTCGTATATAGTGGGTTTTGATTGGGGTTCCGGGTCGTTGGGGGTGTGAGTTGAAAAGGGTTTGGAGGAAACAGGGTGAGGAACCGAGGAATGCAAGAGGATTTGAGCTTGGCGGAGACGGAGGAGAAGGAAAGGTCTCAGGCGTCGAGAGGTTGCTGAAGAGAGCATTTCTGTAGTTTTCGGCTCCAAAGGTCCGAACTTTGTAGAGGGATTTGAATGGAAAATACAAAAAAAATAATAATAATAATAATCAGGGTTTTAGGAAATTTTGAGCCGTTTGTTCGTCAGGGAAAAGAGTGAGCCGGAGTGAGAAATTGCAGACTGACTTGGGGTTGACGATGAGTATGTGGGCCGAACATGGGCTTTTATGTTGAGGTCAGTAATACATTGTCGCATTAGAACAATTCCACCCCTAAAGACTTTGCGCCAGCACTAGCTCATTTATCCACTCAAGTGAACAGTAATAGACTCCAGTGAACAGCAATAGGCCAAAGCATCTTCACCCCTAACACTAAATAGCCTAGTCAATTTTATTAAAATTTTATTAATTTTTATTATAAAATAATAAAAAATAATAATTTGATTTTTACTTTCTGAGTTTCTCCCCAAAAATGCTCCTCAGACCAGAGCACGCCGACCCACCCCCCCCCCCCCCATCTCCACCCTCCATCAAATCCCCACCTCCCCTTCACTCTCCGCTTCCTCTCCACCGCCCTCCGCGGTATGACCCGCCCCAAACTGGTCGACATCGGCATCCGGGCTCGCCAACTCCAAACCCACCGCCTCTGGACCTACGCCCTGGATTTGTATGTCATCGTCCTCAACAGCTTCCAAGACCAGCTCGTCCTCAATAGCAAGTTTCGGGTCGGCGACCTCGTCCTCGAAGGTAGCGTCGTCCAACCGTTTTCCTCACCGGAGATGGAGTTCGTCGTCACCGATTTCAGATCATGACGTCAGCCTGACGTCATGTAGGCCTGCCCCAAGGTCTGTCAATTTTGGGTTGGCCTGGAGACCAGTTTGGGCTGGGTGCCAGGCAATCCCGTGGGCTAGAGAGATTTCCCTAGGTGTCAGGCCATGTTTTTGGCTGTGTGCCGGCCTATCCCACCCCTGGTGGAAGTGCTCTTATGTAGTATTGGAGCTGTATGAGGAGGAACATTAATTTGCCATCGATTTTGGTGAGATATTAAATAATAAGCACTTTCCAATTCAACCAAAAAAAAAAAAAAGAGAAAATGCTAAGAGGGCTCTCTCAAGAGTGGGATTCTCTATAGACTTTATGTCACATCATGCTTTTGACACAACGTTTTCTAATGTTGGCACATGAACTGACGTTAAACTGCAAGGTGGCAGAGAGTTCCACTTTCTAATGTATAACTAAAAGGTAATTAAATTTTTAGTTTTGGGTGCTAGTAGAGTATACGTGACAAGAGTAGAAGTGAGAATATTAAAATGAGAAGTTAAGTGAGAAAGTTGGTAGCATTCTCCTTTAATATAAACCAACTTTCATTGAAATAAAGAAAACGAGGAAAGCTAAAGTGAAAAGTGTTATTTGGCAGCGTGATTTATTAAGACGCAACTTTAGTTCTTAATATTTACGTTTAAATTTTGGATGGTTGGAACTTGGATAGTTTAATAAAGCATCCAATTGAATAAAAAAAAAAATTTCTGTGAGAGTAAAGGATAAAGGGCAAAAGATGTGTCTCTGAATTTCACAGCTTTCCTCACAAGTTCACAAGAATCACAACGTCAACGAACGAAACGAAACCAAAGAAGGCAGGAAAAGCAGAAACAAACACATACCAGAAGAAGCAAACATCAGAAAATTCATAAATTCACATGGCATCACTAGCAACCCATTTCTCCGCCTTCGCCCTCCTCTTCCCCATAGGCCTCCGCCGCCTCATCTGCTCCTCCGCCCTCTACCTCAAGAACCCATCTCTCTACCGATCCAAAGCTTGGTACTTCTCAGAACCCAAATGGAAAAACTTCGATTTGTACTCTCTCACCATCGCCCTCCCCATTGCCTCCTTCTCCGAAATCTTCATCTTTCTGGCCTTTTCCGGCCACCCCACCTACCGCTTCGCCTTCTTCCAGCAATCAGCCGCCATTTTCATGTTCTGGGCACTCGTCCTTCTGATCATCTTCCGTGAAAACATCGACCCTTTGAATTTCAATGAAGGGTTCGTCTTCGTTTTCGCAGCGGTTTCCTTTTTCGTTGAGTACTCTGTGATCGGCAAGGGAATTTCGGGTCTTGGTGGCGCTGTGTATGATATGCTAGCTGCATTGACTCTAATTTGTGCATTTTCTTGCCTGTATTTGTCGATTAGGCCATGTTCGTTTTTCGCCGAGTTTTTCTTGTCCTCTGGATTGGTTTTTAAGGGCACTTGGATTTTGCAACTGGGGTTGTCCTTGTACACTGATGCATTTGGGTTAAACGGGTGTAAGAAAATGTCAGTGTGGCCTAACCAGGACAATGCTGAGTGGAAATGTAACCTTGAGGAGGACGGGTTAAGGGGTGTTGCTGTGATGAAGCTCTTGTTCATCGGGCATGCGATTGCAGTCTTGGTATTGAGTTTTGTGTTGTTTGCTTTGCTGGCAAGTAACTGGAACTTGCAGGGTGGCGAAGGCAGTGGTCCGTTGCTAGCACAGCTAGATTCGGAGCATGTGTTGATGCCTCCTGGCGGTGAGATTGAGCTTGAATGAAATGCTTGTTCTGTTTTCGTTAACTGTCAATTTTGGTACAAAGTTTCAGATATGATGGAGATTTTATTCATTTGTTCATTCTTTCACTTCAGTTTGTAGTGTTTTCCTCTTTTTTTAATGGCATGCTGTCATTTGGTTTTTAGATTGTCTCCAGTTGAGATTAATTATTATATGGATAACTTGGTTTTTTTCGATGTATCAGTAATCCTCATAAAGAGTTTACGACCTGTGTTTGTGTGCATTCTCACAAATTAGCGCTAGTTGTGTAGCTACAACTCTAAGGTTCACTTACTTTCGATATCCCTTTTATCTTCATTAGTGATGCTTTAATAAACTTAGAAATGGTAAAATACTCAGGCACATTTGGAACCACCTTCAAGATCTTCCTTTCTGCAAGTGCCAATTGCAGTGTACAAATTGGTTTTTCTCTTGGATGATTGGAAATAAAACTGCTTCAATATAAGAGCATGATCAAAGTGAATTCATTGATGACAGCTACCTCTTGTTCCATTTATCAAATTTGAATTGGTTTTTCTAAACAATATATCAATCTTTTCAGTGTTTGGATATTCACACTCAGGCTGCAATTTTTAAGTAACAGAGAACCAAACAGAAATATTTTGTCAACTGAGGACCAGATAAAAGTGAAGATCTCACATTTGTTCAATGGTAAGGGAATAGTATCAGTCTATGTTGTATTTTTCCACATCCATAAAAAATGAGATTTCCTCGATTCTGGTTGCATCGTCTATTTATCTGTTCAACATACCATGTTTTGGTTGATCTTCAAGCTTTAGGAATTAGGATCTAGAAGAAAAGGATAGGTGAAGGCTAAAAACAGAAAAAAGTAAGACTCTAATGGTTATCTTCTGAAAGTTAACAATTGGAGAGCTCAATGACAATGGCATCAAATGGATTTAAAACAGCAGCTTTTCATAAACATAACAAGCACTGTAATCTGTCTTTGTTGATACTTTTACCTTGTGGCTTCAATTTTGTTTGCTTCTCTTTATAAGGTAGCTTACCAAGACATGTTTTAGGATGAAATAAGTATTGGCAATGCATTTGGTGGACTGGTTGCCTAATGTTTAAACTTTTATAATCTGTACCGTTGCATCTTGGCTACATATGCGCCTTGGTACAGAAATCAGTTGTTTCCATTGTTTATCAATAATTTACTATCCACATACAATGTTCTTTCCCTCCCTCAAAATGTACAGTGAACCACATGCATTTTAAGGGAGGAGAATGAAAGTTGAAATTTGAAAGGATTCCTTAGAAGTTGGAGATGCAATTAACAACTGACAGTTTAAAGGCCTCCTATGATCAGGATTCATTGTGGAAGCTGGTAAATTAAGTCAATCCCCAACCTCTTAATAGTATCTCAGTAATCCAGCACAAAATAAGGTATTACTATTTTTCTTGCTATTTATTTTCACATATTTCTGTTTAAATGTTCAGAACACACAAATTACTTATTTATGCAGCAAGTAAACCAGCTACACCAAACTTATCTAGCTATCGTCTCACTGGTTGATTCTAATTTTCAAATTTATGACTATACCATTAATGTTTCAAGTTTCGAATTTATACATAACTGCTGTCTTGGTGCTCGTTGTTTATTTTTCCTTTCATGGATGTTGCCATAACTTTGTACAGCAAATGTCTGTGAGTACTGTCTTATTTTCTTAAATTTTAAAACAAACTGAATCATTTGATTGTTTTGGACAACATGTTATCAATCTGGTCTGTTTATCTGACTTTCACAGAATTACATATTAAGACATACAAATTAAGCTACGATATAGTTCCAGTTTAAAACACATGAAGGTTTATAAACAGTACTTACTTGGTATCTACAGTCTTTGTATTGTTTCTGCATAAGTAGCAATATAGGGGGCATTGTTCATTATTCTAATTGCTGTCATCAATAGCTAACATATAAGGTAGGGAAATAACTTATTCTAATCTGATATATCCCATTGAAGAAGAAAACGTTGGCATTTTCAACCATCGACGACGAAAACGCCCAAATCCATGGATTTTAATCCGCCAACGGATTCTCTTGATTTTCGTGCTCAGGTCATCATATCTTCGCTGTAGGACTTTAGGTTTTGATATCTTGATCAGTTTTCTCATGTTCATGCATCCTGCATTTGCGTGAAAGCAAGCAATGAGAGAGTTATAACCAGGAATCAAGAAAATGTGAATTGTTGTTGGTCTGAAATAGTTTGCTTACAGAAGTTAATAAGAATAATGTAATGACCAGTCACTTTATCATTGTAATGCTTCTATTTTGAGAACTTTCTAAAATACTCCATTCCATGGATTGCATGGAATCTGTCGTATGAATTTGTGAGTTTGTGAAATTAGTGAGTGGTAATGAAATTAGCTAAGTTATTTTTATATACTTATAGTAGTTGGTGAGTTTGTCAAAGTATACAGGCTTAAAGCACACCTGGAACCTTGTGGTTTCCCTCTTTTTCTTCTTCCTCGTCTTTTTCTTCTTCTTCTGTGTTTCTTCGCTTACCCAGGACCTGCAAGCATGTAAAGAATATTAGTTTTCTCGTCTTGTTGGGGTATTCCTCCAAAACGACTTTTGTATATGAGAGAAGGGAAATAGATTGTTTACTGGTAAAAATTAGTCTTGAGTTGATTTGGTATTTAAGGGTTTACTTTTACCTCAACTAGTCCTTCAAGACGCTTTCTCATCCTTCTCTGAATAAAACTTCTGGTGCTCTGCTTGAACAAACTTGTTAACTAAATATGTAACCATGCATTGGTTGAAAATTTCTAGAATAAGGTGAGAATTTTCTCAACAAGGAAAAGTAGAAACCCGATAAAATGGTAGAGTTTTTACCTTTACATGGTATTTAACATAGGCATAGAAATTCAGTAAACTCCATACTGTCTTGTCTAGTCTTTTACCTTCGACATGACGTGAAGAAATCTCTGTATATAAGTCAATACCAAATGTGTTAGACTGAGTCTACCTGATGTTCATCTCATATGTGGAAAACCAACCATAAGCTAGGTAAGCAGCTTCGTTACTGGAAATTTTAAAATCTATAGTGATTAAGAGGAAAGTTTATACTTGGAGTACTTAGATTGGGGTCTAAGACGATACCAAAAGAGACAAATCCTCCATTCGTACTCAAATCTTCAAAAGTTTCTCCTCTTAACTCTGGAGGTGGAATGGGTGACCAGCAACAAGGAGGCGCTTTCCTCCATTTTTCAGAACTTCCGACATCCATAAGCTCCTGTCTCCATTCCCCAGAAGGAGATCAAAATAGAAAATCAAGAAAAATAAAATGTAAATGAGTTATTGCAAGGAATAGCAGGAAGGGTGAGATCATTGACTGTACTAATAAGAATCTTTACATTAGCAGGAATAGTATGATTTCATCGACTGTACTAATAAGAAAATCTTTACTTCACTGTATCAGTCGTCAGTCACAAACCTGAAAGAATGCTGTTGCAATAATGACATCTGTTTTGTCTTTGAAACGTATCGGGAATACTGCTATGATTTTCTGTGGCTGTCAAACATGAATATCTTCATTGTACATTAGAACTATAGAGTAAATTAATCAGAATAAGTTCAGTTGAATCAGCACTCTTCTTAATTTTGCTAATGATTTACCTGTCTAATAATAAAGAAAGGCTCTCTTGGGTGATATTCGAGTTTGAGTGGCTTATACATTCCTTGCGATGTATCTTGAGGGTTAACATTCATCAACATTTCTTTCAGCTGAGAACTTAAGATTACTGCTTGCACAGCAGCAATGTCTGCAATTACCTTCACAGAATCTAGAGAGAGAAAAATGCATGCATAATTACAATGTTAGCATCAACAGTACTGTACGAAAATGGTTTTACTATCATACTGATTAAATATGCAGGACGTAGCTGCTTTCCATACTATTCAGACTTGTTTTGAGACGTTCACTGCAGCTCGTGGTGTGTTGCCATATTGACAAGTTATGTCATCTTTATTTATAGGGATGGGAGGAAAAAGAAGCTTGGAATTCAAGAAAGCATTGTTAGCGTAATTGGTTACAGAGTTTCATTATTTTGTTTCTTTTTGTTCTTTTGGCTATCAAGGTGAGCAGTCATCTAAACAAAATGAAATTTGCAAGCATCTTGGTAACAAGCTATGTTTGACATAAATGATATGAATAAATTTTTGTATATTATTGGGATGATGTGTGAAAGAACATCGAACCTTTTCCATTTGGAATCTCAGAGAAATCAAGTCTTAAAGTAAGCTGGTATCCTTCTTTTGCAGGTTCAACAATCTCCACAATGTCAGGACGAATTCCCTTTACCATCTGTTTAGTATATTGCGAAATCCCATACGAACGCATGACTCCCTGGGAAAGGAGCGGGGTTGACACTGACAAGTAGATATAATGCGTATCTGATGCTGAAGACTGTTTTATTACACGAAAATCATCAGAAGAGATATCAAAATGCCTGCTTGAAAAACCATATGATGAGGTATTTTCCACCCACACATTATTACTAGCTTCACATCTTGGCTACAATATTTGAAATTCAGTCTGTACACACTGAGGACTCACCTGGATATGGTATTCAACAGAACCAAATTCGTATAAGTGATGATCAATCTCCATGAAATTGCTGTCACTGTTATGAAAGCAACAATACTAACTATCAGAATGTGTTTTTGTCTGTAAAATACTGACAGCTTCAACCATCCTCGAGCTGGGAAAAAGCTTTTAGTAATTTGTCATTCCATTATTAATTAAACACCACAGAAACAGCGCTGTTTAGGAATTCTTCTATTCAACCATCTTCGAGTTTGGAGGATAAGATGCTGAACGTGATGTTTCTCTTCAATTTGGTGAAATATGTCGCAGGTACTGGTTTTAGTGGGAGAAGCATATATACAGGTTTGTGCTACCCACAACTCATTACCGGACACATAATGCTTATCTACCTGGAAACCACATCTCCCTGTCACCAAATTCCTACCATTTATACATTTTTGTAATAATTTCTGTCTACGACATTTTTCTGTTCCATTGTCAATAATGTTGTTAAATCTCTTGCATTTGCTCTACTTTTTTACCGAAGAGGTTTACGATGTCAAATTTTCTTCCCGTATTTCTCGGTCTTAATTTTCGCTCTTTTTAGTTTTTAGCTTTTACGCTTTGTAAAACGTCACCGGATGATGGCTTGCTTGACACTGATGGATGGATGCACACTGATTATAACTGATTAACAGCAGTAACAGTTTACTGTTTCAACTCTTTTCAGGAATGCAGACATCTAAATTTCTGTATGATTATTGCTAAGCAGCTGTTTATAATCTGTGAAGAACATAACGTAACAAATTTGGTACAATACGTATCTCGAATCAAGTATTGTAAGCACGAAAACTCGAATGTACTTACCGGTACCGTTTGAGCAGAATTCCCTTCAAAGCTGGGGATGCCCTCTCTAAGCATGCCATCCTGACTCCCGGAAATTTTCTACCTCTCATATCTCCTCCTAATTTCAAATGGGTGGGTGGGATGTAAATATATACAATGTCACAGCCAACAACTGCTTTTGGACAAACTGGATTTGGAGTAAAAATTAAGTTCAATGTTGCAATCAAGTTTGGCAACTTCTGAAGCAACTTGCCTACTCACTCTTCTTTGCTGCTAACTTGTCAGTGAATAAAATACAAAGTAAAAGCACTTTTCTGTCAGTGTGCTCTTTTGGATTTATTTAAGTTGTACCTTTGCATGCAATCCAAGTCACTGAAGAAACATAGTAAAGTAATATCTTCTATGTTAAATCCTCGATGCAATCCTCATCGTCTCATAAAAACTTTGTTGTGGGGTAAATCTAAAATGGTTTGCACTATGATAGGTTATTTATGGTGTATAATTAGAAAATTATGTGCATATCTGATATATCAGTTGTTCATGCGTCTGAACAAGTTTAGATTATTGAGCTTAGCTAAATCCATATACAATTTTTGCAATGTTCCATATACGCACGGGTTGTGGTTCTAATATATATGATGGATATCTTCATGTTGATATTTTGGCCCCGAGTCAAACTATGCCATTTAATTTTAATGTTTATACTGTAATATAATAACGTCTAATTATAATCTAACACATGTTGACCTTAAAAACTACTAAATATACTTGGCGCGTAGGTCAAGTAGCTAATGATCTAACTACGTCCTTCAGTCAAGGTTCTAAAAGACGCTAGGTTCTAGTCGGGTAGTGAGCTGGGGCCTAGGGCCTAGGCGGCTACGGGGAGTATACGGGCTCCTAGGCGGATTTAGTAAAATCGTATAAATAAGTGTTTATTTACACTTAAAAAAAATACATAATTGTATCGAGATACATAAATTTCAAAATAAAATGACATATAGATTAATTTACTACATATAGTATAAAATATGAGTATATATGTAAAAATTTAGGGTTCTTTCTCTTGATTTTGTAACATTTTTACTAAACCTATATATTTTAATAATTGATGGGCCTTATTTTTCATTCAAAAAAGGATTGGGCCTCGTTTCACATCAAATAAATAATTTAATTTATTCCCTAATTTTAAAAGACATATCAGCCAATTTAAAATCCCTAACTCTAAGCCTAGTCAACACAACCTTTGCGCCGTCTCACTTTTTCTTCTCTGCAATTTCAATTTTACAGAGGTCTCTCTCATTAAATGTTTTATGCCGACTCCTCTTCTACGCACGCAGGAGGGGACAAGACGCAAGACACGATGAAAACGCAGCGAGACGCGGAGATGCACAACTTTGCAGCCATAACTTTTTATTTTTTTAAGTTACAAAAGTGCCCAAAGGCCGCTAGCCCTCCCAGTCGGCCGTCTAGTCGCCGACTAATTGAATGCTTTTGATATAATCGAGCGCCTAGACGGCCGGCCGCCTAGGTCGATTTTAAAACACTACTTTCAGTTGAATGCATGGCATACCAACTCGACAACTGAGCTTGGTCGGTGAGTAAATGATGTGGTGGTGGTGGTGTCGAACGCTCTGCTAACTTCTTATCTGAGTGATTACGAGGAAGGGACTCGTCTCGACCTCTGGGTCTTAGAGCCTGAAGACAAGACTGCTAGTCATGGCGAAGTTCACGAATCGTTTGCACCGAGCTCAACTGCTTCAATTGTATTTAAGCAAATATAAGTGCGCTGAATCGATACTGAACTGTATGGACACAAGCAGGGACGAAGCCAGAGATTTATATCAATGGGGGCATCCTCAAACAACAAAATTACAATTAAAAAGCTAAAAAAATTACTAAACAAACACTTATATATTAATCTATAAAGTTTTTCATACAAAACACTTAAAATCATTGTTGGCGAAGTCAGTCATATTGATACTAAGAGAAATGCTAAGAAGACTATCTCAAAGTGGGACTTTTCATGGACTCTCCGCCACCTCATGTTTTTGGCACAATGTTTAATAATGTTGGTACAGGGATTGTGCTAAAAACATGGGGTGACGGAAAAGTCCATGGAGAGGTCTATTTTTGGAAGAGTTTCCTTAGCATTTCTCTTGATACCAATTAACATGTAGGGTTTAATTTTTATTTTAATTAGTATTGGTCAATGAGACCCCCACACACACACACACAAATTTGAGTGGGGGCATCCGCCCCCTCTAGGCCTACTGTGGCTCCGTGCCTGGACACAAGTACTCAAAAGATATAAGTGTCTTGATCGTAAATGTGGTTTGGTTCGGCCTTCGGAATTCCGAACTCTGAAGTGTACTTATCTAATCATAAAATGGGTTCGGCTTTCAATGTGCCGAACAATGCAACCCGGTAACACCTCACTTCATCGAAAAAGCTAATGAAGTGACATCTTCCAATAAGGACTCAAATAACCCTTGTTGACAAAGACTTGGATAGGTAGTCAACCGAACTTGGAGTAGAGTTGTTTAAACAAACTATGAGATGCTCCTCGATCGCCTGACTCAACGGCTCTAGAGTTGTTTAACATAAACTAGAGATGTTGTCGGTTGTCAGTCACAAAGCTGTTTAACACAAATTGAGAGGTATGCGTGACGAAGTTATGGAGATCAATTGTATTCTCAAAAGCAAGAGTGTTCTCATAGAGCGAGAAATTGCATAAGGCAAATTTATGTATTGATTTGAAGGTCCCTTCAAATTGACTGTCGTGTTGTACTTATAGGAGCGGGATACCTTCGATGATAGGTTGTATGATGTATTTGGATTCTATCATGCCTCTTGGAATTTATCTCATCATTTCCCTTTTGATAATTATGTGGCTATCCTCGATATAATCTTGATTGTTGCTACTATCCAAGTCACCATATCATATTTGCGGACCAAGATTATCTTCCCTCCTACTTTTTGTCATTTTCCATCCCTTCCTACTTTATCAGTTGTTCATTCCATAACAAGTTAGTTTAATGCTCCAGATTTAGTCACGTCACCCATAACACTCAAGTTTCTTTAAAACCCAATTTTTCTGGCTTTCCCGCTGCCTTTCCCTCCCACTCCAATTTTCCTACCATAAAACCACTCTTACTTTTGTCTTAGCAACAATATTTGAGAATTTTCAAGAACAATATAGGGAATCCCTTGATATAAGAATAAAAAGTACCATTGATGATGGTGAGGATGTTGTGTGCAGAATTTTGCACCTTATGCTGCTTTTATGGAACGACATGTGAGGAGGAAGAGAGATTCAAAGCACTCATACTGTTGGTTTCTGCAAAACAAATATTTTTTGTGAAATTTTGAATCTGCAGAGTTTGATGCTGCAGCTGCAGTCCAGGCTTATTACTTTTGAATAAGCAGTCCAAGCTTATTAGTTTTGAATAAGCATTCCAGGCTTACGAAATTTCGTTTTCCAGCAAAAGCACTCTTACTTTCGTATTAGCAACAAAAACATAGTATATAACAAAATAAATATATAAAGAGAGCTATTAGATCCACTCTATTGTCTTATTTTTCCACCCACGTTATAATATCACACACCTTAAAAAGTTAAAAAATCAAAATACTACTTCCCCATTCCCAAAATAACCTTTAATATATACATACATATGAAATTATAAAATTGTCTCTTAAAAAAATATAAACAAAAAATAATATGTAAATGAAAACCACTAAGGTCTGCAAATTCAAATATAAACGAAAGAGGTATCCAAATCCAAAAGAATTCGACGACAAATTCAAAAATACGATGGAAAAATTCAAATGACCCACCCACAAATTATTCTTCTACCTTTCAATGGAAACATAATCTTCTACCTCTTCCGTAGAAGCGTCATCTTCCACCTCTTCAATGAAAAAGTCATCTTCTAAGTCTATTGATATTTTTTTTTAACTTTCTTTGAATGGAAGGAGATGAAAATATGAGTTAGGGTTTAAGGTAGACAAATTGTCTCCCACGTCCAACCTTTTTTTTTTTTTTTTTTTAAATTAAGCAAAACAAGATAATTACTGTCCTTATCAATCTTTTTACAAATGGACAAATTTGTAATTAAAAAATTCATTAAAAAATGGGTGGGAAGATAAGATATTAGGATGAGAATAACATTACTCTATATAAAAGGTTTCAGAAACAAAGGCAATGCCTAAGGCAGATTGGAGGGAGCGGGAATGGCAGCGTAATAGTCAGGAAAATTGGGCTTAAAGAAACTTGAGTGATGTTGGTGACGTGGTGTAATCTGGAGCCTTAAATTATCTTGGCAAGAAATGGACGGCTATAAAGTAGGAGGGGATGAAAAGTAGGAGAAGAGACAATCTTAGTCTATTTTTTTTTATGCAAAATTATGCTCTCGTGTCTTCCTGTTCCTTCCATCTGTAAGAACATGTAGAATGGTCCCCATCAAGATTCCTTTAAAAATAAAAAGTCTGACACATGAAATTAGCTCCAGTACTACGTTACCTCTTATTTAATGGTATGAGTTTTATTCAAATTCAGCCGGTGTAAATATTCATTAGATCTTTATATACAAGATTTAGCCGTTACTTTTCAAACCACACAATAATACATATCGTGTTACGTTTTATTTAATAGTATGAGTTTTATTCAAATTCAACCAGTATAAATATTCATTAGATCTCTATATACAAGATTTAACGGTTACTTTTCAAACCATGCAATAATACATATTATGAAAAAATTTGGAGTGAATTAGCAAACTTATGTAGGACACTAAGACAACGTTAATATAATATTGCTAAGTTGGTGTGCCTAACCCTTTCAAAAGTTGACATGCATTGAAAGGCAAGCCATTTTCTTTTCTACAAGCCTCTTGCCGCGAGCTAATTGGCTATGTGGTATTTAATTTTATTTTTTATTTGTGACAAATTCATAAAAAAGGCCACTAACTTTTTTATGCGGGTGAGGTTGTTTCTTCTGAATTTTTTATTTAACAACTATTTTCTACTTTGCACTTATTTACTTAATTTTTTATTTTGATTTTTAAATGCTGAAAGAAGAAGAAGCATTTTTGGCATTATGAATGGTATTGTTATACAATGGCACCAATTATAAAGACAAAAAGTTTGGTGATATATCACTCAATTAATTTATACAGTCCTGATCAAAGTTCAATATTGTCCACACTTCCCCTAAAGATTGTAAATAAATAAAATGTGGATCATGCTTGTACGTATTCTTAGCATCTCAAGGAATACTTGGTATTGTTGTTTAATGATATTTTTTTTTATTTATAAGTGAAATTCTTAAATATAAATTTTGTTAATGACGAGTTTGATCTAATCATTCCTCCCATCTCTTAGTATAAATATATTTCATATACAAAAATGAATATCACACATTTCAAAAAATAAAGCTAAAAAAATAAGATAATGTTATCCATACACCTATTTTTCTTTCTCAAGCACCCTTTTCAATTTTGAGTTGTTGGATCAAACGAATTAAAGAAAATTAATGGACAAAAATGAACATAACACTATCCAAAAAATAAAAAAAAAGGGTAAACTGCTGATTTCTCCTTGAACTCTCACTTAACTTTCAATTTACCCCCTAAACTTTTTAATTAGAAAATCAAGGACTTAAACTAATTTTTTGCCGATTTCCCCTTACCATTAGTTTTCCATAAATTTCATCCAAATTAACGCTAACTCTAAAGCATCACTTCGCTAGACCTTTATACACAAAAACTATAGAATCACACAGATTTGCACATGTCGACATTTTAGCCTCGGGTTTTCAATTATTGAAAAAAAAACAAAGCAACCGAACTACTCTCATATGTTGTGCACATGCTTTCATATAACATAAATTTGGATGGAATGAATGAAAAACTTGCAAAAAAAAATTGGAATCCTTAATTTTAAAAAATGAAAACCAAGTAAAAGTTCAAAAGAAATCAGCAATTTACTCAAATAAAAAATAAAAAATGTCATTATCTGATTAAAAAAAAAGGGACTAAATTCCAAAATAGAGAAAAAGACGATAAAACATGTCGGCTTTACAGTTGTACTGTTTGGCTGTATTCACAGTGTTTGAGTGTTGATGCCGCCAACCCTTGCTGTTAGAGCAACTCCAGCGTTGCTGGTTGCTCGGGTGACAGGCGAGGAGAAAGGGCCTGAGGGCCGGTGGGAGCAGCTCCAGCGGGGAAGGGCCCGAGTGAGGGTGGGAGCCCGAGTGGGAGGCCCGTCGAAAATTGACAGGCCTGGCCCCCGAGCCTTGTGACGTCAGGCTGACGCAAGAGCTGGGTCCGGCCTTTTTTTTTAATTTTTTTTTGTGTCAGGCGCGTGCCCCTCACTCGCGAGTGGGGGCGCGTCGACCGACAGGATTTCAGGGGGATGGCCAGCGCGCCAGTTACCGTTGGGAAGCCACGTGGCTTCCCACGGTCCGTTAGATCCCAACGGTTCTTTAATAAGAACCGTCCGATTTACAACGGTAAAAAAAAAAAAAAGCTGATTTTATATCAACCGTTCGATCTGAGATCAACGGTTGATATTAATCTGCTTTATAAATTTTAAAAAAAAAAAAGAAAAAATAGTTTTAAAATTAAGAAAAGTTACCGTTGTGACACGTGGCACAATCTGGAGTGTTGGAATTCAAAATTTTTAAATCCAACGGCAGAGATTAATTATTTGAATAAAAATTTAAAAAAAAAATTGTAAAAAATCCGAAAAAATTGTAAAAAATCTGAAAAAAAATTGTAAAAATTTGTTTTTACTTTTCTATAAATACCACTTCTTCTTCATCTACCTTACACCACAATTTCATATTTTCTCAACTACTTTCAATCAAATTCCTATCTTTCTCTCAAAGTTTCAATCCAATTTTTTTCCACAAAATGGCTACTGATGCAGGTTCGAATTGGTCGCTTCTTGAAGATGTTGCGTTGTGCACTAGCTGGGTTGAAGTTACTCATAATTCCCTTACGGGTAATGAGATGCAATTGCGAGAAATGTGGAGTTTAATTCATACCAAATTTGTTGAGCAAATGAGTGGGAAAAGAACCAAAGAATCGATATCCAGTCGTTGGAAAATACTTAGCCATTCCTTTAGTACGTGGATAGATGCCTTGACACAAGCTAGTAATAATGTTCGAAGTGGGGCAAATTATGAGGATGAGATAGAGATGTTGAGAAAATTGGTGTGAGATTTGTGAGGATGGATGGTGGATTATATGGACGATTCAGAAAAAGATCGGATTGTAGACGAGGCCACGTGGCATGCCGTCATTCGTTAAAAATCTAATCGAAATCTATCCTCAAAGATTCTAAAAAGATAATGACACGTGGCACGATCGTATTGGATAAAAATCTTATCGAAATCGATCTCCAATAATTATATTTTCGGATAATGACACGTGGCACAATTTTGAACGAGTTAAAATCTGATCAAAATCTATTGTCAAAGATTCTCAAAAGATAACGACACGTGGCACGATGACATTGGATAAAAATCTTATCGAAATCGATCTCCAATAATTATCTTTTCGGATAATGACACGTGGCGCAATTTTGAACGAGTTAAAATCTGATCAAAATCTATCGTCAAAGATTTTCAAAAAATAACGACACGTGGCACGATGACATTGGATAAAAATCTTTATCGAAATCCATCGCTAAATAATTGTTTGTTTTTATAAAATGACACGTGGCGCAACGAGAACGATTTAAAAAATCTTATCCGAAATTACAAATAATTTTATTTTGTATTATTTAAACAAACAAAAAAACTAATATTTTATTGCCTATTGCCTGGGGGGAGGGCTCCAAGGGTGGAGATGCAAATGGCAATTACTGTTCATTTATGGTAGTTACTATTCATTTAAGGCAGTTACTGTTCAAAATGGTGGATTCAATAGTGGATTGCCAGGGGGAATGCTCCATGGGTGGAGTTGCTCTTACAACAACATTAACTACCACACACATACCCTCATATCCTGCCACGTGTTGGCCCATAAAGAAATTAAACTCATGTAAATTATGAGTTGTTTACTTTTACTGTCGAGTTCTCTCATTTTATCGTAGGTGACAAAAAGTAATATTGTCAGGGTCGTTTAAAAAAAATATAAAAATGTAAAACAAATCGACATTGAAATATTTTAAATTGGATTAATGGTGATCCCGACTTCTTAATCGCACGATAATGGTTGAAAAAGATTGAAACGCCTTTACCAATGAAGGTTGGTCAGAGTGGAAAGGGGCTCTGGTCTCTTAAGCAAGTGATCTCGGTTTCGAGCCCTTATGGATGCAGAAAACTTTCTTGGGAAAGGTCCCCGCATATGCGCACGACCGTACCTCGAAGCATTAGTCCTGGGTTTTCCTGGGGACACCTTGGGAAACCTAAAAATGATTGAAATGCCTTTGTTTCTGTGAGTCTTTCATCTTAAAAATAAATAAAAAAAAAACTCTCGTATTATTCTTCAGGAGTTGGTTCAGAGGGGAAGAGATCTTTTCCGAATATCTTTCCACCAGATCAAGTGATTTTGATATTTAAAATTTCATCTAATAATAAAAAATTATTATAATTTTTAAGAAATCAAAATAAATAGGTCGTTGAATGATATTTCAAAGGCCTGAATCAGTTGTTCACGTTGGTGATTCTCGGTTCAGAGTATTCATTATTAGACCACGTTTTCCTATTCCTGCAATAGGATCTAATAAGAAAAAGAAACTGTACATTTTCCGTCACTTTCTCTGGAAAATGTCAGGATTTTCCCAGTGAAATATTTTCCTAGTTTTTAATAATTGCCAGGCTTTCCTTCTTTTCTCTTTCGATTTCATCCCATTGCTGTTCGAAGCCCTGCGTCGAGGATGGGCGTTGACTTTTCGCGGAAATGGCGATTCACGTCCGCTACGACCTGCAAGATTTGAACTTCAGGGGTTAGTTTTGCGAATTTATCTAAACCAGGGATTTGGATCAACTGGGTTTTTGATAAATTTCGGAAATTGGAAGGATTTCTGGTTGAATTTGGATTGTTTTGGGGTGCGATTTTGGTGGGTCGGGCTGTGAATTTGTTGATGGATACGGATGCTAAGGATGCTAGTACTGCTAATGGGTGTAAAACTGAGACGAAGTCGGATACCGGAGACTCTCAGAAAGTTGAGGAAAATGTTAATGGAGATGAAGACAGTGAGTCTAATTCCTTGTTGCCTCCTCGGAGAGGGGGCATGTCGAGGAAAACGAATAAGACTCGGCGAAAAGTGCAGTGGAATGATAGGAATGGGAATAAGCTTGTTGAGGTCCTGGAATTCGAACCGAGGTAATGCATTTGCTGAATTCTATCTCCTTACATGTGCATTCTTTTGATCAAATTGTTGCAATTTCTTTTTTTTTTGGTGATGTGGTTGTTGGAATTTTGATTGACTGTTGGCCAATATCTTTGTCTCTTAATTTCACGTCGCTGTTATACTCTTCGTATTGACTTTGATTCTGGCGTCATTTCTGCCGCGGTTAGCTTTAGAATTTACTGTCTTCGTCTCTTATTTAATTGTCCCTTCCGTCCGTGATGACACTTTCCAATTCTGCTATCCAACATTATCTATTTACAGGGGCCGGCTTTCTAGTTTACTTTTTGTAATTACCGTTACCAGCCAGCTGCACTTCTTTGCGGTTTGGGTTTCTCCGTTGTCCCTATAGGCATCTGCCATCGTCCAAGCCTGCAGCCACCCGTTTTGTTTATAATGTTGTAGTCCTTCTTCTTAGCTTGGTTGCCTGACAGCATCGGTTACATGGTTTTTCGAAAAAGATATTTGGCATCATTTTGGATAGACTACAGAAGTGAATTTAGCTTATGATTCTACTAATTAGTTAATTACTTGACTTCTATTGCCACAAAAGTGAGTTGAAGTGATTATCAACTCTTCCTACCCTTGTAAGCTATTTGATTTTGAGGCATGAGACTTTGAGAGTCGAAAAATTCAGGTTCCATTCTACTACAGTGAACGAGTGTTTATTGTTATATCGTTATAGTAGGTTTGGTTAGTTGAATATTTGAGGTTTTGTTTAATTTTCTGTATATGAGCTCTGGAAAAGTTTCCATTATATCCATCTTTGTCAAGTCACAATCTTCGTTCAGTTTTTGTTTGGGAGCTGTTATTGGCACTCCAAAATAGACATCGTGCACTCCTCAATATGAAATGTTAAAGGAGGAATGATTATAAGATTACTATTTTGGAGTGCTAATAAAATTCCCTTTTTCTTTTAAGAAATAGTTATCAATGCCAAAGGTACCCCCATTAGACCTCCCATGAATACCATATAATATCAAAACCTTGTAATTCACCCTTTCAGTGTCAATTCAGTTAGGTGAATAGATCTCCTTTCATCTCATCGAGAATCTTACCTTAATAATATAAGGCACCTTGCTCTGATCCTCTCTGCCTAGATTTCTTGTTGTGAAGTTAAGTTAATACAAAACAAGGCATTTGATGAATTGTTTTTCTTTGTTTTATGTGTGTGTGTGTGTGTGTGTGTGTGTGTGTGTATAGTATATGAATAATATTGCCAAACATGGCCAGGCAGATGAAATGCCTAAGCCAAGTTTGCATGGGCTACAAATTCCTGATGATCTGGGTCATTTTTTACAATGTTTTCTGGTCCATGATTCTAGAGCAATGTTTTGCGCTCGTTAAATAACGGGAAATTATGTTGGAGGCATTTGGTCTCTGCCTCTGTTAAGTTAGACTTAGTAAATTTAATAAATTATAGGCATTTTAGTGGTCTTTATCACGAGCGGGGTTGACTAATATGACTATTAGCACATTATCTAATCTTGACTATGAAATGTGATACTTTAGTAGATGACATCCATATTTGTGTGGATATGCAGATGTGCGTGACTAAATGCTTGAATGTGCTCTTGACGTCAAGTTCTTTTTGACTTTATCGTGATATATATTCACTTTTTTTTCTTTTGCCCTAAATGATTGTAAAGTCGATTAATCGTTACTTCACAACTTTTTGGCCTGTTATGGAACTGCTGAGAATGGGTACTTTCATGTTTCTGGTCTGTTATGAACATGGTAACCTTCATTTTCGTGCTATCGATACTGAAATATCCTTTTATCTAGCGCACAATTGTCTGCATAAACATAATGACTCTCTGCAATTCACATAGGAAGTAACTTCTCACTGGTGTCTTAGTATGTGAGTGTGTGTGCATGCACGTCTGCACTCAAGGAATTGGAAAAACAAATTATCACAAAGTGTTGTTTTAGCACATCTTTTATTGATTGCTCAAATGAAAATATGTACACTCTGCTTTGCTACATTTTGCTAGATTGAAGTAAGAAGTCTCTCATGGCGTACCTATGTGCTTGTAATCCGGTTAAAGTTGGAAAAAAAATTACTAATGGAGTATTAACTATTTATGATGGTATTTGCACCCGTATGAAATAACTGTTACATTTATTTTCGACTTACTAGTTTCTGACCCTGTCTCATTGTTCATGTGCAGCGATGTTAGTGATTCTGATGATGAGGATGCAGATTCTTGCATATGTACTATCATGTAGATATCATTCGGTACACCATTTATCAGGATACGTTTGCTGGGTAATTCAATTAGGAATTTTGTCGAAGCTGATTTTTATGAATTTTACTGCCTCTGTTATAGCACAGTGTGTCAAGGATGGACCAAAGGTCCTGAGACCAAAGCATAGTACCATTTTTGGGGTTAGGTTTCCATGACTGCCGTTATAACCAGATGCAAACTGAGTGGACCATCTTCCGGGGATGAAAGCAGACACAGATAACGGCAATTTGGCTTCCACATTATGTAATATATCAAACACAGTCGAGAATTATTTTGTTTTACGATATGCATAATTTGTACTTTGTATGTAATTAGAATTACAGCATACTTTGATAACCATATCATGGTAAATAAACGTGCTTCGATTCTGTTTGTTCCTTTTCTTCTCTATTCCTTGAGCACTTGACAGAAAGGAGAAGAGACATCATCCATCCTGCATCCTTGCATTATTTGGTCGAGTGAATTTTAAAACTCATCCCACCAACTTGGCCCACTCAGCTTCAGTCTTGTAACCGGTTGTATATTCTCTTATGTCTCTCTCGACATGACATAGAGAGAGACATACACAAGGGGGGTGCAAGAGCGGAGCTACGTACAAGGTTACCCGGACCTTTTGGGGTGAGAAAAAGTTTATCCCTACTATTCTGCTTATTTTAAGTTTTGTTTAGTGTGGTAGCACCAACTCACGTACGTTACTAAGATACTCCAAATGTAAGGTTAAAAATTAGGTAGCCCACCCTCTCGAAAATTCCTGACTCTGCCGTTGAATCGAAGATTTGCTAAGACCAGAATACCCATCAAATCTTTTGCGGCAAACCATTGTTCAGTAATCTGCCAGAATTACAGTCAATTTCTTACACAAACAACCAAGCCCCCCACTACGAGCACAAATCTATCAGACATCCTCTTTTACAAGAATCAAGACACTCAGAAACAAATGCACAAACACATCCAACAATTTTACAAGTATCAAATTATCTTTTTTGCCATGAATGAAATGTAATCTGTCCAATGTACTAATTTCCGGTTACAGAAACTGTGCAACTATTGACGATCAAGATTCAATCCGGTCTCCTCCGACTAATTACTACTTTGCGAATTTAACCAACTCGAAAGACTGGCATGAACTGGGATTTGTTGCGGTAGAGGTTTCGTGGACCGGTTAACATTCGACCTGCTGCTATAAGGCATCTGGGGTTGTTGAAATAATGCAATATTCTCCTTTTGGTGCTTTTGTGGTGCTGCTGTTTTCGCTTTCGCTGCTTTCCACTGTATGAGATTCTCTACTGGACTCAGTACAGAATGTACATACTTATAATCTCTAGCATTTGGATACTCCGATTCTCCATTTTTAGAGGCAGAACATAGTTCCTCCAAAAACCCTTCTCGGCTTGTTCGTTGTTCATCGATATCACTCTCTTCATCGTCATCATAGTAGTCATCCTCATCATCAACGTCAATATCATTGTCTTCTGAATCGCCTTCCTCTTCTTCGTAGCTGTCCCGTACATTTTGGTACCTGTAGTTTGAGGGAAACAGTCCCAATCTCAATGTAGTTGAATCCCTTTTAGATGCTGAAGTGGAAAGGCTTTTGACATTCTTTTCTTCCAAGTCTTCCTCCTCATAGCTCTCCAAGGAACGGTAATCGGTCGAAATAGGCTCATAGGTCTGCACATTCGGATTGAAGCTAACTTTCTTTCGGGTTTTCAACCTTGTCTGCTCCTTTGCCGTGTCTCTGAAACAACAAAATATTCAACGAAAATGAATGCCGGTAAAATAATCGTTCCAAAGATCAAATCTCAATACAAAGTCGGAGATTAAAAGCAAGAACTGACCTGCATAGTTCAGATTTCGAACATTCTTTTGCACCATCAATACCAATAATTGTGACAGATGAATCGAGTGGTACATAACTCACACGTCTCTACAGCAACAACATAAAATAAAAAATAAAACATCCCGACTTTGGGCTAATATTGTGACACCAACACATCAAAACACAAAAACTGAAACTTGAAAGCACGGATTGAGGTTAAGATAAAGAAATGTACATGGTCACCACCGGCGGCTTTAGTAGCGAGTTTTCGCCGCTTTTTCTTCTTAGAGAAACCGAAACAGGCAAGAAAACACCCCATAGTAGAAGTCCCCTAGCTACCAGCTCCTCATTAGTTTTTGCAGCAGTGAGGAATGTGGTTTGATATAGGCAGACAGATAGAAGGAAAAGGGGGTTAGGAGGTGACGGTGGACATGGGAAGTTTTGAAATCCGTTTGGCTCCAAGTCCAAAGGGTTTTTGAAAATAGTAACGTTGGGGAGTCGAATGATGATGAAAGGGATGTGGTGGGTGCATGAGTTTAATAAAGGAGGGAGGCAGAGACAACAAACAAAGCTTTTTGGTTTATTATTTGTTTGCCTTTTTGCTCCATGGGAATTTATGGAAGGAGTCATGTTTCTTTGGTAATTTGGACAAGGAATCCGTTGCATAGTACAAAATTCGAATCTACTTTATTGGAGGTTGACCGTTGAGAGTTATTAAATTTACTTGACATCTTAAAATGTTTTTCTTCTCGAGACTGCTCGTCTATATACCACCACATAGTAGTATATGGATTATTGAGTCCTGATCAACGAATCATATGACATGTGATCTATGACAAATTATTCGTTTACTCTTATAGTGAGTGGTGTGAATAGCGACAAAACAATTTGTTCAAGCTTTCAAGGCTGGTGGTGATAAAACGGAGAAGCAAAAAGGTGAAATTTGGTTATGGCACAAGACACTAACATAATTTGGATGCCTTAGGAAATTTTTTTTTTTTGGTGAAGATGCCTTAGGAAATTACTTTGGTCCTTATCTGCTCATATTTGTGGAGTTGATTTAAGTGTGATATCGATGTTATTGGAAAGCTTTTAAGGCCGTGTCTCTACCTTATTAACCACGTTCCCTCCAATATCTTAAACTTTCGAACTCCTATTCAAGTCTCCTCCAACACTTAGAAGTTCACCACGTCTTAATCCTCAAGCACCAAAAAGTAACTTGGACTCACGTGTCGCGAAGTGCATATTTATATAGAATATGTTCATGATCAAACAGAATATGTTCATGATCAAACGGGGTAGCATTGCTATGATCTAAGACCTCTCAACTTTGCCCATTCGGGGGGAGATTTAAGAGCAGCACCAGCCCATTGGAAATTGGGAAGTTATTGCCCAAAAATTTAAAAAATCCTACTCCAACCCAGCCCTGAAACTAAGGCAATTGGTGAGCCCAGCTGTGCCGCACTACCCACCCAGTCAATTCATGCCCGACTGTGTACCCTAGTGGATTTGTGTTATGGTGACGTCAGCTGTTAAAGGAAAGAAAATAAGTCAACTATTCATTTAGGGTGATTATAGGATCGTTATGTAATGATCAAACAATCAGGATGTATTTACCTAGAGTAGCCTTCCCTTTACTATATAAAGCCATGTATCATTGTATGATTCAAGATCAAGTCAATTACGCAAGAAATTATTCATCTGCAAACTCCATTTCCCTTCCAGTTTTCACATGGTATTAGAGCACCGATCTTGGTGTCTCTAGGAACCCAACCACACCTTCCGCTGCAAACAAAACCAGATGGGTGAAAGTGAGAGGAAATTCACAGAGGTGTCAATCGACATCTCAGACCCGCTCACTTTGCACCACTCAGATAATACGGGACTCATCTTGGTCTCAAAACCTCTTGACATACATAATTACGGACAATGGAGCCGTGCCATGCACATTGGTCTTAGCGCAAAGAATAAGATCGGGTTGATCGATGGATCCATCACAACCCCAAAACCCATAGAGTCAAAATACGCTACTTGGAAGCGATGCAATGACATGGTGTTGCTTTGGATCGTGAATTCAGTCAACTCGGACATTGCTGGCAGCATTCTCTATACTGACATGGCAGCTGGCGTTTGGAATGATCTCAAAGACAGGTTTTCACAAGGCAATGACTCTAGGATTTACCAGATTCGACAAGAAATCGTCGAACACCGACAAGGACAACAATCTGTTTCTGCCTATTACACCAAGATGAAGGCGCTTTGGGATGAACTTGCCTCCTACCACGATCTTCTCACTTGCACCTGTGAAGGACTAAAGCAACTTGCTGAACGAGAAGAAAAGGAAAGAGTCATGCAGTTCCTTATGAGATTGAACGACTCTTACGCCACCGTTCGTGGATCGATCTTGATGATGAGCCCGCTTCCTGACACACGCAAGGTCCATGCCTTGGTCCTTCAGCAAGAAAGACAAGTCGAAGTAGCCTCTTGGCGTGAAAATTTAAGCAACCATCATGCGATGCAGACAAGCCGTTCCACCACCACTCAGGGAACAACGTCTTCAAAGAAACTGCTCAAGTGCAGCTACTATGACAGATGACATCTTGTAGATGATTGTTTTTTCCTCAATGGCTTTCCAGTGGGCCACAAATTTCATGGCAAGAACGTGAAGCCAAAAGGCAAGAAACCATCAGCTCATAATGCACAGACAAATCCACCTCAACCGGTCAAAATAATGCCTACTGAGGGACCCATATTCATCACCGAAGAATACAATCAGATCATGGCCATGCTCTGAAAAAGAAACGGTAATACCCAATCGTTCACCAATGCTACAGGTATAATCACACTAACCTGTAATATTACTCACCATGACTCACATTCAACATTATATTGGATTGTGGATAGTGGAGCGACATATCATATATCAAAATCATTGCTAACACATAATACATCAGACACACAACATGATTTTGTGGGATTACCAGATGGGAGCCAAACTAAAATCAAATCAATTGGATCCGTCAAATTGTCTTCTGATTTGATTCTTGATGGAGTACTTCAGGTACCAAAGTTTAGAGTTAATTTGTTATCCGTTAGCAAACTCACTCAAGCATTGGAATGTATCGTAATATTTTTTCCTGATTTTTGTGTTATACAGGACGTGGCTACGAGGAGGATGATTGGCCTGGGCAAGCAATATAATGTGCTATACTACCTCAAGCCAAGCCAAAACCCACACCTATCGCATAGCGTCAACCGTACCTCAAGCTTGTGGCACAACCGCCTAGGACATCCATCCATTGCACATCTCCAAGCCTTATCCAAAACCATCCCAGAAATATTTTTTGATTCCAAGCATGTTTGTGATATTTGTCCATTAGCGAAACAAACTCGTTTATTTTTCCCCAAGTTCAATAAAATCAATTGCACCTTTCGATTTAATCTATTGTGATATTTGGGGGCCTCACAAAGTTACTTCACATTCTGGGGCACAATATTTTTTAACTATTGTGGACGATTTTTCTCGTTTCACATGGATTCATCTTATGTCTTTTAAGTCTGAGACACAATCTTTATTGAAATCATTATTCTCTTGGGTCAAAACCCAATTTAATTGTACCATTAAGGCCTTACGTGCTGATAATGGGGCAGAATTCACCTCCATGCGTTCATTTTTAAATGACTGTGGCATTGTTTTTCAACACTCTTGCCCCCACACACCCCAACAAAATGGAGTTGTGGAACGCAAACACCGTCACCTCTTGAATGTGGGGCGAGCTCTTCGCTTTCAAGCAAATTTTCCTTTAAAATTCTAGGGAGAAAGTCTTCAAACAGCTTGTTACCTTATAAATCGTCTTCCTACCCCCTTGTTGTCGCACACCTCACCCTATGAAAAATTACATGGCACACCACCTCATTACTCCCATATTCGAACTTTTGGGTGTCTCTGCTATGCAACCAATCTCACACCCACTCACAAATTTGATTCCCAGGCAAAACGATGTGTTTTTATTGGCTATCCACTTGGACAAAAAGGCTATCGGGTTTATGACCTCGATACCAAGAAAATTTTCTCATCTCGGGATGTAATTTTTCATGAGCATGTTTTTCCATTCTCCACCTCACCACCAGAAATTCAAACTGATGAGCCCACTTTGCCACTTCCTCATGATGACATCACCCCACATTTATCACCTCAATCCCAAACTTCCCATGGCCCACCAACCATTACCCCATCACCCGTTGACCCAATCCATCCCACCAATTCCTCAATCCCACTTAATCTCATCCATACCATTGAAATCACGCCTCTTTCCTCTTCACTCCCAGATTTTCCAACCACCAATCCCATACCTCCACCGACTCTCGACCCCGCTACTAATTCATTCCCCCCATCACACAACCAACCCATACCCTCACAACCTAATGATGCCCTCATCTCTACCACACCAACATCATCGCTCACCCTCTCTAATCCCCAACCTCCACTTCGCCAATCTAGTCAAACCACACGACCTCCCGCTCACTTTAAACACTATCAAGCACACCATGCCTCTCTGCTTGCTCCCGGCAATATCTCCCCTGCCACGTTTGGTACGCGGTACCCCCTCCATCAGTATGTCTCTTACTCTAATTTGTCTTCTGCTCATCAACACTTCGTACACAATATTTCCCATTTGGTGGAACTAGTGTCTTATGAGCAGGCCAGTCAAGACCCGCAGTGGGTTGAAGCTATGCAGGCTGAAATTCATGCTCTTGAAGCCAACAACACTTGGACCATGGTTTCTCTTCCTCCTGGCTATCACCCGATTGGCTGTAAATGGATATTCAAAATTAAATATCAAGTTGACGGATCTGTTGAAAGGTACAAAGCTCGCCTCGTCGCTAAAGGATTCATTCAACGCGAAGGCATTGATTATAAAGAAACTTTTGCCCCCGTAGCCAAACTCATCACCGTCCTTTGCCTCTTGACGGTTGCTGCAGTTCGCCATTGGAGCATTCACCAAATGGATGTCCATAACGCCTTTCTTCATGGGGATTTCCATGAGGAGGTCTACATGCTTCCTCCACCTGGTTATCGTCGACAGGGGGATCGAGTTGTTTGTCGACTCAACAAGTCCTTGTATGGACTGAAGCAAGCCTCATGAAGTTGGTTTCACAAGTTCTCATCTGCAATCCAAAACATTGGCTTTCAACAATCACGAGCAGACTATTCATTATTCACCCATGTCCGTGGAAATTCATTTACAGTGATACTATTATACGTTGATGATATGATCATTACAGGGAACAATGAAAAGACAATCAATGACCTTAAAAATTTTCTTAGTAATTGTTTTCGGATTAAAGACCTTGGCCCATTGAAATACTTCATTGGGGTTGAAGTTGCACGATCGAAGGCAGGGATTTCAATATGCCAACGTAAATATACATTTGACATATTGGAAGAGAATGGTTTACTTGGTGTGAAGCCTGCCAAATTTCCTATGGATCTAGAACTAAAGTTGAATCCAAACGATGGTGACCTTCTCAATGATCCAACTCGTTATCGCAGGTTGGTTGGGAAATTGATTTACCTTACTATCACAAGACCGGAAATCACATATTCGGTTAATACCCTTAGTCAATTCATGTAGCAACCCAGAAAGCCTCATCTCGATGCTGTCCACAGGTTACTTCAATACTTAAAGGCAGCTCCGGGTCAAGGATTACTCTTTCCATCACATGGCCAATTAAATTTGGTCAGCTATTGTGATGCAGATTGGACTCGTTGTCCAACTACACGACGATCCATCACAGGTTACTGTGTATTCCTTGGACAAGCACTTGTATCATGGAAAAGCAAGAAGTAGGCAATTGTTTCTAGGTCCTCAGCTGAAGCAGAGTACATGTCCATGACAGCTGCTACATGTGAACTCACTTGGCTAAGGTATTTGTTACATGATTTGAGGGTTAATCATCCTGAACCTACAAAACTATTATGTGACAACCAAGCAGCCTTGTACATTGCTGCAAATCCAGTATATCATGAACGAACCAAACACATTGAGTTGGATTGTCATACAGTACGTGAAATAATTCAAAATGGAGAGATCAAAACTGCATATGTGCAAACCGGAGGAAAAATTGCCGACATATTCACAAAGCCGACAAGGGAAGCCATCTTTCAAACGCATCTTCACAAGTTGGGTGTTATTGACATCCATACTCCAACTTAAGGGGGAATGTTAAAGGAAAGAAAATAAGTCAACTATTCATTTAGGGTGATTATAGGATCGTAATGTAATTAGCAAACAATCAGGATGTATTTACCT
Organism: Malus fusca; assembly: GCA_035220775.1. Lineage (NCBI taxonomy): Eukaryota > Viridiplantae > Streptophyta > Magnoliopsida > Rosales > Rosaceae > Malus > Malus fusca. Next base: position 20,103,443 of record CM069074.1, on the reverse strand, counting down.
AGAGTAGCCTTCCCTTTACTGTATAAAGCCATGTATCATTGTATGATTCAAGATCAAGTCAATTACGCAAGAAATTATTCATTTGCAAACTCCATTTCCCTTCTAGTTTTCACATCAGCTACGTTCAAATTTTTATCTGATGTGTTGAATAAGGCGACATCGTCGTCTTCATCGAAGAGGAAGTCAAGGTCATTATTAACGCAGGGTCCTTTCCGATCCTAACACGCCCAAGGAATGGCCAAGGCTCGATGGGATTGGGAGGATAGTCCCGAGTGTTATAGAAAACTGCTCGACAATCCAGATTTCCTATCAACGATTAGGCCGAACGCTTCCCAACAAAGTACTTTTCGATCGTCGAAAGACAAATTGGTGAACTGACAGCTTTATAGCACGAAGTCCTAGGAATAGAGGGCAATGCCTACTCAGACATCAATTCCAGGCTGTGTTGCAGCTATCTAAGAGAACATAAGCCTATGAAGGGACATAACAGCTGATAGATAGGGCGCTCGGGTGCGGGTTCCCACCAACTCCAGAGCTGAGCAAGGCGCTCGGCATGTGTTGTCCCATGAAAGCATGCAAGTGGATCTACACAAATGTCACTTCGTTGCCACATGTTGGCCAAATAGTGAATTGACAACTAGCATGTCAAATCTATGCGTTTTGCTCATTAAATGGAAATGCGGTAAAATGTTTGACCTCGGGAACTAGGAGCTCATTGAGAGCCTATTTGTAACCTTGTATTCAATATATTTAAGAGACTTAGTGGACATAGCCCAATTTTTAGGAGTAAACCACTTAATCATTGTTGTTGTTGTTAAGTTGTTACTATCCTAAATCCTGAGCCCACCAAAGGCCGACATATGACCATTATGGTCTTTGTTAACCTCACTAGTTTTGAGAGTTAATAGTCATCACGGACCAGAATGTCTTCGTCATCAAACCAGACAGCGCAGCAAATGGAAATGCTCCACCACTACAATTAACGCTAAAGAACACAAATATTCACGAGAACCAAGTGAACTAACTGGATATTTTGGCAATTGCAAGCCCTTTGAACTGAATCCAGATTAGATCCATGAGCACTCAGATGACACATACTCTGATTTTGTTAAAATTTGCCATGGTGGCACCAAAGACGATATGGGAGAAAATGTCGTTGTGACGGGAGTGTGGATGTGGGATAGGCAATTGGTATCATATGAGAGGGATTGAAAGAGGAATGATGATGAGTTGGAGTTAGGCGGTGGTGGGTTGCTAAAAGGTGCAGAGGTTTGTGAAGTTGGAGAAGAATGGGAGATGAGAGAGAGATTAAAAGTGATGAAGCGTGAGAAAGATAGTCTAGTGGGCCATCTTTTTCTTTTTGTTTGATGTGTTGGATACGTAGGTCATCTTTTGTTAATTTTTTAATACCAATTGTTCGGGAAAATCATTTGCCTATTGCGTAATTGCCTGGACAATTATTTCCTTAAATGGTGGAATTGCTCTATGACCTCTCAACACTCCCCAATCCTACTCTAATTAATACCATCATAATCAAACAATTACCTCGTGAAGATTCTCTTTCTGATGAAGACAACATTTGTGTACACATTTATGTTGAAATTATGATGGAACCCCAACTTCCTTCACCTATTGTTCAAAATAGATATAGTCTTGACTTAAGGTTGTCTCTAACACCCCGAGGGGGGGGGGGAAAGGAGATAAATAAAAAAAAACCCAAAATTTGGGCCAAATGGGATTTTGGGTTTGGGGTGGGAATTTGGGTCTGCAACCCCCTTAGATGGATAAGGGAAGCAAGTGGGCTAAGGGCCCCTAGCCCCTAGCTTGTAGTTGCATCATGTGAAGACAAGACAAGGGCGGGCCCTACGTGTCAAATGCAATATGTCAAATAGATTGTCTACGGGGGAGTGCACGATAAGCATCCCTTCCACAGCCTAATCAATGTCGGATACGGAATTTAGAAGCTCCAAAAGTAAGGTGGAGAATGAAGTAGTCGTTCATGAGGTTCTCATGCCAAATTTATCTTTCACGATCAACAACTTCATGACTAGCAACCAAACCGCCATGTTTTGCTTATCATAAGCCTTCAACAATGCCTGGTGACGAGCAACAACAATAACGTTTTGATGGTTGTGTTCTTCTATATCAAATGCTTCTAGTATATGAATTCGCTTCTCATGACTGAACCCATTGAAAAATGAAAGTGCTTAAACAAAAGTATGAGATTTAAGAAGGAGATGTGTGTTTGCCTAGAATTCCTTCTTCTTATAAAGAAAGAATTGAAGATAACAAATGTGTAGGAAATCAGATAAGATAAGATATGAAATCAGAAAAGTAAGAGAAAAAAAATCTTAAAATATTAAATTTTTAGTATGTAGGTGTTGACCCTAAAAACTACCAAGCTTACGTGGCGCACATGCCGAGTAACTAATGAGCTAACTACGTCTTTCGGTTATGTGCGGGGCGTGCCAACTCGACGACCGAGCTCGACCGGGGAGTAAAATTTATTGATGTTGCGTTGAGCGCGCTACTGACTTCTTGATCTTGTGACTGCGGCCGAGGAAGGAACACGTCTCGGCCTTCAGGTTCTAGAGCCTGAAGAGAAGGCTGCTAGTTCTGCGAAGTTCACGAATTGTCGCGTCGGGTTCGGTCACGGTGATTAAATTCATAAGAGTATGAGCACGCCGAACTGGCACCAAACTATACGGACACAAGTACTCAAAATAGATGTATGTCTTGATGGTGAATGTGGTTCGGCCGTCAGAATGCCGAACTCTAAAACTTACTTGTGAATATCCTATTATAAAACAACTCGGCGTTCAATGTGCCGAGCCCAGTAACTTGTAACACCTCACTTCGCTGAGAAGGCTAATGAGATAACCTCTACCAATAAGGATTTGAAAATCCTTCTCGATCGAGACTTGGATAGGTAACCAGTCGGTCTCGACGCAGTGCTGTTTATCCAAACTGAAGGTGCTTCGCGGTCGGCTGATTCTATGGCAACAATTCTGTTTATCCAAACTGAAGATGTTCGCCGGTTGCCTTCACAGTGCTGTTTATCCAAACTAAAGATGTGTCGGCAAAAAAGAAAATAAAAAAATCTCAAGGTTGTTGAGAGGTTTCGCGTAGAGTGAGAGTTTGCGCAGGGCAGTTTGTGTGTTTTGTTGGAAGGGCTTTCAACGTTGAACAACCTCATGTATTTATAGTATTGCTTGCTTGCTAGCCATGCTGAAGATTATCTGCTGTGGCATCAAAGCAATCAAAATAATATTCCTCATAATATTATCTTTAATAACCTCACGGATTGCCATCCTCCTAAATTTGTTTGCGAGATCGAGACCACATGCATGCTTAATGATAAGTGGCGATTATTCTGTGCTATTGGAGACCACGTGAGGACTCTGCATACTAATCCCATCAGAAACCGTGCCTTATCCAATCCAAAGTCACTCAAAGTTAAAGACTCCCAATGCAACTACAAACTTTCTTCTTCCACCATGTATGTCCATGTGCATGCAAGGTAAATTGCAATATCACTGGAGATATCATCATTTAATTATTCTCAATTCTTATCTTGTGCATGCCCCAAAAGAGACCATGTTCATTTCGAACTATACTTCCCTTCAGACGGCACCATGATTATCACTTTTCGATGATAATCATCAATAACTCTTTGCTTGGTCAAGATCCAACTTCATTCATTCTCATCCATGCAGAACATGCTAATCCCTTTTAAGTGTCTTTGAGCTGATCACTCCACACATGCACGAATTGCATGCAAAGTCTCTCACCCACACGCATATGCATCACGCATGGAAGAAAATCTGTAATGCCTTGGACTACAAATCAAACCAGCTAGATTTTAAGATAAAACCAAGTCTAAATAATTTAATATATTATTAAGGGATATTATCATGACAAAAAAATCACAATATTATTCCTTAATAACAACTAAAAATTGTCCTGACTAAGCCATCTAACGGTTAGAACTTCACTCACTCAACGACCTCGATCGCTCGGGCCAATTGTGTAATTTTGGGTCCAAACAGTAGGACATCCAAAAAAATAGTTCACATTATGTCAAAAATAATTGTCATATTGAATCCAATGATGTCCAACTCAAAAGTATCTCAACAAATTTTTTTGAATTTGAATTTGAATTTTTTTACATATCAAAATGTTCGTAAAAACAAGATAAATTATACAAAAACTAATTCCAAAACTACTAGCAAAAACAAGATCAAAGAAATACAAAAGTTTAACAAATTATCAAGTTGAGGATGGAATTATAGGTCCTTTACCTTGTAGGAAAAAACTGACTAAACTTATACATATCGCTGAATAATTGAAAATATGGGGCTAAATATTGAAATTTCTCACCCTTGAGTTGGAAATAGCCTTACAAGTTCACAAAATAAAACATAAAATTCATTTTAATTATTTTCTTTTTAAAAGGGGGACCAGCTGGTGGCTTTGCCACAACAGTCCACCCTTCAAGGGTCAGGAAGACTCACAGAGGCATTTTGGCCTCATTTTGGTCACCATCGTGCGATTCACCAGCACTAGTATGAGCCAAATTTTGAAATTTCTCACCCTTGAGTTGGAGATAGCCTTAAAAGTTCACAAAAGAAAACCTAAAATTCATTTTAATTATTTTATATTTAAAAAGGGGACCAGCTGGTGGTGTCGCCACGACATTCACCATTCCAGGGGCTGAGAAGACTCACAGAGGCATTTCAGCCTCTCATGGCCACCATCGTGCGATTCACAAGCACTAGAAATTGAACCCAAGACGTGTCGTGTGGAATATAGGTCTGAAATTTGTCCCAACCACTAAGCCACCCCATGGTGGTTTCATTTTAATTTATTAGCTTTCATAGCACAAACCATTGGACAGGAAACGATTGAACTAATTTTGGTGCATAAACTATATTTTGAGGAGGATGATACTTCCTCTCTAACTCAACATTATTTTACCTTACAAATATTATAATCAAAATCATTTAGTTTCTTTATTATCATCTAAAGATCATTTAAAAAAAAAATTCTTTCGCTTTAAAGAACATTTATAGTCATTCACCTGTGTAAAACAAATTAATGATTACAATAACAAATATCATCCAAATGATGAACTGTCAATTTCTTTGATTTATATGAATAACTAAATAGTCTTTAAATTAATTGAATTTTTTTTTTCTAAAACAATTATTAGATGATGCTAAAAAAATAAACAATTCGGAAATGAAATGATGTCATGTTAGTGTGACGATTTTCCCACTTACTATGAATGAGGTGTCGTCTCTGTGCATCTCACGTGACAATGAGCCAACTCACCGGCGGATTTCGACTTACATCAAATCCAAACCGTACAAAAATCAAAGTCTTCCAGACCAACCAATGCAGCAAATCTCATCCGTCCAAACGCGTACTTCCATCTCCCAAGTCCCAAACTTCCCCCAATCTCGAAGCATACATACACACTGGAACCCCGTTCTCTCTCTCTCTCTCTCTCTCTAGTCGGCCACAAACCCTTCCTTTCTCTCCCAAATCCCAAACCCCCAAAATCCAAAAACACACCTCCGAAATTACATAAAGATCGAAGCTTTCATTCTCACACGCAGTCAGTGAGAAGGAGAGGCAGTGAAGTGAAAACCCGCATGGATTCAGATCAGGGGAAGCTTTTTATTGGTGGGATTTCATGGGAGACCTCGGAGGATAAGCTTAAAGAGTACTTCAGCAACTACGGCGACGTTTTGCAGACGGTGGTCATGAGGGACAAGGTCTCCGGCCGCCCCAGGGGTTTTGGGTTTGTGGTTTTTGTAGATCCTGCTGTTCTCGATAGGGTTCTTCAGGATAAGCACACCATCGATGGTAGAACGGTGAGATTCAGATTCCCATTTTTTATTTGTTTTTTATTTTTAGTGGGTTTTTGTTTAATTTGGTGTTAAGCTAATTGGGCCTCTTTTTTTTAGTGTGCTTAAGCTGGTCATTGTTAATTTTATTTGATTTTTTGAGATTTAGTTTCTAGGTTTTGTAATTCTGCTAGTCCGGTTGTGAATGTATTCATTCTCGTGTCCAGCTTTATTTTATTTGACATTGAAGTATGTATAGTTGCAGTTTTTCTGGTTTGTTGGTTGCTAATATGTTTGCAAGTAAGACTTTGATTGAATTTGTAAAACTACGGCTTGGCTGCTAAATATAACATAACGTTTGCTTGTTAAGAGCTTTAGTCTTTGATTAATTGTGTTCACTGTATTTATACCAAGGAGCAATAGTAAAAAACATTTGTATTGGAAGCTTCTAATGTGTTTTTCTAAGCTGATGGTATACATGTTGTTCTGTTGTACTTCTGTTGGTTTGCAGTAGTGAGCAATAAGTTATTCTTGTGAACAAATGTCTGGATGTGTATTTATTTACATGCTGTGAAATCATTCTTTGTTATGTCTGTGACTGGGTTAAGGGTTTAGGATTTACGACTGGTTTGCATGTCAAGTGTTTTACATCCCACAATGATAATGATGCTAACATTTTAGCTTGTAACAATTCTGGAAACTTTTTTATGGATTGTACGTGGTCTCCTTGTACCACTCTTCAGTTGCTGAGGGTGAATCCCTGAGAAAGGATTCGTGTATAACCGGTGGGTGCTTTCTATGGTTATAGTTGGTTGGAGATCGCATGAATTTAAGTAATCAGAAGAATTATAGAGAAAAGAAGATAAAAATTAGAAAGATGTTAAATAAAAATGAGAAGAGAGAGGACAATATAGATGGAAAAAAATTAGAAGAGATATGACAACATAATTTTGATGACTCTTAATAACTTATGATATTGACCCTGATTATATTTTGTAGACAAACTCCTAGATCGTTCAGGACTAATAAGGCTTCTGTCGGACTTGGGCCCAATGGAGAATTTGTTATAAGATTTAGCTAGTTAGGTTTTTAGTATGGTCATATCAATCATATAAAGAAAATCGTGTAGAAAGAGAAATGTGCCATACTTCAATGTGTTAGGCTTCCAAAGAGGATATATCTTTCTTGCCTCAGAAGAGGATATGCCTTTCTAACCTAGTTGTTCTGCTGCAGCGATGCTACATTTTATATATCTAAAGTGGTTCTTGTATGAGCCATGCCACTATAAGTCACCTTTTAACCATTTTGTACTGGCTGCACATGTTTGGGTTGGTAACTAATTTAAAAAATGGTCCTTGTGGACAATATTTTCTTGTCAGTGTTGCTTATGATACCCATTGATATATGGACACCATTGAAGCTTTGAGTATTATTTCTATAAAGTTGCTTTGGCTCTTGCTTGTTATTTAAGATCCACACCCGTGATACTCAAGGTGTTTTTACTTCTGCTGCATAACCACTGGTTTGAATTTTCAGGTTGAGGCTAAGAGGGCCCTATCAAGAGAGGAGCAGCAAACCACTGGAAGAGTTGGCAATTCTAATCCTACTAGAAGTGCTGGAAGTGGGGGAAATGTTAGGACCAAGAAGATATTTGTTGGAGGGTTGCCCCCCACTCTTAGTGAGGAAGGATTCCGTGAGTATTTTGAATCTTTTGGCCATGTAACTGATGTAGTAGTAATGTATGACCAAAGTACTGGACGTCCTCGTGGTTTTGGGTTTATTTCATTTGACACTGAAGAAGCTGTTGATAGGGTTTTGCACAAGACATTTCATGATTTAAATGGTAAGCAAGTGGAAGTTAAGCGGGCTCTTCCCAAAGATGCCAACCCCGGTGGGGGTAGCCGTAGCATGGGTGGCGGTCAAGGTGGCGGCGGTGCTGCTGGAGGTGGTTATCAAGGCTATGGGGTATCTACTGGCAACCCAAATTCATATGATGTCCGAATGGACTCCAATAGGTACATGCAATCCCAGAGTGCTGGAGGTGGGTTTCCACCTTATGGTTCTTCTGGGTATAGTGCACCCAGTTACGGGTATGGTCCTACCAGTAATGGAATTGGCTATGGCAGTTATGGAAGTTATGGAGGTACCAATACTGGTTATGGAGGGCCAGCAGCTGCTGCATATGGAAACCCTAATGCCCCAAATGCCAGTTATGCTAGTGGTCCGCCAGGTGCCCCTAGAAGTGCGTGGAGCTCTCAAGCTCCCTCTGGATATGGTGCTATGGGTTATGGGAATACTGCTCCTTGGGTTGTTTCAAGTGGCAGTGCAGGTACAGGCAGTGGTGGCCCTGGTTCTGCACCTGCTGGTCAATCACCTAGTGCAGCGGCTGGGTATGGAACTCAAGGTTATGGTTATGGTGGGTACAGTGGAATGGATGTGTCCTATGCAAATCCGTCTGGATATGGAGTAGTTGGAGGACGTTCGGGGAGTGTCCCAAATAACAATGTTGGTGCTCCAGGTGGGGAGCAAGGTAGTACTGGTGGCTACGGTGGAAGTGGCTATGGCGATTCAAATGGAAATGCAGGTTATGGAAATGCTGGTTGGAGATCCGATCCATCACAAGCTTCTGGAAATTATGGTGGTCAGGCAAATGGTGGACAAGTTGGTTATGGTGGTGGGTATGGAAGTGCTCAGGCACGACAATCCCAGCAGCAGTAATTTTGATGGTTTACTGTTTCAATTGAAATTGCATCCTGTTTTACGGATCTGTATCTCTTTATGCATGAGCTAGTAATGGTTTCTCATGACCAGCGGCAGTAGCAAGAACAGCTCAAGTTGGATGACAATGCTTTGGGACCGGTTGGATTGCTTAAGTTCTAGTAGTTTGCAGTTTCTATATTGGTAGCCTATAATAAATAGTATTTTAGTGCACACTAGATGCTCCTATTTAATTTTTGCTTCCGAGTGGTGTTAAATTTGGCGTGCTTATAATTGTCTACAAGCTGCTAGTGGCATTTACCTTTTTGGCCGTAGTGTTAAAGCTAAAGTATTCTGTTGTTTGACATCTTATCATTGCTTTATTTTCCGTTTATTTTTAGCTGAAGATTAGATGCTGTAGGAAGTTTGGCCACTAGGTGCTATGCTTGAATTGATATGACAAGTAGGAATTACAAAGATGTAGTGAGGGTAGTTCTCTGATAGCAATGGAGCTATGGGCTGTTCACTTCGTAATGGGTAGCGATAGTCGTAGTGGTAGTTGACACTTTGACAATGGCATAATCATTTTCCCCCTGTATTTGGCCTTGTGTTGTACAGGAGGAAGTGCACGAGTTGTAAAGTGAAGTGTCCATCATGGCTGAAGACAAGCTTCATGGTGGGGCATGTTCATTGGGGGTGTGTTCGACATGGAATGAAATCTTGGGAAGTTTGTTCACTTGAAATTAATCAGGTCATTCTCCAGTCAGGCCAAGCCAACACTGTCAAATTCTGTAGAGTCCTCGAGCTCACTGTCATTGGTATCGTAAACGTCACTCAGGTTTGTGGTTGCATGACAGATTGTGAGGTGAACAGCCTCGGCCTACGGTATGTTGACTTGAGCAGCTTACCCAGTATCAGTATTTGATTGTGGAAGTCAGTTGATCGTAGGATAATTAGAGAAGCAGAAAGGAGGTGTGTCTGTTAAAAATAGTTTTTTTAGAACTTTAGAATGAAGTAGAAGAGCCATTGCTTTTTTATTCATTTATTTATCCAAATTCGAGATCACGGTAGATTTCGTTCTGCACTATTTGAGTAAGAATCATGACTGTATGTAACAGTACAGGCTGTTTTGTTTTTCTCCTGTCCTTGTTGCCCTATTTCTTGCCTTGTTCCATGTCTTGTGAGCGTTTTGTGCTTCGAAAAGCCGGAGGTTGTGCGGTGAGGAGGGAGATGTCTTGTCTTGTTTCTATGTTTTAGATTGTTGCAGGTCGCGTTAGTTGTGTCCCGTACTCCTTTAAGCAGCTCAAGTTGCAGCGCGTGTTTTGCTCATGCATACAAATTGGGCAAAGGAAAAGATGGTAAATTTCAGTTGTGTTTAGTTGATCACTTTATTAAACGAGCCCATCCGACATGTTTTACGCCTCTAATGGCACAACCTCACCAAAAGTGTTTTGATATTGCTTTAGTATCTTCAAAAGATGTAGACGATGGTTCTCATCCTTTCGATCACAAACCGAAGCTGATAGTTTTTGTTTTCAATCTTTGCCGTGAAAGTGCTAACTTGCGCCACTCATTAAGAAACAAGGCGGCCTTGACACCGTATAAATAAATAAATAAATAAATAAATAAATAAATAAATAAAAGAAAACAGTTTTATTATGAAAAATAAGAATTAAAATTAAAGCAAGTCAGCTTGAGCTTGATTGTGAGAAATTAAAATGAAGGCAAGGACAAATAAAAGGAAAATCAGCAGCGCTTGCCTTTGTACGGATTGCTGAATGCCGGAACATTGCCGGGGCGTGAAAACACGATCTGCATCGCATATCTTTACTTTTAGCTGTGCTTGTAGCTTCAATCAGCATTCATCAATGTGTTTCAAAGTGTAGAAATGTACCTGGTAATTTCCAAGAGTATACGTCCTAAAACCGGCCGCGCAATAATCAAAATAATACTCCCATGTCCGGATGAACTTTTCATCGAATCCAAGAGCGAGTATTTCACTACACATCCGAAGTATTTCATCAACATTTTCAATGTCTAAGTCATGGGGAGGATTCAGAGTTTAGATCAAATCTTCTTACCTTTGTCTGTCCAAGAAATTTTTTCTCCAATATCTGAGTGTTTGGAAGTAATGGATTCCAATGTTTTCCAGGTGCTCCACACTGCAGGAATGAAGTTCGCGAAAGTCAAAACAAAAATCGCATGCCACCAAGTTAAACCGAACGATGGAATTGTTCCCGTGATAACAGATCATACCAGAGTCTGGAAGAAGCAGCCATTGCCGATGTTACCCTACTTAACGAAGGTAGACATCCACCCGGAAAAATGTATTCCTTTATGAAGTCTGAACTTCGCCTGTACTCATTGTAGCGCTGATCTGGTATTGATATGAACTGTAAGGAAAAATAAACCACCCTTAACCATTAGCAACATATTGGATGTTACAATTTATAGGAGTTGCAATTTATCAGTCAATGAACTAACAACTTGTTGCAATGTTACCTGTAGAACAAGAAGGCCATTTTCTGCTAGCACAGATTCACAGCATGAAAAGAATTCGTCCATAAATTCATGCCCCACGCTTTCTAGCATCTCGCTGCAAAATTCCACCACGGATCAAGTTATTTCCAGGAGTATTATTCATGAACTAAACTTGGTCGGAGCAACACTAACCAAGATATAATTCTGTCATATTTGTAGTTAGCAAGCTGGCGGTAATCGCACAGAAGAAATTTGATGCGGTCCTGGTAGAAATTCAACCGAAATTACATATAGTTTGCGTACACGCACATGCATTCAAAACCGTTGATATATGCTTATATAGAAACATGCTATTCACAACATTTGATACCTGAAGGCCAGCCTCTTCCACTTTCTCTTGTGCATATTTCAGTTGTTCCTCGGACAGAGTGATGCCGGTGTATTTGCAACCTGTTTGTTTGACGACTTTAATAGCTAAGCTTCCCCAACCGCATCCAATCTCTAGAACTTCATGGTTCTTTTCAATTCTAGCCTGAATTATCGAAAGGAAAAACTAATTGAAATAGCACAGAAAGACGGACAAACACTTGACGGAGTTGTTATATAAAAGAGACTCGCCTTTTCAATCAGAATGGAGATTTTCCTCAGCTGAGCAACCTTTAAATCTTCATCTTCTGTCTATAGAATGATTTAACATAGAAACCGAGATATAAGTTAAACTACAGTGTACTTTCTTTCTTTCATGCAGTGTAAACTGATTGGAAACCAATTATTCTGACCTTAAATACAGCACTGGAATACGTCATTGTCTCGTCCAAGAACTGCGAGAATAGTTCATTACTCTGGAACACACAGAAAGCTAATCGTGAGCTGTGACGAGATCCTAGGCTCCGTTCCAAATACTTTTAAGATCATCAATGGGAAAAGATAGAAAATAATAACGAATTTCAAGCTCATAATTTGTATACCAGGTCATAATGACGAGAGATGTTCCTGCGAGCCTGAGTGAGAGTATTTTGCCTCGAAACATGCTGGAAAAAATATTTTGCTGATGCTATACTAGCTGTGAATAACAATGGCGTCCACCATCCCCTACAGCGAAAATAGGTTAGTCCGCATTGTATTGAGATTTCATTAACTACTAGATAAAAAAGCTATATCATTATTCAAGTTTAAGCTAGTAACCAAGTCTCATCACACCTTTTCTTGGTCAGTTTTGAGTCGGAAGAATTTGCGTCTCTGTTGGCGATGAGAATCTGGAAAATGAATTAGCAAGACGATCATTTCTGTGAATCTGCAAAGTACACAAATGATTTTGCACCGGACACTGATGAATTATCTTACCATTATAAGATTTAAAAGACCTTTGTCTTTGTCAACGAATGAAAAATCCCCATTGATATATGCATCTGCTAGGCCTAAATCAGCCTGTGTCATTACCTGCCAAACAAATCGTACTGCTTATCAGTGAAAGTGATTTCTTGCTTTCACAACGAGATCATTTCCCTTGACGTTAATTTAGTGCAGCACATAATTCACACAAAAAGTGTCAAAATCGTAGTAACAATACATACCTTCCAGTAAAACTGAGGATTATGAACTTTAATAACACATTTCAGAGAACACCCTTTTCTGGTTCCCTCAAAGGTGAAAATTGTTCCTCCTTCCTCCAAGAAACTATTCGACGACAATGATATATTAATTATCTTGATTAAGTATATAACTTATTCGACACAATAAAAGAAAGGAAGCAATAACTGGAAGATTCTTATGAAACACAAGTACTACTCACATCAAACATCCGGTAGAGATAAAATGTGTAAGAAATCTAGTAACAAAAAGGCGTGCCCCTGTTTCTGTCAGCGACGGAACCATGTGTTTTGGGTTGTCCAAGAGGGCACAACCTTTTCCAAGCAAACCATGTGCTGCATCCATTCCAGCCTGCAAAGTAGTACACTTCACTGTTAAGCTGAAATCCACCAATTTGATAGATTCTTAACCAGCACTGTATCACTTAACCAAAAACGAATAAATGTGTAGGATCATGTCAATCAATTTTGAATCTTTTTACATAACATATTGAATTGGTTAATACAGTAAAATGATCTTTAAGTACTTATTTTGTCATACCGTACCTTTAGTCCATCCTCATGGAAGCCATACCCTGAAGAGAAAAAGAAATGTAACATAGAAGCTCAGATGATTCGGAACACAAAAATATCAGCTCTGAGCCATGAAAATTAAGGTAATCCTGAATATGGTACTCATCTAGTTAATTCATTAGCAAGAAACATGTTTTCATACTTGAGTAGCAAGATATTCATCTAAACACATTTTCGGTCAATATGAAGGAGTAATGACATTCAATTGTGTCTGTATGCAAGATAGAGAAAATATTTGATAGCTGAAAAGCTGTTAACTTCTGCCGAGCAGTAAAACTCACCCTGATATGCTCCACAAAACCAAATTCCTCTTTTTCCTTGAATACGAGGAAGCTCAAGCGAAGCCTTCGATGCAGCAACAGATGGGACTGGATGGCTTGTCGACCACTTAAGCAAGGTATGTTTTGGTGTGTGTTCTGGATTCAGGGTCACAAGAAATGGAAGACCGGTTTCATCAATGTTCTGCACATTCCGAAATTCCAGACTGGTTAAATCGTTGAACAGCAAAGTGAACAATTTTTTCGAGTTCCACAACTTCCTCCAAATCTTAACCACACAAGGAACAATATAGAACATATTCGATCAAAGTCCATGTTTCTAATGTTAAGTCTAACACACTATTTTACCTGGAGCACATTGAGCCAGTATGTCAAACAAACTTTGTTGCCATTACTTCCGAGAAAATTCCACGCACTCCATGCTGCTGGGTTGCGGGGCATTAAATTTTTGTCACGATGCAGAAAAATGTCACTGCCAATAGAGAGTTCAACAATGATAGTGTATTGAGTGAATTAGCTCCAGGAGCAGCAATTGCCATCCTCCAACAGAATGACAATTATCCAATAGTTATTAGGATAGTCACTTGGAAACTGAAATTAATTGTCACTGCAAATGATAATTCAGTGGGGGGAAATAAAGTGTACCTGTACACATATTGGAAAGCACCAAGAACTCTCAACTCATCCGATGTGGCCTGGTCGCCTAGAATTCTCACGGCATCAGGAGCGTGGACAGCCATTATGCATCCATTGAATACTTCCTCCAAACCATCACCAGAGATTACAGTGCAACCTGATATATCTCATATAAACTCTGTTAATACTTAAGTTTTAAGAAATCCACACAAAAATAAGCCATACCAAGTTTATACTAACAAGTTAAACCAAGAAAAATTGTAGTACTGCAAGAACTCATACAAGATAAAATCAAGAAATGGAAACAAACAGACACGAAGTTGGATAGTGCAATTAAAGTGTTTGAATCGTATACCCTCCGACAATGTATAGAAAGAGAAATCTTAATTCCAGAGGAGGAATCTGGTTGCCCCCGATTCCTGATTATGTTATTATGTAGAGCAACGGCTAGCCCCAAAAGCTAAACCCGTCAAGGGAATGGGGCAACAATGTATATCAAGCCAACAAATGAGTCATCACATGAGAAACAAGTTCATATATAAGGAGGAAAATGGAGTCTCAACTATCAATGTAACTACCGACCCTCATCAGATGTGGAAACCCTATGTACTTCAGAGCTAGTTCTTATCTGACAGCCTTTACTCTCCAGAACTTCTCTGACCTGAAATGTAATCCAAATTACTTTAAATTAGAACCCTAAAACTATGGAAATAAGGCAAACAATATATATAGGTTATTCCCAGAAGCAACAAATTAGCACCTTCTTCACATAACAATGTGAACGCCATCTGACAGTAAGCCACTGTGGACGCCCAAATAGCTGCAAATAAACGAGGGCAAAGCCAAAAGAGTAAGAACTTAGTTAGGTTTCTAACTCGCTATGTATGTGAGTCTAACCTAAGACCCTTCACTTACAAGTAAAGAGAAATATCACTAGACATAGCGCTACTGACTCAGATTGGTTTTGATTTAGATCTCACATTCTAGCTAAACTATGGTATCATATGAGATACTTTTTCTTGATCACTTGTCGAGAGGGGATTTGAACCTAAAACCTCTTCCAACATCGAAAGAGAAAACCACTAGTTTCTAAAAGAGTTCATATGTTCTGCTACACTTTAAAAATAGTCTTTTGGGGTTAACCGAAGGGGAGAAATATATGAATGTACCTGAAGTAGATGATGATTGCGACAAAATGAAAGAACAGAGAAGGCTGAGAAGCTCATAACTCCTTCTGAAGGACAAGACCAGATTGACCCACATACTGGAACCTGCACTCACAATAATGAATGTCATTGCCATTGCAATGCCCATCAAGTAACTTCTTTCGTTTCTGAAGTTCAAAAGGCATGGGCAACGTCTGTGTGGTAGTGACATACGATAAACATGATTGATTGTTATGGTAAATATAAGTAGATATTTATTGATATTGTACTGTAAAATGAAGATATGATCAATCACGTCGTGTACTGGTATTTTACCATGTAACTATATTTCAGTACTGCAAAATAATTTTTCGAAAAAAGTGAACCGAAAGGCTCAAATTTGCTCAAGTAGTAGTCTCACAAGATAAGCCTTCTGAAATAATTCAGAGTAGCCGCGTGACTTGATAAACTGCCCCAAGGTTTCACTGCGATCAATGTCCTGGTTGTTCTCAAGCTCCTCAAGATAACTGTAACAAAAAGCATAAAAATCATATTTCATCATTTAGATGTATAACTGCAATAAAACAATCTTTTTTTTTTCTTGCCTAAGATACTTATGCCGTTAAACTCTGAATTTAGATCATTCGTGATACTTGTCAGTATCTAAACGATTAGATTAGATTCACAATGTATATGACAGGAAACATATTCTAGTACGAGAAAATTACCCTAATATATAAATTATAACGTGACGGTGAAGGATGACCATTTAGTTGTTACTTACTTGATTGCATCATGTTTAAACTTTGTTATTTCTCGAAGCATTTGCCAGAAGTATGGATTGATCAAGTTGGTCTTTTGTGCAAACAAGCTCGACAAACCATTTCTGCTGCCCCATTCACACCCCCGTCCATTGTCTAAGCTCGCTGAGAAGGACATGTCAGATGTCTCCATATCAACCCCAAGGCTCTCAAAGAACTCCATCATATTTGGATAAGTTACCTGCAGTCCAGTTTTCAAAAATACAGGAATTCTAAGCCTTGCATCATACTATATAAGCTCCTTCACGTCTGTATTATTTTCAATTGATTTTGAGTTAAATGCTCTAGTTTGAACACGTTACATAGCTAATGTTGTTGTATGGCTCGATACAAGTCAAGGATTTAGAACAAAATCTGATATGAGAAATTCTTAGTAATCTACAAGTTATTGTTCTGCTACTAATAGCACCAAAACCTTTTAACATGAAACCCCACGCTGGCCTGACCAACCGCCAAGGTATTTAGATCTATTGACTAAGTTGTGGACAATATCATATCATAAAATTAAATTAATATTAATTGTTAGGTAACAAAATGAAAGGATATAAAATGCACAAGCGACCATATTAATCATTTAGCTCCTTATTGTGCATTTTTTCTACATTCAAAGTTATTTTCCATTACCATTAATCATATAGGTTAAGCTAAATGGCACTTATCACCTAATAGCTTTCTTAGTTGCCAAACGCTACATTAGCTCGGGCTACACTGGGCTTGGTTGATAGCAATGACAGTTTTACGTCGGTCCCGCAATACTCGAGCTACTTTGCCTTATTTGCAAGTTTAAAAAAAGGAAACTAATGAACTTGAAAATTTTGAGTTTTAACTAAAATGACAAAATAAAGGGTAAAATAAATAGTACTAAAATTGACTTTTTAATGTAAAAATGTAATTTTTCGCTAAAATGAACAGTATTATGATCTTTCCGTTAAAATTCCCCTTTACAAAGGGTACCACCCACCACCTGCACCGCGGCTGAATGGCGGGGGCCATGTGTCCTTATCAGTACCCTATTGTTTCAAATCCCGGAGCAAAATGACAATTACTCCAGCAACCCACTCCCATGCTGTGTCTATAATTTCCTCTTAATTTCTTCACCAAAAAAAAAAAAAAAAGACATAAATAATTTCAATATTTACGACAGTAAAATTGTCTGAACCGAAGTGTAAGAACCGAAGAGTAGTGCCATTGCACAGGGAAGATTTGGAGAAAATTTTCATGTACTAGGTATTCAAGAGGGTATTCTACGTGCCATAACAAGAAACAAATATATAATTTTCAGTTGTATATGATATGTAGAGTACTGCTTGAATACTCAACTTTTGGAAAAATCTCTAAAAAAACTAGCTTGTTCAGAAGAATAAGAGGACGAGTAATAAGGCATTAGCCGAAGATTGGAACTATATATATATATTTTATTATTTTTATTTTTAATTTTAAACAAACGATATTAGACTTAGCTTTATAATGGGCTAGCAATAATGTGATTCTAATTCATTTTTGGTTAGAATCAAACCTAAGACCTTTCACTTGCAAGTGAAGATGAATACACCGTAATACTAAGTGACAAGATTGGAACTATATCTAAAGTTTTTTTTTTTTTTGATTGAAATCAATAGATCATTAATGCTGAAAACATTAATACAAACCAATAAATTGGTAAACAACCAGAAACACAGAGTACAAATATTCCGAACACCTCTGTTCGTCGTAGAGAGATTTTTCAAACTATATACATAAAAGAACTAAAATTACATCACCTCATAATTTTTCTTTTGGGTTTCATCAGTGTCTAATTATTAATCAGTCTAATTTTTTTAGCTAGCATTTCTGGAGACCTTTTTATTGACATTCCAAACTAAATTGATTTACTCTCACTAAAAAAAAAAAAAAGCAAAACGAACTTAATAATTATTTAAACGTTAACCTTTTGATTTTTTTTTTTTAAATCTATTTCACTGGGTAAGTACAAGTTGATTTTTTTTAGTGTCAATAATAGCTCTAAATAAATTGATGAACTAAACTAAATTAACTAATTTTATTTATTTACTTTGAAATTACATTTTGTGAAATGTCATTGGCGATCCAAAAAATTTATATGCCCTACTCATTTAGATCATATCCAACTCATGGGATAAAACTTAAAATATAAGCTTTAAAACCCCCCAAACCATCTCCATACATTGGGCTAAAATAAGTTATGAAAAGAATATATCTCTGGGCTAGATTCCCTCTCGGATTTAAGCCAGCTTAAATTATTCTAGACCTACCAATCTGTTAAATATCAAAACCTATTTTTTTTTTGTTTTTTACTTGTAATCTAATGGCTATGATCAAATGAGATCAAATCTAATAGTAAAAAAAAAGATTTGACGGCCCAAAATTAAATCTAACGTCTAAAATAATTTAAGATAATTATTTAAATCAAATTTAACTTAAAACTTTATAAATACATATGTATTTGTATGATTTTTAATTACTTATTGGAATTTAAATATTTTTAGATTAAAATGTTTAGAAAAATAAATTAGGATAATCTACACAAATTTTATTTTAAAAAAAGTTACCGAAAAATAAAAATTATGTTATCTCGGGCTAAAATTTTAAACCATAAGGGTTGGAAGAGAAAAATTATTTCTGAGTTATGATTTAAAATTTTATGGCTTAAATTTTTATGCTTGATCCCAAGTTGGAGATGGTCTTATAAGAAAATACAAGGGAGCATTTGTATATGTGCAGAAGTGCCGATAAACCTTTTACACATTATGAAGCAAGTTTGTTTACAGAACATAAGTTCGAGGATTAATCTTAGCTAAGATTTGACTACTTACCAAGCAAGAGAACGGAGAGAGAGAGAGAGGCTAATTTTCAAAAGCAAGTTTCAGAGAACAAGAAAATACTTACACGATTGAAGACCATGAAACCGAGGTCCAAATCAACACCATCAAATGTGACAGTCCTGGCATGGCCGCCCAAGTAGTCATCCTTCTCATACACCACCGCTTCCACCCCTTCCTTTGCAAGAACATAGGCAGACACCAACCCACTAATCCCAGCACCAATCACTGCCACTCTCATCTTTTCACTCAGTTTTTCACTTCAAATAATCCTCCTGCGGAAAAAATTAACCCAGAAAAAATGCGAAGCAGCTTTAAAGGAGCAAAGATAAAATTTGTAAACTTGAGCACGAAAAAAAGTAAGAAAACGATTCCCGCACTCCTTTTTATCTTCTGCACATAAACATATACGAGTAGAAATCACTTCCATGAATAAAAAAGAACTTGAATGAAAGACCTAAATTCACCCACATTAATCTTCCAATGCTATCATTTTCATGGACTCAAAACACATAAATTCCACCATTTTTCCTCAAGTGTAAACACTTCGCACTGATGGGAAAATTTTGACAGCAATGTCATTAAACTAGTTCACTAGAATCCCGAGAGGAAGAGAAGTTTAAAACAGTAAATGTTACCACAATGTTTGAAGAGCTTCCGAGTTTTCGAAAGATTTGCAGATAATGCAGAAACTGATAAGATGGAAGCAGAAAGGTCACCATTAAGTTTGCAACTTTACCCTCTCATCCTCAGTCCCAGAAAAGAACAGAAAACAGATAAGCCAAGTAAGGTCTAGGTCCATATAATACTGACAATGCGCCATGCTGGTCCATTTATACTTGCGATGAGATAATTAATTATTTAGAGTGTTAGGACTATTTATTAAATTAACTAATTACTTCATCATCTCATTACTTCACAAATATTGCATCTGCAACTAACAAGGAATCAGAACATTTTGTGTGCGTGTATTAGAGAATAATATTAATGAAATAAACAAGTTCTTAAGATATAATTTTCAAAAAGATGGAGCATGGACAGTCGTAGTTGTCTTCTGTCAGTTTTGTCTCAAAGCCATAAAGATTCTAAATAACTTGTTACCGTCCACACATTTTGGTAGCTAGGTTTTTGTCAAGTTTCCATGAAACTTGGTCAATTAGACACCATATATATGAGTCCTAATCCAAATCGGCCTCTCCTCAATGAAACGTCTTACGTTTAATTTTCTTCCTTCAAGAAAATCATGCATGTGTATGGAAATGGGATGAAATAGTTAGATATAAGTTTGGAGTGCATAATGAAAATTTTTTAGTACTAATAATAATTTTGTAACATCCCACATCGTCCAGGGGAGTGATCCTTATAGGTATATTCTCATCCGTACCTAGCACGAGGCCTTTTGGGAGCTCATTGGCTTCGGGTTCTGTAGGAACTCCGAAGTTAAGCGAAAAGGTGGCCAGAGCACTCCCATTTGTCACATCCCGACCCGGGTCCACCACATCCCGGGCCCGTTCCACCACCGTAGCACGATATTGTCCGCTTTGGGCTTACCATTCCCTCACGGTTTTGTTTTTGGGAACTCACGAGCAACTTCCCAGTGGGTCACTCATCCTGAGAGTGCTCTGGCCTCCTTCTCGCTTAACTTCGGAGTTCCTACCGAACCCTAAGCCAGTGAGCTCCCAAAAGGCCTTGTGCTAGGTAGGGATGATAATATACATTTAAGGATCACTCCCCTGGACGATGTGGGATGTTATAATCCACCCCCCTTAGGGGCCTGACGTCCTCGTCAGCACACTTCCGGCCAGGAATTGGCTCTGATACCATTTGTCACATCCCGGCTCGGGTCCACCATATCCCAGGCCCGTTCCACCACCGTAGCACAATATTGTCCGCTTTGGGCTTACCAAATTGTAACATCCCACATCGCCCAGAGGAGTGATCCTTAAATGTATATTCCCATCCCTACCTAGCACAAGGCCTTTTGGGAGTTCACTGGTTTCGGGTTCCGTAGGAACTCCGAAGTTAAGCGAGAAGGAGGCCAGAGCACTCCCAGGATGGGTGACCCACTGGGAAGTTGCTCGTGAGTTCCCAAAAACAAAACCGTGAGGGAATGGTAAGCCCAAAGCAGACAATATCGTGCGATAGTGGTGGAACGGGTCTGAGATGTGGTGAACCCGGGCTGGGATGTGACAAATTTCCTAAAATTTAAATTCATTAAAAATTATTAAGTATTAGTTTAAACCAGTTCCGCTATTGTTGGTCCTCTTTATCCTCAATCTTGTATATGATTCAATAATTTGTCAGTTATTTCTAGATTAAATTTTGACATGTATGATTTTAAACTCTTTCAAGAATTTTTGTTATAATTTATGTTTGCATCCAACCCATTGTGGCTTTTTGATTTTGTTCCTTTTTAGTACCAGCAATATTCTACATTAATTTACACTAAGAGGTAGATGTGGGCATAAAAACCACCGAACCGGAAAACCGAATCGAACCGTGACAAAAAAAACCCAAAAAAAAACGTTGACCAAAAAAGTCAAAATCGGAACAAAAATCGAACCTAACCATCTCAAATCGGTTTTGGTTTAAAAATATTAGGAACCGGAGGAACCAGACCGAACCTCTTTTATTTTATATTATTGTTTAATTATTATTTTTATATAAATAAGACATTTTTTCAAGAAGGCCATATGCATAACCCCACTATTTTTTTTTCACTTCTCTCATCCTACTTTGTTGTTTTATGACTTCTCTCCCCCTACTTTACTTTTCTCCATTCTTTACAAGTACATTATGCACTATGTACACTTTAGTTTTAGTTTAAGATGTACACTTTAGCCTTGATCTAAGGCTTTCTATTTTTTGATTTATATTTACACTACTACAAAAAACACTTTGGGCGACGAAATAAGTTTGTTGAAAAAGTAAGATTTCGTCACTCAAAACCTTGCACGATGAAATTTTGGTCGAGCAAAGCTCGTGAAGATAGGGTTTGCGCGATGAAAATTAATCTTTGTCTCGCAAAGTTTTTTCGGTTTTTAATTTTTTAATTTAATTAAATTAATTTAATATTTTGCACGACGAAATATTTTGTCACGCAAGGTTTTTGACTTTTTTCTTAATTATTTCTCTTATTTTAATTTAATTATATTAATTGTTTGCAAGAAGAAACATTTGGTAGCGCAAGATTTTTCGAACTTTTACTTTTTAATTTAATTAATTGTATGACTTTATTTTTTTCATTACTTTAATTTAAATTGACATATCAAAATAAAACTACATATGAAAAATAGTGATCAAATTTTCTAATATATATAATATATTTAACATGTACACATAAATTAACAAAGTACAATAATAAAATCCTAATACAAGTCTATTGTGGTGGTAGTGGCGAGGGATATGGTCCGATAGCTTCCTAATCCTCAACTTTCGCCGTCAAAGTCCCACGATTTCCTACGAAAAAACAAACATGGTCAAATAACAAAAAAAAAAACAACATAAAATAATACCAAAAAATTGGCATAATCTCCCCTAAAATTGGCAACCCCAAATCCGACCCAAAACTCCACCCCACCATATACTCGACCCCAAATCCCACCCCAAACCCAAAACTAACTCCAAAAACACGTATTAATGAAAACTAATTAAAATTTCGGGAGAAAATACCTTTTGGCAAGATTGAGAGTTAGTCAGAAAGGGAGAGAGGAGTGAGTGTGAGAGAGTTAGAGAAGATAGTGAGAGAGAGAGACGAGAGAGTGAGTGAGAGTGAGAGATAGAGAAAACAGAGAGAGATGAGAGATTGAGTGAGAGGAGTAAGTGTGAGAGAGAAAGAATTGGATTTGGGGAGAGGGAAAGAAAGATGAGAGGTAAGAGAATAGAGAGAGACATTGAGAAAATTGTGGAGGAGTTATTTTGGTTTTAAAAACCGTATCACATTGCGTGACGAAGGAAAAGACTTTACTCGACGAAATATTGGTCGCGCAAAGTCTTAAAAAAAAAATTTCCCGTCCCGTTTTTGGCACCCCCCCCTCCAATTTTTAGGGTTTTGTGAGACGAAGCGAAGAATTGGTTGCACAAAGTTTAAAAAAAAAATTAAAAAAAAATAAAATTCCCGCATCCCTTTTTTGGTGCCTATCCAAATTTAAGGATTTTGTGCGATACAATATACAATATAGGTTCGTCGCGCAAAAAATTATAAAAATAAGTTATTATACAATTTAAAATTTAAAATTTAAAATTTAAAATTTAAAATTTAAAATTTAAAATAAAATAAAATAAATAAAATAAACAGGTTTACGTTTAATTTTCTTCCTTCAAGAAAATCATGCTGTGTTTAGAAATGGGATGAAATAGTTAGATATAAGTTTGGAATGCATAATGAAAATTTTGCAGTGCTAATAATAATTTCATTAGGAATTATTAAGTATTAGTTTAAACCGGTTCTGCTATTGTTGGTCATCTTTATCCTCAATCTTGTATATGATTCAATAATTTGTCAGTTATTTCTAGATTAAATATTTACATGTATGATTTTAAAATCCTTCAAGAATTTTCGTTATAATTTATGTTTGCATCCAACCCATTGTGGCTTTTTGATTTTTTTCCTTTTTAGTACCAGCAATATTTTACATTAATCTACACTAAGAGGTAGGGGTGTGCATAAAAACCGCTGAACCGGAAAATTGAATTGAATTGTGACAAAAAAACCTGTAAAAAAATGCGTTGATAAAAAAAGTCAAAATCGAAACAAAAACCGAACCAAATGAGCATGCGATAGTCGGATTCATAGTAGGCTCAGGAGGAGCCTGTGCGTGGGTTTCCTCTTCCGGGGGTATGAATCCTTTGAACCAAGAGGTTTGCGACGCTTTTGTGTAGGGGCAGAGGATTGACTAGCTGCTAATGTATGTGGATCGGTCAAAGTGGCGTCCCGGGCCTCCAGGAGGGAAATCCGTCGTACATTTGGTACATCCATCTTTGCAGGCATATACGCAGCTGGAATATGTGATCTTGTCACTCACGCTAGATTGGTGAAAGCATCTGGCATGCTCTGAGCTATGCTCTGAACATCTAATATGCGCTGCACTTCAATTTTAGATTGAGCGGTGCGGGGATCTAAATGAGACAAAGTGGGAACCGTCCATGATAATTCACGTCGTTCTTTAGGAACAGTGACGTTCTTATCTCCCCATAAGGACGTGAAGACTGTCTTATATAACTGACATTTCGTGAAACAAGCAGTAAACAGATCGTCTGTCAAAGGTTCTAAGTAACAAATAATTGAAGTAGGATCATATCCGACATAGATTCCCATCCTTCGTTGAGACCCTATTTTTGTCTGTAACGACGGCAAAATCGGCACATAGACCGCACAACCAAAAACGTGCAGATGCGATATATCGAGTTCATTTTCGGTAACCAACTGAAGGGCACTATATGGTTGGGTTGTAACAGGCCTCAGGCAGACTAACATGGCTGCGTGCAATATTGCATGGCCCTAAGCAGCGATCGGGAACTTGGTACGTATGACCAACGATCGAGCAATCATTTGTAAGCGATTAATGAATGCCTCTGCCAGGCCATTTTGGGTGTGAACATGGGGTGCTGAATGTTCAACTTCAACCCCAACTGACATGCAATAGTCATCAAATGTTTTAGATGTGAACTCTCCAGCATTATCCAATCGAATAGATTTGATTGGATAATCAGGGTGGTTAGCCTTGAGCTTGTTAATCTAAGCCAACAGTTTGGAGAATGCAGCGTTCCTTGTGGACAACAAGCACACGTGTGACCAATGTGTGGAAGCGTCAACCAAAACCATAAAATAACTAAATGGTTCGCAGGGAGGGTGAATCGGTCGACAAATGTCCCCCTGAATCCTTCGTAGAAAAAATAGGAGGATTCGAACAAATCTTGTCATAAGAAGTCATAATAATAGGCATTCCCATGGAGCATGTTTGACATGTGATTCCTTAAATCGAACCTAAACTTTGGGTTAGTGAATGCCCATGTGATGATTTAAGGATACGGCGCATCGCTGTTCATCCAGGGTGTCCCAAATGATCATGCCAAAGTGTAATTTCGTGCATGGTCCCAAAGGTAGGGCCGACCACATAATGGCTCTCAATAGGGTGTATGGTTGTAGAATACACGTATGGTTGTAGTATACAGACCACTCGGGATACGCTCCATCTTCTCTACAATGCACTTCTGGCCATATTCATAAGAAGTGATGCACATAAATTCAACTCCATTTTCTACATAGGTTTCAGCGTGATAATTATTATCTCTAGTGTCCTTGAAACTCAATAACGTTCTTCCGGAACGTGGAGAATAAAGTGCCTCATCAATGGTCAAGATTGTACGATTGGACAACATTATACATGCCTTACCGTATCGTTTGATCAGGTTGGATGACCCTAAGAGGGTTTTTAGAGGTGCATTCTTAGGTATGAAGTTAGTGAAATAGATGCGTTCAAGCAAAACGGTGTGCGTGGTTGCACTATCTGCCAGTCAACTAACTTTCCCACTAGTCATACCTAGAAATAAAATTAATTAAACCGGTCACATGCATAAAAGTTCGAAAAACTTAAATCCATTCAATTAATTTTTTTCGAGAAAAGTTTATGAACTTCAGGTTCATAGTACTTGCAAACAAACACATATATATACAGAAATATGCAACAAATATATACAAGTAGGTCTTCGGGGCCTATGATTATAATTGAATTAATTATTTGGACGTCGAGCCAAAATTAAAGTTTGGGTGAAAAAATTATAAAACCCAAATTGTCTAAAAATATGGACAATTAAACTCGGGGCCCAAAATAATAGACCAAAGCCCACATGTGGGCTTCAAAAATTTGGTGTCGTGGACTAGGCCCAAATACGGGCTGGATTTAAAGCGGGTTAAGCCAGGGCAATAAGCCAATATGCATAGAGATGGGCTGCAGGCGCATGCTTAGATGACAGAGGCTCAAAAGAAGGTGACAATCCTGTGCATCGCGTACATTGATGCACCAACACAAAGGTTGGGATCCAGTATGGTGCGGTGCAGGAAATGCACAGCAGCCGTGCATGCTCGGTTCTAATGCAACGCGGGACACAGGAATACCAAAGCCCAATTGGGCTGGTGTCTTTCGCGGGCCGAGCAGCTGGTTATGGGCTGCAATTTGTGAGCCCAAAGAAGAAAATCTCTTCACTGGGCTGAGAGAAACACTAAAGCCCAAAGGGTTGGTATTTTGGACCGAGGGTTAGCCAAGCCCAGATGGGCTCGGGTGAGGACTAAAGAACATTCCAGCGTCGCTGGGTGATGTCGCTGAAGGTGAGGCCAGCGTCGCCGCTTCTGGAGGCCATGTTCTGGGTCGGAAAAACGTCGGTGCTAATTGGGGTTCTAACAAGGAACCTTAATTATGACGTAGAAACAAATTCGAAAAAAAAAGAGAAATTTTGGTGATATTTCGAAGAATCTTGGCCAAGGCCATGTCGGCGGTGATTGCAGGTCACCTGGGAATGACGTGCCATTGTTTCTGCTTCTGGGTTTGGAGCCCAGGAGGCTCTATGGTCTCGGCTTTCTCGTGGGTTGGATTTTCAAAAAACCCTAATTTTTTTTTTAATTTTAAATTTTTTCAATTATAGATTATAAAATTAATTCAATTTCATGCATATTCATCATCTAATTCAATGCATAGACATATATGTGATGCAATTCATGGCAATATAAATTCACATAATTCAACAATTATGGATATAATGCATACTCAATTTATGTAGAATCTAAAATTTGAAAAACGTAAAGTTGGGTCATTCATTATGGTGAATGTTCATTCTATCAGGGTTGCAAAAATGTCGAGATAAAAATTGTTGTTTTGGAAGAACCTGATTGCGTGATGATATTGATGAACTGGTTTAATGCAAAAAACTACCACGTTAGATTCCTAAGCGTAGCGGTAGGAGCGTGCTGATAACGTGTTGTGACTTATATTAATCTAACAAGGAAAGAGAGGAGGCACGGTAGAGAGAGTAGGGAGAGATGTATTTGTAGGGTTGTGTAGAGAATATGTTATTCCTCCTACGCAGTGCCTTTATTTATAGTAATAAGGGAGGGAATAATCCTTCTCCTCCAAGTAATACAAATCCTAATAAGGAAGAATAACTAGTATAAGATCTAATTTAGGATTTACATAATCACACTTAAATACAAAGTTTATAACATGTTTATTATTATTGTTATTATTATACGTAAACATAGATAAGCCAATTTTGAATCAGACAACAAGAAGTTATCGCAATGGTAAATTTACCTATATTATTATTATTATTATTATTATTATTATTAATTGTTATTTATTATTAATTTACTGTTGTTGGTCTCACTGGTAGTGCCACTGCAAAATGAATCTAAAGAAGGAATGAGGATCCTTTTCGGATCCTCTTTGTGAGGATTCCGGAAATCCTTCAATCACATCTGTTCATCATATATCTTGCGGTAAAAAATTATTGTAATTTTTTATTTAAAATTAAACAGTACCTGACGAAAGATCACCCACCACCATCGCAGCTGAAGAGCGGGGACCATGTGTCCTTATCCGTACCCACCATTGTTTCACATCTAAGAGCAAAAGGACAATTACTCCAGCAAACCACCTCCATGCTTTGTGTCCGTTGATAGGAGCATATTTATGCGACTTAGTTAGCTTGTTTTCTTGCATTTTCATAGTTAGTTTCTACTTATTATAGTGTTTTAAGCTATTTTCGTGTGTTTGTAGGTCCAAATGACAAAGTTGGCAAGAAAGTGCAATTTGGAGCAGTTTTGGGCACCAAATGGATAGCTTATGAATGGAGCAAGATGGATGGACGAATTTGAAGTTCAAGAGGCTAGGAATGTGCTGAAAAGAGTGAAGAAATAAATCCAAGTCAAGGAAGATAAGAAATCAGCTCAAAAGAAGGAACATTATCCAAAACCTTATCCAACCTTATCTTATCTTATCCTATCCTAATCCTAATCCTATCCTAACTTAATTCCAGCTGCATGGGGGATTTATTTTCAGATTAGGATACATTAAAATAGGTTTCTAGAAGCCCTTATCCACTCCTACAAAGGTGCCACACCTTATCCCTTGTTTTTCTAGGAATCAGCCACAAAACAACCTTTCTAGAAGGCCTTATCCCTTGTCCTACAAAAGTGGCACCCCAAACCTTTCTAGAAGCTCTAGAACTTGCAATCCTTTTCCCTTAGGATTGTGCAATCCTTTTCCCTTCAGATTTTGGTGAACCTTAGTCCTTTTCCTTCATGAATTGTGCCAAATACACATTCCTTTCCTTCATAAATTCGTGGGTTTCCCTAGCCCTATAAATACAAACCTTTGTGCAGCAATTAATCCACCACCCTTTACCATAAATCACCTACATTCATCCACCACATCATCCACCACAATCTTCTTGTGCTGCAGCTAAGGAAGGAGAAGAATGAGCCATCTGGAGTGTTTCTAGGTGTATTCTATCTTTGTTTTCAATGTTTAATTCAAGTTATCTTTGTTTAATTGCAAACATGAGGAACTAATTTCTTTATAGCTAGGGGGAATTCGAAACCATGACTATGTTTGCAATATGAATTGATTACTTTCAATTGTGATTTGATAAATTGTGAATGCAATTTGCTTAACTGTTTTATTCAAAACTTATTCTTGTATGTTGATTGAGGGTCGACACTTAGTTTGCATGCATGAATTTGATGCTAGAATGTAAGGAAGTTTCACCTAATCGTTATGAACTTATATTCATAAGTAGTAAAGGTTGTTAGTCACAATCATGTTAAGTAAATTCCTGGCATAAGTATCATGCGCTTTCATAGTTACGAATGCCTTGTCAACACTTATGATTTTCATAGCACTTAATGATCTTTGATTGTGTCTCTATTATGCGCTTTCATGTAGGGAACTTTTAAGGAATAATTTGATTGCGATGCGCTATTTCCATTCAATTCAATGATTTAAGGAAAATCTTAGGGTTAATTTAAGCGTACCTAATTAACTTGGGGTGTTGAGGTTCATGGTTTATTGAAAAGCAATTGGAGATTGATTTGTATGCAAGTGTGTCATGTGTGGAGAAGGACCTTCTAGCTAGACCATCACCCATCCAATTTCCCAATTTCGTCCAAAAATCTATTTTAGTCTTTAATTTGTTTGTTTTACTTTATTTTCGTCCAAAACCCAATTCCCCTTTGCTTTGAAGTGTTAGATTAGTTAAAATCTGTTTTGGTTTGTGTGTTTTAAGTGTTTTGAGTCAAATTAAAACCAATTTTCGTCCAAATAACTCCCTAGAGTCAGTTTTGAGTCTATTTGGTTGTTTTGTGCTGTTTTTAGTCTTTTAAGTTTGTTTTGAGTCTTGTGAGTCTTGTTAAGTGTTTTTAAGTTTATTTTTGTGTTTCTAAGACAGTTTAGTTTAGATTAGCAATCCCTCATAATCCCCGGTCCAGAACGATCCCTACTTATACATATACTACAATTGTCAAAAGAGGGTTTAATTTGCGTGTTGGATTACTTCACATCATCCGTACCCTCTTAATTTCTTGACCAGAAAAAAGAAACACATTTCACTATTTACAACATTCAAAGTTGTCAGAACCAAAGTGTAAGAACCGTGGGTAGTGCCATGAGCATGGGAGATATCAAAACACGTGATTGTGAGATAAATGAGTTTCCTTACCAACCTTTGATACTCAGTGACATTGGAAAGTGCTTCACTGTGAGTAGTGAGTTGTAGCTGACTATCCAGATGAGTGTGCGTAGGCTTGCAATCCATTAAGCTAGATTCCTTCAAGAGATCAAGGATATATATCCTTTGATTGAGAAAGAGGCCTTGCTGTAAAGTGGTAAGCTCAATACCAAGGAAATATTTGAAAGTCCCCAAATCTTTGATTGCAAATTTGCTTTGAAGAGCAAGCTTAAGAGAATGGACTTCTTCAACGTTGTCACCAGTCACTATAAGATCATCAACATAGATTAAAACAATTAATTTCCCAACTGAGCCAACACGAAAAAATAGCGAGGAGTTAGCACTGCTTCTTTGAAAACCAAACCGTTCAAAGATAGAGCTCAGTTTTGCATACCATGTACCTGGAGATTGTTTGAATCCATAAATGGATTTGTGCATTTACAAACCATGTCAGGATCACCAGATTGAGGATGACCTTGTGGTAGTTTCATGTACACTTCCTCCTCTAATTCCCCATGCAAAAAGGCGTTCTTCACATCCATTTGATAGAGAGGCCAAGATTGATTTACAACAACTGACAATAGAACCCTTACAATGTTCATTTTGGCGACTAGAGCAAAGGTTTCCTTATAATCCAAGCCATAAGTCTGGGTAAAGCCACGAGCCACCAAACAAGCTTTGTCTCATTCAACCTACTGCTTTCTTCCCTTTGGGAAGTTTAACTACACTCTAGGTTTTGTTGTCATGAAAGGCTTGTAATTCATCTCTCATCGCATTTCGCCAAATTTCAAGTCCATTTGCTTCTTAAAATGTTTGTGGTTCATGAGTATTATCCAATGTACTAAGAAATGAGGTATGAGAAGGTGACAATTGCTTATAGGAAACTAAATCTGTGAGAGGACACCTAGAAGTATAGGTGACATAATCATGTAGTCGAAGTGGGGGCTGTCGTACCCTAGAAGGATTTCGACGAATCGGGACTTGAGGTTCAATGTCTGTAGCTTGAGGTGAAGATAGCTCTGGCGATAAGGTTGAAGTGTCACGTGATGTAGGGCTTTCTTCGTAGTGAGGGACATTGGGCAAAGGAAACATGTCACTCAAAAACTCCCCTCGATCTACATCACTTAGTTTCTTTGAGAAGTAGGGCATGTTTTCATCAAACCTTACATCTCTTGAAACCATAAGCTTCCTTGTGATTGGATTGTAACACTTGTAACCTTTCTGGGTGGATGAGTAACCCAAGAAGACACATTTGGTTGCTATGAGATCAAGCTTATCACGATGGGGATATTGGTTGTGAACGAAGCAAGTGGAACCAAAAACTTTCAAGTGTGAGAGATCAATTTTTCTATCTTTCAACACTTCATATGGAGACTTGAAATTTAGTAGTTTACTTGGCAATCTATTGATAAGATAGGTAGCTGTAAACTTCATATGGAGACTTGAAATTTAGTAGTTTACTTGCAATCTATTGATAAGATAGGTAGCTGTAAGTACTCCTTGTGACCAAAATTTCTTTGGCACATTCATATGGAACATGATTGATCTTGTCTTCTCAAGGTCTCTATTTTCCTCTTGGCAACCCTATTTTGTTGGGGTGTGCCAACACATATTGTTTGATGCAGAATGCCATGAATACTCAGATATTGAGACATGTTATGGGACATGTATTTAGTGCCATTGTCAGACCTTAATATATGGATTTTTGATGCAAATTAAGTACCAACCAGTTTATGAAAATCTTGAAAAACATTTGGAAGTTCACTTTTAAATTTCAAAAGATAGAACCAAGCCATCCTTGTAAAATCATCAGCAAATGTTACAAAATACCTGTATCCATCAAAAGACTCTAGTATTGGACCCTAAATGTTTGAATGAATGATTTCGAAAGGATGACTAACTCTAGAAGTGGAAGAATCAAAAGGCAACCTAGAAAACTTAGACAAATGACAAATATCGTAGTGTAACTTGTCTTTACATAGTTTTGGAAACAAAAAAGACATCACTTTCTCAGAAGGATGTACCAAACGTTGATGCCAAAGTTGTTGATCTTGAGAAACACTTGAACTGACTTGAAAAAACTTGGGATCCTTGGTGTTTTTAGCTAAGTAGTAGAGGCCATTCAAAAAGAAACATTCACCAATTGTTCTCTTGGTGATGATATCCTGAAAAATATCATCATGAGGAGAGAAAATGGCTAGACAGTTTAGAGAATTAGTGATGGTTCCTACTGATAGAAGTTGAAAAGGAAAGGAAGAAATGTAAAGGGCTGCTGAATCTATGTGTTTTGAAAGTAAGTTGACCTTTCCTTTTCCTATAATTAAGGCACCCTTCCCATTGGCTATTGACACTTGAGAAGGTTTTGACAATTTTTTGAAATCAAGCAAGTTATTAATTTGATTTTTCATGTGATCCGTAGCACCTTAGTCTATGATCCAATAATCATGCTCATTACTAGCATTTAGGGCAGTGGAGAAGGCACTTGAAATACTTGGAATATCTTTCTATGAAACATGATCATGCTCAACAAGAAAACTAGCAAATTTTCCAAGTAAGGTTATTTTCTTTAGTTGTAGGAGTCTTATCTCCATTGTTATGCATCAGTTTATTGTGGAGGTATGCTGCAAAGTCATTGATTAATGCAGCAGGATTGGTAGTGAAGTTCACCATTCCCTCAATCGAAGAGGTAGCTGCATGATTGGTCTTGTAGACATTGTTGTTCAGGTGTCTTTGTGGACCCTTTGTCTCTTTCAAGGACTTGGGCCTCAACTTTGGATGAAGAATCCAACACATGTCTCTTGTATGTCCAAGTGAATCATAGTAGTTGCACTTTAAATTTGGTCTTTTTCCCTTGTAAACTTTGCCTTCAAAATGCTTGTTGCTAGAGACATAAGCCCTAGTCTCAGGGATACTGTCTTTAGTCTCTTGACTCATGACTATCTTCCTTACTTCTTCCCTTTGGATGATGGCATAAACACCAATGAAGGAAGGAATTTTAGCATTCATTAAAATGTGGCTTCTGAGATCCTCGAACCTTGGACCTATGCTTGCCAAGAGTTAAAAGATCTTGTCTTCTTCTGCTCTCTTGATCAACATAGTGGCGTCATTGGTATGAGGACGATAAAGATCGAGCTTATTCCACATGCTTGTAAGACTGCCAAGATGTTGAACAAAGGCTTTTCCTCCTTGTTGTAGGCTCGAGAGATCTTTCTTAAGCTGAAAGACATGGGCATAATTATTTTGATTTCCATACATCTCTTTAACTTGCTTCTAGAGATGCATAGATGACTCATAATAGTTGAAAATTTCAGCAATCCTATGCTGTGTGGAGTTGAGCAACCCAAGACATGACCAACTAGTCTTTACAAAACCATGACTCGTAGGTAGAGGAAGTGGCTATGTATACATGTAAATTTCATTGCATATAAATGATGCATCACAAAGCTCCACGTGGCATATGACTCATCACAAATGGACAACTCGTCAATGACATATGGCACAAATCAAGCAAAGGAAGAATAAAACTTCTCCAAAACTTGACAGAAGGAGGAAGAAATCCTTTAAAATCGACAAGGGGCCCAAATTGCTCCCAAAACTAGAAAGAAAGCTAAATCATCTTCACAAAACAAGCAAGAATTGAAGACTGCTCTCAAAATAGGTAACAAGCCCTATAATTCGGCCAAGGTAAGGGAAAGTGGCTGAAATTAAGACACAAAACATGCCTAAATTCTCCCATGGACGAATCAAGACACAAATCAAAGCCAAATCCATCCAAAGGCAAGCTTGAGAAGTCTATAAATACAAGGTCCTCAGATAAGCATAAGGGTGGAAAATTCTACATTGAGAAGAATCTCTGCACAAATCTTTGAAGACTAATATGCTGCCAAAGCTCTCTTCAAAGAATGTATAACCAAAGCCGAAGCTTTCTTTCGACAAAAGCCGAAGCATTCCCTTGAAGAATCAACAAGCACTTGTGCTGATTCCTTCAAGACTTTGTTGTAAGCTCAAAACTTGTAACGACATTCAATTCAAGTCGCCAAGACCCTTGAATCAACGAAATTCTACATCAACATTCCCTTTGCCGCATCCCTAAACATGAGGTGAAGACTATCCACGCATTGTTTCAAGCTCAAAACCTGAAGTAATCGTTCGTCCGAGATCATGTCATCGCGACCCTTGGGTCAACAACTTACGCATCTACATCACATTTGAAGACTAAATCAGTGTCATCGCGACCCTTGGATCAACAACTTACGCATCTACATCAAATTTGAAGATTGAATCAGAGGAAAATTGTAAACAGAGATTGTAACCCTACAAATTCAGTCAATACAAATCTACTTTGTACACGAGTTCTTCTTTCATTCGATACAGAATTTTCGTGTTTACAAATTTGGCACGCTTAGTGGGACATCTCTGCCTCTCATCTCTGTCTTCAAATCCACAAGAAACACACATGGCATCAAGAAATGATCAAGCTGTTCTCGCAACCAACGCGAAGAATAAGAACATCCTTGCCGCAAGTGGTGGCACTTTGGGCATCACAACCCGAAGCAAGGTAAGAACTCTCTCTGCCGTGCCTTTCACCCCTACATCAACTCTATCGTAGGAGCAAGAGCACCTGAGACATGAGCCCGTGATCACCCTGGCCTTAGTAAGAGCACCAAGGGAAGAAAGCTAAGGAGGTACTCCGAGTCTTTGACTCCTGACACTGACTCAAGCAGCAGCTCGTATCCTGTAGCCATGCAAGTCATGACTATTAGTGTAACTACGATCGAGGAGCAGTTGGCATAAATGAACAAATTAATTGCAAGGTTGACAAGGACCATACAGGAAATGAACTTGCAAATTGCTACTTTGCTACATTCGTCAACCATCTAGAAGCGCAACACGACGAGAAAGATGACCCAAAGGTTGATCCACCAAAGAAAAAAACCGACAAAGAGAATGAGTCTTTGATGGATAAAGCTGAGGAGAATATAGAGGTGGGCTGAGCTACGACGCTCATGGGATCTCTCTCTATCTAACAGCAGCAAGAGATGATCACAATCACGATTAAGGCGCAATATGAAGGAAGCTCACATGACTCCATGCTGTACTCAAAGCCATACTCCAAGAAGATTGACGCATTGAGGATGCGAAAGGGTTATCAGTAGCCAAAATTCATGGAATTCGATGGAAAAGGCAATCCCAAACAACATATTGCCCATTTCATCGAAACATGCAACAATGCTGGGACGGAAGGAGACTACCTCGTCAAGCAGTTTGTGCGCTCGCTAAAAGGTAATGCATTTGATTGGTACACCGACCTTGAGCCTGAGTCAATCAACAGCTGGGACCAGCTTGAAAGAGAATTCCTCAATCACTTCTACAACACTCGCCACATCGTAAGCATACTGGAGCTGACGAGTACGAAGTACTGGAAGGATGAACCTGTTGTCGACTACATCAATAGATGGCGTTCATTAAGTCTAGATTGCAAAGATCGGCTTTCTGAAACCTCTGCCATTGAGATGTGTGTTCAAGGCATGCTTTAGGGGCTACATTACATCCTCCAAGGCATAAAACCAAGAACATTTGAAGAATTGGCAACTTGATCCCATGACATGGAGCTGAGTATTGCTAATCATGGGAAGAATGAGCCAATCACCTACTTTAAGAAGGATAAGGTGTTCACCCCAAAGGTAGACAAGACTGGGAATAAGCCTACCAATGAAGCTTTTATTGTAAATATTACCCCCATCAAGACCTCATATGCGCTCTTCAAGATCACTTCTAAGAACAAAGCGAATGAGATAAAGAGAGGTGAGCCTTCTCGCACCCAAGATAGGTACAAAAAAACCTTGAGGGACCTGGAGTAGAAGACATACCCTTTTCCTGACTCTGATGTGGCTGCAATGTTAGACGACTTTCTGTGAAAGAAGGTGATCGAGCTACCTGAATGCAAGCGCCCCGAAGAGATGAATCACGTTAACGATCCTAGGTACTGCGAGTACCACAGTATTGTGAGCCATCTTGTTGGCAAGTGCTTCGTCCTCAAATAGCTCATCATAAAGTTGGCACAACAAGTGCAAATCAAGCTTGACCTTGAAGACACGGCCGCAACACATACTACTATGATTGCGTTTGGATTCTTTGACCTTGTGCCTCTCCAAGTGACGCCTGACCACTATCGTCCATGCTTAAGCTACACGGCACCTTCTGCATAACCATTGCTAGGGGCAATCGACCAAAATGCACCTACCAATGATGAAGAAGGGTAGACACTGGTGACTTACAAAAGGACAAGGAAGCCAAAACCACAAGCCACATGACCAAAGGTGGAACAAGGGAGAAAGCACTGCCGCCACAACAATAGGAAGCCCAAAAGGAGCGTAAGACCTGCTAAGCCAACATACGTAGGGAAACCTATGAAGCAAGAGCCGCGCATTCACGTCTCCTTGCACGAGTACTTCCTAAAGGACTTCTTCCAACAGTGCATTTCCGTTGCCTGTCACATGGTTGAAATAGAGATAGAAGAGCCCTCAAAAGGAAAAGCTTTTGCCGTCAAGGAAGAGAAGACCGTCATGCCCAAAGAAAGCCTGCCATCATACTTTAGCATCGAGGAAACACTACGATTGCCCAAGGAGATGCGAAAAGCATTAGTAATAGTCTTAACGAGTCTCGACGACCACAAAGTGCAAGAAAGCAAGGACGAAGGTTTGAAGCTTTGGCTACATGAATATGCCACATGCTGTGCTGCCCATGACTCAATCAACTTCACTAACGAAGACTTGCTGCTAGGGTTAAAGCCTCACAACCGTCATCTCTTCGTCTCTGGGTACGTGAGAGAGAACAAAATTAACCGCATGCTTGTGGATGGTGGGTCAGCCATAAACATCATGCTAAAGTAAAAAATGACTATAACCGGCATCAAGGTGGATGAACTATCCCGAAGCAGACTCTTAATCCAAGGTTTTAACCAAGGATGACAAAGAGCGATGAGCATGATCCGAGTGGAGATGACCACTGGCGAGCTCAAATTAAGCACGCTATTCCACGTGATTGATGAAAGAACTTCCTACAACTTGCTCTTAGGAAGACCTTGGATCTATGAGAATGGAGTGGTGCCATCCACCCTCCACAATTGCTTAAAATACTACCGAGAATGAGTGAAGGTGATACAAGGCGACCCCAAGCCATTCACCGAAGCCGAATCACACTTCGCGGATGCCAAGTTTTGCATGGATGAAGACATGGTGCCCGAAGCTCTTCCAAAAGAAATCAAATCCACAGGCAAAGCCGTACCTAAGAAACCAGAGTGGCAAGCCGTGCCTAAGAAACAAGAAGGGAAAGTCGTGCCATCTTTAAGCAAAAACGACGATGAGCCTGCTAAGCCTGCAACAATTAAAGGGAGTGTGACGCCCTCAAAAGGATCAAACACACCCATCTTCTGATACATCCCTATGTCGAGAAGAAAGAATGTGCAATCCCCATTCGAAACTGGAACAAGCAAAACTGACACACAGCTGCATAAGGACGATGTAAAGCTGCTCAAGACAAATGTGGTTTTACCTCTGACATAGCTAGGCAATGCTAAAGTTTCAAAACCACCACAAGGTTTCGTAAAACCCTTGCCAAAGGGGGTAGAACCAAGCTCTCCTCCGACCAAGAGGACCGAAGAAGGTTTCAACCCAAACGCCTATAAACTCATGTCAAAAGCTGGGTACGATTTCACTTCCTCTTCAAATCTTGGAAAGAGAATGAAAACACCGTCAACAACAAAGAACGTAACCTCACCAAGACTCAAAATAAGTTGAAGGAGCATGGTTACGAAGTTGACAACAACAAAGCTGGTCTTGGCTTCACACCAAATACACATGTGAAGATTTCAAGCAAAGCGAAAAATATTAGCGCTCAACACATTTGCATGAGTGTTGAACAAAATCAAGAGGAGCGTAAACCCGCCCTTCGAACGTCAGTCTTTGATAGGTTGAATCGTTCAAAACCCAGAATTTCGGTACTTGATCGCATTGATGGTCAAGTCCGAACTTCCGTCTGCAAGCGGTTTAACACGCCAACACCCCAAAACTCTATTTTCTAAAGGTTTTCAAAACCTAAGAAATAAAGCAACACGGCTAGCTCTCATCCGCGACGGTTGGCCTTAGAAAGACTCAAAGAAGCCAATAAGCCTTATAGAAAGATGAAGACAACGCCAAAGGAAGAAAAGCTCGACAGTGTAGCAGAAAAAGATGACGTTTGAAGCTCGATTCCTTCAAGAATGAAGCGCCGAGCAACCTTGGAAGTTGACATAAAATGACAAATAAAGGTGAATAGGCGTGCCATCATCCACACTGTCCAATCTGCACGCCAACAAGCTCAAGGGGACAACACTGAAGAGGAGGTCCAAGACGTCTTCCGCATCATGATCCAAGAAGACAAAGAGGATGAAATCCCCTAGGAAGACGTCACCACTGCGCTACCACAACTTGAGGATGAGGGGCAAGCCACAGTGGATGATCTCAATGAGCTTAACTTAGGCACAAATGAGGAGCTCAACACTGGAGCTACAAATCAACGCGCCATGCAGAAGATCTTCAATGACATGCTACACAAAAACATAGAATGTTACGTAGATGACGTAGTTGTCAAAACCAAGAAGAAATCTGATCACTTGAAGGATTTACGAATGGTGTTTGACAAACTACGGCACTACAACCTTAAGATGAACCCGTTGAAATGTGCATTTGGCGTCACCTCTGGAAAGTTCCTTGGCTTCATTGTCAAGCATCGTGGCATTGAAGTGGACTAATCGAAGATTAAGGCCATTCAAAGCATGCCCGAGCCAAGGAATCTACATGAGCTGAAAAGTCTACAAGGACATCTAGC
The DNA here is from genome assembly GCA_035220775.1 of Malus fusca. Classification (NCBI taxonomy): domain Eukaryota; kingdom Viridiplantae; phylum Streptophyta; class Magnoliopsida; order Rosales; family Rosaceae; genus Malus; species Malus fusca. Next base: position 20,064,947 of record CM069074.1, on the reverse strand, counting down.
CATCATTAGGCGCTTCATCTCTAACCTTGCTAGACCCTGTTAACCCTTCAGTCGACTCATGAAGAAGGACGCTTCATTCATATGGGATGATGCCTGTCGTAATGCCTTTGAACACATAAAAAGGTACCAGGCAAGCTCACTTGTCTTAGGAGCGCCCACGCTTGGAAAACTGCTCATCCTATACATTGCCTCTTGGCACAAGAAAATGAAGAACAAAAGGAAAGAGCACTCTACTACCTAAGTAGAACTCTCACTGGTGCCGAACTCAACTACTCACCAATCGAGAAGATGTGCCTTGCCTTAGTCTTTTCCGTCCAAAAGTTAAGACACTACATGCATGCTTACACCATCCACTTGGTTGATAAAGCAGACCTAGTCAAGTACGTTATGTCCAAACCTGTTTTGACAGGGCGACTAGCTAAATGGGCGTTGCTTCTCAATCGATATGAGATCATCAAGGAACAAGCCCTAGCAGATTTCCTTGCCGACCATCCAATCTCAACCGATTGGAAAATCTTAGACGACTTACCGGATGAGGAGGTGTTCTACATCAACATCTTCCCGACATGGATAATGTTCTTCGACGAATCCGCACGAGCAGACGGAGCGGGGGCATGAGTAGTGTTCATGTCACCATAAAAACAAGTACAACCCTATTCCTTCCGACTAAACGAGCTATGTTCCAACAATGTCGCTGAGTACCAAGCACTGATTATTAAACTCCAAATGGCGATCGACATGGAAATCACAACGTTATAAGTGTATGACGACTCCAAGCTCATAATCAATCAACTTTTGACTGAATATGAAGTAAGGAAAGATGATCTCGTCCCATACTTCCGGCTAGCAACTCAACTGCTACAAAAGTTTGAGGCCATGACGCTAGAACATATGCTAAGAAAAGAAAATCAAATGGCGGACGGTTTCGCTAACCTAGCCTCGAGTATGGCACTAGAAGAAGAAGAAGTTGCGGACGTGCCAGTGTGCCAAAGATGGGCGATCCCGCTCGTCACTAAAATACTATTGGATGAAACAAACGTCATCTCAGTACTTCCAGTTGACACTGAAGAGTGGAGACAACTACTGATTTACTACTTGGAGCATGGAAAGCTTCTAGACAATCATAGACACCGCTTTGAAATACGCTGACGAGCACCCCGCTTCCTTTACTACAAAGAAACATTCTATCGACGTTTTTTTGAAGGAGTACTTCTAAGATGCCTAGGTGAAGAAGAAGCCAATCAAGCCATAGAAGAAGCACACTCAGACGTATGCGGAGCGCATCAGTCTGGACCAAAGCTACACTTCCAACTCAAAAGAATGGGCTGCTACTGGCCAAGCATGGTGAAGGATTGCTTGGAATACGCCAAAAGGTGCTAAGCTTGCTAATTCCAAGCTAACTTCATATATCAACCACTTGATCCATTACACCCTACAGTTGCTTCATGGCCGTTTGATGCATGGGGATTGGACGTTGTAGGACCAATCACACCAAAGTCATCTACAGGAGAAGCTTAGATCCTAGATGCAATGGATTACTTCTCCAAATGGGATGAAACCGTACCCCTAAGGGAAGTAAAAAAGGAAACTATCGTCCGTTTCATTAAAGAGCATATCATCTATCGATTTGGTATGCTTCGCTACATCATCACTAACAATGGAAAATAGTTCTCCAACCGACTCATGGACGAGCTCTACGAGAAACACAAGTTCAAACAACATAAGTCTTCCATGTATCATGCTCCGGCCAATGATCTTGTGGAAGCATTCAACAAAACACTGTGCAACCTCCTAAAGAAGGTAATCGGTTGAACAAAGAGAGACTGGCACGAAAGAACAAGCGAAGCACTTTAGGCATGTAGGACGACACATAGAACTCCTACCCAAGCTACGCCTTATTCTCTCGTATATGGCGTGGAAGCTATTTTGCCACTCAAAAGTCAAATCCCCTCACTAAGGATGGCTATACAAGAAAGCTTGACTGAAGAGGAAAATGCAAAGCTACGACTTCAAGAGTTGGAAGCACTCGACGAAAGGAGGCTCGAAGCTCAACAACACTTAGAATGCTACCAAGCACGGCTATCCAAGGCGTTCAACAAGAAGGTCCGCCCAAGGTTTTTCCAAACTGGAGATCTTGTCTTGGCATTACGAAGGCCTATCATAACAACTCATAAGAGAAAAACCAAGTTCACATCAAAGTGGGATGGGCCTTACATAATACAAAAGGGCTACACCAACGGTGCCTACCTAATCATGGCGGAAGACGACTTAAAGATCTGCCCATCAATGGTGGATTCTTGAAGCATTACTACCCCTAAACCAAACAAACAATGCTCCTTGCTTGCATGAGCCTAAACTGCACACGGCACAAAGCTTCTCGCCTGCATGAGCTTAAACTGCACACGGCACAATACTCCTTGTTCGTATGAGCTTAAAAGATGACACTCGACACTCCTTGTTCGCACGAGTTTAAAAGGTGATACTCAATGTTCCTCGTCTGCACGAGCCTAAACTGTACACGGCAATAATGCTCTTTGTTCGCACGAGCTTAAAAGGCAACACCCAATGCTCCTTGTTCACATGAGCTTAAAAGGCGACACCTAATGCTCATAGCCCACAAGATCATAAACTGTGTACGGAAAAACAGAAAAAAAAATCAAAATCAAACACCAAAGTCACCATCAAAACCGTCAAAACCATAAAAAAACAATCCATCATTCCTTTGAACTACGTCATGACTTGATCCCTCCTTAACCGAGGGTACGTAGGCAACTTGAAACTTCAAAACTTCAAGTACAGTCACAACATCAACAAAAAACATAAACACTTTGAAGACTTTCTTTGGGTAAAATAAGCTTACAAAGCCAACAAGCTAAGAAAGCGGCTAGGTAAGATTCTTCGACGTGCCCTGACGCTACGCCAAGATCCCCAAACACTTTCAACTCGACAGGGGCACGACACCTAGCTGAACCAATGACACCTGACGGGTCTGAGTCTCCCTTTGGCTTAATGGTCTTGTTGCAGCCACTTTTCTTTGAAGGCTTCTGGTACTTCATGGCATCTCGATACCAAAATCGAATCCATGAAGAAATCTTCACGCCTGACTTACCTTGAGCCTCATGGGAAAGCTTGTGATATGCCCAAAACAAATAGCGGCAACTCGCAGGCAATCCTTGGCTATTACGATGAGAAAGTTCCTCCACGCTAAGGAACAACCTCCTCGTAAACTTACCCTGGACGTGTGAAGTGTGTTGGTCGCTGAAAACCAATGCTTAAAGAACTCACGAAGGACGGAATGATGGCGATCATAACTAAACAAAGATGCGTACACAGTGTGATAAAGGTCCATGTTAGTAAACACATCTTTAGATCGGCTCAAGACATCTTCAAGCCATTCCTTGTAAAACTTAGCAAAGACAGCTTATCCAATAGTCGACAAAGGGCTATTCCAAGTCATAGCTCCGCCACGGATACGATCGCCAAGAAGCTCAAACAAAGCCGATGAATTGTCACGAGCATGGTGCGAAGGATTCAAGACAAGGATCCTCGATGTACACACATTTTTCTTCATATTCGGACAACCAAAATCGGTTACCTCCCAAGATACATCAGAAGGCCACAACTTGATATGCATCGAGTTGTCTTTTGTAGGAAGAACAAGCGCCTTAGGGCCAGTCAACGGCGCACAAAGCTTCAACGTTGTTCCCCTATCTTGTGAATCGCCTTCCTTCGTAAGAATGGTGATGGTATTAGTCTTAAAGCATTTGAAAAATACCATGTTGCAACAAAATAAAAAAAGCAACATAAAGCATAAGAGTGGGGCGACAAAGAAACAAAATTGCTTCACTAAAGCAAAAGACATGTGAAACCAACCTCGTGAGCATTGGAGAATGATGATGACAAAATCACAACGACGAGAAGAAATTAGCCACAAAAGCTTGAACAGCACGGCAAAGATGGCAGCTAGAAGACGGTCTTTCAAAGCATGCTACAGTAGCAAAGAAAACCAAAATGCTACGCAATCTCACTGCGCAACCCTACAACGATTACGCAAGCAGTTTCTTCCACTGCACGACAACGTCACCATCGAGGGAAAACTGTGACCAAAAGGCACTAGACAGCGTAACCTTGCTGCAGTCTTTTGCATAGCACCACGCGGTAAAAAGTGACACACTGCAACAAGCTCCAAGTAGCAAAACCCACGGTAGCAGCATCAAAAATGGCACGACAGCAAGCACAATGGTTGTGCACGGTAAGGATGTGAATTAGGAAAGAAAAAAAAAACACACCCAATGGTTCTATAAGGGAAATACATACCAAAATAGCAAAAGGAAAATCAAAACAAGGAAGCACATTCCAACCAAAAGAAGGAAGCAAATTCCAAGCAAAAAATGGCAAGTTTTAGCCAATCTGTGCAAGCAGGACGTTTTTGGTGATAATTCGACTTTCCAGAGGAGTTTTGATACAAGGCCAATTGGAGAAGAAAGCTAAGAGGCTGATAATCCTTGTATCCAAATTTCATAATTTTCCCTAAAGCCAAACGTTCCAGTTTTTAAAGTTAATCCCGCAGAAGTTGTTTTCCCGTTAGAACTGCGCAGTTGTGGGAAAATGACGAGTTGAAGGCTTTCCCGATTTTTTCTAGTGGTGTGCGATATATGCCTGAAAGGATAAAAGATAAAGCTATGTTTCCCATATTTTTACAGAATTTTCCAGAAGAGAAATCAACCTCAAACTTGGTGTACAAGTCAGATGACATGTTTCCCAAACCAAGGAAAAAGCATGCTGTTTGTTTGTTTGTTTTTTTTTTTTTGCAACAAAAATCAGCAAAGAAAAGAAAAGGAAAAAAAAAAGAAAAAAAGGAAAGGGCTTAAAATTTTCGAAAACAACAAAGGAAAGTACCTCTCCTTGCCAAAATACAAAAGGAAATCCCTCCAAGGCAAGGAAAAGTCTTCAAGTTTCCCAAAACAAGGAGAAAAATACTCCCCTTGCCATAGGTCATACGCAAACCTAGAGGTGAAGACTATCCACGCATTGTTTCAAGCTCAAAACTTAAAGCAATCGTTCAATCATTCATCCGAGATCAAGTCATCGTGACCCTCAGACCAACAACCTACACATCTACATCAAATTTGAAGACTGAATCAGAGGAAAATTGTAAACAGAGATTGTAACCCTACAAATTCATCAATACAAATCTACTTTGTACACATGTTCTTGTGTCATTCGATATAGAATTTTTGTGTTTACAGGTTGCTGGGGCTTCAATGGCATCATTTACGTAACCAAGCTTTGATCTCCCTCCAAGTGCAAGAGAAACATGGCTTCAGGGAAGATAATTGAACTCATTCAACAAGACAGAGCTGAGACGTTGATTAGGGTTGATCTCAACGTCAGGTAACGCTGAAGCATCCATCGAGCTTTCAGCTTCAGAGTGTTCTTTAGCCATCTTGGCTTAGAGCAAAAGAAACTTAGCGGAAACGATCAACAGAGACAGGAATTTAGGGTTCCTGCTCTGAGACCATCTCCAATGGTTGGGCTAAAAGCCATATATTTTAGCCCGGAAAATTTAGCTTTTAGCCCAGAAACAGCTTTTATGCTCCAACCGTTCTGGCCTAAAATTTTAGCCCAGAATTATTAAAGAATGAACTTAGGCTATTTTTTTCTTAAATTAAACTTAAAAAAAAAATATGTAGACTATCATAAATTAATTTTATGAACATTTTAATCTAAAAAAATTTAAATTTCGATAAATATTGAAAAATCACTAAATTTTCCACAAAGCAAGCCTTCAACTTTCACCAATCTTTCAACCCTGGGCTACCTTTCAATTCACCAACCGTTCATCACCAACTTTCAACTTTCATCAATCATCTTCTATATAAACATATGTCCAATATTTGTTGATCACACAACCTTTCAACCTTCAATCATCCTCTATATTCACCAATCTTTCAACTTTCAAAGAGTTTTTGTTTCCTAAAAATCCTCAATATCTCATTAATGGGTGATAGAATAAGGCGTATCATGGCAATGCAGATGACACAATACCAAGCAAGGATCGAGATTGAGGATGCATAATTGTTCAACGCCGAAGTTGAACTTGTCAACTCGTTTATGCAATCTGAGCACCATGACGAATCTAGCCATCATGGTTTTGTCACGGGGTGTTCATATGTGCAGTGTGATAGATAAGAGTGTCATGACCGAATGATGAAAGATTATTTCATCGAGCGTCCAAGATTTCCTGCTCATGATTTTCGGAGGCGGTTGGGGATGAGGAGAGAGCTTTTTGAAAGCATCTTGAACACAGTTGTCAATCATATCCACTACTTTGCAAGAAGGCTAGATGCCGCAGGCCGACAAGGTCTATCACCACATCATAAACTCACATCTACTTTTTGCATCCTAGCTAATGGGTGCTCTGCAGACTCAACTGATGAGTATTGCCGACTTGCAGAAAGTACTGCTATTGAGAACCTGAAGCACTTCTATAAGGAAATTGTAGGCATATATGAAGCCACATACCTCCGCAACCCAAATCGTGAAGACTTGAAGAGGCTTTTACGCAAGGCAGACAAAAGAGGCTTCCCTGGCATGATAGGAAGTCTCGATTGTATGCATTGGGAGTGGAAGAGTTGTCTTACTGCTTAGGCTGGCCAATTCATGGGTCGTCATAACAAGCCAACCATCGTGCTCGAGGCTGTGGTGTCTTACGACACATGGATTTGGCATGCTTTCTTCGGCGCTCATGGATCAAACAACGATATCAATGGATGGGCACTAGAATTTCGGTACAAGGTAAATGGTAATAGGTATGAGCTAGGTTACTACCTAACTGATGGTATTTATCCTAGTTGGTCTACCTTTGTCAAAAGAAATGGTAGAAAGATAAATTAGAAGAATTGTAAGAGAAAATTGAGTTTTGTGTGGATGTTTGAACAAATACATAGGTATTTATAGAGTTTTTGGGTGAATTTTGAGTTAAATAATTTTTAAATTATTTTAACCGTTGAATTTAAATTTGGACCGTTAGATCTTTTTTTTTTACCGTTAGATTTGATTATATTCGATCTCAGCCGTTGGATTCAATGTATTTTAAAATAACATATTATAAAAAAATGAAATTTGAATCTGGACCTTTGGATCAACCAATGGTCCTTAAATCACAGCCCTTGGATGTAATTATAGCCGTTGGGAGCCCAAGTGGGTGGCCGACACAAGGCCTGAAAGAGGGGCCCACCCTGTCGGGAAACCCTTGTAGGCGCACGTGTGGGGCACATTGGAGCGTGGACAGGTCGAGACTGGCCCAATTGCCAGCGAGTCCACTTGCACAAGGGGGATTTTGGGGGGCGGGGGGTATTTGGCCCAGCTTTAGCATTTGGCTTTTAGCCCAATGTTTTAGCTTGGGTTGGAGGGTGTTTGGGGGGGGGGAATTTGGGGGAAAATTTAGCATTTAGCCCACCACTGGAGTTGGTTTGATACCATATTGAATTTTTTATGTATATTTCATGTGTATTTACAAGTTGGAACATATATAAAGAAAGGAACGGAGGAAAGACAGCCTCCAATCAATCCCCAATCAGCTCCCTAAATTACTCCTTGGAAAGCTACTAACTATTTAACAATAACAAGGAAACATGATCCCTTAATTGTAGGCTAAAGTAAGGTGAAACAATCTCTTGAATAAAGTACCTAGCCCTAGCCGAGAGTTGTACAATGGATACAACAGCTAGCACTAAAAGGTATGACTCTGATTGATTTCCAAGAGTTGCTTCTTCCAATAGCCTCCAATCTTTCAATCTTCCAATAGAATCTTTCCAAACAGAAGCGTACGTCTAAATTGAGTCTTTTGTTTGTGTGGGTGTTAGAATAAATACATAAAATTTATGGTGAGAGAACGGATAAGAGATTCAGACGGGCCATGAAAAGGCTCTTCCAACTGCATATTTTGTAAACTATTATACATGCAACAACATGTGTTAAGAAAATGGTTCGAGTCTGATGACGTGCTTATGATTAAGTAGCTACCACCCAACGTCTAATGATATTTGCATGATTAACTCGATAAGAAAATAATAAATTAGTATAATTACTTTGTCTGATAACATGCATAGTATTTGTTTAATTGAAGGGGAAGGGAGTCTGCCAACCCTAAAAACAAAAGGGTAATGATACGAGACACCAAAGTTTTAAATTAAGGGAGTACAACAAACAACTAGTACACAACAAGTCAGCTAGCTGTCAATCTTCCTCAACTTAAGGGATTAGGCATGGAAAGAGGAAAGCTGAAAACTGACAGCATGCCCAATCGTCCAATACCTTGATTACATTTACTCCTAGATCGTTCGGGAATAATAAGGCCTCTGTCGGACTTGGGCCCAATGGAGAATTTGTTTTAAGATTTAACCAAGTTAGGTTTTTAGCATGGTCATATCAATCATATAAAGAAAATCGTGTAGAAATAGAAATTGTACCATACTTCAATGTGTTAGGCTTCCAAAGAGGATATATCTTTCTTGCCTCAAAAGAGGATATTCCTTTCTAACCTAGTTGTTCTACTGCAGCGATGCTACATTATATATATATATATATATATATATATATATATATATATTCTAAAATTGACAAAATGAAATCAAGTCATGTGCAAAAATTATCTATTCTAAAATTGAGGCTTTTGCCACTCGATTTCACACTATTTAGTATTTACCACAATGCCATCTGATTTGGGGTTGGATTGGAGGGTAATTATTAAAAGATAGGATGGTAAATTTGTCCGTAGGATTTGGGTGCCCTCCAATACATGTGTTGGGCCAACCATTAGATGGGGTTTGGATTGGGTGGTATCAACAGCTGTGTGGGATTTGGTGAGGGGATGGGTTACGAGCAAGGTATAAAATATCGATGATATCGAAAATATCGGTAGTCCAAAAACACGGAAATATCGATGGAAATATCGGGATATTATCGATATCGATAAAAATAATATGGAAACCACGGAAATTGTAAGAAAAACTTGGAAATTTTTATTGAAACTTTGCAGGATGTTTATTTAGTCAATTATCTATTAGTTTATCACAAAAAATTGGAAGGAAATGCATTGCATGATGGATTTAACTGATTTAAGTTGATTATATAGCGAGCTGGCAAATATTGTGAGTGTAGAAAATATGTAGTAATTAATGAAAGAAGTTGAAACACACCATAATCATTTATATATAATGAATTAGTACAATATTTTACACTTTATACATTGCATGGTAAGATACATGAGTGACTTAGTATCACATAGAGTTCCTATGAGGTTCAAATTTTTCACTATCTTCATCATCTCTATGTGTAGAGTAAATGTATTGTGAAGAGTAGTCATCAAATGATAAATCCCCAAAATAGTTTTGCATGTAATTGTTAACATGCCACCCATATGGATCCGAGATTGGTTGACGTTGTCCATAAGCAAAATCATTTGAAGATTGAGTCTCGGATTGTTTCCATGAGTCGCTCGATTCCATCCTAACAGGAATGGGACATGAAGGGTAGGGAAATGGTTGGTTATGAGTATAACCATAGTTACTACTTCTCACTCCAACAGAGTCCGAAGTTATAGATAATGAGTCATCTTCTTGACTTGACAAAGTCCCCTTGCCTTTTTCTCTACGAGTATAGTCATTCCCTATGGCACCAATTCCTGGTCCTGTCCGCCTACTGCCATGGTCCTCATCCTGTGTTGCATGCGTGAAGTTTGCCTCACCAGTGAAGGGGCTCATAAATCCGGGAGGTGGTCCAACATAGTTTCCATATCCACCACCACTACCTCCAGCTCCACTATATCCTTCATCATTCCAACCTCTGGTGGTAGGTGAGTCTCCTGATCTTGTACTAGATCTCTCATTAGTATCAGCATGATCTTGTGGTTGTGTAGGATTGAAAGAAGGTGGAATTCCAGTGTTTCTTAGTCTTGGGCGCAAAAGTTCTTCGAAAGAGTCAGCGCTGCTAGATCTCACCTCATTCTCTAATACTCTTTCTACATTTATCCCTTCATTACGTGCTTCTCCAGCAACTTTGGGAGCTGGGTTGCCTTCATCATCATCTAAATGAAGAGGTCTAATCCATTGATAAAGTTGGTTACCCTCTGTATCATCATCTTCAACAACAATATCAAACACATCTAGTGGGTCACCACGGTCGACATGATCTATTTCTGCTTCCTTATCTCGAATTTGAAGCTTCATGTTGTAGTAGCAATAAACTAATTTTTCCAACCTACTATGATCCAACCTATTTCTTTGCTTTGTGTGTATGAGTGCAAATGTGCTCCAATTTCTTTCACAAGCAGATGAGGAAGCTGTTTGTGATAATACTTTGATTGCTAACTTTCTCACAGTCGGTGCATCAGTCCCATACATGATCCACCATTCAGCTACAATGAAAAACAATGTTGATAAGCCTAATAACTCCAACAAATTCTATTATAAACTAATAGTGAAATATGTTTACACCCACTAGGAGACATTTTTGTTCGAGGAGCAACTGATGTTGGTTTTCCAAAAGTTCTTCTTGCATCTTTAAACCATGTTAGCTGAATTCAGTAAATCGTGTTAGTTTAATCCAACAAAGTAATTATTATAATTTAAGTAATTGTGTACCTCATTTCCAAATTGGCCAACTGCTGGTGATGCAGGGTCTAATTTAGAGTATACATTATGTATAGCACGTATAAGGGTACCATCATCTCCAACACCGGGTCTGTATTGGTATCGAGGATTCAAATAATATGCTATTCAAAGAAACACATACTCTAATAAGAGAAATAATACTTATGCAACTAAAGAAATGAATTGCAAATTATGACATAATTTATACCTGCTGCATGCAAATCGTGGTATAATGTTTTATACCATCGATCATCAATTATCTTTATGACCCACCTTGCCCCATGTTTTCTTTCCAAGTCATCCTTCACTACACGCATCAACTCATATATTGCCCCCATAGTAGGATACACTTCTGTGTCAACGATCCGTAAAACTTTGTAAAGAGGTTCAAACACTTGGCACACATGTTCTGATTGAGTCCAAAAAGCATGATCAAGCACTATACTTTCCACCATACGACCTGCATTTGAGCGGCTCAAATTGTGGTTGGCCCAATTGTCACTAGTGAATAGTTGCTTCAACCCTGCTTTCTTCTTAAGTAGGCTGTCTAATGCAATATAGTTGGTGGCGAATCGAGTGGTAGCTGGACGAATAATTTCTCCTTTGCAAAATTCACGCATCTTTGCCAACAACCAACCGTGATTGTAAATATAATTTGTGATCGTTCTAGCTCTTTTTACCACAGTAGCAACATTCTCTATCTTCCCTATTGCCTCAAACATGAGATCAATACAATGTGCTGCACATGATGTCCAAAACACATTATGATGCTTCATTAACTTTTTTCCAGCTTTGACAAATGCAGAACCGTTGTCGGTCACGACTTGGACAACATTATGCTCTCCCACCTCCATGATTACATCCCTCAATAATTTGTAAATATACTTGTAGTTCTTTATATGGTTTGAAGCATCAACAAACTTCAAAAAAATTGTCTTTCCCTTGGAGTATACCATGAAGTTTATGATAGACAATCTGGTCGGGCCAGTCCATCTGTCACACATGATTGTGCAACCATTAGTTTCCCACTTTGACCTCAACTTGTTAACATACTCGCCAATGTCTTTATACTCCATATCCAAATATTTGTTTCTTACCTCATAGGGAGTGGGAGGTTGTACTCCAACACCAGCCTGTTGACATCCCAATGCCATATTTTTGAAATGATGTGATGATGCCTTCTCAGCAAGGACATTTTCATAGATAAAGAACTTGCTAATTAGACGCCCCAATCCCTCATTCACATTACCTCCAATGAAATAACTCCAAACACTATTTTGACGTGCTTTGGATGACTTATATAAACTTGGGGCTATTGGTGGTGTTGGTTGTGATTCTCTAACACTTGCTCCCCGTCTCATTTGTGCACCACCACTTGTCCTTGAACATTGTGCTCTATTAGGAATTTTATGAAGGTGTTCTCTTTCCCATGCTGACTGTTTGGAGGCACGTAATGCTTGTTTCAAACTGCGTCGTTCTTCAGGTCCTATGTCATCATCACATTCGTCCTCATCGTCATCATCATCATTGTCAACCGCTTGGCCAATGACTTCTCCTCGTAGCCCAGCTCGAATATTTTCCATTCCATGTGTTATCTTTTCCTTTTGCTGTTTTTTATTTTTTAATAATGTGGTGATGAATGCCTTCACTTCTGGGGGGACATTATCGCATCGTTGGACATTTTTTGCTGGATCTAATCCACTAAGATGGTATTTAAGTCGTGTCACTCCGCCACTCTTCATTACCCGACCACAATATTTGCAAATTGTGCCATGTTTGTTTTCGTCTATTGGGTCTCCATGTTCCCAAGCTGGATCACGTTTAGTAACTTCACTGGACATGTTAAACGTACCTATATTTATTTTTCATGAAAATTAGACAATTTTTTTTGGCCAAAAAATATAGTAGTGATGACGGTTATATAAGAGAACCTAAATAATAAAGTTATTCTATAGAAGAATTAAATACGAAGTAAAGAAAATGATTGTAAAAATTTAAGTAATTATAAAAATAATATGGAATAATAAAACCTAATATTAATGAATAATAATCCAATTTGATAAAAAATAATCCTAATATTAAACATAGTAATGAATAATAATCCAATTTGATAATAATCCAATTTAATGAATAATAATCCAATTTGATAATAAAAAAAAACCTAATATTAATGAATAATAATCCAATTTGATAATAAAACCTAATATTAATAAAATAATAAATAACATTAAACATATTAAAATTATCCTAGGGAATAATTATACAACATTACTTAATTACTTAAAAAAATTAACATGTAATTGTTAACATTACTTAATTACTTAAAAAAATTAACATGCAAGTATTAATTACTTAAACATTAACATACGAGTCCACACAAATTTTTTTGTTGTTGTATAAATTACAATAATATAAATATAAGTTTGTAAACTTACCTTAAATATGGAACCCTTTGTGTTGAAGCTCTGGAATGGATATGGAATGGCTCTGAAAGGGGTAAGGGAAGAAGAAGAAACGAAAAGGTGTAATAGAGGTTTTAATTTTCGAAGGGTAAAAAAATGTGTGATGATCTGATACTCCACCTCTGAGAATGTGAAAGAATATCACAGCGGCACACGGTTTTGAATGAAACCACCATTATTTTTGTCCATGGTCTGAAATTGTCAAAAAGTAATTGTCAAAGTTGTCAGGAACCACACACACACACACACACATAGACACGTCACCACACACGCACACAGAGATCACACACGCACACAACACACACACACAGACATCACACACGCAGACAGAGACCTCAGTCTCTCTCTCTCGATTCTTCTCTCTTCTCTCCCTTCTCCATTCTCCCACACACACACACACACAGATCTCTCGATCTCTCTTCTCCATTCTCCCACACACACGTACAGAGACCTCAGTCTCTCGATCATTCTCCCACGTGGCCTTCTGCTCCTCCCTCGCCTTCTTCCTCGTCCGCGTCTTCCGCCTCGTCGGCCCCGTCTCTCTTTCGAAACTCTCATCTCTCTCATTTCTCTCTGCACGGAGACCCACATACACACACGCACACCATCGCACCTGCTTCAGGAAGACACCCATCGTCATCAGCAACCTCGTCTTTCTCCCTCTCATTCTCGTCTCTGCAACTCGGCGAACGCAGGAACCCTCCGGCGAGTTTCTTGAATTTCTCCAGTTAGGTAAGCTTCGGGTTTACCTCTTTCTGTTCTAGAATGAAGCTTAGATGTCAAATTTAAGTTCTATCTCGTGTTTTTGCAAGGTTTTTTGGACGAAATCGGCTCGGGAATAGGCACACCCATCTCCGGCGAGGTCGTGGGTGTCGATGAACTTTTCGAACACCTCCGACCGTTTCACGGCAAACGGAAGTTATAAAAACATTCCTCTCGTCTTCTATTTCATTTTGATATCTAGATCGGAGTTCAGGGTGCTCTTTTACAGTCGGCCGAAGCTGTAGAAGCTCCGGCGTTCTTATCCGATTCGCACATATCCAAAATATCGCGATATTATCGGTAATATCGCGATATTATCGATAATATCGATAACTCAAAAAATCGATATTATCGGCGAAATATCGCAGATAATATCGGCATTTCAGACCTTGGTTACGAGAGAGAGCCTTCAGCTTGCAGAGAGGGAGGGAGAGCAAAGACAGGTTACGACTTGCAAAATCATGATAATAGAAGAAAAAGCTCAGAGGTCTGATACGCCACTTCAGAGGAACCCTAAAAACCAGGGAAGGAGAAGAAGCTCAGAAATCGAAGCATTCAAAGCATGAGCCTTGGAACATGAGGTGGATATGATCGTCAGATCACGATTTTCTCACTCGAAGGTTGCCTCTTACAAGTCAGTATGTGGTAATCTCCAATCCCTTCTGTGCGATTTCTCCGATTCGAATCTCTGATGGTTCCTCCGATTTGAATCTCGGATGGTTCCTCAAGAAGGGTAGATTTGTGGGTTTTTGGTTTTTAGGGTTTCATGTTTTGGAAATTTTCTTTTTTGGGTATAAATCTCGGGATTTTGAGGGTTTTTACAGTAGTGGGTTTTTGGAAATTCAAATTTGTGCATTCGCAAATCCATGTAAAACCCTTCAATTTCGTTTTGTTTTACCTTTTGAGGTATGATTTTATAGAAATTAACGGTTGGAATTAACTTTGGTTATCTTGATTTTGGTTTGGTTCAGCTAGGGTCTAAATGAGTCCACTTGCTACGGTGAAGATGGAAGATGCTAAATTTTGCTTGATGGAGGTAAATTTTGCTCAATTCTACTTATTTGTTATTGTGAATTTAATACGTATGTAGTTGCCCTGATTGGCTTTGGGGTTTGTTTGGATTTGGGGAATTTCCATTGATAGATAGCATTCAAGCAAGATGCATAACTCATGCGCACATTTTTTTTTCGTAGTCCTATTCTGCCACCCCTTATTTAGATTTTTTCATATAATAGACAAAAGATAAGGATTTTCCTTTTGTATTCTACTGAACAATAACAAACTGGTTAATTGCTAATAGATCCCCTCGCGACCCTTTTTTGGATTTAGATTCTAAAGTAAAGGTTTTTTTTTGACATAGAATACATCTTAACCATGCTTTCATCTGTATGTTTAATTAAATATAGATTTTTTCCTTTTCAAACCACCTTTGTCAATTGTATAGGGATTGTTTGAATTGTTTGGTTATCTGGGGGGTTTGCTTCATTTGAAAAGTTAAACAAATTGAAAATAATAAATTATTTTCGACAAGTTGGTGCTTTCTTACGTCCCATTATATCTATTTGTTCCCTCCTAATCTCTAAAAAAAGGTCCTTAATTTTATTTATTGTATCATACAAGAAAAATGAAAAAGGAATATGAGATGGTATTGAAGAAGACCTTGCAAAGCATATGCCTACTTGATTCAAATACCACAACCTCAGTTATTGTTTAGGTGAGGTGCTTTATTTATATGAAAATCTTAATGTCTGAAATATCTTAAGCATTGTGTCAGCATCTTGAGATGATTGTAAAACAGTACATGGAGCCTTGATGTCTTTTGCTTTACTCACATATTTGTTTCATTAGAATTAAACTTGCATGTACAAATTTATGCCAAGGAAAGGTCAAATGCTCTTAACCCCTTCCCCTCCTCTGTCATTTCTTGTTAAACGATCTCTTTGTATGATTTTTTTTTTTAATTTATAATTTTTGATCTATGTCTATTCCTTCTAATCTCATTCACCCTGCATCCCCTCTGTCTTTGTCCATATTCTTCTTAGTGAGTCAATTATTAATTTTCATGGGCGGTGCAAAAATTTTCAATGAAAATTTTGATGGATGAAATTGGTCTATGTAAAAAACAGGGAGCTTTCGGATTTGATTTGTTGAGAACCTGTATAAAAAGGAACTTGATTTGAGATAGAGAAGAGAAGATGGAGCGTATGGATGTGTGCTTAATATTTTCCATGAGTAACACTCTACATTTCATAAACACCATTCAATAAATTTGAGTAAGGGTTTTGTTCAATTCAATTTCATTAGTTTGATTCTAATTCAATGAATAAATTTTCTTTCATAGTTCATTCAATTTGTTTCATTTTCTGATTTGGATTTTGAAAGTGAGGAAAGTTTCTGTTTGTTTGTTTGCTTGCTGCAATTATTGAACTTATGCCACTACAATATTTGTTTCCTTTTGTTTTGTCTTCTGCATTATGTCTACGTAGAACTACCATTTGGATCAAGTGAATGACAACTTTCATGTATATTTTTGTAGCATCTACACATGATCAAGACGTCTTCAGCTTCTATGAGGACGAGCAACATTGTAATGGATTCGAAGAAGTATTGACACGATATGGAGACGTCGTTCCCCATCTTTGACTCGTAGGTACTATGGCCTCTAGCCACCGTAAGGGTAAATCTGTATATTTTTTGTTTCTTATTGCAGGACCTACATCTTATGCACCAACTATTAAGATGGCCATGACAAAAACAGAAACCTCACCTTCCATTTCCCTCAAAACAACTTCCATTTTGAATTGCAACCTTCAAATGAACCGCTGCTCAGTTCTCTCAGAAACTACTAACGAGAACGTCGTTTGAAAACCGCAAATCTGGTGCACATTCAAAGAAAATCTTAATCCTAGAAAAGGTTGGGTTTCTTGGTGATGGTGAGTTTTTTGGCCGATTTCGCGTTGGTCATTTTTTGGTTTGAATATTATGTCTCTAGAATTGTAAATTTTCCAAATGGGTTTTCTGTGCAAATTTTGTTTTAGTGATTTGGGTGGAGGGTTTTTGTTTCCAGGAGGAGATCAGCTTGCTGGTGATGAGGATATGCAACAGCAGAGGCGGTATGATGATGCATTTGCATTTGATAATAAATGCGAGGAAATTGACTGGTAATTAACAATATTACCATTTTGATGTCTTCAGTTGTTGTTCTTATTGAAAGTATTTAATTGAATTCTACTATCTACATCAAACCATGTAAACAATGATATGTAATTCTGAGAGGAGAGATTTAATGGCATTACTATGTTTTTAGTTCGATTCAATGATGCAAACTGTTAATTTCCTTTGCAGTTACTTTTATTTCAAGATATTGCACTCTTTTTTCAATCTCGTAGTATTGTGCGGACATTCATTGCTAGTTAGAACGATGATATCATTGGAGTAAAGCATGAGCAGTATAAGTAAAGCAGTACACCAAGTTTTTTTAAAATTGGTGTGGTAACACGTTTAGGGAGCGAAAATTGCTTGGCGTTGGACTTTTTAGACTAAGAAAGCAAAACTGTTTGGCGCTGGACAACAAATATTGCAGGCAGCAACAGAAAATTACCAAAAAAAAAAAAACTCTGTAAGGCAATTAACTGGTAAAACATACACAAGCATTAGAAAAATCACCAAACCCAATTTTCAATCACTTAAAATTAGATTGAGAAATAGCATACGGTGGATATAAGTTGGAAAAGAAGCGGAGAGGAAAGGTATCATTGCTCCATCCCACGACATGGTTCTTGATTTCTTCAGCTGTTCCATCCCACCTTTTTCTCTTTGCACCCATCGGAGAAAACAGAGAACCATAGCATTTCAATAAAGTTGGAGAGTTTGGAAAATCTCTTAATATCTTCTTCTCATCCCAATATGCGCTCTTGGATCTCATTGACAACCCAATTCCCTCCAGCAAGTGCCGCAAAATCACAATAAAAAAAATAAAAAAATTCAACAGATCTAAAATCACAAAAAAAAAAAATTTCCACATAAAACCCATTTCTAAATCCCAGATCTCAAAAAAAAAAAAAAAAAAAAAAAGGAATTGGAGAAACTGCAATAGAAAAATATTGGAAGGGAAAAATGCTTTGAAGACAACCCTGTTCAAATTTTTTAAAATTGCTAAAAAACTGAGAATCGCAACCAACTGTTTTGCAAAGCTTGCAATCAATTTGTTTTGAACACCTAAAAATATATTCTGCACGGAACCACAAACAATTAAACAATATAAGGAAAAAAAATGAAAAAGACCAAATTGAAAACACACCGATGTAATTAGGGTTTGTGTTTTAAAATCTGGCATGGCTAATCATATATTAAAGTTTAAACGGTAGAATTTAATTAAATAACTTGAATAAAAGCAATAATTCAAATTGTTTAAACGATAATATATTTGATTACTAATTAATTAAAAAAATTGATTATGAAAATGGAATAAAAGGATGTAAAAAGATGGATCAGATGTAGCTAATTTGGTATCTGTTTGTAACAGAGAGGTAATTTGCCGAGTTATTTCAGTCTCTATCATTTAGAGATTTAATCGTCATTTCAGAGGAATTGGTTGCTACAAGTTATACACAAAGACTTTCTTCTTTTCATCTTGTAGACATGTAAATTTCGTTGCATACAAATGATGCATCACAAAGCTCCACGTGGCATATGACTCGTCATCAATGACATGTGGCACAAATCAAGCAAAGGAAACTCAAAACTTCCGCAAAATTCGGCAAAGGGGAAGAAATCTCCTCAAAATCGGCAAGGGGCCCAAATTGCTCCCAAAACCGGAAAGAAAGCTAAATCATCTTCACAAAACAACCAAGAATTGAAGATTGCTCACAAAATAGGCAACAAGCCTTATAGATTTCGGCCAAGTAAGGGAAAGTGGCTGAAATTAAGACACAAAACATGCCTAAATTCTCCCATGGACGAATCAAGACATAAATCAAAGCCAAATCCATCCAAAGGCAAGCTTTGAGAAGTCTATAAATACAAGATCCTCAGACAAGCATAAAGGTGGATAATTTCTATGTTGAAGGGCCAAAATTCTCACAAAAAGAGAACCTCTGCCAAATCTTTGAAGACTATTACGCTGCCAAAGCTCTCTTTGAAGAACGTACAACCAAAGCCGAAGCATTCCCATGAAGAATCAATAAGCACCTGTGCCGATTCCTTCAAGACTTTGTTGCAAGTTCAAAACTTGTAACGACGTTCGATTCAAGATCAAGTCGTTAAGACCCTGGAATCAACGAAATTCTACATCAACACTCCCTTTGCCGCAACCCTAAACCTGAGGTGAAGACTATCCATGCATTGTTAAAGCTCAAAACTTGAAGCAATCGTTTAATCGTTCGTCCGAGATCAAGTCATCGTGACCCTTGGATTAACAACCTACGCATCTACATCAAATTTGAAGACTGAATCAAAGGAAAATTGTAAACAGAGATTGTAACCCTACAAATTTATTAATACAAATCTACTTTGTACACGTGTTCCCGTTTCATTCGTTATGGAATTTTCGTGTTTACAAATTTGGCACGCCCAGTGGGACATCTCTGCTTCTCATCTTGGTCTTCAAGTCCACAAGAAACACACATGGCATCAAGAAAGGATAAAGCTGTTCCTGCAACCAAGGCGAAGAACAAGAACATCCTTGCCGCAAGTGGTGGCACTTTGAGAGTCACAATCCGAAGCAAGGCAAAAGCTCTCTCTGCCGTGCCTTCCACCACTACATCAACTTTACCGAAGGAACAAGAGCACCCGAGACACAAGCCAGTGATTACCTTGGCCTCGCTAAGAACGCCAAGGGAAGAAAGCCCGCGGAGGTACTCCGAGTCGTTGACTTCTGATGAACGAAGCAATTGCAAGGCTGACAAGGACCATGGAGGAAAAGAACTTGCAGATTGCTACACTCGTCAACCGTCTGGAGACGTAGCACGACGAGAAAGCTGACCCAAAGGTTGATCCACCAAAGAAAGAAACTGACGAAGAAAATGAGCCTCTGGTGGAGAAAACTGAAGAGAAGCTGGAGGTGGGCCGAGCTAATACGCTCATGGGATCTCTCTATCCAATAGTTGCAAGAGATGATCACAAGCACCATCAAGGTGTAGTACGAAGGAAGCTCACATGACTCCGTGCTGTATTCAAAGCCTTACTCTAAAAAGATTGATGCCTTAAGGATGCCAAGAGGTTATCAACCGCCAAAATTCATGCAATTCGATGGAAAAGGCAATCCCAAACAACATATTGCTTATTTCATCGACACTTGCAACAATGCTGGGATGGAGGGAGATTACCTCGTCAGGCAGTTTGTGCGTTCGCTAAAAGGTAACGCTTTTGACTGGTATACTGACTTCGATCCCAAGTCCATCAATAGCTGGGATCAGCTTGAAAGGCAATTCCTCAATTGCTTATACAACACTCGTAGCACCGTAAGCATGCTGGAGCTGACGAGCATGAAGCAGTGGAAGGACAAACCTGTCGTCGACTACATTAATAGATGGCACTCATTGAGTCTGGATTGCAAAGATTGGCTCTCTGAAACCTCATCCATTGAGATGTGTGTTCAAGGCATCCACTGAGGGTTACATTACATCCTCTAAGGCATAAAGCCAAGAACATTTGAGGAGTTAGCAACTCGGTCACATGACATGGAGCTGAGTATTGCTAATCATGGAAAAAAAGAGCCAATCATCGACTTCAAGAAGGATAAGGTATTTGCTCCAAAGGTAGACAAGACTGGGAAGAAGCCTGCCAATGAAGCTTTTACCATCAACTACTCCTATCAAGACCTCCTCTATCCCCGTCAAGATCTCCTCTAAAAACAAAACGAATGAGATGAAGAGAGGTGAGCCTTTTCGCACCCAAGACACGTGCAAAAATACCTTGAGGGAACTGGAGCTGAAGACGTACCATTTTCTTGACTTTGACGTGGCTGCAATGTTAGATAACTTGCTAGAAAAGAAGGTGATCGAGTTACCCGAATGCAAGTACCATCATATTGTGAGCCATCCTGTTGGCAAGTGCTTCGTCCCCAAGGAGCTCATCATGAAACTAGCACAACAAGGGTAGATCGAGCTTGACCTTGAAGATACGGCTGTAACACATATTACTACGATTGTGTTTGGATCCTTCGATCTCGTGCCTCTCCAAATAACGCAGGTCCACTCCCGTCCATGCTCAAGCCATACGGCACATTCCGTACAACCATCACTAGGGGCAAGCGACCATAATGCGCCTACCGATGATGAAAAAGGATAGACATTGGTGACCTACAAAAAGATGAGGAAGCTAAGACCGCAACGCACAAGGCCAAAGATGGAACAAGGAAGCAAGCACTGCCGTCACAACAATAGGAAGCCTAAAAGAAACATAAAAGCTGCTAAGCCGGCATACGCTATGGAATCTATGGAGCAAGAGCCACGCATTCTTGTCTCATTGCACGAGTACTTTCGGAAGGACTTCTTGCAACAGTGCACTGCCGCTGCCTACCCCATGGTTGAAATCGAGATAGAAGAGCCCTAAAAAAGCAAACTTATCGCCATCGAGGAAGAGAAAACCCCCATGCCCAAAGAAAGCCTACCAACACACTTTAGCATCGATGAGGCACTACGATTGCCCAAGGAGATGTGAAAAGTAATAGTAACGGTCTTGGCAAGTCCCAACGACCACGAAGTGCAAGAAAGCAAGGACGAAGGTTTGAAGCTTCAGCCACATGAATATGCCACATGCTGTGCCGCCCATGACGCAATCAACTTCACTGACGAAGACTTGCTGCTGGGATAGAAAAACTCACAACCATCATATCTTCGTCTTTGGGTACGTGAGAGAACACGAAATCAATCGCATGCTTGTGGATGGTGGATCAGCCATAAACATCATGCCGAAGTTAACAATAACCACAATCGGCATCAAGGTGGATGAACTATCTTGAAGCTGCCTCCTAATCCAAGGTTTTAACCAATGAGGACAAAGAGCGATGGCCATGATCCAAGTGGAAATGACCATTGGCGAACTCAAATCAAGCACGCTATTCCACATGATTGAAGCAAGAACTTCCTACAACTTGCTCTTAGGAAGGCTTTGGATCCACGAGAATGGAGTAGTGCTGTCCACCCTTCATCAAAGCTTAAAGTTTTGCCGAGAAGAAGTAAATGTGATACAAGGCGACACTAAGCCATTCACCGAAGCTGAATCACACTTCGTGGATGCCAGGTTCTACATGGATGAAGACATGGTGCCCGAAGCTCTTCCAAAAGAGAGTAAATCCATAGGCAAAGCCGTGCCCAAAAAGAAAGAGTGGCAAGCCGTGCCTAAGAAGCAAGAATGGGAAGCCGTGCCATCTTCAAGCAAAGACGATGATGAGCCTGTTAAGCCCACAACAATCAAAGGGATTGTGACACCCTCAAAAGGACCAAACACAACCGTCTTCCGATACATCCTAATGTCGAGAAGAAAGAATGGGCAATCCCTATTCGAAATTAGAACAAGCAAAGCCGACACACAGCTGCACAAGGACGATGTAAAATTGCTCAAGACAAATGCAGTTTTACCTCTGACACAGCTAGGCAAAGCTAAAGTTTCAAAACCACTGCAAGGTTTCATAAAACCCCTGCCAAAGGGAACGGAACCAAGCTCTCTTCCAACCAAGAGGACCAAAGAATATTTTGACCCAAACTCCTACAAACTCATGTCAAAGGCTGGGTATGATTTCGCATCCCCTTCAAATCTTGGAAATAAGGTTTCAAACACCGTCAACAAAAAAAAAACGTGACCTCATCGAGACTCAAAATAAGTTGAAGGAGCATGGTTACAGAGTTCACAACAACAAAGCTGGACTTAGCTTCACTCCAATTACACCCGTGAAGATTTCAAGCAAAGCAAAAAAATCAAGAGGAGCCTAAACCCGCCCCTCGAACGTCAGTCTTCGATAGGCTGAATCGTTCAAAACCCATCATTTCGGCACTTGATCGCATTGGTGGATAAGATCAAACCTCTGTCTTCAACAACTTAACATACCAACACCCCAAAGCTTTGTTTTCGAAAGGTTGTTAAAACCTAAGAAACAAAGCAACACAGCTAGCTCTCCCCCACGATGGTTGGCCTTGGAAAGACTTGAAGAAACCAAGAAGCCTTCTAAAAAGAGGAAGACAACGCCAAAAGATGAAATGCTCGACGGTCTAGCAATAAAGGACAACATTTGAAGCTCGATCCTTTCATGGATGAAACACCAAGCAACCTAGGAAGTTGACAGAAAAAAACAACTAAAGGTAAAGAGGCGCACCATCATCCACACTGGCCAATCTTCACGCCAACAAGCCCAAGTGGACGACACTGAAGAAGAAGTCCAAGACGTCTTCCATATCACAATCCAAGAAAACAAGGAAGACGAAATCCCTGAGGAGGACATGACTGCTGCACCACCCCATAGCTCGAGGATGGAGGGCAAGCCATGGTTGATGATCTTAAGGAGCTCAACTTAGGCACAAACGAGATACTAAAGCCTATCTTCGTAAGTGCACTACTAAGTGCGGATGAGATCGAGGAGTACTAACAACTGCTAATGGAGTACAAAGATGTCTTTGCTTAGACCTACAAAGAAATGCTCGGCCTTGACCCTACCATTAATGTGCATCGTCTTGCAGTCAAGCCTTGAACATGGCCTATAAAACAAACTCAAAGACGCTATCGATCTGAGCTCATCCCACAAATTGAGGTCAAGATTGGCAAGCTAATTGAACCAAGCTTCATTCGAGAGGTGCAATACCCTAAGTGGATCTCCAACATCATCATTGTCCTTAAGAAATCTGGACAAATTCGTGTTTGCGTAAATTTTTGTGACCTCAACGATGCTTGCCCGAAGGATGACTTTCCCTTGCCAATAATTGAAATCATGGTGGACGCAACCACTGGCCACGAGGCACTATCATTCATGGACGACTCCACTAGATACAATCAAATCTGCATGGATTCCGAAGACGAGGAACTAAAGCCTTCCGCACTCCAAAAGGTATCTACTGCTACAAGTAATGCCCTTTGGCTTGAGCAAAGCTGAAGCTACATATCGACGCGTGATGCAGAAAATCTTCAATGACATGCTACACAAAAATGTAGAATGTTACGTAGACGATGTAGTTATCAAGACCAAGAAGAGATCCGATCACTTGAAGGATTTATGAATGGTGTTCGACAAACTACGACACTATAACCTCAAAATGAACCCATTGAAGTGTGCATTTGGCGTTAGTTATGGGAAATTCCTCGGCTTTATTGTCAAGCATCGTGGCATTGAAATGGACCAATCAAAGATCAAGGCCATTCAAAGCATGCCTAAGCCAAGGAACCTAGACGAGGTGAAAAGTCTACAAGGACGGCTTGCCTTCATCAGACGCTTCATCTCCAACCTTGTTGGACTCTGTCAACCCTTCAGTCGACTCATGAAGAAAGACGCTCCATTCATATGGGATGACGCCTGACGCAATGCCTTCGAGAGCATAAAATGGTACCTGGCAAGCCCACCTGTCTTAGGAGCACTCGTGTCTGGAAAACTGCGCATCCTATACATTGCAGCACAAAAGGGTTCTATTGGAGCATTTTTGGCATAAGAAAATGAAGACCAAAAAGAAAGAGCACTCTACTACCTAAGTAGAACTCTCATTGGTGCCGAGCTTAACTATTCACCAATCGAGAAGATGTGCCTTGCCTTAGTCTTTGCCGTCCAAAAGCTTAGACACTAAATGCATGCTTATACCATCCACTTGGTTGCTAAAGCCGACCAGGTCAAGTACATTTTGTTCAAGCCAGTTATGACAAGGCGACTGGCTAAATGGGTGTTGCTTCTCAACCAACACGAGATCATCTACGTCTCAGTTAAAGCTTTCAAGGGACAAGCCTAGTGGACTTCCTTGCCGATCATCCAATCCCAACCAATTGGAAAATCTCGGATGACTTGCCTGACGAGGAGGTGTTCTACATTGACGTCTTCTCGATGTGGACAATGTTCTTCGACGGATCCGCACGAGCAGATGGAGCGGGAGCAGGAGTAGTATTCATGTCACCACAAAGATAAGTACTACTCTATTCCTTCTGATTAAATGAGCTGTGCTCCAACAACGTCGCTGAGTACCAAGCACTGATTATTGGACTCCAAATGGCGATCGACATGGCAATCACAACGCTATAAGTGTATGGCGACTCCAAGCTCATAATCAATCAACTCATGACTGAATATGAAGTGAGGAAATACGATCTCATCCCATACTTTCGCTAGCAACTCAACTGCTACAAAACTTCGAGGCCGTGACACTAGAACATATGCCAAGAAAAGAAAATCAAATGATGGATGCTCTCACTAACCTAGCCTCAAGTATGGCGCTAAGAGAAGACGAAACTGCTGTCGTGCTAGTTTGCCAAAGATGGGTGATCCCGCTCGTCCCTGAAATGTTACTGGGTGATACAAATGTCATCTCAGTACTTCTAATCGACATTGAAGAGTGGAGACATCCACTGGTCGACTATTTGGAGCATGGAAAACTTCCAGATGATCCTAGACATTGCTCTGAAAGAACACTCTGCCGACGCTCTTTTGAAGGAGTACTTCTGCCGACGCTCTTTTGAAGGAGTACTTCTAAGATGCCTAGGTGAGGAATAAGCTAATTAAGCCACAGAAGAAGCACACTCAGGCGTATGCAGAGCGCATCAGTTTGGCCCAAAGCTACACTTCCAGCTCAAAAGAATGGGCTACTACTGGCCAAGCATGGTGAAGGATTGCCTGGAATACACCAAAAGGTGCTAGGCCTGCTAATTCCACGCCAACTTCATACATCAACCGCCTAAGCCTTTACACTTTACGATGGCTTCATGGCCGTTTGATGCATGAGGATTGGACGTCATAAGACCAATCACACCAAAGTCATCTGCATGAGAGGCCTACATCCTAGCCCCAACGGATTACTTTTCCGAGTGGGCTGAAGTTGTACCCCTAAAAGAAGTCAAGAAGGAAATTGTCATCTGTTTCATCAAAGAACATATCGTCCATCGATATGGTGTGCCTCGCTACATCACCACCGATAACGGAAAACAGTTCTCCAACTGACTCATGGACGAGCTCTGTGAGAAATACAAGTTCAAGCAGCACAAGTCTTCCATGTATCATGCTCCGACCAACAGTCTTGTAGAAGCATTCAACAAAACGCTATGCAACCTCCTGAAGAAGGTAATGTGCCGAACAAAGAGAGACTGTCATGAAAGAATATGCAAAACACATTGGGCATATAGGATGACACATAGAACTCTTACCCAAGCTACGCCTTATTCTCTCGTATATGGCGTGGAAATTGTTCTGCCACTCAAAAGTCAAATCCTCTCACTAAGGATAGCTATACAAGAAGGCTTGACTGAAGAGGAAAATACAAAGCTACAACTTCAAGAGTTGGAAGCACTTGACGAAAGGAGGCTCAAAGGTCAACAACACTTAGAATGCTACCAAGTATGGCTATCCACCATGCGAGACAAACCTCGTGAGCGTTGAAAGATGACAATGACAAAGTCACAACATCTAAAAGAAATAAGCTACAATGCTTGAGCATCACAACAAAGAGGGTAGCTACAAAATGGTCATTCAAAGCACGCTACAGTAGCAAAGAAAACCAATATGCTACGAAATCACACTACGCAATCCAGTAGCGATTACGCAAGCAGTTTCTTGCACTGCACGGCAATGTCACCACTGAGGGAAAATTGTGACCAAAAGGCACTACACAACGAAACCCTGTTGCAGTCTTTTGCATAGCACCATGCGGTAAAAAGTGACGCACTGCAACAAGCTCCAAGCATCAATTACACATGGCAGCAAGCGGCAATAGGGCACGACACATCAGCAAGCACAGTGGCAGTGCACGGTAAGGGTGTGTTATGGCAAAAACACACACTCGATTGTCCTATAAATAAGGGTCAATTGCTTCCTAATGCTATAGGGAGAGTCCATACCAAATAGCAAAAGGAAAATCAAAAGAAGGAAGTACATTCCAACCAAAAGAAGGAAGTAAATTCCAAGCAAAAAATGGCAAGTTTTAGCTAATCTGCGCAAGCAGGGCATTTGTTTTTTTGTGTGATAATTTGACTTTCCAAAGAAGTTTTGATGCAAGGCCAATTGGACAAGGAAGCTAAGAGGCTGATGATCATTGTGTCCAAATTTCATAATTTTCCCTAAAGCCAAACGTTCCAGTTTTCAAAGTTAATCCAGCAGAAGTTGTTAATCCAGCTGTGGGAAAATGACGAGTTGAAGGCTTTTCCGATTTTTCTTTGTGTGTGCGAAATATGCCTAAAAAGATAAAAGATAAAGCTACATTTCCCATATTTTTACAGAATTTTCCAAAAGAGAAATCAACCTCAAACTTGGCGTGCAAGTCAAATGACGTGTTTCCTAAACCAAGGACAAGTCTTCAAGTTTTCCAAAACAAGGAGAAAAATACCATCCTTGCCGTGAAAAAGAGAAAGGGGAAAGGAAAAAAATGCAAATCCTACTTATCCAAGGAAGAGCATTAAATCTTTCCAAAACCTTGATGGAAATCACCAAAGCTTTCTAACACTTTGAAGTAAATCACCCTCATTACCAAAATTGAAGGAGATTCCTACCTAAGGAAGGAAAAGCATTTTTTTCCCACAACCACAAGGAAAAATCCAAGTCTCAAAATACACCAAATGTATTTTGTAAAAAAATTATGGAAAATCAATACGCATTATAGGTATGTGCCGATTTATCCATACGGCTATTGAAGAAAATTTTCATTTCTTTCAAGATCAAGCCTCTACAGCCCTTGAAGAAAGTTTTCATTTATTCAAAACCATGCCTCAACGGCCCTTGAAGAAATGTTTCATTCAAGAAATACGCCTCAACGGCCCATGACGAAATTCATCATGTCAATTCAAGAAATATGCCTCTACGGCCCTTGAAGAAGCAAGCTAATTCAATATCAAGTCTCGACGACCCTTGAGTTAGAACATTCACATTGCAGGACTTCAAAACACGTTTCCTACATGTGACAAGCATATGCCTACAATGCGCCTTGAAATGGGGGCATTTGTAGACATGTAAATTTCGTTGCATACAAATGATGTATCACAAGGCTCCACGTGGCATATGACTCATCACAAATGGACAAGTCATCAATGACATGTGGCACAAATCAAGCAAAGGAAGCTCAAAACTTCCCCAAAATTTGGCAAATGGGAAGAAATCTCCTTAAAATCGGCAATGGGCCCAAATTGATCCCAAAACCAGAAAGAAAGCTAAAGTATCTTCACAAAACAAGCAAGAATTGAAGATTGCTCACAAAATAGGCAACAAGCCCTATAGATTTCGGCCAAGTAAGGCAAAGTGGCTGAAATTAAGATACAAAACATACCTAAATTCTCCCATGGACGAATCAAGACACAAATCAAAGCCAAATCCATCCAAAGGCGAGCTTTGAGATGTCTATAAATACAAGGTCCTCAGACAAGCATAAAGGTGGACAATTTCTATGTTAAAGGGCTGAAATTCTCACAAAAGGAGAACCTCTGCCAAATCTTTGAAGACTAATACACTGCCAAAGCTCTCTTCGAAGAACGTACAACCAAAGCTGAAGCTTTCTTTCGACCAAAGCTGAAGCATTCCCTTGAAGAATCAACAAGCACATGTGCCGATTCCTTCAAGACTTTGTTGCAAGCTCAAAACTTGTAACGACGTTCGATTCAAGATCAAGTCGCCAAGACCCTTGAATCAACGAAATTCTACATCAACACTCCCTTTGCCGTAACCCTAAACCTGAGGTGAAGACTATCCACGCATCGTTTCAAGCTCAAAACTTGAAGCAATCGTTCAATCGTTCGTCCGAGATCAAGTCATCGCGACCCTTGGATCGACAACCTATGCATCTATATCAAATTTGAAGACTGAATCAGAGGAAAATTGTAAATAGAGATTGTAACCCTACAAATTTATCAATACAAATCTACTTTGTACACGTGTTCTCGTTTAATTTGTTATGGAATTTTCGTGTTTACACATCTGTTGCAAACACATGGTTAATTTTTGGTTGTTCACTGAGGGGCTTAAAGATGAACGTCCTAAAGTATAAATGTAGATATTTCCATCGAAGATATAATTCTTCACACACTTTAACTAATTCAAAGAACACGTTAGGGTGAAAGGCATTGTTAAATCTAGCCAATGAGTAATCCAGATGGTCCATGGATAGGTTTAACAACCTTGTCATTGCTGACCTGGTCTTTGGGTTAATCAAGGTATGTGGAAGGGGTGTATCTTTAGTGGAAGCATTTCTAGTCATACTTTTGGATGTCCATCTTAACTCCTCAGTGACCAACCAAGCAAGTAATCGGGTATTAAGACCGGATAAAAAGAAGATAGTCCATATATATATATATTGCTAGCAACCAATTCCCCTCTATAGAAACATTAGTAAAATTTGAATTTAAATGTGAAATGCCAACAAAATAAAGTTTACGAAACATACCATCAAATCCAACTTATTTGATTAGGGGGTATTAAGCTGGAACTAATTAGGTTTGTACTTACACCTCGTTGAAACGTATTTGTTATAGGTGTAGCTTGGTCAATGACTTTGTGATGTGTGGTTTCTTTATTGACACTAGCATTTGCATACATACTTTGTGTGTATGAACATATTTTTTTTAGCAAAATGGGAAGAAGAGAGGGAGAGAGAGAACGTGGGGGAGGGAGGGAATGTGAGGTTTTTGTTTTTGGTTTAGTTTTTTATTTTTTTATTTTAAATATTGGAGATATTTTAACATCACCTGTAGGTGAGACTTCAATAAAAAATAGTAAAATTTGAACCTGTGAAATTACATTATTGCCCATCATTTTTTTGTGTGATAGAAGACTAAATAGTCTTTTTACCCTCTTTTAGTTAACAAAGAGGATTTCATTAATGTAGTTTTAGATTCTAAGAGGAAGCTTTTCACTACCTGTTTCATATTTGGAAAAAAAAATTATATAGACAGAAGAAAAAGGGTTAAATGTTTACTATAATCTAAACAACCAAAAAAGTTGATGCAATGAAGTAAAATGGATCATGAGAATAAATAAAATAAGAAATTAATTGATGGATTTGAGAATGTGGTTGTGTAATTGTTCTTAACGTGTAGTAGTAGCTCTTGGTGATGTGGCAAAATGCACTTGTACAGAGATTTAAAACTAAATCCGATACATAGTATCATATCATAATCAGAGAATAAAGACTTTAAATGCCACAATATTTAACGACTACTATGCATAGTTCTTAAAAAAAAAAGCATAAGGCTAATTTGTATAAACCTATGAGTTGCTTCTAAAAAAAGATGGAATGGTTAGTCGAGTTTTCAAACTCAAGTCTTATCATGAGGTTTCCCCCTGCTGCAAATATTATCAATATAATTTACCATGTTAGTTATATATACTTTATCTGACATAATCATGCAATTATCATACCTAAAAAAACATAGAAATCCAAGTTGTCTCTATAATTAAAATGTCTACTATTTCTTGTCTAAAATTTTCCAATCACTTTGAAAACCGAAAATCTCTCCAATTTCACACAAAAATGTAAATTTGCATGGAATTGCTACAATTTGAAGCAAAATTCAAGCTATCCAATACTCCAATTCACTAACTAACAACAAAAGCAATATTCCAAACGGAGAAAGCAGAACACAAACAAATGCAACCCGAAATAGAAAATCTACAATTTGTAGAGAAAGATAACAACTTTACCTCCCTCCATGCACATCAATTGAAATTCCAGCTTTTAGGTTTGTTGGGTGGTGGCGGTATTTTGTTGCGAGAGAGGGTTGGAGAAAATGGACCAAAATGTTAGTAAAATGAAGAACAAAAACCACTACGTATACAACCCAAATTTAGTTTTTCATTAGCATTTTTTTCCAAAAGAAAGCGAGCAATTGCTAACACATAAAGTAATGGTTCTGAAAACTTGGGAAGAAAGGCCTGAAAAGCAGATGAAATATGTATGCATGATAAATATATAAGCCATTCAATATGTATCTATATAAGCCATTCAATATGTATCAACGATTATAAAAATTTAATCTAAATTTTGTAACACATCTTTAAAAACTATATTTGTTGTATAATTGTTTGAATTGTTTTCTCTATTTTCTATCAAAATTTTTAAACATTTTCTGGATGTAACTCTAGACAATGCAACATACAATTGATCATGGGTAAAAACAGGTTTAGGAAGATATAATCCAACTTGTTTGAGAGGCTGTCATTGACTTTTATTAATTGTCATTGCATAACATGGTCTAACGGGAAATTGATGTTTTTTTTAAATAAAGGGCCATTTGTTTTCTGTTGCTGTAAGAGTGATTCTTGGTATGAAAACTTTGTAACCAATGTTGGTTCCAGCAAGGATTTTAGCTAGCTTCGATAATTCTATCAAACAACTGTGTGACAACTAATCTTGTTCCATTACATAAACCAATAGATTGGTTTACATTTTGTAATAACATGATTGGAATTCCTATTTTTCAAATAAGATTCTGTGTAGGCAAACCATTGAAATCAAGTTTATTTTAAAATTTCTGTTGGATACATTGTTTCAAGATTTTCAAGATTTTCACTTGAAGAACACAAACAATCATAACTTAAAAATATGTGTTGCTCTCTAGGTAATAAATTAGTGATATAATCATTTACATCTGATACAGTTGTGTTTCGAAGTGTAGTAATAGCTTGTTCTCTTAAATATACAAAATCGTCAAAAGAGTTTTGAAAATCAGTGTAGGTTGCCAAAAAGATTGTAGAAATTGGATCTGTAGAAGAACGAATTATTAAATCTTTAGGTATTTCAATCAAAGATGTGTCTACATCACCTAAATCATTTTGGTTATCAATGTTATCAATTTGTCTGTCACCCACTTTTAAAATCCAATCTGCAATATCTTTGATTTGATTTTTTTTCATCAATGCTTATATCATTGTAGACATGTAAATTTCGTTGCATGCAAATGATGCATCACAAAGCTCCATGTGGCATATGATTCATCACAAATAGACAAGTCATCAATGACATGTGTCACAAATCAAGCAAAGGAAGTGTAAAACATTCCCAAAATTCGGCAAAAGGGAGAAAATCCCCCTTAAAATCTGCAAGGGGTCCAAAATCTCTCAAAACCGGAAAGAAAGCCAAAACATCCTCACAAAACAAGCAAGAATTGAAGATTGCTCACAAATAGGCAACAAAGCCTATACATTTCGGCAAATATGAGGAAGGTGGTTGAAATTAAGACACAAAACATGCCTAAATTCTCCCATGGACAAATCAAGACACAAATCAAAGCCAAATCCACCCAAAGGCAAGCTTTGAGAAGTCTATAAATACAAGGTCCCAAGACAAGCATAGGGTCGACAATTTCTACATTCAAGGTGGACAATTTCTACATTCAAAGGTCGAAAAATTCTACATTTAAAAGGACCTCTGCACAAATCTTTGAAGACTAATATGCTGCCAAAGCTTTCTTCGAATAACATACAACCAAAGCCAACCAAAGCTGAAGTACTCCCTTTGAAGAATCAACAAGCACTCGTGCTGATTCCTTCGAGACTTTGTTGCAAGCTCAAAACTTGTAACGACGTTCGTTTCAAGATCAAGTCAGCAAGATCATTGAATCAACGAAATCCTGCATCAACATCACCCTTTACTGCAACTTTGAGGTGAAGACCATCCAAGCATCGTTTCAAGCTCGAAACTTAAAGCAATCGCTCAATCGTTCGTTCGAGATCAAGCCATCGTGACCCTTGGATCAACAACCTACGCATCTACATCAAATTTGAAGACTGAATCAGGGGAAAATTGTAAACAGAGATTGTAACCCTACAAATTAATCTATATAAATCTACTTTGTACACATGTTCTTGTTTAATTCATTACAGAATTTTCGTGTTTACAAATTTAGCACGCCCGGTGGGACCTCTCTGTCTCTCATCTCTGTCTTCAAATCCACAAGAAACACACATGGCATCAAGAACGGATCAAGTTGTTCCCACAACCAACGCGAAGAACAAGAACATCCTTGCCGCAAGTGGTGGCACTTTGGGCGTCACAGCCTGAAGCAAGGCAAGAGCTCTCTCTGCCCTGCCTTCCACCCCTACATCAACTCTGCCGAAAGAGCAATAGCACTCGAGGCACGAGCCCGTGATCACCTTGGCCTCGCTAGAGCGCCAAGGGAAGAAAGCCCGATGAGGTACTCCGAGTCGTTGACTTCTGATGTCGACTTAAGCAGCATCTCATATCCTGTAGCCATGCAATTTATGACTACTAGTACGACGTCCATCGAGGAGCAGCTCGCCTAAATGAACAAACCAATTGCAAAGTTGACAAAGACTATGGAGGAAAAAGACTTACAGATTGCTACACTCGTCGACCATTGGGAGGCGCAGCATGATGAGAAAGCTGACCCAAAGGTTGATCCGCCAAAGAAGGAAATCGACGAGGATGAGGAGCCTCTGTTGGAAAAAGTCGAGGAGAAGCCGGACCAAGCAACGACACTCATGAGATATTTCTCTATCCAGCAGCTGTAAGAGATGATCACAAGCACGATCAAGGCACAATATGAAGAAAGCTCACATGACTCCGTGTTGTACTCAAAGCCATACTCTAAGAAGATTGATGCCTTGAGGATGCCAAGGGGTTATCAGCTGCCAAAATTTATGTAATTCGATGGAAAAGGCAATCCCAAACAACATATTGCCCATTTCATCGAAACCTGCAACAATGCAAAGATGGAGGGAGACTTCCTCGTCAAGCAGTTCATGCGCTCGCTAAAAGGTTATGCCTTTGACTAGTACACCGACCTCAAGCCTGAGTCTATTAACAGTTGGGATTAGCTTGAAAAGGAGTTCCTCAACTGCTTTTACAACACCCGCCGTACCGTAAGCATGTTGGAGCTGACGAGTACAAAGCAATGGAATGATGAACCTGTCGTTGACTACATCAATAGATGGCATTTATTAAGTATGGATTGCAAACATCAGCTTTCTGAAACTTCCGCCATTGAGATGTGTGTTCAAGGCATGCACTGGGGGCTACATTACATTCTTTAAGGCATAAAGTCGAGAACATTTAAAGAGTTGGCAACTCAGTCCCACAACATGGAGCTGAGTATCGCTAATCATAGGAAGAATAAGCCGATCACTGACTTCAAGAAGGATATGATGTTTGCCCTAAAGGTAGACAAGACGTGGAAAAACTAGCCAAGGAAGCTTTTACCGTCAACACTACCCATATCAAGACCTCATTTGCGCTCGTCAAGATCTCCTCCAAAAACGAAGTGAAGGAGATGAAGAGAGGTGAACGTTCTTGCACCCAAGACAGGTACAAAAACACCTTGAGGGAATTGGAGCAGAAGACGTACCCTTTTTCAGACTCTGACGTGCTCGCAATACTAAACGACTTGTTGGAGAAAAAGGTAATTGAGTTACCTGAATGCAAACATCCTGAAGAGATGAATTACGTTAACGATCCTAGGTACTGTAAATACCATCGTATCGTGAGTCATCCTGTTGGCAAGTGCTTCATCCTTAAGGAGCTCATCATGAAGCTAGCACAACAAGGGAAAATCGAACTCGACCTTGAAGACATGGCCGTAATACACACTACTATGATTGTGTTTGGATCCTTCGATCTTGTGCCTCTTCAAGTAACACATGACCACTCCCGTCTATGCTCAAGCCACACGGGAGCAAATGACCAAAATGCATCTACCGATGATGAAAAAGGATGGACAATGGTGACCTACAAAAAGACGAGGAAGCCAAGACCACAAGCCGCACAACCAAAAGTGGAACAAAGGAGAAAGCATTGCCGCCGCAACAATAGGAAACCCAAAAAGAACGTAAGAGCTGCCAAGCCAACATACGCAGAGGAACCTATGGAGTAGGAGCCACGCATTCCCGTCTCTTTGCATGAGTACTTTCCGAATGACTTCTTCTAACAACACATTACCGTTGCCTGTCTCATGGTTGAAGTGGAGATAGAAGAGCCCTCAAAAGGAAAAGCTATCGCCATTGAGGAAGAGAAGACCCTCACGCCCAAAGAATGCCTGCCAGCATACTTTAGCATCGAGGAAACACTATGATTGCCCAAGGAAATGCGAAAAGCACTAGTTGCAGTCTTAGCGAACCCCGACGACCACGAAGCCTTTGGCCACATGAGTATGCGACGTGTTGTGCCGCCCATAATGCAATCAACTTCACTGATGAAGACTTGTTGCCGGGGTCAAAGCCTCATAACCGTCATCTCTTCGTCTTTGGGTACGTGAGAGAGAACAAAATCAACCACATGCTTGTGGATGGTGGGTCGGCCATAAACATCATGCCAAAGTCAACAATGACCATAATCAGCATCAAGGTGGATGAACTATCCCGAAGCTACCTCCTAATCCAAGGTTTTAACCAAGGAGGACAAAGAACGATGGGCATGATCCGAGTGAAGATGACCATTGGCGAACTCAAATCAAGCACGCTATTCCATGTGATTGATACAAGAACTTCCTACAACTTACTCTTAGGAAGGCCTTGGATCCACGAGAATGGAGTAGTGTCATCCACCCTGCACCATTGCCTAAAGTTCTACTGAGAAGGAGTGAAGGTGATACAAGGCAACACCAAGCCATTCACCGAAGTCGAATCACCTTTCGTGGACGCCAAGTTCTACATGGACGAAGACATAGTGCTCGAAGCTCTCCCAAAAGAAATCAAATCCACAGGCAAAGCCGCACCTAAAAAACAGGAGTGGCAAGCCGTGCCCAAGAAGCAAGAAGATAAAGTCGTGCCATATTCAAAGAAAGGCGATGACGAGCCTGCTAAGCCCTTAAAAACCAAAGGGATTGTGACGCCATCAAAAGGATCAAACACACCCGTCTTCCGATACATCCTCGTGTCAAGAAGAAAGAATGGGCAATCCCCATTTGAAACTGGAACAAGCAAAGTCGACACACAACTGACAAGGACGATGTAAAGCTGCTCAAGACAAATGCAGTTTTACCTCTGATACAGCTAGGCAACGCTAAAGTTTCAAAACCACCACAAGGTTTCATAAAACCCCTGCCGAAGGGGGTGGAACCAGCTGTCTTCCAACCAAGAAGATTGAAGAAGGTTTCGACACAAACGCCTACAAACTCATGTTAAAGGCTGGGTATGATTTTGCCTCCCCTTCAAATTTTGGAAAGAAGGATTCAAACATCGTCAATGACAAAAAACGTGACCTCACCAAGACTCAAAAGAAGTTGAAGGAACATGGTTACGGAGTTGACAACAACAAAGATGGACTTGGCTTCACACCAAATACACCCGTGAAGATTTTAAGCAAAGCGAAAAACGTTAGCGCTTAACACATCAGCGTGAGCGTTGAACAAAATCAAGAGGAGCCTAAATTCACCCCTCGAACGTCAATCTTTGATAGGCTAAATCGTTCAAAACCTAGAATTTCGGCACTTAATCGCATTGGTGGTCAAGACCGAACTTTTGTCTTCAAGCAACTTAACATTCAAAAACTGTAAATCACTTACCTTTAGCGCAGTAATACAACGATTCCAAAAGCTAAAAACGCATAATTTTAGCACCCGCCCGTTCTTTGTGAGATTGTAGAAATATTTTTTTTTCAAACACCTACATTTGTTAGAGAAAGTTATCACATTAGGTTTTTGTAAAGGTAGCAGAATTTTTGGAAACAGCTAGACACAATAGCTGGAAAAGAATTTTAAATCTGATTTGTTGTTTTTCAAATGGGAAACTGCCTCAACAAAATATCATATTTCTATTAAGAAACCAAAGCCTATATGATAATTATAATTTCTATGAACTCATTCCAATGCATGAGCTAAAACCAAACCACATGGTCACCAATCTGAATTCCAAATCATAAAATAATGTGAACTGAATGAAATAGTCATAATAGCAGATCACACCAATCAAAGTAATTCTACAAAAACGTAACCACTAAATAAAATTCAGAAAACAAAGTATCTGCAACTGCTTCATAACAAAATCAAAATGCCTCTTGGACACATAAAAAAAAAAAAAACTAAAGGTCACCGCACAAATAAATCAGAGACTCAAAAAATGCACACTCATATCAAAACAACCATGCTCACTTAAAGAAATTGTTTAAAGACTGCATGTTAAGCCACAACTTAACTCTATGAGCTATATCAGTCCAATAAAGAATCCAAGTTTTATTCAATGCTTATTAATTCTAAGTCCAACTATTTCAGCATGCAGATTATACAAAAAGCATAATAGAATGTATAAATGAATAAAAAATAGTGAAATCCAAATACAGATACTAAGTTTTATCCAATAACATAAAATATATTTTAGCACCACTCGTAATCCTAACCTTAATTCTAAGAACAACCAGATTCTGAACACCAATCAAACAATCAAACCATAAATTTCCAAAACTTTTCCAAACTCCAATCTGGACCATGCATTGAATCCAATGTAAAACTTGAATTCGTTTTTACACAACAAAAAGCAATAACATTGGAAATGACTAATTTTGTAAACTGATTGATGCTTTCTCAACCTTCAGCAAAAAAGACAAAAAAAAAAAAAAGAAGAGGGAAGAAGCCAGAGCCTCTGAATCACCTCCCAAAAATCTTCCTAACTTCAGAGGAACAACAACCACTTCAATAAAATGTGCAATGTCACCTCACAATGTGATTATAACATCCTCTTTCTTGGATCAACACATGTGAAATAAACAAAATCTTTTAATAAGAGGTACAATAATTTGAAAATTTATCAATGCTTTATTAACATCTTTATCTGATATTTTCAATATAAATTTCACAACTGTCTCAATTTTTTCATTAGCCAGCATTTTTCCTAACAAAGATTGGCAATATAATAATGTGGCCCAAAACATATTCCAAACTCACAATTATCACTCTGAGAATTCTCAATTGTGTTTCCATCTTTTTTCAAATTTGACAAAATGAAGAAAACACAGAGAACACCACGAAGCTATTTTGTAAACTCCGTATGAAGGAATAATTTGTGAAAACAAGTTCATTTTAGCAACATATATGCATGCAATTAACAATTAAAGGCGGAATCATGCTTGTATGCACTGAAAAACAAAATTTTACCCATGAAATTCAAGGCCTAGTAGTTGTGGTGAACCAAGACTCAACTCAAATCTTAAAGAAAAGAGTTGAGAAACTTTTTATACCTTTGAAGCACCCCTTTGCTTAGCAAATTAAGGATATTCACCCATGTGAGACCCTTCTTTCCTTAGTCTCCTTTCTCCTTGGCTCCATGGATGTGGATGGAGGAACATTACTTCTTGGCTCCATGACTTCTTGGATATGGATGAAGGAATGGATTCTCCAAGTTCCCAAGAAAGGGAACCTCTAAGTTTCCACACTAAGGAGAGCATTGAGGAAGAGATGAGTGACCTAGGAAGAGATGGATGGTAGTCCATTCTTCCTAGGGTGGCCAGCCTCCTAAGAGAAGATAGGGATTTTTGTGTTTTTCTCTTTTCTCTCTAGAAAACCATTTATGAGGGAATGGGTTATAATTTCCTTTCTATAGCCACTTACATTGAGTGGCATAATTGAAATTAAAACCAATTCTCCCTCACACTCTCTATGGCCGGCCATGTGGGTTCATTGGGCTTTCATGCCCCTTGTGTTTTCAAGTTGTTATACAACTTGAGTTATTGGACTTGACATTTGAAGCCCATTGGGCCTTGAGGCCCAAAAATAACCCTAGGTCTAAAACGAACTTATTCGTTTGATTAATTAACATGTTAATTCATCATAGCCATAAATAATTAAACCATTTAATTATCCTTACTCATCTCCATTGTTTCTTCAATCTCTACCTTACACGGTGTACGATCCATTAGGTTCCTTTTAGTGAGGCAGTGGGCGATTAGAACTCTTCAAATCGATTGTGAATTGAAACTTACTTTTCAATTATCCCTTTAGTGATTATACACCTTTCGGGCTTCCACAAACCATGAGTGACAACTACCAATATGTCATGGCTACCCAAGCTAATTAGAAGAGGTGGAGAACCTATTCAGTTTGGGATTACAATGCAATACGGTCTTTCTCTAATACAATACTCTTGACCACATTGTTTGATTTGATAGTTTATTCATGTCTACTATCCAATGTGATTCTCTAACTTATATGATTACCTTGAATGTGATTTGGAATGAATTCCTAAATCTCATTCATACTCTGGTCAGAGATTCTTAATCATATTATAGAGTATTCTCCCTTAAACGGTTTGAAGGTTAGAGATTCCTTGTTGTGCATTCACTTGCCTCCATGGCTAAGTGGCTTAACCCTAACTCGTGGACACCCTTTGACAGAGTGACTTTGACATAGTCAAAGATCAAGGACCTAACCATAAGACAACTATGATGCCTCAGGTCAAATGACTACTTTGCATTATCCCAACCATGAGTTTTCATGTGACATGAGTATGAGAGCTCCTTGTTGATTGCGTTAAGTGGACTCATTCTCTATTGAGCACCTAGATGCTTGTCTTGATGTCAGTCACACCAATGCCTCAAGACCAGTCACTCTTTCTAAGAGAAGACATAGCACGTACTGATCTTAACAGACTATCAATGCCCAATTGACAATCCTATAATAAAAAACATTTATGATATGTATATGAAAGAGAATGGTCTCATGAATCTAACTTCTTTAGATCACATTCTCCCAATTACATATTCCTTGGACTTATCGTTTAAGCGTATAACATTTATATGAGACGGCTTTAAACAATAATCTTTGCCCTTTATATTAAACTAGATTAGTTTAACATGTGAAATGTCCTTAAAGTATCATCATATGATTGGTTTTAGGGAACATTTTCAACACCGTAACCAATCACTTATATCTCAATCTATCAACCTCATCACAAAATGCAAAACAGGAAAACGAATCCAAAACGAACAGAAGCCAATTAAACAAGATCAAAACTGAGATTAAAATGTTAAAACCTAATGACCAATTAATAAGCACATAACCTAATAATCAACTTTTCTGATTTTTTTTCTCAAGCTGCAAGAACAAAGTTGACAAACAACAACAAAAAAGCAAAAAAAAAAAAAAAAAAAAAAAACGAAAAACGCAGACACTAACTTATCAAAGGCCAACGAAAACCATAAAACAACTGCAAACAAATTTT
The DNA here is from genome assembly GCA_035220775.1 of Malus fusca. Classification (NCBI taxonomy): domain Eukaryota; kingdom Viridiplantae; phylum Streptophyta; class Magnoliopsida; order Rosales; family Rosaceae; genus Malus; species Malus fusca. Next base: position 20,024,805 of record CM069074.1, on the reverse strand, counting down.
TCAAACACAGAAAAAATCAAAACTAAACCGATTCATACACATTGAACAATTAGATCACACAAATTTGAAACTTCAAGAAAAAAAAACAACACCGCTTACCTTCACTACAAAAAAGTCGCAACCATGGGCAGAAAAACCCCAAGGAATATTCAACAATGGTGGTTTAAACAAAACACAAAACCACATCAAACATGCGCACCAAAAATAAATCCGTGTATAAAACACATGTAGACTCAGAAAATGGAGCAAAAAAGTAGAACCAAGGAGATTAATAAAGGCAGAAAACTCACCCAGAAACGTCAAACACGACTGCTTAAAAATCGACTTCAACGGAATCGAAAAACCACCCCAAAGGATTGAGAAACCAGAAAGCAGCAAACAAAAGGGTTGACTGAGATTATCCCCAAAACACTCTATCTTCGATAATCTTAGCAACAAATTCCGCTCTGGAAGTCGCTGCGTCTGCCGACAGAAAACTCAATTACCTAGATCAAACATTCGTAACGACCACACTAAGACGAAACTTTGAAGAGCTCCGCAACGAACGCGAGCAGAGAGAAATGAGAAAACAGGAAAGGGGAAAAAAATTAAGGTTTCAGAGACAAACAAAAGGAGGACAGAAATAGGTGAAAGCAGCGAGAATAACAAAGTAAAAGCTAGAACCATCGAAACAACGCGAAGCTGAACACAACAGATGCGTCGTCCGGGAGGACAAAACCGCCATTTCACTGCAGAAACGGGAAAAAAATCGAAGGCCATTTTGGGGGGCATTTTCGTCCACGTACTGTCCGTGAACAGTACACTTTTGCTTGGGTTTTACTATATGTATATATATGACCAAAGTACTGGACGTCCTCGTGGTTTTGGGTTTATTTCATTTGACACTGAAGAAGCATGGGTGGCGGTCAAGGTGGCGACGGTGCTGCTAGAGGTGGTTATCAAGGCTATGGGGCATCTCCTGGTAACTCAAATTTATATGATGGCCGAATGGCCTCCAATAAGTACATGCAATCCCAGAGTGCTGGAGGTGGGTTTCCATCTTACGGTTCTTCTGGGTATAGTGCACCCGGTTCGGGGTATGGTCATACTAGTAATGGAATTAGCTATGGCAGTTATGGAAGTTTCCAATACTAGTTATGGAGAGCCAGCAGCTGCTGCAAATGGAAACCCTAATGCCCCAAATGCAGGTTATGCTAGCGGTCTGCCAAGTGCCCCTAGAAGTGCGTGGAGCTCTCAAGCTCCCTCTGGATATAGTGTTATGGGTTATAGGAATACTGCTCATTTAGGTGTTTCAAGTGGCAGTGCAGGTACAGGCTGTTGGAATATAAGTGTGTGTGCTGTGTTTTTCTTTATATTTCTAAGTTTAAATGTGAGCCATTGGATTATAGACCAATTGGACAGCTGAGATGTAATCTTAGTTTTTAGTAGTGTCTATTGCCACTTGTATCTATCTTATAGGGTAGATTACATGAAGGGTTGAGATTGAATTGTGAACTCTCTTCTCTACGGATATATCCTTGCACATGTCTTGTGTGCAGAGTATGAATGAAGAAAAAGCTTTGTTAGTTCTGGTTTTGAACGTTCTAGCTGCATTCATCTGTGTAGGAAGAAATCATTCATTTTCTTCTTGATTCACTTTCTACAAAACAGGGTCATATTCCTTAATTCTAACATGGCCTCAGAGCCAGGTTCAATCGTTTAATCTGGGAGATTGAATCTGTGAAGTTACGAGATCTGTGTCTAACATGGCAGGATCTGGGGGAGGTGATCTGAGAGCGCCGATCTTCACCGGCGAGAATTATGAATTCTGGAGCATAAGAATGAAGACCATTTTTAAATCTTATGGACTATGGGAATTTGTTGAAAAAGGAATCGAGAACTCAGATTCGAAGGGAGCTGACTCAGATCTGAAGATGAAGGAGAAAGAGGGATCTAGTGACGTTGCATCTCTCACGGAGAAGCTCATGAAAGATGCCAAGGCGCTTGGGCTGATTCAGGGAGCAGTCTCTGATGAAATTTTTCCTCGGATCTCACACGAAGAAACTTCTAAGGGAGCTTGGGATATTCTGATGCAAGAATTTCATGGAGACAAACAGGTTAGAAGTGTTAAACTACAAGGTCTTCGTAGAGAATTTGAGTATACCAGAATGAGAGATGATGAATCAATTTCTGTTTATCTTACAAAATTATTCGATCTGATAAATCAAATGAGAAGTTATGGAGAAGAGTTATCTAGAGAGAGGATTGTGCAAAAATTATTAATTAGCTTACCTTCTGCGTATGATTCTATATGCTCTGTGATTGAACATTCAAGAGATATAGATGTGATTGAGGTTCAAGAGGTAGTTGCCTCATTGAAAAGTTTTGCACAGAGGTTGGAGAGACATAATGAGAACAAGACTGAGAGAGCATTTGCGAGTCTAAGTGTAAATCCCAAACCTGTCAATTCCTCTGGAAATCAAGGCAATCGATACCAAAAGAATTGGAAGCCAAAATACAAAAATTGGAATCAAAAGCCTGTTTACCAATCTGGAAAGCAAATTGTAGCTGCAGAAGGGGGAAGAAATCCTTGCAAGCACTGTCATAAGTACCATTATGGAGAGTGTTTTCTTAAAGGCAAGCCTAAGTGTCACTGTTGTGGAAAAATTGGTCACATTGCAAGAGATTGTAATAATAAGAAAAATGCTCAAGGTGTTCATCAACTAAACTTTGCAGCTCAGGTTCCTTCTACAACTACTATGTTCTATGTAAGTAATGCGGTTGACAAGAAGACTATTGAAGATGTATGGTATGTGGATAGTGGTTGTAGTAACCACATGACTGGTAGAGAAGATGTACTGATTGACATTGACAGAAGCATAATTGCCAAGGTAGAAATGGGAACTGGACAGTTGGTTGATGTTATAGGAAAAGGAAGCTTGGTAGTGGATACAAAGATGGGAATGAGATATATACATGAAGTAATGCTTGTCTCAGGTCTTAAAGAGAATTTACTAAGTGTAGGGCAGATGATGGAGCACGGGTATTTCCTTATTTTTGGAGATAACAAAGCAGAAATTTATGATGATAGCTCTCTTTCAAATTTGGTTGCTAAGGTGCCAATGAGAGGAAACCGAAGTTTTCCTTTGAAATTTCAAACAGATTTGCATCTTGCATTAAAAGCAAGTGTAAATGAGTCATCATTGATCTGGCATAGAAGAATGGGGCATCTGAATGTCAACAGTCTGAAGCTACTACAGGAGAAGGAGATGGTACTTGGATTGCCAGAAATCAAGACCATTAATAATGTGTGTGAGGGGTGCACTATTGGGAAACATTGCAGAGACTCTTTTCAAAAGGAGACAACAAGTAGAGCTACTGTTCCATTGGAGTTGGTACACACATATGTGTGTGGACCAATGCAAACCATTACCAAAGCTGGAAATCGGTATTTTCTCACCTTCATAGATGATTGTACTCGGATGTGTTGGGTCTATTTTTTGAGATACAAATCAGATGTATTCAATGTTTTTAAGAAGTTCAAGGTCACTGTTGAATTGCAAAGTGGATATAAGTTGAAAAAGCTGAGAAGTGATCGAGGGGGTGAATACACATCTATTGAGTTTAATAGATTCTGTGAAGAAGTGGGAATGGAAAGGCAACTCACTGTGGCATACTCACCACAGCAGAATGGAGTGGCTGAAAGGAAGAACATAACTATTGTGGAGATGGCTAGATGTATGATGTTTGAAAAGAATATACCACTGGAGTTTTGGGCTGAGGCAGTCAACAATGCAGTGTATGTTCTAAATAGGTGTCCAACTAAGGCATTAGACAAGAAAACTCCATTTGAGGCTTATAGTGGAAGAAAACCAGGAATCAAACATCTAAAAGTGTTTGGTTCTCTGTGTTATGCACATATTCCAGAGCAGCAGAGACAAAAGCTTGATTTGACTAGTACAAAATGTGTGTTTCTGGGATATGGAAGTTGTGAGAAAGGCTACAAGCTTTACAATATTGACTCTGGAAAAATCATTATTTCCAGAGATGTGGTGTTCAATGAGGAAGCTTGTTGGGACTGGAATGCACAAAAGGAATGCAGTCTTACAATACCATTTACTGACTCTCTCACTGAGAAAGGAAATGAGACTGAAGGAACAAGGTTGAGTCAAGCTGAGATCTCTGAAAATGATGTTGAAATACCAGAAGAGAGTGAAGAAATACATGTTAGATCTGATTTAGGTCCACAGGATGTTGATCACACACCTCTGAAATATAAAAGTATTGCAGAAGTGTATGAAAGATGTAATCTGTGTATACTTGAACCTGAAACATTTGAAGAAGCTGTCAAGGATGAAGCATGGCAGAAAGCAATGGAGAGTGAAATTGCAATGATAGAAAAGAATAATACCTGGGAGCTAGTTGATAGACCATCTGATAAACCAGTAATTGGTGTCAAATGGGTTTATAAACATAAGCTGAATCTTGATGGCTCGGTTCAGAAAAACAAAGCAAGACTTGTTGCAAAGGGATACTCTCAAAAGCCTGGTATAGATTTCAATGAGACTTTTGCACCGGTTGCTAGGCTTGATACAATAAGGACTTTGGTTGCTTTGGCTGCACAGAAAGGGTGGAAACTTTATCAGTTAGATGTGAAGTCAGCATTTTTAAATGGAGTATTGCAGGAAGAGGTTTATGTTGATCAACCACTTGGGTTTGTGATTAAAAACAAGGAAGATGGGGTGTACAAACTCAAAAAGGCACTTTATGGTCTTAAGCAAGTTCCAAGAGCTTGGTATGAAGAAATCAATTCCTATTTCACCAAGGCAGGTTTTCAAAGAAGTCCTAGTGAAGCAACTTTATATGTGAAGATTACTAAAGGTGGAATACTTATTGTTTCACTATATGTAGATGATATAATCTACATTGGGAATTCTAAAGAATTGTTGATGGAGTTCAAAACTGCAATGATGAGACAATATGAAATGACTGATCTTGGATTGTTGCATCATTTCTTGGGTCTTGGTGTGATACAAACTGATAATTGCATTTTCTTGCATCAGAAGAAATATGCAAAGACACTGTTAGACAAGTTTGGTTTCAAAGATTGTAAATCTGTTGCTACTCCTCTGGCTGTGAATGATAAACTGTCTAAAATGGTTGGTAGTGAACAAGCTGATGAGAGTCTATATAGGCAGATGGTTGGAAGCCTATTATACTTGACTGCAACAAGGCCAGATATCATGTTTGCAGCAAGTTTGTTAGCAAGATTCATGCATGGTCCTACTAGAAAACATATGGGAACAACTAAGAGAGTGCTGAGATACATTCAAGGCACACTTGATTATGGTATAGCATATGAGAAGGGAAATGAAGCAATGCTTATTGGCTACTGTGACAGTGATTGGTCAGGTAGTGAGGATGACATGAAGAGCACATCTGGATATGCATTTAATCTTGGTTCAGGAGTGTTTTCGTGGGCATCAGTCAAGCAGAGTAGTGTGGCATTATCTACTGCAGAAGCTGAATATGTTAGTGCAGCAGAGGCTACAGCATAAGCAATTTGGTTGAGATTTGTTCTCTCGGATTTTGGTGAAGAACAGGTTGAGCCAACTACAATCTTATGTGACAATACATCCGCTATTGCCATAACCAAAAATCCTGTGCATCATCATAAGACAAGACATATAAACAGGAGGTTTCATTTCATTCGTGATGCACTACAAGATGGAGAAATTGACTTACTGTACTGCAAGACAGAGGAACAGGTTGCAGACATTTTCACTAAGGCTTTGGCTAGAGATCGATTTGAATTTCTGAGACAGAAGCTTGGAGTAATTTCAGCACAACACTTAGAAGGGAGTGTTGGAATATAAGTGTGTGTGCTGTGTTTTTCTTTATATTTCTAAGTTTAAATGTGAGCCATTGGATTATAGACCAATTGGACAGCTGAGATGTAATCTTAGTTTTTAGTAGTGTCTATTGCCACTTGTATCTATCTTATAGGGTAGATTACATGAAAGGTTGAGATTGAATTGTGAACTCTCTTCTCTACGGATATATCCTTGCACATGTCTTGTGTGCAGAGTATGAATGAAGAAAAAGCTTTGTTAGTTCTGGTTTTGAACGTTCTAGCTGCATTCATCTGTGTAGGAAGAAATCATTCATTTTCTTCTTGAACTTTCTACAAAACAGGGTCATATTCCTTAATTCTAACACAGGCAGCGGTGGCCCTAGTTCTGCACCTGCTGGTCAATCACCTAGTGCAATCACCTAGTGCAGCGGCTGGGTATAGAACTCAAGGTTATGGTTATGGTGGCTACAGTGGAACGGATGCGTCCTATGCAAATCCGTCTGGATATGGTCCTATTGGAGGACGTTTGGGGAGTGTCCCAAATAACAGTGTTGGTGCTCCAGGTAGGGAGCAAGGTAGTACTGTTGGCTACGGTGGAAGTGGTTGTGGCGATTAAAATAGAAATGCAAGTTATGGAAATGCTGGTTGGAGATCTGATCCATCACGAGCTTCCGAAAATTATGGAGGTCAGGCAATTGGTGGACAAGTTGGTTATGGTGGTGGGTATGGCAGTGCTCAGACACAACAATCCCAGCAGCAACAATTTTAATGGTTGACCGTTTCAATTGAAATTGCATCCTATTTTATGGATCTTTATCTCTTTTTGCATGAGCTAGTAATGGTTTCGTGACTAACAGCAGTTGTAGACATGTAAATTTCGTTGCATAAAATGGACAAGTCATCAATGACATATGACTCATCATAAATGGACAAGTCATCAATGACATGTGGCACAAATCAAGCAAAAGAAGTACAAAACCTTCCCAAAATTCTGCAAAAGGGAGAAAATATCCATTAAAATCGGCAAGGGGTCCAAATTGCTCCCAAAACCGGAAAGAAAACTAAAGCATCTTCACAAAACAAGCAAGAATTGAAGATTGTTCACAAATTAGGCAAGAAAGCCCTATAATTCGGCCAAGCAAGGGAAAGTAGCTGAAATTAAGACACAAAACATGCCTAAATTCTCTCATGGACGAATCAAGACACAAATCAAAGCCAAATCCATCCAAAGGCAAGCTTTGAGAAGTCTATAAATACAAGGTCCTCGTACAAGCATAGAGGTCGACAATTTCTACATTCAAGGGGGAAATTCTACACTCAGAAGAACCTCTGCACAAATATTTGAAGACTAATTCGCTGCTAAAGCTCTCTTCGAAGAACGCACAACTAGAGTCGAAGCTTTCTTTCGACCAAAGCCGAAGCATTCCCTTGAAGAATCAACAAGCACTTGTGCCGATTCCTTCAAGAATTTGTTACAAGCTCAAAACTTGTAACGACGTTCGTTTCAAGATCAAGTTGCCAAGACCCTTAAATCAACGAAATCCTACATCAACACTACCTTTGCCGCAACCCTAAACCTGAGGTGAAGACTATCCATGCATTGTTTCGAGCACAAAACTTGAAGCAATCGTTTAATCGTTCGTCCAAGATCAAGTCATCGCGACCCTTGGATCAACAACCTACACCATCTACATCAAATTTGAAGACTGAATCAGAGGAAACTTATAAACAGAGATTGTAACCCTACAAATTCATTAATACAAATCTACTTTGTACATGTGTTCTTGTTTTATTCATTACAGAATTTTTGTATTTACAGCAGTAGCAGGAACATCTCAAGTTAGATGACAATACATTGGGACTGGTTGGATTGCTTAAGTTCTAGTAATTTGCGTTTTCTATTTTGGTAGCCTATAATAAATAGTATTTTAGTGCGCACTAGAAGCTAATATTTAATTTTTGCTTCTGAGTGGTGTTAAATTTGGCGTGCTTATAATTGTCTACATGCTGCTAGTTGCATTTACCTTTCTGGCCATAGTGTTAAAGCTAAAGTATTCTATTTGACATCTTATCATTGTTTTATTTTCCGTTTATTTTTTTATGAAGATTAGATGCTTGAGGAAGTTTGGTCACTAGGTACTATGCTTGATTTGATATGACAAGTAGAGTAGGATTCTCTCCTCTCTATTTTTTTCTCTCTTTTCCTTCCTTCCTATTTGAACGATCACGATTAAATCACTTCAATATCTTATATTAATATTTTATAGAATGTGAAAGGAGAGGATAAAAGAGGATGAAAAAAAGGATAGCGAATTCTAGTCATTCTCTGATAGCAATGGAGCTATAGGCTTGTCACTTGACACTTTGACGTTGGCATAATCATTTTCCCCCTGTATTTGGTCTTGTGTTGTATAGAAAGAAGTGCACGAGTTGTAAAGTGAAGTGTCCATCATGGCTGAACACGAGCGTCGTGGTGGGACATGTTCATTAGGGATATGTTCAACATGGAATGAGATTTGGGAAATTTGTTCACTTGAAATTAATCAGGTCATTCTCCAGTCAGGCCAGGCCAACATTGTCAAATTTTGCAGTCTTCGAGCTCACATCATTGGTATCGTAAAGTCACCGGAGTTTGTGGTTGAGGTGAACAGCCTACGGTATGTTGACTTGCATGGCGGGAATTACCCCCAAACTTAGATTTTGCTAGTCCTCATGAAGTTAAACAAAACAAAAGAAAATCAAACTAAAACTCAAAGCAATCCTTCCAACAATGGCACCCTCAGGAAATTCAACTCATAAAAATGATTAATATGATCTCAACAAGTATTAAAGATTTTCAAATCAAACAATCCACAAACTTTCTGAAATTGACTCGACATCCGTGAAGTGTGTGAGCATTAACCATTATTAACACAACTTTTCATGATCCAGATATGTATATGCCAATTGGTTCGACTCCAATTCCTCACATAGTATACACTCATTCACTCATATTTGCAGGTTGATGTGTTTCGCTCAATTGATCTCATTAAACATGTCGTCATATACTTGCTTGTCCATCTAATTCGGTATCAATATCAAATAACTACTTGGATCGAAGATCTTTCACAGGGTTGTATTGAGGCTAAGAGTTAATTGGCTAACAAAGAAGGGTAAGAAAAACACAAAATCTAAATGACTTGTAGAGCTTACAATTACATTCGAAAAAAGAAAAAAATAAACTAAAAGATATATGAAGCACTTCTACTATATGCAGAGACTATTTTTTCATTTGGTCTGATCTTTGAAACACTCATTTCATTTTTTTGTAGTAAGACAACTACTTTCTTTATTTATTTCTTTCTTTTTTCGCTTGAAAAATGAGAAAGATTGAAATTACAATATTCGACCCTAACAACTACTCTACAAGCTCTTTAGACATGTAGGATTTTATTTTATTTTATTTTTTTAAAAAAAACAAGGGCATGTAGAAATATTTAGATTAAATAAACAAGAAAGGTTCACATTCAAGGCTCAACAGGGCTACCTAGGGAAAATCATAATAATGGTTGGCTTGAAAGGCTCAAACGGAAGAAAAACAAATGCCTTATCACTTCCAAGTTTGTTACATGCATTGATGAGTGTACCAAGAGGTTTAAGGCAAGTTCTAGATATGCAAATAAAATAAGACCATTCACACAAGAATAAATGAGAGTGACACATAATAGTTCAATCTTGAATAGGCTCAAACGCTCACAAGGGCTAAACAAGTCTCACAAAATCCACATGTAAGTCTCTATATCATGAAACCGTCATATTAACATTGTTAATGTGCTCAAGAATTGTCAAGGAAAGTCATGTCAATTAGAGCCAGTAAGTGAATAATCCGTAGACCATAATTAATACTCATCAATCTCATATCAATCATACAACGTACTTAAATCCAATTCTCATCATAGGTGTTAGAAGAAGAAAAAAAAAAAAACCCAAAAATTAACAATTTTTTTTTAAATAAACATAAAGCGCTTGAGCAGACTACATGGCCACCTGAGCAACATAACACATACTACTTTCTGCTTGAGCGGAAGAAAAACCACCGCTTGAGTGACCTAATTTTTTTTTTATTAAATTAAAGTTCCCACCCCAAAACTTGAATGAAGCATTGTCCTCAATGTTTCAAAAACTAATACATGCAATGCATTCATCAAAGCAAAGAAAAACAAAATAAAAGTTCCAAAGATAGGATTTAGAACTCCCTTTAATGAAGTACCGAAGGTTGACAAATCACCCTTTCACTTCCACTCACTAGCACAGGCACATGGCCAAAATATGCAAATATTAGATAAACATTCAAAACATGATAGAAGCATCAAAAACACCAAACAAAAATAAACTAAAAGAAAATGAATGAAAACACCTAATTGAGTTTCCTCCCAACAAGCGCTAAATTTAACATCTTCAGCCAGGCGGACGACCCCCAAACTTAAATGGAGACAACAGGGCACTCATCAAGATATAAAGCTTCAGAAATTTTGTGCGTTGCATCCTCCCAGTAAAGCTTCAGTCTTTGTCCATTCACTTTGAATGTGGATCCATCTTTGGGATTATGAATTTTAACTGCACCATGAGGAAAAACATCTTGTACTAAGAAACGACTAGACCAACGAGATTTGAGTTTACCCGGAAAAAGGCGGAGTCTAGAGTTATAGAACAACACTTTCTAACCCGGAAATAATTATTTTCGAACAATTAACTTATCATGATAGGCATTCGTTCGATCCTTGTATATCCTTGCATTCTCATAGGCTTCATTCCGCAGTTCATCTAGTTCATTCAACTAAAGCTTTCGTGCTTCTCCATCCTTGTTTAAATCAAAATTCAGCCGCTTGATAGCCCACAAAGCTCTATGTTCCAACTCCACTAGAACGTGGCAAACTTTCCCATAGACAGTCGATAAGGAGACATGCCTATGGGGGTCTTATATGCAGTTCTGATAATGGCTCTAGGAGTCCTAAACCGAGTAAATACGATGTCTTTGAGGAAAGACAAAACAACTTTATGATCATTGGTTCTAGTAGCCAAAGCCTCAACCCACTTGGAAACATAGTCAACTCCCACCAATATATACTGATAACCATAAGAGCTTGGGAAGGGTCTCATGAAATCAATACCCCACACATTAAATAACTTAACCTCTAGAATGTTGTTGAGTGGCATCATGTTTCAGTGCGAAATATTTCCCATCCTCTGGCAACGATCACATCTCTTGCAAAAATCATATGCATCTTTAAACAAAGAAGGCCAATAGAATCCAGATTGCAGTACCTTAGCAGCAGTTTTCTTGGCCCTGAAATGTCCTCCACATGCATAGCTATGGTAGAAAGTAAGCACACTCTACTGCTCTTCCTCATGATTGCATCTCCGAATAATTTGATCTAGACATTGCTTGAACAAATATGGATCGTCCCAAAAATAATGCTTGGCCATAGATTGAAGTTTCTTTCTGTCTTGACGATTACTCACTCTAAAAAAAATCTCCAATAGCCAAGTAATTCACAATATCAGCAAACTAAGGAAAATTTGTTTCGGAAATGGCAAAGAGTTGTTCGTTCGGAAAACTCTCATTCAACGGTAACTCTGACCCCTTTTTATCTCGAATCTCTAAGTCAAATTCTTGCAACAAAAGAACCCAAAGGATCAACTTGGGTTTAGCCTCTTTCTTGGTAAGCAAATACTTGAGAGCTGCATGATCGAAAAATATAATTACCTTAGAACCAATCAAATAAGACCTGAATTTCTCCAATGCAAAAACCACAGCTAGAAACTCATTTTCAGTGGTCGAATAATTCAATTGAGCATCTGTGAACACGAATTTTTCCTGAAACGAAAGAGACAAGAACAACGTGCACAAAATAATATTTGTATTTGATGATTTTGGGTTACAATCTCTCTCAAATTTGATCCTCTGATTCGATCTCCATAAGGTGTTGATTTGTGGATGTGCGATTGATCCAAAGGGCCGTTGGGCTTGATCTAAGGATGAACGTTCTTCAAGGGCCGTGGGCTTGATCTTGAAGGTGGATTTGAGCGGATCTTTAAGGAGCCGTTGGGGCTTGATCTTGAGGATGAGCGTTTCTTCAAGGGCCGTTGAGGCTTGATCTTGAATAACGGTGATGAACGGATCTTCAAGGGCTATTGGGCTTGATCTTGAAGAACAGTGATGAACGGATCTTCAAGGGCTTTTGGGCTTTGATCTTGAAGGACGGTTGGATGTGTGGATTTGTCGACGTTGTTGATCCAAATGGCCGTTGGGGCTTGATCTTGGAAGAACGATGAACGAAGAACGAAAAGGGCTTTCTTGATTCTTCGGGAACCTGGATGCTTAAAAGCTTCGGAGTTTCAGAGCTTCAGAGCTTCAAGGTTTTGGTGTAATATGAATTGGTTATGAATTCGTGTCCTAAAATGAATGCCTTGGCCTCCTATTTATAGAATTCCAAAACTTGATTTTTTTGGATTTAAATAATCAGATGAAATAAATCATTTCTGCCAGGTGTTGACACGTGTCATGTTTGATGACTTTTCCGATTTATTTTGATTTTTCGTTTAGTCACATGCTATGTGTAAAATTTATATGACACGTGAACATTGAAATTTTAATTATTGATCAACATTTATTTCACTGAAATTTCGATGTCTACAAATGCCCCCACTTCAAAGCGCGCCGTATACATGTGCTTGTCACGTGTAGGAGATGCGTTTTGAAGTCCTTTAATGTAGATGTCGATCCAAGGGCCATCGAGGCTTGATCTTAAATTGGGCTGGAGATTTCTTCAAGGGCCGTTGAGGCTTGATCTTGAACTTTGTTTGAAATTTCTTCAAGGACCATTGAGGCTTGATCTTGAGGGTAGAAATTGGACCACAAGGAGCTTCATGTGGTAGATGATCTTTTGCTTTGGTAGTGGGTGAATCAGCACGTCTTTTGTTGCGCTTGTTGACTTTCCACAGTTTTGATCTTGAACCGGTTCGGAGGATTTTCTGGTTTCCTCCAATTGTTGACTTTCCACAGGCTTATTCTTGAACTGGGTTTGAGGATTTTCTGGTTTCCTCCAATTGTTGACTTTCCACAGGCTTATTCTTGAACTGGGTTGGAGGATTTTCTGGTTTCCTCCAAAGGACTTTCCACCGACTTAATCTTGAACTGGATTTGATTCAAGGGTGGTGGACACTTGATCTTGAATCGGACTTGTGATTTCTTTAAGGGTCGTCGAGGCTTGATCTTGACTTTGGCTGGAAGCTTCTTCAAGTGCCGTTGAGGCTTGATTCTTGAAGGTTGACTCGAACACATGGCAAGCAGGCACAAGGTGAAGGTGATGGCCTGTTTCTTTGTTCAATCTTTCTAATTCACACCTGAGCAGTTTGTTCAACGGTATGATCTTCAAGAGGGATGAGCGCTTCTTCCAGTTGATGACTTGATCTTTAAGGATTTGATTCAAGGGTGGTAAATCGGCACGTGCAGCTCACAACGCCTAGCGGGCCGACCCAAGAATTTGAGGGTCGAAACAGGTCCACCAAACCCAGAGTGATTGCAACCCTAATGATATGAGATACTTTTGATTTTGAAGAAGTAGCGGATGAATCGGCACGTGCTTTGTTGTGCTTGCTTCTACATGCTTCAATGTATCATTTTCCCTTGCCTTATCTGTTCTTCAGGCAAATGTGGTATTTTCTCTAGAAGCATAAGATGTTGAAACAATGGGTACTTCGAGAGCAGTGCTAGGTAAGCAATCAGGGAAGGGTTCCAAGCATTGGTTCTAGATCGGAAGATTGATACCAAGTACTGTCTGATTGCTTTCCTTCTCCTTGTCCCGTAGGTAAGAACAAGGACAAAGAAAAGAATAGGGAGAAAGCATGATATGAAATACTCTTGCTTTCGAAGAAGTGGTGGCGATTTGACAGCGTTGCACAGCGAGGCTTTGCTCTTCGACGATGGTGCCGCCAATATGTTTGTTGAAACTTCTCGAGCTCTTGGATTCAACTCAGACTCCTTCTGCTGGGTTGGTTGATTGTGCAAGGAAGGGGAGACTTGATCTTGAATGAAATCAGTACGTTGTCTCCACATGCTTCAAGGTATCATTTTCACTTGCCTTATCTGTTCTCCGGGCAAATATGGCATCTTCTTCGGAAGTACATCAGCAACTGAAGACGAGTACTCAAGAGCAAAGCCAGGTAAACAACCAGGCAAAGGTTCTAGGTAGTCGGTTCCTTACCCGGAGTTTGAGTGGAGGTTCCGACATATTGCTTTCTTTATCCTTGTCTTTGCAGGTAAGAACAAGGACAAAGGAAAAGACAGGGAGAAAGCATGATATGAGATACTCTTGCTTTCTACCCTGGTGATATGAGATACTTTTGCTTTGGTGTCATTTGTTTGCAGAGGTATTCCAGGAGAGGAAGAAAACTGGGTATTTCGAGAGGCTCTGTTAAGAGTGTACTCTCAGAAATGAGGAAGGGTTGGGCATTTTTGCAGGTCTGCCTTACTATGGACGGTGAAGGTGGACAGTTATAGGAAGTTCTTTAATACCTGTAGAGGTACTATTCTTTCACTCGTGTCGGCAACCATTGAGTGATTGATCAGTATGGCTTCACGTGCTTTCTTTTTCATCAGAAATCTTCGACAAATTGCCCGTAATTTCCGCAAAGCTGAGTGTGCATGTGACAGGTGCTGGCGAGGCTGAAAAAGACTGGCGCCTCTTCGATATCTGAGATTGGCGCTTCGACAAATTATCCGTGATTTTCGCAAAGTTGAGTGTGCATGTGACATGTGCTGACGAGGCTGAAAAAGACTGGCGCCTCTTCGATATCTGAGATCGGCCCGTGGTTTCTGAGCAGCCCAGCTTTTGAGAAAGCAGACGTCTCTTCGATCTCTGAGCTTGCCTCTTTGATTTCTGAACTCGCCTCTTCAATTTCTAAAGCTCCGTCGAGTGCTGATTTTTAAAGAGAGGCACGCATCACATTCCAAAGCACATTTGAATTTTCCGCCTGTTGAAGCTCCCTACTTGCACTTCTAAGAACTTGATTTGTCCGACCTCTTCTTTTTCTTCACACCTTCGAAAATATCTTGCCCTTCTGACCGTCATCTTAACTTGAATGTCGGGGAAGATAGTGACATATCATCTTCAAACAACATTTGGCAGCCGTCCTTCGTATCTCCCAATAGTCCTCTTACAGTTGGGGATTCTATGATGATGAACGATACAACCGCTTCGGTGGTGGCCATAAATCTTCTCACTCCTAGAGACACTAGGATACTTTCCAGGCGGTCCGACGAGCTGGCTGTTCAGGACTCTCTGGCCTACAGCGTCCGATGTGCAGGCTCAGTTTCAAACATGGGCCAACGCCTTCTTGCTCGATCTCGTCAGGTTGAGTCGTTGATGGCTGAGGTGGCCAGTCTTCGGCAAGAGGTCAGAGTGCTTAGGCATGAGAATAAAGAGTTGCACATGCTCGCAACTAATTACTCAACAAGCATGAAGATGAAGCTTGACCAGCTGCAGGAGTCCGAAGTTCGGATTCAGAGTGATCATCAGAGGTTTGTGGCGTTACTCCAACGGCAACTTCTGCCTTCGTTCTTTGGCGCTTCACCAAGTGTTGAAGCTCCGGATAATCAATCTCTGGTGCTTCATCTTTCTGGAGCTCCGCCGAGTGATGAGGCGCCACCTGATCATCCTTGAAGATCCCTTCCTGTAAATTTGATTTGACTTTTTTTTTTTTTTTTTTTAAGCTATGTATAATGCAAATTTATGTAAATTTCCAGAAAAATAAATAAAATGGACTTTATTTCTCTTAATGCATTTTAGATATCAATGGACATGCTTTATTTTATTCAGTATGTTGTGCTAAATACAAATAAAACGTATATCTGACTAAAATGCGTTACTTCCTAATTTTTTTTTTTTAGATGGTGCCTGACACACCCATTTCCTTTTAGATGGTGACTAATGCACTATTCTTTAACCCTTTTTTTTTTTTTTTTTTACTTAACAGTAGCTGGCACTTTCTTTTTGTACATAATCATATTTTCCCAGTGCACCATTTAGGGTAGCTGGCACTTTCTTTTAGTTGGCATGTTTTTTTTGTACATAATCATATTTTCCCAGTGCACCATTTTACTTAATAGTAGCTGTAGCTGGCACTTTCTTTTAGTTGGCACTTTCTTTTTGTACATAATCATATTTTCCCAGTGCACCATTTTACTTAACAATAGCTAGCACTTTCTTTTAGTTGGCACTTTCTTTTTGTACACAATCATATTTTCCCAAAGCACCATCCCATCACCTCTCATTTTGGTTTTTCTTTTCCAGGCACGGGTGGTCGTTTGCACAGTTTGCACAGTCACGGACCTGCGTTTTGAATAGCCACCGCATTTCATTTGCTTCTCCGGGGACCTTTATATATATATATATATATGGGATTGCTCCTTTGCTTGTACACTCATTACACAGCTTCAGCCACTGCGTTGCTTGTTGCCTTGCATCGCCACTGCACCATTGTCCAGCAATCCTGCGCTGCTGCTTTTACTTGGTGAGTCACTTGAGTATATATATGTATATATATACATATATATATATGTATATATATATATGTATATACACGGAAAACTGTTGTTGTAGTTTGCTTTATCGCTATTGTAGTTTGCTTTATCACTGTGCATACATATATACATGTAATATAATGTGCTTTGCCCTCTGCAATTCCTTCATGCTGCTTTTACTTGGTGAGTCACATGTGTGTGTATATATATATACTTTTGAGCCGTGCATACCATTTCCATCTTTTGAGCCATGCATATATGTGTGTGTATCTATATATATATATATATATATATATATATATATATATATATTTGTCCCATCACTATCACCATTTGCGTCCTTATATATATATATATGTGGAGGTTGATCGTCTTGTCACCATCTCCATTTTGTGCACTCGTCCCATCACCAAACCGTGCACACATATGTCTATATATATATATAACATAATATAATGTTTTTTTTTTTTTTTTTTTTTTTTTTTACGCACAATGTGTGTGTCCCCACTGATGGATTTCTTTGTTTGTAATGTCAGGAATTTTTTTAATCTTGAGAAGGCAGAGCTTGACGCCAGGATCTTCACGAAGCTTTTAGAGCCGTGGTAGCAGGCCGTGGGTGTGCTTGTGTAAGAGACTGCAACGAGGTTTCGCTGTGTAGTGCCTTTTTACCACAGTTTTCCCTCGGTGGCGCGCTGCCGTGTGGTGCTGTGCAAGAGCCTGCAGCGGGGCTTCGCTGCGTAATGCCTTTTGGTCACAGTTCTTTCTTGGTGGTGACGTCGACGTGCGGTACAAGAAACTGCTTGCGTAATCGCTGCGGGTTTGCGTAGCATTTTGGTTTCTTTTGCCACTGTAATATGCCTTGAAGGACCATCCTGTAGCTACCATCTTTGTCGTGTTGCTCAAGTTTTGTGGCTGATTTGCGGTCATGGTATTTTTCAAATGTTTTAGGAACAACACCATCACCATTCTTGCAAAGGAAGGCGATTCACAAGATGAGGGAACAACATTGAAGCTTTACCCGCCACTAACTGGTCATAAGGCGCTTGTTTTTCTCGTGAAAGACAATTCCATGCATATTAAGTCATGGTCTTCTGAAGTATCTTAGGAGGTAGTAGACGTTGTTCAACCAAATACGAAGAAAAATGCGTGCACATTGAGGGTTCTTATTTTGAATCATTCGCACCATGCTCGTGACCATCATCCGGCCTCGTTTAAGCTTTTTGGTGATCACATTCGCAGCGGAGCCATGGCATGGAATGGTACCCTGTCGACTACTGGAGAAGCCGTCTTTGATGAGTTTTATTGGGAGTGGCTTGAAGATGTCTTAAGCCGATCTAAAGATGTGCTTACTAAGGTGGGCCTTTACCACGTTGTGTATGCATCTTTGTTTAGTTATGATCGTCATCCTTCCGTCCTTCGAGCGTTCTTTGAGCATTGGTGTTCAGCGACCAACACACTTCACACGGCGCAAGGGGAGATGTCAATTTCACTGTGGGATCTTCACAGGATATGAGGCTTGCCGATCCATGGTAAGTTTTATGACGAGGTCGTTCCCAGCGCGGAGGAACTTTCTCTTTGCAATAGCCGAGGATTGCTTGCGAGTTGCCGCTATTTGTTTTGGGCGTATCACAAGCTTTTCCAGAATGCTCAAGGTAAATCAGGCGTGAGGATTTCCTCATGGATCCGATTTTGGTACTGGGAGGCCATGAGGTATAAAAGGTCTTCGAAGAAATGTTGTCGTAACAAGACCACTAGGCCAAAGGGAAACTCAGACCCGTCTGGTGTTATTGGCTCAACCAGGCGCCGCTCTTCTGACGAGTTGAGAGTGTTTGAGGATCTTGGCATAGTATCAGAGCATGTGGATGAGTCTTACCTAGCTGCTTTCTTAGCTTGTTGGCTTTGTAAGTTTGTTTTCCCGACAGGCGACGTCAACTTAGTTCGTCCTGGAGTTTTCAAAATTGCTAGCAAGATGGCTGCAGGTGAGTTTTTTAGCCTTGCTATTCCGGTTTTAGCCAACATTTACAATGGCTTGAGCATTGTTTCGAAATCGGCAAGCACTGAAGATCGTGATGCGGTGCTTCCTTACCACTATGTGTATGGTTGGTTGGGTGAATATTTTGGCACTCACTTTTCTTTGACGACTCTAGACAAGTCAAGGCCTTCTTCATTGACTGCAGCCAAGATGGGGCCTTTGATGACGAAGTATTCTGGCGTGCTCTCCGCGAAAAGCCTTGATGATTTGCAGGCACGAGCGCTATTTGAAAGTTGTGAAGATTTGAGGATGGACCCCTTAACGAGAGTTGGCTCGGTGCGGCGAGGCATCGTAGACAATTCGTATCTCCGCTCGTCAGACTTGTCTTATCTTATAAGTCTTCGTTCGGGGTTTGTTTCTTTGGAGCAAGAAGACCGATCCATTGTTCAGCCATATAGTCCCCACCGTTTCAGCAGGCAATTTGGTTTTGTCCAAAACTTGCCACGCAAGCTGAAGGAAAAGAACCAATCAGCATCCTTGCAAGCTGTGTATATGCATTGGGAGTCTTGTACCTGTGCATGTACAAATGATGTTATCACGCTGCCAGCCAAAGACGAGTTCAAGAGTAATCCAGTGACCCGTGTTTATGCTCGTTGGTGGTCAAAGGTATATTATAAGAACTTGGGGATGGCAAGTGGTACCAATTCTTCTCACTCAGGCAATTATATGTCGAGAGAGGGCTGTCATGTGGTTCCTATGCAAGCGGTAGCTCTTGATTGCACCAGTGCGGCTCCCTTACAAGATAGACCTGTAGCTTTAACTCCTCAACGCCCATGCTTGTCTCCTCGACATCCGGATGCTTCTAAAGAGGCGGGAGATGAAGTTGATTCGCACGAAGATGGATTTATTTTGCAACAGCGTCAACAAGTTACAAACAAGCGACCACTTGAGGATGCTCAGGTTGACAGCGATGTCAATTTTCGTCATAAGAAGAAAGAAGTGTTTAGACCTCCTCTACTCGATGACCGTGTGCCATTTGAGAGAGATGTATGTACTTCATTCTCTCTCGTGATTTCTTATGCTTTCATTATTTTGGGTTTCGTTTCTAACATCTTTCTTTGTCTTCTTTAGGTTGGGCCTTCTTGTTCTTTTGATTTGGCAACTGCAGATGTTTATTCCTATACGGAGATGCTATTTGCGGGTGAACTACCTACAGACAGGGAGATCGGGGATCCACCTGGTGCAGAGCTTGTTCCAAATCCGCCGAACTTCCCAAGTTTGCCATGTGTAGGTGAAGGTATGCAAGAACCCGGCATGCGTCCAATACCTTTGCCAGCTAGCTCTGAGATCTCTTTGAGAGGGCCGAACCTTAGCGGTACTGAGCAAGTCATCCATCGCATCAGTCTTAGTGCGGCAATGGATATCAAGAGCCATATAGAGAAGAGGATTTCTAAGTGCCCGTTGGAAGACCTTACGTTGCTCAATGAGGATTTGTCGACGCTTGTTTCTGTGATTGACAACCTTAACGTTGACTCTTTATCCTTGAAGATCAAGATTGCCGAACTTATGGCCGCCTCGACTGAGTATTCTTCCTTGCGTGCTATTTCCTTAGAGAAGTTGAGTCCAGATGTTAGAGCTCATCAGCTAGCAACAATAAACTCGTCACTAGCTCAAGTCCAGTCTTCTCAGCAAGCTGCTTCGGGAGATTATCAAGTTACAAAGACTTCTTTATCTTATGTCCAGGTGCGTCTAGATGCGTTGGCGAGAGAGAGAAAGCAGTTGGTAATCGAAGCATCGCAACTTGAAAGTGTTCTCGCGGAGCAAGGAACTACACTTTCTCAGTACCAGGAGGAGATTTCACGCCTAGAACGAGAGAAATGCATGACTATGGAGTTGCCCATCTTGTCTCCCACCGAGGCAGAGACTTTGAAGACTTTGGAAAGCTTGCTTGAAGATCGTCTTCGTAGTTTTGGGGACATAGTTTTCAAGTAGTATCTTCAGTTTTTTTTTTTTTTTTTTTTTTTTTTTTTTTTTTTTTTGTAATATGGCTTTTGGAGCCGACTCCCTCTTACAAAGAAATAAAGTATTTACATTCTTGAATTTGCTCTTCATTCTTTAAAGTGTTTTTTTTTTTTTAGATGGTGTGACTGTACTTGAAGTTTTGACGTTTCAAGTTGCCTACGTACCCTCTGTTGAGGAGAGATCAAGTCATAACGTAGTTCAAATGCATTTTTTTTTATGATGATTTTGCCGTACACAGTTTATGCTCTTGCGGGCCAGGAGCTTTGGTTGTCGCCTTTTAGGGGTAGTAGCGCTTCAAGAATCTTCCATTGATAGGGCCAATCTTCAAGCCGTCTTCTGCCATGATTAAGTAGGCGCCGTTGGTGTAGACCTCTTGTATTACGTATGGTCCATCCCACTTTGATGTGAGCTTGCTTTTCGTCTTGTGAGTTGTGATGATAGGCCTACGCAAAGCGAGGACAAGATCTCCAGTTTGGAAAGACCTTGGGCGGACCTTCTTGTTGAATGCCTTGGATAGCCGTGCTTGGTAGCATTCCAAGTGTTGTTGAGCTTCGAGCCTTCTTTCGTCGAGTGCTTCCAACTCTTGAAGGCGCAACTTTGCATTCTCCTCATCAGTCAAGCCTTCTTGTATAGCCATTCTCAGTTAGGGGATTTGACTTTCGAGCGGTAAAACAGCTTCCACGCCATATACAAGAGAATAAGGCGTAGCTTGGGTAGGAGTCCTATGTGTTGTCTGATATGCCCAAAGTGCTTCGCTTATTCTTTCATGCCAGTGTCTCTTTGTTCAGCCGATCACCTTCTTTAAGAGATTGCACAATGTTTTGTTGAATGCTTCTGCAAGACCGTTGGCCGGGGCATGATACATGGAAGACTTGTGCTGCTTGAACTTGTATTTCTCACATAGCTCATCCACGAGTCGGTTGGAGAATTGCTTTCCGTTGTCAGTGATGATGTAGCGAGGCACCCCATATCGGTGGATGATGTGCTCCTTGATGAAACGGACGACAGTTTCCTTCTTTACTTCCCTTAGGGGTATGGCTTCAGCCTACTTGGAGAAGTAATCTGTTGCAGCTAGGATGTAAGCTTCTTCTGCAGATGATTCTGAGTAATTGGTCATACGACGTCCAATCCCCATGCATCGAATGACCATGAAGCAGCTGTAGGGTGTAATGGCTCAGGTGGTTGGTGCATGAAGTTGACGTGGAATTGGCAGGCTTGGCACCTTTTGGCATGTTCCAGGCAGTCCTTCACCATGCTTGGCTAGTAGTAACCCATTTTTTTGAGCTGGAAATGTATTCTTCCATGGCTTGATTAACTTTTTCCTCACCTAGGCATCTCAGAAGTACTCTTTCGAAAGAGCGTCGGTAGAGTGTTTCTTTGTAATAGAGGAAACGAGGTGCTCGTCGACGTATTTCGGAGCGGTGTCTAGGATCATCTGAAAGTTTTCCATGCTCTAAGTAATCGATCAGCGATTGTCTCCACTCTTCAACATCGACTGGAAGTACTGAGATGACATTTGTATCATCCAGTAGCATTTCGGTGATGAGGGGGATCACCCATCTTTGGCAGACTGGCACGTCTGCAGCTTCGTCTTCTCCTAATATCATGCTTGAGGCTAGGTTGGCAAGAGCGTCTGCCATTTGATTTTCTTTTCTTGGCACATGCTCTAGTGTCACGGTCTCAAACTCTTGTAGTAGTTGAGTTGCCAGCCGGAAGTATGGGATGAGATTATCTTTCCTCACCTCATATTCAGTTAAGAGTTGATTGATTATGAGCTTGAAGTCGCCAAATACCTCAAGGGCTGTGATTCCCATGTTGATCGCCATTTGGAGTCCGATGATCAGTGCTTGGTACTCAGCGACGTTGTTGGAGCATAATTCGCTTAGTTGAAAGGAATAAGGTAATATCTTCCTTTGCGGCGACATGAATACTAATCCTGCCCCTGCTCCGTCTTCTCATGCAGATCCGTCGAAGAACATCGTCCATGTCGGGAAGATGTCGATGTAGAACACTTCCTCGTCAGGCAAGTCGTCTGAGATTTTCCAATCAGCTGGGATTGGGTGATCGGCAAGAAAGTCTGCTAGCCCTTGTCTCTTTACGGCTTTAGCTGGGACGTAGATGATCTCATATTGGTTAAGAAGCAACGCCCATTTAGCGAGTCGCCCTGTCAAGACTGGTTTGGACATGACGTATTTGACCGGGTCAGCTTTTGCAACCAAGTGGATGGTGTAAGCATGCATGTAATGCCTGAGTTTCTGGATGGCGAACACCAAGGCAAGGCACATCTTTTCTATTGGGGAGTAGTTCAACTCGGCGCCGGTGAGGGTTCGGCTGAGGTAGTAGAGCGCTCTTTCTTTCTGGGATTCATTCTCTTGCGCCAAGAGTGCTCCAACTGAACTTTCCTGAGCGGCGATGTACAATATGAGTGGTTTCCCTGGCACAGGCGCCCCCAAGACAGGTGGACTTGACAAATACTTTTTTATGCTTTCAAAAGCATTGTGGCATGCTTCGTCCCATACAAACGGAATATTCTTCTTCATGAGTCGGCTGAACGGTTGACAACGCCCTGCAAGGTTAGAGATGAAGCGTCTGATGAAGGCTAGCCGTCCTTGTAGACTTTTCAGCTCGTGCACGTTTCTTGGCTCAGGCATGCTTTGAATGGCCTTGATTTTTGATTGGTCCACTTCAATACCACGGTGCTTGACAATGAAGCCGAGGAACTTTCCGGAGGTGACGCCAAACACACATTTTAACGGGTTCATCTTGAGGTTGTATTTTCACAGCCTTTTGAACACTACTCGCAAATCCTTCAAGTGATCTGATCTTTTCTTTGTTTAGACCACCACATCGTCCACATAACATTCTACGTTATTCTGTAGCATGTCATTGAAGATTTTTTGCATTGCGCGTTGATATGTAGCTCCAGCGTTCTTTAGACCAAAGGGCATTACCTTGTAACAGTAGATACCTTTTGAAGTGCGGAATGCTGTTAGTTCCTCGTCTTCGAGAGCCATACAAATTTGATTGTATCCAGAAGAGCCGTCCATGAATGACAGTGCCTCGTGGCCAGTGGTTGCGTCCACCATGATTTCGATGATTGGCAAGGGGAAGTCGTCCTTCGGGCAAGCGTCGTTGAGGTCCTGGAAGTCTACGTAAACACGTATTTGTCCAGATTTCTTAAGGACGATGACGATGTTGGAGATCCACTTGGGGTATTGCACCTCCTGCCTCAATTAGCTTGTCAATCTCTGCCTCGATTTGTGGAATGAGCTCGGATCGATAGCGCCTTTGAGTTTGCTTTATCGGTCGCGTTCCAGGCTTGACTGCAAGATGATGCACAGCGATGACAGGGTCAAGGCCGGGCATTTCTTTGTAAGTCCAAGCAAAGACGTCTTTGTACTCTGATAGCAGTTGGTAGTACTTTTCTATCTCGTCTGCTCTTAGCAGTGCACTTACAAAGATAGGTTTTTGCTCCTTTTGTGCCCAAGTTGAGCTCCTTGAGATCATCAACCGTGGCTTGCCCCCCATCCTCAAGTTGTGGTGGTGCAGCAGTGACATCTTCTTTAGGGGTCTCGTCTTCTTTGCCTTCTTGGATCGTGATGTGGAAGACATCTTGGACTTCCTCTTTAGTGTCATCCTCTTGGGTTTGTTGATATGCAGATTGTCCAGTATGGATGATGGTGCGCCTTCTTACTATCAGTGGTCCATTTGCGTCAACCTCCAAGATTGCTTGACGCTTCATCCTTGAATGAATTGAGCTTCGAATATCGCCTTTTTCTGCTAGCATGTCGAGCTTTTCTTCCTTTGACGTTGTTTCCCTATTTCCAGAAAACTTCCTGTTGTCTTCAAGTCTTTCCAAAGCTGACTGACGAGGAGGAGAGCTAGCCGTGTTGCTTTGCTTCTTAGGTTTTGACAACCTTTCAAAAATAGAGCTTCGGGATGTTTGCCTGTTAAGCCTCTTGATGACGGAGGTTCGGTTTTGACCACCAATGTGATCAAAGGCTGACGTTCTGGGTCTTGAACGATTCATCCTATCGAAGATTGGCGTTTGATGGGCGGATTTAGGCTCTTCTCGATCTTGTTCAATGCTCACGCTAATGTGTTGAGTGCTAGCATTTTTCGCTTTGCTTGAAATCTTCAGGGGTGCATTTGGTGTGAAGCCAAGTCCAACTTTGTTGTTGTTAACTCCGTAACCATGCTTCTTCAACTTCTTTTGAGTCTCAGTGAGGTCAGTTTCTTTATTGTTGACGGTGTTTGAAACCTTTTTTCCAGGATTCGAAGAAGAAGCGAAGTCGTACCCAGCTTTTGACATGAGTTTGTAGGCGTTTGGATCAAAACCTTCTTCGATCCTCTTGGTTGGGAGAAAGCTTGGTTCCACCCCATTTGGTAGAGCTTTTACGAAGCCTTGTGGTAATCTTGCAACCTTAGCGTTGCGTAGCTGTGTCAGAGGTAAAACTGCATTCGTCTTGAGCAACTTTACATTATCCATGTACCGTTGTGCATCGGCTTTGCTTACTTCAGTTTCGAATGGGGATTGACCATTCTTTCTTCTTGACATCGGGATGTATCGGAAAATGGGTGTGTTTAGTCCATTTGAGGGCGTCATACTCCCTTTGGTTGTTGCAGGTTTAGCAAGCTCATCATCGTTCTTGCTTGAAGACGACATGGCTTCTTCTTCTTGCTTCTTGGGCATGGCTTGCCACTCCTGCTTTTTAGGTGTGGCTTTGCCCGTGGATTTGATCTCTTTTGGAAGAGCTTTGAGCACCATGTCTTCATCCATGTAGAACTTGGCGTCTGCGAAATGTGATTCGGCTTCGGTGAATGGTTTGGTGTCGCCATAGATCACATTCACTCCTTCTCGGTAGAATTTCAAGCATTGGTGAAGGGTGGACGGTACTACTCCATTTGCATGGATCCAAGGTCTTCCTAAGAGTAAGCCGTATGAAGTTTTTGCATCAATCACGTGGAATATCGTGCTTGACTTGAGTTCACCAATAGTCATCTCCACTCGGATCATGCCCATCGATCTTTGTCCTCCTTGATTAAAACCTTGGATTAGTAGACGACTTAGGGACAGTTCATCCGCCTTGATGCCGATTGTAGTCATTGTTGACTTTGGCATGATGTTTATGGCTGATCCACCATCCACAAGGATGCGGTTGACTTTGTGCTCCCTTACGTACCCAGAGACGAAGAGAGGACGGTTGTGAGGCTTGGATCCTAGCAGTAAGTCTTCGTCGGTGAAATGGATTGCGTCCTCGATGGCACAGCATGTGGCACATTCATGTGGCTGAAGCTTCAAGCCTTCGTTCTTGCTTTCTTGCACTTCGTGGTCATTGGGACGACCGCTGCTAATGCTATTCGCATCTTCTTTGGTAATCGTAGCGCTTCCTCAATGCTAAAGTGTGTTGGCAGACCTTCTTCGAATGTGAGAGTTTTTTCTTCCTCAGTGGTGATATCTTTGCCTTTTGAAGGTTCTTCTATTTCTACTTCGACCATGTGGCATGCAGCGATAGTGCATTGTTGGAAGAAGTCATTCGGGAAGTACTCGTACAAGGAGACAGGAATGCGTGGCTCTTGCTCCATAGGTTCCCCAGCATACGTTGGCTTATTAACTTTTACGTTTCTTTTGGGCTTCCTACTGTTGCGGTTACGGTGCTTTCTCACTTGTTCCACCTTTTGTCTTGTGGCTTGTGGTTTTGGTTTCCTTGTTTTTTTGTAGGTCACCAATGTCCATCCTTTTTCATCATCGGTATGTGCATCTTGTTCATTTGCCCCCAGCGATGGTTGCGCAGAAGGTATCGTGCAACTTTAGCATTGATAAGAATGGTCAGGTGCTGCTTGGAGAGGCACGGGATCGAAAGATCCAAATGCAATTGTAGTAGTATGTGTTGCGGCCGTGTCTTCGAGGTCGAGCTCGATTCGCCTTTGTTGTGCTAGCTTCATGATGAGCTCTTTGAGGACGAAGCATTTACCCACAGGATGGCTCACGATTCGATGGTACTTGCAGTATTTAGGATCGTTTATGCGATTCATTTCTTCAGGTCGCTTGCATTCGGGTAGCTGGATTACCTTCTTTTCTAGCAAGTCGTCTAACATTACATCCATGTCTGAGTCAGGAAAAGGGTATACCTTCTGCTCCAATTCCCTCAAGGTGCTTTTGTACCTTTCTTGGGTTCGAGGAGGCTCACTTTTCTTTATCTCCTTTGCTTTGGTTTTGGAGGAGATCTTGATAGGCGCGGAGGCGGTCTTGACGGGCGCAGTGCTGACGGTGAACGCTTCCTTGGGGGTTTTTTCCCAGTCTTGTCTACATTTTGGGAGAACACCTTATCCTTCTTGAAGTCGGTGATCGGCTCTTTCTTCCCGTGAAGGGCAATACTTAGCTCCATGTCGTGGGCACGGGTGGCTAACTCTTCAAATGTCCATGGTTTGATGCCTTGAAGGATATAGTGTAACCCCCATTGCATGCCTTGGATGCACATCTCGATCGAAGAGATCTCCGAGAGCATGTCCTTGTAGTTGAGGCTCAGATTGAGCCATCGGTTGATGTAGTCCACGACTGGCTCATCCCTCCATTGCTTCGTGCTTGTCAGCTCTAGCATGCTCACGGTGCGGCGGGTGCTGTAGAAGCGGTTGAGGAATTCCTTTTCCAATTGCTCCCAACTGTTGATGGATTCAGGCTCTAGGTCCATGTACCACTCAAAGGCATTTCCTTTCAGCGAACGTACAAACTGCTTAGCGAGGTAATCTCATTCTGTCCCCGCGTTGTTGCAAGTCTCAATGAAATGGGCGACGTGTTGCTTCGGGTTTCCCTTTCCATCGAACTGCATGAACTTTGATGGCTGATAACCCCTTGGCATCTTCAAAGCGTCAATTTTCTTGGAGTAGGGTTTTGAGTATAGTACAGAGTCATGTGAACTTCCTTTGTACTGTGCCTTGATGGTGCTGGCGATCATCTCTTGCAGTTGTTGGATAGAAAGAGATCCCATGAGTGCCGTTGCTTGGCCTGGCTCCGGCTTCACATCGATTTTCTCAATCGGAGGCTCTTCATCCTCGTCGTTTTCCTTCTTTACTGAATCATCCCCTTGCTTGATTTTCACGTCTGGCTTTACGTCTAGTTGGTTGACGAGTGCGGCGATTTGCTGGTCATTTTCTTCCACAATCCGTGTTAGCCTTGCGATCGCTTCATTTATATGAGCCAGCTGTTCATCGATTGAAGTCGCTCCAGTAGTCATGACTTGCATGGCTGAGTTACCGCTTGAGTCGGCATAAGAAAGCATGCAACCGGAGTACTTCATTGGGCTTTCCTTCCTTGGCGCCCTTAGTGAGGCCAGAGTGATCACAAGTTCGTGCCTCAGGTGCTCTTGTTCCTTCGGCGGAGTTGATGCAGGGGTGGAAGAGGCGGCAGAAAGAGCACTTGCCTTGCTTCGAGTTGTGACACCCGAAGTGACACCGTCTGCGGTGATGACGCTCTTGTTCCTTGCATTGGCTACGAGAACAACTTGAGCCTTCTTTGATGCCATTTGTGCTTTTTACGGATTCAAAGATAGAGATGAGAGGTAGAGATGGTCCCACTGGGCGTGCCAAATTTGTGAACACGAGTTTTTCCTGAAACGAAAGAGACAAGAACAACGTGCACAAAATAATATTTGTATTTGATGATTTTGGGTTACAATCTCTCTCAAATTTGATCATCTGATTCGATCTCCGTAAGGTGTTGATTTGTGGATGTACGATTGATCCAAAGGGCCGTTGGGCTTGATCTAAGGATGAACGTTCTTCAAGGGCCGTGGGCTTGATCTTGAAGGTGGATTTGAGCGGATCTTCAAGGAGCCGTTGGGGCTTGATCTTGAGGATGAGCGTTTCTTCAAGGGCCGTTGAGGCTTGATCTTGAATAACGGTGATGAACGGATCTTCAAGGACTATTGGGCTTGATCTTGAAGAACAGTGATGAACAAATCTTCAAGGGCTTTTGGGCTTTGATGTTGAAGGACGGTTTGATGTGTGGATTTGTCGACGTTGTTGATCCAAATGGCCATTGGGGCTTGATCTTGGAAGAACGATGAACGAAGAACGAAAAGGGCTTTCTTAATTCTTCGGGAACCTGGATGCTTGAGAGCTTCGGAGTTTCAGAGCTTCAGAGCTTCAAGGTGTTGGTGTAATATGAATTGGTTATGAATTCGTGTCCTAAAATGAATGCCTTGGCCTCCTATTTATAGAATTCCAAAACATGATTTTTTTGGATTTAAATAATTAGATGAAATAAATCATTTCTGCCAGGTGTTGACACGTGTCCTGTTTGATGACGTTTCCGATTTATTTTAATTTTTCGTTTAGTCACATGCTATGTGTAAAATTTATATGACACGTGAACATTGAAATTTTAATTATTGATCAACATTTATTTCACCGAAATTTCGATGTCTACAGCATCGTTAAGGGTTCTACTTGCATAATAAATAACATGGGGTAGCTTGCCAACTCTCTGTCCAAAAACTGCTCATACTGCATAATCAGAAGCATCACACATTAGTTCAAAAGGAAGACTCCAACCTGGAGCCATCATAATATGAGCAGAAGTTAAAAGATTTTTCAGAGAGTTAAAAGCATGCAAACACTCATTATTGAAATCAAAGGTGGCATCTTTAGCAAGGAGATCACATAGAGGCTTCAATATCTTAGAGAAGTCTTGAAGGAAATTTTGTGAAAAACATGTTCATTTGAATAACATCATATAGCATGCAATTAACAATTAAAGGCGGAATCATGCTTTCATGCATTCAAAAACAAAACATCTACCATGAAATTCAAAGCCTAGTAGATTGGTGAACCTTGGCTCAACTTAAAAACAACAATTTGTTAGTTGAGAAATATTTACCTTTGTAGATTCCTCTTTGCATATGCAAAGGATAATCACCCAAGAGATAGGGCCTTCATTCCTTGCTTCTTAGCTCCATGGATTTGGTTAGAAGAATAGGTTCTCCAAGTTCCCAAAATTGAGAACCTCTAAAGATTCTACACCAAGGTTGGATTGGAGAGGAAATGAGTGACCTTGAGGAAATAGAATTGCTAGACAATATCCCCCAAGGTGGTTGGCCTCTTAGAGAGAAATGGAAGCTTTGTGTTCTCACCAATTTTCTCTAAAATCAACAACTTTTGAATTTTAGGTTATAAAGTTCTTTATATAGTCACTTCTTTAAATGACCTAAAGAACCAAAAACCCTAATTCAACACTAAATGGATATGGGCTTTTGGGCCTTTGTGAATCTTTATTCATTAAGTTGTCATACAACTTAAGTCAATGGGCTTTGACGTTCGAAGCCCATTGGGCCTTAAGGTCCAAAAACTATCCCGAGGTCTTTAACGAACTTATTCGTTTGATTAATTAACATATTAATTAATCCTTGCCATAAATAATTAAACCATTTAATTCATCTCCTTTGTTTCTTCAATCTCCACCTTATTTGGTGTACGATACATTAGGTTCCTTTTAGCGAGGCAGTGGGCGATTAAAACCATTTTACATCGATTGTGAATTGAAACTTACTTTCAATTCTCCCTTTAGTGATTACACACGTTTAGGGCTTCCACAAACCATGAGTGACCCCTAGCAGCATATCATGGCTACCCAAGCTAATCAGAAGAGGTAGAGAACCTATTCAGTTTAGGATTACAAATGCAATACGGTCTTTCTCTAATCTAATACTCTTGACCACATTGTTTGGTTTGATAGTTTATTTATTCATGTCTACTATCCAATGTGATTCTTGTGCTTATATGATTACTTTGAATGTGAATTGGAACGCATTCCCAAATCTCATTCATACTCTGGCCAGAGATTTTAATCATATCATAGAGTATTCTCCCTCAAGCCAATTGAAGGTTAGAGATCCCTTGTTGCGCATTCACTTGTCTCCATGACTAAGTGGCTTAACCCCAATGATGTCGTGGACACCCCGATGGGGTGACTTTGACATAATCAAAGATCAAGGACTTAACCACAAGACAACAACTGTGATGCCTCAGGTCAAAGGACTAATTTGCATTATCCCAAACATGAGTTCTCATGTGACATGAGTATGAGAACTCCTCGTTGATCGTGTTCAGTGAACTCATTCTCTATTGAGCACCTACGTACTTGTCTTGATGTCACACACACCAATGACTCGAGACTAGTCACTCTCCCTGAGAGAAGACATAGCACGTACTGATCTTATCGGACTGTCAATGCCCAATTGGCAATCCTATGATCAGGAACGTTTAGGATGTGTCTACGAAAGAATGGTCTCATTAATCTAACTTCATTAGATTGCATTCTTCCAATCACATATTCCTTGGACTTTATCGTTTAAGCATATAACATTTATATGAGACGTCTCAAACAATAATGTTTGCCCTTTATATGTAAACTAGATTAGTTTAACATGTGAAATATCCATAAAGTATCATCATATGAATGGCTTTAGGGCACATTTCCAACAATCTCCCACTTGCACTAGAGCCAATCAGCTTGGTCATCTGTTATGATTCCTCTTCTGTAGTCATTTCCTAAATGGCTGAGTAGTAGGCCTAGGAAATGGATATCTATATGTTATCCATAGAAGCAACCTTGAGAATATCGACGTCACCATTATACATGATTCCCAATCATGTGGTTCAGTCTCTCATATGAGTTCGGATCTTGATGAGACATTGATTCCCAGGCTTGAGCTATCGCCCCATTAGTGTCGTAGTGTCAGTACACTAGTTCACTTTCTGGTTGGAACCGAATAGAGAGTTCATAAATGAACTTTCCCATCCAAACAACATTGTTGTAAACTTCTATATGGCAATATATTTTGCATTCATAATGGAACACACTAAAGTCATTACTTTAATGTTTCCATCCAAATATCTCTTTAGTCATAATAAAGAGATATCTGTTTATCTCTTCATTCATAATGAAGAAACATCCAATGATGGATTAGATTCACAATCTAATACATTTACGCTTCCATTACGTTACTCTAATTCTTCCTCATTCTTCGAGGAACCTATCCTTTAGTATTTCTTAAATACTTAAGGATTCACTTGACAGTTGCCATGGTTCTGATCCTGGGCTTGCATTGATATCGCCTTGTACCTTTCTAGGTACAACTCATATCAATGTTTTTCATACAATATGAAATATATAAATCACCTTTCTGCGTATGCATAAAGGATTCGATTTACGCATTATTTCTTTGGGAGTCAAAGGGTACGTTCCCTTTGAGAAGAGCTACCTCCTAGTCTCACTAGAGTTGTTCTTCTTATTGAAGTTTATCATCATATGAGAAACTTCCTAGCATCCTTTTGTCTATTATTAGGGCATGATATAATCCAATTATATCCTAAAATCTATCATTATAGATTTCCATCCCATGTATATAGACTATGTCTCCCATATACATTCTATCTTTATAGAATGTTTAAAGTCATAACTTTAACAATGAAGTATTCTTTTCATTTCCAAAATTAATATATCATATATATATTTAAATTTTAGGAACATGATTAACTCCCACTAATCTTTTGTAAACCTAGTAAACAAAAGATTTATTTACATCTTTATGAGAAATCAAACGATTTGACCTTTTCTCTCATAAAACGCTTATGGCTCCCACTAGCTTGCTAAGATCTATGATGGTTGGATCTCTACAACTTACATGTTTTGTGATTCATAGTTTTAGACATATATTATTAGGACTATCTTAATAATGGTTTCGGAAACCTATATTATGTCCAAACATTGAATCAACATTTAG
This sequence comes from Malus fusca, assembly GCA_035220775.1. Lineage (NCBI taxonomy): Eukaryota > Viridiplantae > Streptophyta > Magnoliopsida > Rosales > Rosaceae > Malus > Malus fusca. The sequence continues at coordinate 19,992,631 of CM069074.1, read as the reverse complement.
TTGTAGCTAGCTATCTTCGAATTAATTGAAACTAAGACTACGTCAAAAATGGTTCCTTCAAAGTCAACCATTCTCTTTGATTGTAGTCACCTTAAGCTACCAATTAGCTATGAAGGTTTCATTATTTCGGGTCAAATGGTACTTTACCATTTCCTTGAGTATATTTTGTATATACACTCAATGTAGTCATAAAGTTCAAACCATTCAACTGAGACGGTTTAAAATTCTTTTTGACTACCTTGGAGCTTGTGGTATAGGAACTAGGTTGTTATATTTGTTGATTATCATCTTGTCTCTCAAAGAACCCATTCTTTTGAGTTATATTCCTAGTTCATTTGCTCTAAGGCAAATCACATTGTAGGATTACAATGAACTACTCAACAAACAACATTTGTTGGTTGGTTTATAGAAGTGATATCCAAAGGTTAATTTAAGGATATCCACAAGATAATTTTTAAACAAATATTGCTCATTAGCACACAACCCCAAATCTTAACATGATTAAGATTTGTCTTTCTTTCCAACTACATCCTATGGAGTTATGAAAATTTGGAAGATCTCCTAATTGACAATCATATTGTTTTAGAAGTATATATCCTATATATATGGGTAATTGATAATATTCAACGAACTAAATCTTATTCAAGTTCGTTCTTCTCCTAATGGAGAAAATCATAACTTATGATGCTAATTTCCTTGATATCTTTCAAGGAAACTCATCTAAAGTGTTACCTTTCCTTGGATCAAATCTAAGGAGGTAAGTACTTTAGACGTCTTACTCATCAACTTACATTTCTTGAATTCTTTGAAACCTTTTGCAAAGTATTCGGACTTGTGTTTATTCATAATAAACTATAGTCCAACCGAGAGTGATCTTCGGTGAATGTCAAACAACATGAGTAGTATTATGTTGTGGACAAGTGCCACTAACATCTAAGTGAATTAACCTCAATAACTTTGTGATTCTTTCTTCTTTCCAAAAGAATAAAGATTCGAACATTTCGCCTCTATACAATTTTGACAAGAAGGTATTGGATCCGGATCTAACGATCCAAAGCATCCATCTATAACCAACTCGTAATTTATGTTTTAGAGGTATCACAACTCAGTTGGGATTAGTCACTACCTTGCAACCTTTTGGGTTTTAAGCATCATTATATTCTAAACAGTTAACGCTACCATATCATCTCTACTATAGAGACAATCAATTAGATTACTATAATCCAATCAGTGATTAATAAAGAACAATGTTTTGTCAAACAAAACATTCATCCATCTCTACTATAGTGACGGAATTAAGTTCCTTAAAATTGGAATGTAAAGACAATCTTTGGTTTTTCCAATTTCTTTGGTAGTTCGTATGAGGAAGTTAGTACCATCTGCTTTCGCAGAGATCTATATTTTATTCACGTTCCGAATGTGAAATACTTTCTCTTCTCTCATTAATCTTCTACTTCTTATTAGCCACACTTTTACAACGATTGTAAAACATTGTTACTAATACGGAATCAAGTATTCAAGTAGAAGAACCAACTGTTTTGAACTTTTCAAGAACAATTTACAACACCTTCGAAAGGTGTGTTCTTGACATTTGCAAGACATTTCTTGCAAATACCCCTTCCAATGTCCATCCTTTCATAAAGAAAGTTTGTTCCCTTGGAGTTAATTTTATCTTCTTCATTTGACTTCTCCTTTGACTACAATAGTCATGGTCTCTAAACTCCCACTATCTCTCTTGAAACCTTTTTCAATTGTGTTATACACATCAAACATTTTGGAGAGTGTGTGGTTATTGTTCACTACATAGTTTACAATAAACTTAGTGAACCATTAGGATAGGGACATAAAGGTGAAGTCCTAGCTTAGTTTCCGTCTCGTTAAGTGGTTTATCACTTCAACACTCAATGATTCAAAATCATCATAAGTCCATGTTGATGGACTATTTTTGTCAACCAACCATTATGTTCTAAACATAATTACAAACTTTCAAGAGTTGTTCAAGGCAACTCTTATTTCTTCATAAGTTCCTTTGTTCATATAACGAAGGAATAAGCATTGGTTGTTTGTGTTGTCCTCTTCATGATAGACATTTCTAACATGTTCTTCCAATGATACATTATCAATAGGAAGATTGTGAGGATGAGACTTCTTAGGTACATGCACAATCCATTTAAGACAATCTTTGGGATTGTGTTACCAAGTCCGGAAACTAAAAGATTCTGCTTTTCTTTGTCAAGTTTTGGATAGCGTTTGCAAATATATTGGTAAACAAATACATAACGAATATAAATTGATTGATTTTAAGCCATTTGATTTGGGTCTTTAAATCAAATAGCACCACCCACTATTTTTGGCAAATTCCATATCCCTCATTGGAATTCGAGAGTTTTGGAGGAAACTCTTAGTAGGTTATGGGAGACTCACTATTACCAAGCCCACCTCACAATGATATGATGTTGGCTAGCATTAATAATAATGAGAGAGTACGCTTACTCATTTGCAACTAATGCAAGTACCCATCAATTTGGCCTCTAGAGAATGTTGCCTCACGATGATACGATGTTGGCGCCATTGCACTTAGTTAAGTCATTCCCACCATGCTTAGTTTGTGAAGGGGTTCAAGAATAGCCTCACGATGATACGATGTCGGCCATCCTCGTTGCCTACACTAACCTCATCAAGTATGTATATAGACTCCTCCTGAGTATAAGCATGCACTTTGTACTCCCCCATGATAGGGTGAAGCCGGTGTACAAGTCATAAACGATTGGAGCCTACCACGGTGGAAGGCCACGAAAGAGTGTTCTAAGCACTCTCACGCTTTTCAACTTAATAATGGTTTGGTTGAGGGTTTTAGGTCTCATCACATATAAGTATTCATTTTAATCTACATTAAAACAATTTTGGTCCTATTACAACTATTGGTCCATTTGTTTTTAGTTGTATATAATACTCCCACTATGCTTATAAAACGGTTTTTTTAAAGCAAGAGTATATGATACTACTAACATAAGGTTTGCATTCATTTGATGCACTATATAGTTGCCTTAGGGCCTTAGGATGACTATGAACCTTTGTTTAGATTCAACACGAGCCTAGTGTTGAATCTCGGACTAGGGATGGAGATTGATTTTAGTTACGCGTTTAATCACATTAAGGCGTGTTGTTCCTAGGGGCGTTGGACCCAACTACTTCATTTTCATGCATATCAAATAAAGCAAGAAAGAAGTACTTCAAAGTAAAAGAGAGCTTATGCTCTTTACAACATTTGCATAAAACAAATTACTTTAAAGTAAAGAAGAGCTTATGCTCTTTTACAACATTTGATCAAATCAAATTACAACCAAAATTAATCTACACATTCCCATGGTTCAAACAAATTTGAAACGGCCTTTCACATAGCTCAATTATCGTAGGCTTAGGTTCATAATCACCCTTTAATTAATTAACATTTTAACTAATTAAATTGAATGCAACATTTTCATTTGGTTTTTGTATCCATAAAATTGATTTAAATGGAGCTAAATGAAATGAAAATCCAATTCTCATTTAAAGAGACAAAACAATTTTTGTTTCCTACTTAATTTGGGCCATCATGCAATAACCACAACTTTTTGGTCTTTAACGTAAAAACGTAAACTTTTGGGCCAAAGTGCAAATACACAAAAGTATCAAAACTTTATGTAATTGAATAAAAGACCCAAAAATACCCTATTTAATTAGGGTGGCCGGCCATGATAGAAAAAATATGATTTTTACAAAGTTTTTGTAAGTGGGTTTTATTAGGTGAGGTAAAGATGAAATATTTTTGAATTTATGTTAAACTTTTAAAAAAGTTTGTCTACCATTATAACCATTAATTGAATTTATGTCAAACTTTTAAAAAAGTTTGTCTACCATTAAAACCATTAATAATACTTTACAAATAATCATCACCCACTAAAATCACCCACTAAAATTAAACCAAAACTTTATGTAAAAACATAAAACATTTTGAATCAAAACTTCAAAACTTTTTGTTCTTGGCAAGAACTTCAAGAACATTGAAGAACACTCATGAAAACTCATAATAGCTCCATGAATGTTTTCACTCACCAAAACTCAAATTTTCATCACTCAAAAGAGGGTTAACATCCTAGGGTACTTAGGGGTTCCAAAAGTCACTTTAAAACCATTTTAACAAGACAAACATGAACCCAAAAAATCACCCTTTGGATTTGGCCGAATTTCCCAAAAAACATGGCACCAAATTTTAGCTCCAAAATTCATGCTCATATGAACTACATCTACAACATTTGATATGGCAAATTTTCTAACAAAATTTACATTCAAAGAAACAAGAATAAAGCTTGTAACATATTACAACTTTTAAATCAAAAACTATGAACTACAAAACCCAAAATGATTCACCAACTACTAGACCTAGGCTCTGATACCACTTGAAGGAAATTTTGTGAAAAACATGTTCATTTGAATAACATCATATAGCATGCAATTAACAATTAAAGGCGGAATCATGCTTTCATGCATTCAAAAACAAAACATCTACCATGAAATTCAAAGCCTAGTAGATTGGTGAACCTTGACTCAACTTAAAAACAACAATTTGTTAGTTGAGAAATATTTACCTTTGTAGATTCCTCTTTGCATATGCAAAGGATAATCACCCAAGAGATAGGGCCTTCATTCCTTGCTTCTTAGCTCCATGGATTTGGTTAGAAGAATAGGTTCTCCAAGTTCCCAAAATTGAGAACCTCTAAAGATTCTACACCAAGGTTGGATTGGAGAGGAAATGAGTGACCTTGAGGAAATAGAATTGCTAGACAATATCCCCCAAGGTGGTTGGCCTCTTAGAGAGAAATGGAAGCTTTGTGTTCTCACCAATTTTCTCTAAAATCAACAACTTTTGAATTTTAGGTTATAAAGTTCTTTATATAGTCACTTCTTTAAATGACCTAAAGAACCAAAAACCCTAATTCAACACTAAATGGATATGGGCTTTTGGGCCTTTGTGAATCTTTATTCATTAAGTTGTCATACAACTTAAGTCAATGGGCTTTGACGTTCGAAGCCCATTGGGCCTTAAGGTCCAAAAACTATCCCGAGGTCTTTAACGAACTTAGTCGTTTGATTAATTAACATATTAATTAATCCTTGCCATAAATAATTAAACCATTTAATTCATCTCCTTTGTTTCTTCAATCTCCACCTTATTTGGTGTACGATACATTAGGTTCCTTTTAGCGAGGCAGTGGGCGATTAAAACCATTTTACATCGATTGTGAATTGAAACTTACTTTCAATTCTCCCTTTAGTGATTACACACGTTTAGGGCTTCCACAAACCATGAGTGACCCCTAGCAGCATATCATGGCTACCCAAGCTAATCAGAAGAGGTAGAGAACCTATTCAGTTTAGGATTACAAATGCAATACGGTCTTTCTCTAATCTAATACTCTTGACCACATTGTTTGGTTTGATAGTTTATTTATTCATGTCTACTATCCAATGTGATTCTTGTGCTTATATGATTACTTTGAATGTGAATTGGAACGCATTCCCAAATCTCATTCATACTCTGGCCAGAGATTTTAATCATATCATAGAGTATTCTCCCTCAAGCCAATTGAAGGTTAGAGATCCCTTGTTGCGCATTCACTTGTCTCCATGACTAAGTGGCTTAACCCCAATGATGTCGTGGACACCCCGATGGGGTGACTTTGACATAATCAAAGATCAAGGACTTAACCACAAGACAACAACTGTGATGCCTCAGGTCAAAGGACTAATTTGCATTATCCCAAACATGAGTTCTCATGTGACATGAGTATGAGAACTCCTCGTTGATCGTGTTCAGTGAACTCATTCTCTATTGAGCACCTACGTACTTGTCTTGATGTCACACACACCAATGACTCGAGACTAGTCACTCTCCCTGAGAGAAGACATAGCACGTACTGATCTTATCGGACTGTCAATGCCCAATTGGCAATCCTATGATCAGGAACGTTTAGGATGTGTCTACGAAAGAATGGTCTCATTAATCTAACTTCATTAGATTGCATTCTTCCAATCACATATTCCTTGGACTTTATCGTTTAAGCATATAACATTTATATGAGACGTCTCAAACAATAATGTTTGCCCTTTATATGTAAACTAGATTAGTTTAACATGTGAAATATCCGTAAAGTATCATCATATGAATGGCTTTAGGGCACATTTCCAACAAGTCTTTGATAAATCGGCGATAGAAGCCAGCATGCCCCAAGAAAGATCTAATTGCTTTGACCGAAGTCAGCGGTGGAAGCTTAGCAATCAAATCAGTTTTCACTTTATCCACTTCAATACCTCTACTGGAAACCACATGTCCCAATACTATGCCTTGTTGAACCATGAAATGGCATTTCTCCCAATTCAAGACCAAATTGGTCTCCTAACATCTTTCCAGAACCTGAGATAAGTGATCGAGGCAATCATCAAATGAAGAACCAAATAATGAAAAGTCATCCATGAATACCTCGATAAATCTCTTCACCATATCAGAAACGATGGCCATCATGCATATCTGAAAAGTTGCATAACCCAAACGACATTCTCCTGTAAGCAAAAGTGCCAAAAGGGTAAGTGAAGGTGGTCTTTTCTTGATCATCTGGAGCAATATGAATTTGATTGTACCCGAAGTAACCATCTAGAAAGCAATATTGACTATGCCCTGCCAACCTCTCCAACATCTGATCAATGAAAGGCATGGGAAAGTGATCCTTGCGTGTTGAATTGTTCAGCTTCCGGTAATCAGTACAAACTCGCCACTCGGTTGTCAACCTCATAGGAATCAACTCATTGTTCTCATTCTCTACCACTATTATACCACTTCTCTTTGGTACCACCAGAATTGCACTCACCTATTTTGAATTGGAAATAGGATAGATAATCCCAACCTCAAGTAATTTGAGAACTTCTTTTCTTACCACTTCTTTCATATTCAGATTCAGCCTTCTTTGATGATCTCTAGTTGGCTTAGCATAATCTTCAAGAAAGATGCAATGCATACACATAGAAGGGCTAATACCTTTTATATCTACTATAGTCCAACCTAAAGTCGTCTTGTACTCTCTCAACACCCTCAAAAGCTTTTCTTCTTCTACCTTAGTCAACTTAGAAGCAATAATAACTGGCAATGTTTCTGATTCACCAAGGTAGGCATACTTCAAGTGTTCAAGTAGTTGCTTGAGTTCCAACTTTGGAGGTTTCTTGACTGACGAAACAAGATTGTTGAAAATGAGAGGAAGTTCCTCAAAAACATGGTGACCTCAAGCATGATTACCTGGAACTCAGTGCATACTCTTAACCTCAACAATTGCCAGTAATGCATCAAGTGCAACTTGCATTTCATAAAGTTCACTTTCCGATTCATACTCATCACAATTTTTAGTAAGACATGTCTTCAATGCATCTGAGGAACTAGGAAGATTGAACAATTTTTGTACCTCGTGATCATTGGTGTCTACTAAAAAAACAATCATATACCTTCATCGGTTGCTTCATGGCATCAATAATTTTGAATTCGATTGTCTCCCCTAAGACTATCATTGTTAAGAGACCTTCTTTGACATCGATCTTAGTCCCAGATTTAGCCATGAATGGCCTTCCTAAAATAACCAGAATCTCTTTCTCAGGTATCGGAACAACTTCCATATCAAGCACAATAAAATCCGCCAATAGGAAGAAGTGTCCAACTTGAACAAGAACATCTTCCAGAATTCTCCTTGGATACTTTACTGATCGGTCTGCGAGTTGTAAAACTACAGAAGTTGGTTGAAGCTCTCCCAAACCTAGTTGTTCATACAATGAAAAAGCCATCAGATTCACACTAGCCCCCAAATCATGGAGGGCTTTTTTAAACATATGATTACCACCAGTACAAGAGATAGTAAAACTCCCTGGAGCTTTATTTTCGGTGGAAGCTTCCTTTGTAGTATTGCACTGACTTCTTCAGACAAAATCACTTTCTCATCTTCCTTGAATTTCCTCTTGTAAGTGCATAAATCCTTCAAGAACTTTGCATAAGAAGGAATTTGCTTGATTGCATCAAGGAGAGGAATGTTGATCTCCACCTTCTTGAATTGTTCAAGGATGTCTAACATGTGCTTGTTCTTTTTCAAAGTAACTAGCCTTGGAGGATATGGAACTAGAGACTTGTAAACTTTTTCAACAACTTTCGGAGTGTTCGAAGTGGTTTTGGCATTTGTAGAATCCTCTTCAGGCTTAGAGTGCAATTTTGGAACAACTGGTGATGTATAATCTACTTTTAAACTTTCAAGTTCAGTATCCTTTTGACAAGTTTCTTGCCCAATGATCTTACCGATCCTCAAAGTTACTGCTTTGGCATGCTCAAATTGTTGATCCCTTGGATTGGGCTCAACTTGGCTTGGAAATTTTCCACTCTCATGGGTGTTCATAGACTAAGCAATTTGCCTAACTTAACCCTTCAAAGATTTCAAGGCTACCTCCATAGTGTTCTGTCGAGTTGTCATGGAGGTCATATTCTGATTGAAATTATTAAGTGTAGTCAAAACCTTATTGTTTGCATCATCAATTCTCTGCATGAATCCTTGCATCATAACTTCAAGTGAAGATGAAGTAGAGTCTGGCTTTGTAGGAACCATTTGCATGTTCCCCTGGTAAGGTCTCAGCTATATTTTACCCTGATTTATGTTCTTTTTACCATTCCAAGCAAAGTTCGGATGCTTTCTCCACCCTTGATTATAGGTGTTAGAGAACGGATCATTCTTCAGTTTCCCTTGATATACTTGGAGCTAATTGGCTTCATCGAACGTTTTCTCAGAATAATATTGAGGACATGCTTCAGTGACATGATCAAACTGAGAACAAATAGAACATACTGACTGCACTTGAAAATTTCCTTGATTTATTGGAGACTGATTTTGATATTGTTGACTCACCATGCTCAACAAATTAGCCATTTTTTTCCCAAGTGTCTCAACCTTGGCTTCTAACCCGGTATCTGAATTGATCTCATACATTTCAGCCTTCTTCATTGGTGCTTTAGTCTTTTTTTTTCCTCTCTGAGCTGATTGAGTAGCTAAAGTCTCAAATAAGGTTATAGCATCCGGATAGGGCTTCATCATCAGGCCATCTCCACTTTGGTTATCCATTCGCTCTTTGTCACTCTTAGTAAGTCCATTATAGAAGAACTTAATTTGTAACCAATCTACAAAACTGTGGTGAAGGCACCTACTCAGAAGCTTTTGATAGCGTTCCCATGCTTCAAAAAATGGCTCATCTTCCTCTTGTGAAAATTACATGATTTCTTGCCTCAAAGCATCTATTTTAATCTCTAGAAAGAACTTCAAAAGAAAAGCATATGTGAGCTCAGTGAAACTTCGGATTGTTCTTGGTTTCAAATTATGCAACCAATCTTTGGCTTTGTCCCATAGTGAATAAGTAAACGATCTCATCCTGATTTGATCTTGATCTATGGTTAGATGAGTAATTGTGCTTGTAGCTTCAACATAAAGCTTGAGATGATCAAAGGGATCCTCTTGAGTCAACCCATGAAAATTAGGCATCAACGACAACGTGGAAGCATTCAACTGCATACTCGGAGGAGCACCATTTGGAAGAACTAAGCACTGAGGTTCGTTAGTGAAATAGGGAACCGAATTAGCCACCATGGGTTGAGGTCTTTCCTTTTCCTCTTCCATGTATTGCGTTTCTTTTTTCCTTCTTAGATTTCGCAAAATACGTTCGATCTCTGGGTCAAAAGGAACTCGCAAAAGGCTTCTTAAACGCCTTCCGTTCATATACCAAAGGGCAAGGACCTGAGATACGGAGAAAAAAAAAATACAAATCAGAAAACAAACTAATATATATAACAAAGGGTTAAACAATTAGTACTTGAATCAAAGGCAACCGTTCCCCGGGAACAGCGCCATAAACTTGATGCGTAAATTAAAGCAACCTAAAATAGATTAATTCTAATCACATTTATCTACAAGTGCATGGTTTGTCGATGGTATAGAAGTGCAAGTACGGAGTCGAATCCCACAAGGAACGGTGATTTAATTCGATAACTAACCACTTAACGCAAAAATGAAATTGAAAATATTATTGAGCAAGAAAATTAAGGAAATATTGGTTGTGAAGATTAATACTAAAAGATAAAATTGCTGAAAGTTTAAGAAAATAAATAAACCAATAACAATAAAACTTAAGAACAAACAAGACGTTAAAGGCTAAGGCATCCAATTTCACCAATAACAATCCTATTCTGATTCTTAGCTATCAACTATCCAATTAACAACTCCTATGTTGATGATTAAGTTTCCCAACTCTATAATCCGATCATGATGTACGCATCAAATTATATTCTTCAAAGAAGCAACCTAACATGGTGTATGCCTAGATTTCACAACTTGAAGTTCCCTAAGTACAATGGAAACTTTTATACAACCACACAAAACCTAGAACATGGTGTATGCTTCTAGTAAATTGTGATCTCAAATTCATGATTTGAACAAGAACATAACATGGGTGTATGCCTATGAACCTACAACGAACACTTATTAATTCATCCAAGTGATGGCCAATCGTCAAGAATGAAAGAACAATCGAATTAAGCCCAAATTTTGAGATTCAACATAACATAAATTGTCTTGGATAATCAAATAGCTAAAAACACAAAATATTTTTGTATGGCTACATTCCTTAGCAAAAGAATTTAGAAACACATAGTCATGGAAAACAAAATTAAAGATAAGAAAAGCATGAGAAACCCTTGAACCGAAGGAGATTTTTGCGCTCCATAAGCTCCTGAACTCTTGCATGCCTTCTTCCCCCTCTTTTGCATTTTTTTTCTGCCGCCATTCAAGTCTCCAGCCGTTTTCCCTTTTTATTCCCCTATTCCCAGCAACAGCTGCTTGGGCACGTGTCCATTTTAGTGGAAGTCGATTGAACGATAGCTTTTCCCTTGTTCTTGAAGTTTGGGCCCTTAGGGGCAAGGGGTTGGCACTTCTGGGTCAAATTTCCTCCCTTGGGTAGGCCTTGGCTTTATTGACCTTGGGCCCATGGTTGGGCTTGTCCCTCATTGCCACCGCCACGACAATTTTTTCGTCATTTGTGGCTTCTAAAATTGGTTGTATACGCTTCAGGCGCAACGTTTGAGCCAGTGGGTCGAGTTTGATGATTCTTCATCAAAAGATGGTTCTGCTTTTCAGCGAGAAGTAAAACAAAGATCAAATCTGAAAATTTGGTGAACTTTTGTGCCCTATATTGTTGTTGCAGGACAATATTGGTGGCATGGAAGGTCGAATAAGTCTTATCTACGAGATATGCCTCTAATAAGTCCATTTTACATAACTTAAGCAGTGCTCGAATTCTACAAACTTCAGAGTTGTATTCATTCATAGACTTATAGTCTTGGAAGCGTAGATGCTGCCAGTCATGTCTTGGTTCAGGCAAGTAAATGTCTTTATAGTGATCGAAATGGTCGACTAGAGCAAGCCAAATGGTGCGTGGGTCTTCCTCAGTGAGGTACTCGGTATGCAGTGCACTATGGATATGTCTTCAAATAAAGATCATTGCAGTAGCCTTCTCAGCTTCATCGATGGGTTTGTCGTCAGTAGGTGCCTCGATGGTGGCTCTAATACACTTTGTAGTAAGATGGAGCTTCACGTCTTGAACCCACTTCAGGTAATTTCTTCTAGATACTTCCAAAGCGGCGAAATCGAGCTTGTTCGAGTTTGACATGCCCTTAAAATGGAGGGTACAACAAAACGTGGATAGTCATATTGTAATCCATAGACATACATTGTAGAACATTTAGGTTCTATAGACATGTATTGGTTTAATTTAAGCATATGAAAGCTATAGGTTTCATGTGGTAAGTTTTGAATGAAAACTTCGGGTTTCAAAGGCACTAAATATGAAACTACAAGTTCAATTTAGTTTTATGAACAATTAGTTCCTAAAGAAGAGGTTCATGTAAGAACACAAAATGCAATATGCTGATTTAAGTGTAGTGGATTTGAGTTGCTTCGAGAACTCAAGTGTGAGAGCTTTGGGACTATGAAAGGATGTCAACGGTTCAAAGTATAAAAATAAATTATTGAATTGTTAGTGTCCAAAAGAGATCTTCAGGTCAATAATTTTGGATTAATTATCAGATTAATGGACTGCAGGTCACTTTTAATTAATTTAATAGATCGGGACCAAACAGGGTCGATTGTGGAAGCAAAATAATGACAAACGAGTCATATTAGCTTCGGTTAGTGATAAACCAATTGATAATTAAATTAGAATTAATTACTGTAAACCAAAGTACCCCAAAAAATTTTTGGCCATGATTTATAACGCGGGGATGCCAAAAATTGGCATTAGGTCGAAAAAATATTGCGATAATAGGCCCTGCAGTTCGGCTGTAGGCTTATTGGGTCAAGGGAGGGCTGCAGGCTTCTGGGCCATGTGGTCTGGGGAGCCTAGCAGCAAAACCTGCTAGCTTTGGGCCTAAAAACCATGCACGGGTGCAGGCCCAACGTGTGTTGGCCTGTGGGTTGGTGTGGGGAAGCCCAGTGGAAGCTGGGTTTCGGGTTGGGGCGAATCAAGCCCAGCAGGGGGACTTCAGGCCCATGTAAGCCTACCAGGTCGAAGGCCTGGCTCCTGATTAACAGAAAACAAATAAAAGCCTTTAAATTTTGTAGAAAATAGCCTCATCCTACGATCCTTCAGTTCCTTAGCTTCTGGCAAGAGCATCCTGATAACGTGCTGTAGACCTATTTCACTGAACTATATTTAGGACTAGAGAGGGAGAGAGGTCGGGGGCAAGAGAGAGAGAAGAAAGAGATTTAATTGTGAGGTTTATGTTGAATCACCCCCATTGTGCCTTTATTTATAGTATTATGATAGGTTAAATCTTTACCCTTTTAGGATTACAACTCTAATAGGATATTAACTACTAAGGGGAATATTCAAAGATATTCCTAGATACACTAGGATTTACACAATCACATTCCTATTCTAAATATGACTGCAACAATTTTTATATAAATAAGACATTTTTTTCAAGAAGGCCATATGCATAACCCCCCCTATTTTTCTTCACTTCTGTCCTCCAACTTTGTTGTTTTATGACTTCTATCCCCCTACTTTATTTTCTCCATTCTTTATAAGTATATTATGCATTATGTACACTTTAGTTTTAGTTTAAGATGTACACTTTGGCCTTGGTCTGAGGCTTTCTATCTTTTGATTTATATTTATATGTACACTTTCTATCTTGGTCATAAATCTTGTAGATCTAGTAGTGGGAACTCAAATTTGCGTGAATTTGTGGTTGAAATATATGTTTGGCATTGGAAGTAGAAAATTAGAAAATATATATAATTTTGGTTAGAACCATAAACCGGCATGAATCAAAGTAGAATCGTCATGAACCAAACTGTACAGTTTTAGTAAAAATTTAAGCAGAACCGCACTGAAAATGTGAACATGAGACTCTTATATGAACAATTTGAAACTTAGTGGTCCATTTTTAAATCACTTCAAACCTGTAAAATGTTGTTAGATCTTTTGTTTTTTTTAATCACTGATGCGATGAAAGTTTAAGCACTCAAATTAAACCCTCTTGTTGTCAAATTGTAGTAAAAATGCAAGTAGGGATCGTTCTAAACCGGGGATTAGGAGGGCTTGCTAAAACCTCTAAACTAACTCAAAAACATAAAAACAACGTTAAAAACGTTTGAATAGACTCAAAGGACTCAAAACAGATTCTAAAGACGCAAAACAACTTAAAAACACTAATGAAATAGAAATTTAACACTTTGAAACAACAAAGTAAAAGGGGGATTTTGGTTTTGACGAATTCGAAACAAACAAACAACTTATAAAATTAGGCAGATTGTAAAGCGAATTTAAGAAATGAGATGATGGATGGATTAGTTAGAAGTCCGTTCTTCACACATGACACATTTGTACATGAATTGATTTCCAATTGCTTTTCAATAAACTATGATGCTCAACACCCCAGATTAACCGTGATGCACAAATTAACCCTTAGATTTTCCTTTACTCATTGAGTTGGATGAATGCATGCAACAACCCAAATCATTATCTAAAAGTCCCCTATATGAATGCATAATAGAGATACAATCAGAGATCATTACTTTCAATGAAAATCATAAGTGTTGACGAGGCAATTATAACTATGAATGCATGATACATTTGCCAAGAATTCAATTAACGCGATTGTGATAAACAACCTTCACTACTCATGAATATAAACTTGTAACGATTAGGTGAAACTCATTTATATTCTAGCATCTAATTCATGCATGAAAACTAAGTATGCATCCTTAATAAACATACAAGAATCAGTTATGAATAAAATAGATAATTGAATTGCAATCACAACTTATCAAATCACAATTGGAAGAAATCAATTCATATCTCAAGCATGTTCATGGCTTCAAACTTCCCCCTAACTAAATAGGGGTTTATCCACTCATAATTGCAACAAAATTAGAAAATAACAAAGTAGACATTGAAAGCAAGAACGAAGTACACCTAAAACGCTCCAAAGTTCCAAGCTTGAAACGCCAAGGACCTTTGTTTTCACTTGTTGCAGCACAAGTGTCTAGGTGAAGGAAATTTTGTGAAAAACATGTTCATTTAAGCAACATCTATAGCATGCAATTACCAAATTAAAGGCGGAATCATGCTTGTATGCACTCAAAACAAAACATTACCCATGAAATTCAAAGCCTAGTAGTTAGGTGAACCAAGACTCAACTCAAAACAAAGTGAGTTGAGAAATTTATACCTTTGTTGATTCCTCTTTGCATAAGCAAAGGATAATCACCCAAGAGATAGGGCCTTCATTCCTTGCTTCTTAGCTCCATGGATTTGGATGGAAGAATTGGTTTCTCCAAGTTCTCAAAGTTGAGAACCTCTAAGTCTCCACACCAAGGAAAGATTGATGAAGAAATGAGTGACCTAGAGGAAGTAAGATTGATAGCTATGTTCCTCTAGGGTGGCCGGCCTCTTAGAGAGCAAAGAGAGCTTTTGTTCTCATCTTTTCTCCCAAAAGAAACCCTAATGAAGAAAAGGCTATAAAGTCATATTTATACCTTTGTTCATTGGAGTGGCAAACTTGTAATTAAGTCCAAAACCCACTCCTTTATCAAGATGGCCGGCCATAGGGTGTTATTGGGCTATTTGGGCCTTTGTGAATATTTAGTCATTAAGTTGTCATACAACTTAAGTCAATGGGCTTGACGTTCGAAACCCATTGGGCCTTAAGGCCCAAAACCAACCCGAGGTCTTTAACGAACTTTATTCGTTTGATTAATTAACATATTAATTAATCCTTGCCATAAATAATTAAACCATTTAATTATCCTTACTCATCTCCGTTGTTTCTTCAATCTCTGCCTTACACGGTGTACGATCCATGAGGTTCCTTTTAGCGAGGCAGTGGGCGATTAGAACTCTTTCAAATCGATTGTGAATTGAAACTTACTTTCAATTCTCCCTTTAGTGATTATACACGCTTAGGGCTTCCACAAACCATGAGTGACACCTAGCAGTATGTCATGGTTACCCAAGCTAATCAGAAGAGGTGGATAACCTATTCAGTTTAGGATTACAATGCAATACGGTCTTTCTCTAATACAATACTCTTGACCACATTGTTTGGTTTGATAGTTTAATCATGTCTACTATCCAACGTGATTCATTTACCTATATGATTACCTTAAATGTGATTTGGAACGACTTCCTAAATCTCATTCATACTCTGGCCAGAGATTCTTAATCATATCATAGAGTATTCTCCCTCAAACGGTTTGAAGGTTAGAGATCCCTTGTTGCGCATTTACTTACCTCCATGGCTAAGTGGCTTAACCCCAACTATGCCGTGGACACCCTCTGACGGAGTGACTTTGACATAGTCAAAGATCAAGGACCTAACCACAAGACAACTATGATGCCTCAGGTCAAATGACTACTTTGCATTATCCCAACCATGAGTTCTCATGTGACATGAGTATGAGAACTCGTTGTTGATCGTGTTCAGTGGACTCATTCTCTATTGAGCACCTACATGCTTGTCTTGGTGTCAATCACACCAATGACTCGAGACTAGTCACTCTCCCTAAGAGAAGACATAGCATGTACTGATCTTAACGGACTGTCAATGCCCAATTGGCAATCCTATGATCAGGAACATTTAGGATATGTATACGAAAGAGAATGGTCTCATAAATCTAACTTGTTTAAATTACATTCTCCTAATTACATATTCCTTGGACTTATCGTTTAAGCATATAACATTTATATAAGACGGCTTAAAACAATAATCTTTGCCCTTGATATTAAACTAGATTAGTTTAACATGTGAAATGTCCGTAAAGTATCATCATATGATTGGTTTTAGGGCACATTTCCAACACTAGGATGTGTATGGATATATGGAAAGGTTAGGAATGTATTTAGGATTGGTGAATGTCTCGGCCAAGGGAAGGAAAATATATGGAATTGTGTTTGATTTTTGGTTGGATGAGTGCCATGGCAAGGAATGAAAGTGTAAGTGTATGGAGTTATGAGATGTGAAATGTAGTGTCTTTGGATGATGGCTCCCCAGTTATGGTGAAGGGTGGATGTATTTATAGTCTAGGGAGAGGAGTGTATGGAGTTGTGGTAATGAGTGGATGTAATGGGTGTAGTGGGTGAGTGTTGTGGTAATGAGTGGATGTAATGGGTGTAGTGGGTGAGTGTTGTGGTAATGAGTGGATGTAATGGGTATAGTATAATGAGTGGATGTAATGGGTGTAGTGGGTGAATGTTGTGGTAATGAGTGGATGTAATGGGTGTAGTGGGTGATGGGTGTAGTGGGTGAATGTTGTGGTAATGAGTGGATGGATGTTGTGGTAATGAGTGGATGTAATGGGTGTAGTGAGTGTTGTGGTAATGAGTGGATGTAATGGGTGTAGTGGATGAATGTTGTGGTAATGAGTGTCTTTGCATGTGTGTGTTCCTCTTTGCATTTGCACACACATGCTCTTCACCATTTAAGCCAAAAATCAACACATTTGCACACACACATGCTAATTTCTAGCCTTCTAATCTTCAAAAACGTCCATCCTCATGTCTCCATGTGCATGCAATCCAATCTTGGCCCAAAAATGCTTCAAAATGCTCCAAAATGCTCTTTCTTGCCAACTTTGTTATTAGGACCTACAAACACACGAAAATAGCTTAAAATACATAATTAACTAAGACATAACAACATAAATGCACAAGAACAAGCTAACTAAGTCGCATAAATATGCTCCTATCAAATTCCCCCACACTTAGCTTTTGCTAGTCCTCGAGCAAAACAAAACGAATCAAAACAAACAAAACACAACCTAGCCTTCCAACATTTGCCTCAGGGATTTTTAATGAAACATGACATGCCAAAGATCATCACTTACATAGATTTAAGCAATCATTACCCTCGAGCATACTTAATCATAATTAGCGTTCACTAGTTCACATTTAATCAATTAAAACAACATTTTGAATGTAGTAACATGCCTTAGAGAATTCCCTCAATTTCTTACTAGATACTGTCTATTTTCACGCACATTTTCTAACTACACACCCTACACTAGTTATATGTGAGAAGATTGATGTAAACATGAAAGACTAGTACTCACATATGTTACAACAAAGAAAGCAATTTTTGGAGTTAATAAGCATGTTTAAATATGATCTCATGAATGGAATGCTACTACTTAGATGCGAGAACCAGTGACACCATATGCTCATACCAATTTCGAACTCCACAAATTGAAACACACAACACTCAAGATGAAGTTATGGGTTGTAATGGGGCTTGGGGGTAATGGCTAACAAAGAAAGGATAGGGATAACAAACGTTCTTCAAGCGATAGCAAGCAAAGTAATGAAATCGACACTTGGAATTCACTTTAGAATGCAAAAATCAACTTTAAACACAAAGGGAAGATTCATGCAACACTTAGGGTCGAATTCAATGCCTTGGACCCTTTCTTCAACAATCAACACTTTAGAGCTCTTTCTCATATATTTTTCAACTCTTTTTCACTCTTTTCACAACTTTTCTTTTTCTTTTTTTTTTCTTTTCTACCCGTGCCTTATTACGGATTTTGGCACACACACACACACAAGAATCACTTCCCCCACACTTGGTTTATGTAATACATTGATAAAAAAGGAGTTCATTGTAAGTTATGCTTTACTATGCTTCAAGAACAAGGGTATGGATGGTCCTAAAACTAGGCTAGGTAAGGATAGTGTGGGTTAACAAAGAACATAGGCTACACAAGGCTCAACAGGGTTAAACTTAAACATATAATGAAGTAGGATACACGACAATTTGGCTTTGGTGGTGGTCACTACACAACTTCATCTTGAATATGTGTTATGCAAATCAATAGCATGCTTTGAATGAAATGGCCATGAGTTCTAGCATTTGGAACTAAATGATGAAACGCCTTCTAAGTAGAAACCAAGCAAAGAATAATGAGATCATGCAACGACTTTAGAAAACAACAATGCACAGATTATTAACTCTCCAAATAAACGTTTTAGGCTCAAGTCTCACAAGGTTGTAGAGTTACTTTGAGTTCCTTCCTTCAAGCATGTTACAAAAACAGATTTTTTTCCTTTATGATTGCATGTGAATTTATAAATTATAACCACAACCAAGCATAAACCAAACTTCCATCCATGTTTATAACTCTCTTTAACAGTCATGCAATTAAAAACCAATTCCTCATCACTGTGTTGGAAGGTATCCTAAGACACAAATAAACACACAAAAGCAACTTTTTTTTTATTTTTCAAAACAATTTTTCAAATTTTTATGAGATTTTCGGATTTTTATGTCAAAACACACTAGAACACTCCAAAACAGCATAAAAACACTTAAAAATAGCAAGGAACAACACTATAAGTAATGGGTGATAAACTCCCACGAATTTCATGCAAAACAACTTGGTTACCCCACACACTTAAATCAAACATTGTCCTCAATGTTTCAGGCATAAACTCACACAAAAACAAGCAAACAAACAAACAACTAATAAACATGACAAGTATGGCAAAGTAAAAACCAGACAGAGTAGAGTTTAAGAACACAAATCTAGTTATGGAGAGATGATCTTGTTGACTTTCCACAGCTTTGATCTCGAACTGGGCTAGGGAACTTCTTAGCAAGGAAAATGAGACTTGATTGGTGGTGGTGATTTGATGGCCTTGTACGACGAGGCTTTGCTCTTTGGCGACTGATGCGTCCATATGTTGTTGAAGCTTCTCGAGCTCTTGGTTTCAACTCAGACTCCTTCTGCTGGGTTGATTGAGTCTGCATGCAGCATTCTTCTCTGTTTGTTTCTTCTGCACGGCAGGTAGGCACGAGGTAGAGGTGATGGTCTGTTTCTTTGTTCAATCTATCCAAGTGCCGACCGATTGCTTTCTTTCTCCTTGTCTCGCAGGCAAGAGCAAGGTTAAAGGAAAAGCATGCCATGAGATAACTTTGCCTTTGACTCTGATGATATGAGATACTTTTGCTTTTGAAGAAGTATCTTTCCACAGGTTTATTCTTGAACTGGGCTAGGGAACTTCTTAGCAAGGAAAATGAGACTTGATCTTGAAGATGAATTAGCACGTTGTCTCCACATGCTTCAAGGTATCATTTTCACTTGCCTTATCTGTTCTCCAGGCAGATGTGGCATCTTCTTCGGAAGTACATCAGCAGTTGAAGATGAGCACTCGAGAGCAATGTTAGGTAAGCAATCAGAAATGAGTTCCAGGCAGTCGGTTCTTAGATTGGAAGATTGACACCAAGTGCTGGCTGATTGCTCGCTTTCTTCTTGTCACAAAGACAAGGAAAATGACAGGGAGAAAGCATGATATGAGATACTCTTGCTCTTGATGACTCGTTTGCAGAGGTACCCTAAGGGATGAGAAACACAGAGTAACTCGAGAGGCTTCGTTGGGAATGCATTTTCGAAGATGAAGAAGGATTATGTATGTCTGCCTTGCTATGGAGGGTGAAGGACGACATTTATAGGAATTAATAACCGGTACTATTCTTTCACTCTTGTAGGCACCCGTTGGATGATTGAACAGTAAACTTCACGTGCTTTCTACTTCACCAGAAATCTTCGACAGATTGCCCGTAATTTCTGCAAGGCTGAGTGTGCATGTGACAGATGCTGACACGTCTGGATAAAGCAGATGCCTCTTCGATATCTGGAATCGGCGATTCGACAAACTGCCCGTGATTTCTGCAAAGCTGAGTTTGCGTGTGACAGGTGCTGACGAGGCTGAAAAAGACTGGCGCCTCGTCGATATCTGAGATCGGCGCTTCGACAAATTATCCGTGATTTTCGCAAAGCTGAGTGTGCATGTGACAGGTGATGACACGTCTGAAAAAGCAAGTGCCTCTTCAATTTCTGAGATCGGCGCTTGGTTTCTGAGCAGCCCAGCTTTTGAGAAAGCAAACGTCTCTCTTCGATTTCTGAACTCGCCTCTTCGATTTCTGAAGCTTCGTCGAGTGCTGATTTTTAAAGAGAGGCACGCATCACATTCCAAAGCACAGTTGAATTTTCCGCATGTAGAAGCTCCCTACTTGCACTTCTAAGAACTTGATTTGTCTGACATTTTCTTTTTCTTCACACCTTCGAAAATGTCTTGCCCTTCTGACCGTCGCCTTAACTTGAATGTTGGGGAAGATATTGATATGTCTTCTCCAAACAACATTTGGCAGCCGTCCTTCGTATCCCCAAATGGTCCTCTTATAGTTGGGGATTCCATGATGATGAATGATACAACCGCTTCGGTGGTGGCCATAAATCTTCTCACTCCTAGAAACACTAGGATACTTTCCAGGCGGTCCGACGAACTGGCTGTTCAGGACTCTCTGGCCTACAGCGTCCGATGTGCAGGCTCAGTATCAAACATGGGCCAGCGCCTTCTTGCTTGATCTCGTCAGGTTAAGTCGTTAATGGCTGAAGTGGTTAGTCTTCGACAAGAGGTCAGAGTGCTTAGGCATGAGAATAAAGAGTTACACATGCTCGCAACTAATTACTCAACAAGCATGAAGAGGAAGCTTGATCAGCTGCAGGAGTCCGAAGTGCGGATTCAGAGTGATCATCAAAGGTTTGTGGCGTTACTCCGGAGGCAACTTCTGCCTTCGTCTTTTGGCACTTCACCAAGTGTTGAGGCTCCGGAAAATCAGACTCTGGCGCTTCGTCTTTCTGGAGGTCCGTCGAATGCTGAGGCACCACCTGACCAATGAAGGCTCCTTCCTGCTTGTTTGCACTTTCTTGTATTTTTCTACCTTTCTACCTAATGTTCCTCTTCCACAAAAATTAATGTAAAAATACTTTGTTTACCTGTCAATGTGTCAAACATAAATCCACACCAAAAACAATCAAACAAGCAACAAATAAATATGACAAACAAGGCAAAATAAATGCAGTAAAGGGAAGGTTTTTAGAAACACAAAACTGATTGTGAAGCGATTCATAGATCTTCCTTATTTGAATACATGGGCTGCCTCCCAAGAAGCGTTTGCTTTAACGTCTTCCAGCCGGACGAAACTTCCTTCCAAACTTGGATAAGGCCCATAGCATGGAATTGATCCTTGAATGGAAAGTGATACTTGACGTGATCCGACAATGGTTTAAATTCTAGTGTAGGTGCCTGAATCATCAAAATCAGCAAGTTAGTATATAATAAAATCGAAGTTGGAGAAGATGGCTTGCTTGCTCCAACACAAACTCAATTACAAACACCACATCTTTGAAGGTTGCAGGGATATGAGACTTGGCCATATTTGGTGTTTTGAGAGTTATGACTTTTCCCGTGTCATAAAATCCAACTTCTTTGGGAATTTTCGTCTCAAGTGTATCTTCTTTGATGAATTCTAGACATTCCCCCTCCACTTCTTGCTCTTAATTCTTTGGAAAGGTTTCGAAGATGCCTTTCTCACCCTCTTCTTCCTTGGATTGCATGATCCTGCAAGGAATAAGGACATTTGGTGAAACGGAGTCAGGACAAATTGAATTTTATCTTACCTTGGTTGTAGTGGACGGCATAGAGGGGATATGGGGTTGTGGCAAGGGTGGTTCTTCCCTTGCCGTGGCCTTGTTATTCTCCTCTTCTTCGAGCAGCAGCTGTTCATCCATGTTTTGGCTTGGTTTGGATGTCTTGGGTTCACCTCCAACCTCCATAGCACTTCCCAAAGTGAGAGCATCATGGATTTCAAAATCTTCCTTCAAATTTTCAATAGTTGAGTTGGAGAGTTCACTTTGCTCTTGAATTTGTGCCGTGAACTCCATAATCTGCCCAATTTGCTTCTCTAATTTGCCCGTCTTCTTGGCTTGATTTTGCACCTCTGTGTTTCGATTTTCTACTTCCTGGTTCAAAGAGGTAAGTAACTTATTAAACATATCATTATCCAAAGACGTACCTGAATCGAATTGGGCAGATTGTTGTGGTGGCTCTAATACACTTTGTAGTAAGATGGAGCTTCACGTCTTGAACCCACTTCAGGTAATTTCTTCTAGATACTTCCAGAGCGGCGAAATCGAGCTTGTTCGAGTTTGACATGCCCCTAAAATGAAGGGTACAACAAAACGTGGATAGTCATATGGTAATCCATAGCAATGTTCTAAAAATCGACCTAGGCGGCGCCTAGGCGCTGGGCGGCGGAGCTCCGACCCGATTTAGACCAAAACGTTCAGTTAGGCGGGGAGGATTTAGGCGGCCGCCTAGGCGCTCGCTAGGCGCCTTAGGCGAGTTAGGCGGTGCTAGGCGGCGGGCTAGGCAGTTTGAATCTCGCTGAAAATCCCAAACTCGCTGTTATTTTCGCAACGGATCTACAACTTCCGATCTCGTATGTAGCAGCAGAACCCCGGAGAGTTTCTGCAGCTCGTCTCTGTGAAGATGTGGGAAGAGAGAGTGCGAAGAGAAAGA
This sequence comes from Malus fusca, assembly GCA_035220775.1. Lineage (NCBI taxonomy): Eukaryota > Viridiplantae > Streptophyta > Magnoliopsida > Rosales > Rosaceae > Malus > Malus fusca. The sequence goes on along the minus strand of CM069074.1, from coordinate 19,969,606 downwards.
GAGAGAGTGTTAAACACTTTAGAGAGAGTATTAAACATTTCAATCTGTGGTGGCACAAGTTGGATTTGAGATCCAATTTTGAGGTTCTGAAGAAGAAGAATGAAGATGAGGGAAGAGAGAGAGAGAGAGAGAGAGAGACTCAAAGAACCAACTGAACGAACAAAGAAGAAGAAACGAATAACATCGGTTGCGTGAATGAGGTAAGGTGGAAATAAGTAAAGTCAAAAGCTGGTGGTTACTGTCTATCTTGATTCTTGGGTGATGTGAGAGGTAAGGTGGATATCAGATGTCCACCCACTTGCGTGAAAAAGGTAAGCTAGTATTTAAGGGTTATCAGATGGTTGTCATCATGAAAGCCACCCACCAGCGTGGGATTTTTATATTTTTAAAAGTTATATATTATATGAAGTGCCATCAGATGGTTTCATGAAAACCACCCACTTGCGTGGGCTTTTTATATTTTAAAAGTTTGGGATGTATATTATATGTATATAAATGTTATATAAATTATTTAGATAATAGTTTGTTTTTTTCCCTAGGCAAGTGATAGGAGCATATTTATGCTACTTAATTGGCTTGTTCTCGTGCGTTTACGTTGTGTTTCCTTAGTTATTTTAGTGTTTTAAGTCATTTTCGTTTGTTTGTAGGTCTTAATAACAACCTTGGCAAGAAAAGTGCATTTTGGTGCATGTTGGATCAATATTGGGCTCAAATGGATTGCATGCATGAGGATGGACGTTTTGGGCATATGTGTGTGCAAGTGTGACAGCTTGTACATGTGGAAATGATGACTAGATGGCAGCACACACACATGGGAATGCAAGGAAACACACGGCATGGACAGCCAACAAATTCGTCAAAACTGCCTGTGCAGATTAGCTGACTTTGGAAGCATGTTACGAACAGCTCCGAATGAATGAGAGAATGAACCTTATATTCTTGGAAAGCTACGGATGTCTATTTTCTGGAGCAATTTACAGATTGTTAATATCATTTTTCTAGAAGAAGTTATGGGCATTTTAACACTGAAAGGTTCAGAAACGGGCTAAGCAGATTTGGCTAATAAAATGAGAAAGTAAAGGCACTTGTTTTGTGTTTTGCTTTGTCATCAACAATCAGCAGCAAATGGGGTTATGATTACACTTATTTGTCTTCGGAGCAAGTGGAAATGCACAGCTAGAAGAGAAGGCATAACACATGCAAAGGAAAGGAGAAACATGGGCTGAAAATAGGTGGATTGGTGGTTGAAATGATGAAGCTTGTGTGTGTAAATGTAAAGGGGAAACATGACAACTCACACCCACACAAGCTGCACATGCAAAGGAAATGGAGTGGTCCTCTCTCAAGCCTATAAATACCACCTCCCATACACATGAAAAATACTCCCTTTCATCTCAGAAATTCGTCCAGCCACATTCCACACCATTCTACACTCCCATATCACCATACATCCATAATTCCTTACCTTTGCCGCACCCTCCACCTATCCTAAACACTACCATACCATCTCACATCCATTCCTCCATAAAAATATCACCCAAAACCTGTCCCCAAGTCTAGTGCCGCTGCTTGCAAGGAAGGAAAGAGAAGGAACATCTTGTGCCGTGCCTATGCCCAAGCCTTGGGAGTGTTGGAGCGTTTCTAGGTGTTTTCTATCTTTGATTTCAATGTTTAAATTAAGTTATCTTTATGTAATTGCGAGTATGAGGAACTAAACCCCCCTTGGCTAGGGGGGATTCAAAACCATGTTTATGCTTGCTATATGATTTGATTACTTCCAATTGCGTTTCATGAATTGTGAATTTAATTTACTTATCTCTATGAATTAAAACTAATTTGTGTATGTTGGTTGAGAGTGCACGCTTAATTTTCATGCATAAGTTTGATGCTAGGATATAAGGAAGTTTCACCTAATCGTTATGAACTTATATTCATAAGTAGTAAAGGTTGTTGATCACAATCGTGTTAAGTAAATTCTTGGCATAAGTTTCATGCAATTCATAGTAACGAGTGCCTCGTCAATGCTTATGTTTTTCATAAAACTTAATGATTCTTGCGTGTATCTCTATTATGCAATTCATGTAGGGAACTTGTAGGGAATGTTTTGGGTTGTCGTATGCAATCATCCAACCCAATAACTTGTGGAAAAACTGAGGGTTAATTAGTGCAGTTCACGGTTAATTTGGGGCATTGAGTATTCATGGTTTGTTGAAGAGCAATTGGAAATCATTTTGTATGCAAGTATAACATGTGTGGAGAAGAACCCCTTAGCTAGCTTCTCATCCATTTAATTTGATCAATCTCGTTTTAAAACCTATTTTGTTTTACAAAGTTCTTGTTTTGTTTTCAAATTCGTCTAAAATCAATCCCCCTTTATTTTGTTGAGTCATATTAGTTAGAAATCAATTTAGTTTGTGTTTTTAAGTGTCTTGAGTCAAGTTATAACATATTTTCGTTCAAATTCTTCCTTAGTGTTCAAAACTACCCAGATTGTGTCTTTAAGGCAATTTTGAGTCTTTAGGTACTGTTTTGAGTCTTTTGGTTTGTTTTAGTGTTTAAAGTATATTTTTGCATTCTTTGAGTCTAGTTTAGTGTTTTAAACTTTGTTTTTACGTTTTCAAGTCAGTTTCCAAGTGATTTAGCAATCCCTCCTAATCCCCGGCCTAGAACGATCCCTACTTACATACTTTACTACATTTGATAAAAAGAGGGTTTAATTTGTGTGCTTATATGTTTCGCATCAAATTTTTTTGGCGCCGTTGCCGGGGATTAGCAACTTTGCTAATCCCTCGTTGTTTCTTTTTATTTATTTTTTTTGTGTGTTTTTATTTTAGTTTGCTGATTGGGTGTATTTCTTATTTTCAGGTACTAGTTTATGACTCGTAGTTCTCAACATATTAGTGCAAACATCTCGGAGTTCGACAGCGATTTTGAAAGAACTTTGAGAAGAAAGAAGAGGCATCCAGAACCTAGTGAACCTAGTTCAAGTTCAGAGGCCGAATCTGAATTTGAAGAAAAAGAAGCCATGGACAACCGAACACTCAAGGAGCTCGCCGCTTCGGGATTAGATAATGCCGCACCTTTGTGTATCCAATATCCCATGGCTGCGCAAGGTAAGACCGAAGAGTTCGAGTTAAAGTCAAGTTTGCTCCACCACATTCCAAAATACCATGGGCTGTCCATGGAGGATCCGAACAAGCATTTAAAAGAATTTGAAGTGGTGTGTTCAAGCATGACTTCGGTTAACGTCGACGGAAGTATTTTGAAGATGAAGGTTTTTCCATTCTCTTTAATGGATAAAGCCAAAGATTGGTTGTACGAGTTAGCTCCCGGAACTGTCACATCTTGGGAGAGTATGAAGAGGGCGTTTTTGGATAAATTTTTCCCAACTTCTCGAATCATTCTCCTACGTAAAAAGATTAGTGGTATTCAGCAAGAGGAAGGTGAGTCTTTTCCCACTTATTATGAACGTTTTAAATCACTTGTTGCTTCTTGTTCACAGCATCAGATGAAGGAGAAGTTACTTCTACAATACTTTTACGAGGGGCTCCTACCACTTGAACGTCAAATGCTCGATGCCTCGGCGGGTGGAGCATTGGTGGACAAAACACCCATGGCTGCCAAGATCTTGATCGCTAATCGAACATTGAACGCTCAACAATACGAAGGCGTTGGCCAAAGAGAACCCCCACGGCAACAAGTGCATGAGGTAAGTTCCACATCCGACATTCATTCACAATTAGCTAATCTTACTTCCATTGTGTCTCAGATGGCCGAAGGAATGAGAATGCAAGGGCCAATGGTGTGTGGCGTATGTTCTATCCAAGGACATGCCTCAGAAAAGTGCCCTCAACTCATTGAGAATGGTGGATGGGAGAGTGCCAACGCAATTGGATTTCAAGGCCACAACCAACCGAGGAACGATCCATATTCAAACACATATAATCCAGGTTGGAGAGACCATCCAAACTTCAAGTGGAGGGAGGCCCAACAACCCCAACAACAAGGAGGCTTTAGGCAACAACCCCCGGGGTTTTTCACCAAGCCATACGCACCCCCACATGTTCCACAACAATCTACCCCAAATGTTTCAGGTACATCTCTAGACAATGATACACTCCTTAAGTTGCTAACTAACTTGTCTCAGGGGCAAGAAAATCAAACCAAAGCTATGAAAAGCCAAGACAAAAGGGTGGATCAATTGGAGAAACAAATTGGACAGATTGCAGACTTTGTGAGCAAATTTCGGGACCCAGGCCAACTCCCTAGTTCTACCATTCCAAATCCAAAAGGAGGTTTCGAAAGTGCCAAAGCTATCACGCTAAGAAGTGGGAAAGAAGTAAGAACCGAGCCAAAACCATCCCAATCTGCCCCCAAGGAGGACGAGAAGTTGCAAATAGAAGAGGAGTAGCAAGCAAGGGCCACGGCAAGGATTGAGCAATCCTTGCCGCAACCACCCAAGCCATCCAATTCGGCCAATACAGGTAAGAAAGTTCCAATTCCAATTAATTCTAACGTTATTCCTCCAAATGTACCCTTCCCTAGCAGATTTTTGCAAGCCAAGAACGAAGAGGAGGAAAAAGACGTTTTGGAGATGTTTAGGAAGGTGCATGTCAACAACCCACTCCTCGATTCAATAAAGCAAATCCCAAAATACGCTAAGTTCTTGAAGAAGCTTTGTACAACAAGGAAACGGATTCGGGAGAAAGAGGTGGTACACGTAAGTGAGAATGTATCTGCAATATTGCAAAGAAAGCTACCACCTAAATGCAAAGATCCAAGTAGTTTCACTATCCCTTGTGTTATTGGCAATGCGAGGTTTGATCATGCTATGCTAGATTTAGGTGCATCCATTAATGTCATGCCATATTCTGTTTATGCATCTATGAATCTAGGAAAACTTAAAAATGATGGTGTTATTATTCAATTAGCCGATCGATCTAATGCATATCCGAAAGGAGTTTTGGAGGATGTTTTGGTGCAGGTAGACCATTTGATTTTTCCTGCAGATTTCTATGTGCTTGACATGGAAAATTCGGCACACTCTCCATCATCACCACTCTTACTTGGACGACCTTTCATGAAAACAGCTCAAACCAAGATTGATGTGGCCAAGGGAGCAGTCACTATGGCGTTTAGTGGTGATATGATTAATTTCAAAGTTTCTGAATCTATTGAGAATACTAATGATGTTCATTCTTGTTTTGCCATTGATGTGACTGAAAGTAACAGGCAGGAATGTTCAACAATAATCAAGAGGGATGTTTCTCGCACCACAATCAAGGAGGGACTTGGATTAAAGCACAAGGAGCACGTCCCAACCTCCAAATCACCAAATCTGGCCGAGAATACTCATTGTGCATTTGTTCAATGTGCTGCCACTTCAGTGCAGCACATGGGTAAGCCATCTTCTCCACTTTCAATTCCCATTTCGAATAATAGGTTGTTACCTTGTTTGGTGCAGGTACCTAGGTGCATTCAAAGTGGTGGGAGAGTTGATTTAGGGAAGCAAAGCACAAAAATCAGGAAGGATCATTATCTCCTTCCATTCAAAGATTTAAAGCATGAAGTGGTTCGTAGGGCAGGTTGGAGAGGAAGCATCCTTGGATGCCGTGGGCCCTAATGAGGAGTGAATGAAGTCTTCGTCTGGCTGTACGACGTTAAAGCAAGCGCTACTTGGGAGGCAGCCCATGTATTCAAATAAGGAAGATCTTTGAATCGCTTCACAATCAGTTTTGCGTTTCTAAAAACCTTCCCTTTTACTGCATTTATTTTGCCTTATTTGTCATTTTTATTTGTTGCTTGTTTGATTGTTTTTGGTGTGGATTTTTGTTTGAAACATTGATAGGTAAACAAAGTGCTTTTACATTGACTTTATTAGAGAAGGAACATTTGGTAGAAAAATTAAAAGATGTGCATATAAACAAGAATGAGTCTTCAGTGGTCAGGAGGTGCCTCAACATTCGACGGAGCTCCAGAAAGACGAAGCACCAGAGATTGATTATCCGGAGCCTCAACACTTGGTGAAGCGCCAGAGGATGAAGGCAGAAGTTGCCTCTGGAGTAACGCCACAAACCTCTGATGATCAGTCTGAATCCGCACTTCGGACTCCTGCAGCTGATCAAGCTTCCTCTTCATGCTTGTTGAGTAATTAGTTGCGAGCATGTGCAACTCCTTATTCTCATGCCTAAGCACTCTGACCTCTTGCCGAAGACTAGCCACTTCAGCCATCAACGACTCAACCTGACGAGTTCGAGCAAGAAGACGCTGGCCTATGTTTGATACTGAGTCTGCACATCGGACGTTGTAGGCCAGAGAGTCCTGAACAGCCAGTTCGTCGGACCGCCTGGAAAGTATCCTAGTGTCTCTAGGAGTGAGAAGATTTTTTGCCACCACCGAGGCGGTTGTATCATTCATCATCATGGAATCCCCAACTGTAAGAGGACCATTTGGGGATACGAAGGACGGCTGCCAAATGTTGGTTGGAGAAGATATGTCACTATCTTCCCCGACATTCAAGTTAAGGCGACGGTCAGAAGGGCAAGACATATTCGAAGGTGTGAAGAAAAATAAGAGGTCGGATAAATCAAGTTCTTTGAAGTGCAGGTAGGGAGCTTTTGCAGGCGAAAAATTCAAGTGTGTTTTCGAAGGTGATGCGTGCCTCTCTTTAAAAATCAGCACTCGACGGAGCTTCAGAAATTGAAGAGGCGAGTTCAGAGATCGAAGAGACGTCTGCTTTCTCAAAAGATGGGTTGCTCAGAAACCAAGCGCCGATTCCAGATACCGAAGAGGCGCCAGTCACGGGCAGTTTGTCGAAGCGCCGATTCCAACCATCTGCTTTTCCAGACGTGTCAACATCTGTCACATGCAGCGTCAGCTTGAGGAAATCACGGGCAGTTTATCGACGCGCGGATTCCAGATATCGAAGAGGCGGCAGTCTTTTTCAGCCTCGTCAGCACCTCAGCTTTGAGGAAATCACGGGCAGTTTGTCGAAGCGCCGATTCCAACCATCTGCTTTTCCAGACATGTCAACATCTGTCACATGCAGCGTCAGCTTGAGGAAATCACGGGCAGTTTGTCGACGCGCGGATTCCAGATATCGAAGAGGCGCCAGTCTTTTTCAGCCTCGTCAGCATCTGTCACATGCACACTCAAACTTGCAGAAATTACGAGCAATCTGTCGAAGATTTCTGGTGAAGTAGAAAGCACGTGAAGTTTACTGTTCAATCATCCAACAGGTGCCGACAAGAGTGAAAGATTAGTACCGGTTATTAATTCCTATAAATGTTGTCCTTCACCCTCCATAGCAAGGCAGACATACATAATCCTTCTTCATCTCCGAAAATGCATTCCCAGCGAAGCCTCTCGAGTTACTCTGTGTTTCTCATCCCTTGGGGTACCTCTGCAAACAAGTCATCAAGAGCAAAAGTATTTCATATCATGAAGGTTGAAAGCAAGAGTATCTCATATCATGTTTTCTCCCTGTCCTTTTCCTTGTCTTTGTGACAAGGAGAAAGCAAGCAATCAGCCAGCACTTGGTGTCAATCTTCCGATCTAAGAACCGACTGCCTGGAACTCCTTCCTGATTGCTTACCTAGCATTGCTCTCGAGTGCTCATCTTCAACTGCTGATGTACTTCCGAAGAAGATGCCACATCTGCCTGGAGAACAGATAAGGCAAGTGAAAATGATAGCTTGAAGCATGTGGAGACAACGTGCTGATTCATCATCAAGATCAAGTCTCATTTTCCTTGCTAAGAAGTTCCCCAGCCCAGTTCAAAAATACACCTGTGGAAAGATACTTCTTCAAAAGCAAAAGTATCTCATATCATCAGAGTCAAAGGCAAAGATATCTCATGGCATGTTTTTCCTTTACCCTTGCTCTTGCCTGCGGGACAAGGAGAAAGAAAGCAATCGATCGGCACTTGGACAGATTGAACAAAGAAACAGACCACCACCTCTACCTCGTGCCTACCTGCCGTGCAGAAGAAACAAGCAGAGAAGAATGCAGCCTGCAGACTCAATCAACCCGGCAGAAGGAGTTCGAGTTGAAACCAAGAGCTCGAGAAGCTTCAACAACATATGGACGCATCAGTCGCCAAAGAGCACATCCTCGCCGTACAAGGCCATCAAATCACCACCACCAATCAAGTCTCATTTTCCTTGCTAAGAAGTTCCCTAGGCCAGTTCGAGTTCAAAGCTGTGGAAAGTCAACAAGATCATCTCTCCATAACCAGATTTGCGTTCTTAAACTCTACTCTGTCTGGTTTTTACTTTGCCATACTTATCATGTTTATTCGTTAATTGTTTGTTTGCTTGTTTTTGTGTGAGTTTATGCTTAAAACATTGAGGACAATGTTTGATTTAAGTGTGGGGGGGAGGGTAACCAAGTTGTTTTGCATGAAATTCGTAGGAGTTGTTTTGCATGAAATTCGTTGGATTTTATCACCCATAATTTCAAGTGTTGTTCCTTGCTGTTTTTAAGTGTTTTTAAGCTGTTTTGGTGTGTTTTAGTGTGTTTTGTTTTAAAAATCCGAAAATCTCATAAAAATTTGAAAAAATTGTTTTGAAAAAGCCAAAAAGAGTTGTTTTTGTGTGTTTGTTTGTGTCTTAGGGTACCTTCCAACACAATGATGAGAATTTGGTTTGTAATTGCATGACTGTTAAAGAGAGTGATTAACATGGATGAAAGTTTGATTTACTCTTTGTTTATGCTTGGTTATGGTTATAACTTATGAATTCACATGTAATCATAAAGGAAAAATTAGTTTTTGTAACATGCTTGAAGGAAGGAACTCAAACAAATGCTACAACCTTGTGAGACTTGAGCCTAAACGTTTATTTGGAGAGTTAAAATCTGTGCATTATTGTTTTCTAAAGTCGTTGCATGATCTCGTTATTCTTTGCTTGGTTACTACTTAGAAGGCGTTTCATCATTTAGTTCCAAATGCTAGAACTCATGCCCATTTCATTCAAAGCATGTTATTGATTTGCATAACACATATTCAAGATGAAGTTGTGTAGTGAGCACCACCAAAGCCAAATTGCCGTGTATCCTATTTCATTATATGTTTAAGTTAACCCCATCGAGCCTTGTTAGCCTATTTTCTTTGTTAACCACATTATCCTCACCTAGCCTAGATTAGGACCATCCATACCCTTGTTCTTAAAGCATAGTAAAGCATGATTCAAATTGAATTCCTGTTGAGTAATGTTTGGCAGAAAACAAGTGTGGGGGAAGTGTTTCTCATGTGAGTTAGTGTGCCATAGGCACGGGTGGAAAGAAAAGAAAAGAAAAGAAAAGAAAAAAAAAAGAGTTCTAAAGTGTTGTTTGTTGAAGAAAGGGTCCAAAACATTGAATTCGGCCCTAAATATTGCTCAAATCTTCCCTTTGTGTTAAAAGTTGAGTTCTGCATTCTAAAGTGAATTCTAAGTTTCGATTTCATTACTTTGCTTGCTATTGCCTTAGGAACGTTTGTTATCCCTATCTTTCCTTTGTTAACCATTACCCTAAGCCCCGTTACAACCCTTGACGTCTATCTTGAGTGTTATGTGTTTCAATTTGTGGAGTTTGAATTTGGTATGAGCATATGGTGTCACTGGTTCTCGCATCTAAGTAGTAGCATTCCATTCATGAGATCATATCTGAACATGCTTATTAACTCCAGAAATTGCGTTCTTTGTGATACATATATGTGAGTGTTCGTTTTCATATCTACATCAATCTTCTCACATATGACTAGTATAGGGTGTGTAGTTAGAAAATCTGAGTGAAAATTGAGTGCATACTTTGTAAGGAATTGAGTAAATTCTCTAAGGCATGTTACTACATCAAAAACATTGTTTTAATCGATGAATTGTGAACAAGTAAATGGTGACTATGATTAAGTATGTGCTTAAGTGTAAGATGATTCAAATCTGTGCGGGATAATGATTTTTAACATGTCATGTGCATTGCAAATCCCTGAGGCAAACGTTGGAAGGTTTAGGTTGTGTTTTATTTATTTTGTTTCGTTTTATTTCTTTGTTTTGCTCGAGGTCTAGCAAAAGCTAAGTGTGGGGGAATTTGATAGGAGCATATTTATGCGACTTAATTGGCTTGTTCTCGTGCGTTTACGTTGTGTTTCCTTAGTTATTTTAGTGTTTTAAGTCAATTTCGTTTGTTTGTAGGTCTTAATAACAACCTTGGCAAGAAAAGTGCATTTTGGTGCATGTTGGATCAATATTGGGCTCAAATGGATTGCATGCATGAGGATGGACGTTTTGGGCATATGTGTGTGCAAGTGTGACAGCTTGTACATGTGGAAATGATGACTAGATGGCAGCACACACACATGGGAATGCAAGGAAACACACGGCATGGACAGCCAACAAATTCGTCAAAACTGCCTGTGCAGATTAGCTGACTTTGGAAGCATGTTACGAACAGCTCCGAATGAATGAGAGAATGAACCTTATATTCTTGGAAAGCTACGGATGTCTATTTTTTGGAGCAATTTACAGATTGTTAATATCATTTTTCTAGAAGAAGTTATGGGCATTTTAACACTGAAAGGTTCAGAAACGGGCTAAGCAGATTTGGCTAATAAAATGAGAAAGTAAAGGCACTTGTTTTGTGTTTTGCTTTGTCATCAACACTCAGCAGCAAATGGGGTTATGATTACACTCATTTGTCTTTGGAGCATGTGGAAATGCACAGCTAGAAGAGAAGGCATAACACATGCAAAGGAAAGGAGAAACATGGGCTGAAAATAGGTGGATTGGTGGTTGAAATGATGAAGCTTGTGTGTGTAAATGTAAAGGGGAAACATGACAACTCACACCCACACAAGCTGCACATGCAAAGGAAATGGAGTGGTCCTCTCTCAAGCCTATAAATACCACCTCCCATACACATGAAAAATACTCCCTTTCATCTCAGAAATTCGTCCAGCCACATTCCACACCATTCTACACTCCCAAATCACCATACATCCATAATTCCTTACCTTTGCCGCACCCTCCACCTATCCTAAACACTACCATACCATCTCACATCCATTCCTCCATAAAAATATCACCCAAAACCTGTCCCCAAGTCTAGTGCCGCTGCTTGCAAGGAAGGAAAGAGAAGGAACATCTTGTGCCGTGCCTATGCCCAAGCCTTGGGAGTGTTGGAGCGTTTCTAGGTGTTTTCTATCTTTGATTTCAATGTTTAAATTAAGTTATCTTTATGTAATTGCGAGTATGAGGAACTAAACCCCCCTTGGCTAGGGGGGATTCAAAACCATGTTTATGCTTGCTATATGATTTGATTACTTCCAATTGCGTTTCATGAATTGTGAATTTAATTTACTTATCTCTATGAATTAAAACTAATTTGTGTATGTTGGTTGAGAGTGCACGCTTAATTTTCATGCATAAGTTTGATGCTAGGATATAAGGAAGTTTCACCTAATCGTTATGAACTTATATTCATAAGTAGTAAAGGTTGTTGATCACAATCGTGTTAAGTAAATTCTTGGCATAAGTTTCATGCAATTCATAGTAACGAGTGCCTCGTCAATGCTTATGTTTTTCATAGAACTTAATGATTCTTGCGTGTATCTCTATTATGCAATTCATGTAGGGAACTTGTAGGGAATGTTTTGGGTTGTCGTATGCAATCATCAACCCAATAACTTGTGGAAAAACTGAGGGTTAATTAGTGCAGTTCACGGTTAATTTGGGGCATTGAGTATTCATGGTTTGTCGAAGAGCAATTGGAAATCGTTTTGTATGCAAGTATAACATGTGTGGAGAAGAACCCCTTAGCTAGCTTCTCATCCATTTAATTTGATCAATCTCGTTTTAAAACCTATTTTGTTTTACAAAGTTCTTGTTTTGTTTTCAAATTCGTCTAAAATCAATCCCCCTTTATTTTGTTGAGTCATATTAGTTAGAAATCAATTTAGTTTGTGTTTTTAAGTGTCTTGAGTCAAGTTATAACATATTTTCGTTCAAATTCTTCCTTAGTGTTCAAAACTGCCCAAATTGTGTCTTTAAGGCAGTTTTGAGTCTTTAGGTACTGTTTTGAGTCTTTTGGTTTGTTTTAGTGTTTAAAGTATAGTTTTGCATTCTTTGAGTCTAGTTTAGTGTTTTAAACTTTGTTTTTACGTTTTCAAGTCAGTTTCCAAGTGATTTAGCAATCCCTCCTAATCCCCGGCCTAGAACGATCCCTACTTACATACTTTACTACATTTGATAAAAAGAGGGTTTAATTTGTGTGCTTATATATTTCGCATCAGCAAGCATATTATATATGTACATAAAACATTCACATATGTATTTTTTTATATAAGAAATAACATATTATTCAATAATTATTTACATCTGATATAGTAAGTTTAATTAATTCTATAATATATAAGAAATTTACCTAAATCCGCCTAGGCGCCCGCCTAGATCCCGCCTAGGCGCTAGGCGCCATCCCACCGCCCGACTAGCGCCTAGCGTTTTTTAGAACCTTGATCCATAGACATACATTGTAGAACATTCGGGTTCTATAGACATGTATTGGTTTAATTTAAGCATGAAAGCTACAGGTTTCATGTGGTAAGTTTTGAATGAAAACTTCGGGTTTCAAAGGCACTAAATATGAAACTACAAGTTCAATTTAGTTTTATGAACAATTAGTTCCTAAAGAAGAGGTTCATGTAAGAACACAAAATGCAATATGTTGATTTAAGTGTAGTGGATTTGAGTTGCTTCGAGAACTCAAGTGTGAGAGCTTTGGGACTATGAAATGATGTTAACGGTTCAAAGTATAAAAATAAATTATTGAATTGTTAGTGTCCAAAAGAGATCTTCATGTCAATAATTTTGGATTAATTATCAGATTAATGGACTGCAGGTCACTTTTAATTAATTTAATAGATCGAGACCAAACAGGGTCGATTGTGGAAGCAAAATAATGACAAACGGGTCATATTAGCTTCGGTTAGTGATAAACCAATTGATAATTAAATTAGAATTAATTACTGTAAACCAAAGTACCCTAAAAAAATTTTGGCCATGATTTATAACGATGGGATGCCAAAAATTGGCATTAGGTCTAAAAAATATTGCGATAATAGGGCCTGCAGTTCGGCTGTAGGCTTATTGGGTCAATGGAGGGCTGCAGGCTTCTGGGCCATGTGGTCTGGGGAGCCCAGCAGCAAAACCTGCTGGCTTTGGGCCTAAAAACCATGCACGGGTGCAGGCCCAACGTGTGTTGGCCTGTGGGTTGGTGTGGGGAAGCCCAGTGGAAGCTGGGTTTCGGGTTGGGGCGAATCAAGCCCAGCAGCAAAAGCAGGGGGCGAGTGGGTCGAAGGCTGGGATGAAGCCCAGCAAGCAATAAGCTACTGCGAGCAGGCCTGTCATGGGTCAAGGGAAACCCAGTAACTCTGGGCTGCTGGAGATGGGCCAGAGAAACCCGAATAGGTCTAAGAAGGCTGCAGGCTTCTCGGTTTGGGCAGGGGGACTTCAGGCCCATGTAAGCCTACCAGGTCGAAGGCCTGGCTCCTGATTAACAGAAAACAAATAAAAGCCTTTAAATTTTGTAGAAAAGAGCCTCATCCTACGATCCTTCAGTTCCTTAGCTTCTGGCAAGAGCATCCTGATAACGTGTTGTAGACCTATTTCACTGAACTATATTTAGGACTAGAGAGGGAGAGAGGTCGGGGGCAAGAGAGAGAGAAGAAAGAGATTTAATTGTGAGGTTTATGTTGTATCACCCCCATTGTGCCTTTATTTATAGTATTAGGATAGGTTAAATCTTTACCCTTTTAGGATTACAACTCTAATAGGATATTAACTACTAAGGGGAATATTCAAAGATATTCCTAGATACACTAGGATTTACACAATCACATTCCTATTCTAAATATGACTGCAACAATTTTTATATAAATAAGACATTTTTTCAAGAAGGCCATATGCATAACCCCCCCTATTTTTCTTCACTTCTGTCCTCCACCTTTGTTGTTTTATGACTTTTATCCCCCTACTTTATTTTCTCCATTCTTTATAAGTATATTATGCATTATGTACACTTTAGTTTTAGTTTAAGATGTACACTTTGGCCTTGGTCTGAGGCTTTCTATCTTTTGATTTATATTTATATGTACACTTTCTATCTTGGTCATAAATCTTGTAGATCTAGTAGTGGGAACTCAAATTTGAGTGAATTTGTGGTTGAAATATATGTTTGGCATTGGAAGTAGAAAATTAGAAAATATATATAATTTTGGTTAGAACCATAAACCGGCATGAATCAAAGTAGAATCATCATGAACCAAACTGTACAGTTTTAGTAAAAATTTAAGCAGAACCGCACTGAACCTAACTGTTGAAAATTTTCGGTTCCGGTTTCGATTTGAGGGTGGAACCGGGCCAAACCGGATCGTGCCCACCCTACTAAAAGGAGGGGAAGAGTTTAAACCCGAGACGCAATGGGGTGAAGAGGAAGACTCTAACCACTAGAGGCAATATACCGCTTCCATCTTCCTGATTATTTGGCTTCCATTTAGCATTTTTTTTTTTCACTTTGGGTTAACTTCATTTACACCCTTCAAGTTTGAAGTGATTTTTAAAATGGGTCATGAAATTTTAATTTTCTCATTTCCACCCTAAGATATTGAAAATTGTAACTTTATGCTTTGGTCGCATTGATTGTTTGATCTTCCATTAAATTGATGAAAATGTGAACATGAGACTCTTATATGAACAATTTGAAACTTAGTGGTCCATTTTTAAATCACTTCAAGCCTGTAAAATGTTGTTAGATCTTTTGTTTTTTTTTAATCACTGATGCGATGAAAGTTTAAGCACTCAAATTAAACCCTCTTGTTGTCAAATTGTAGTAAAAATGCAAGTAGGGATCGTTCTAAACTGGGGATTAGGAGGGCTTGCTAAAACCTCTAAACTAACTCAAAAACATAAAAACAACGTTAAAAACAACGTTAAAAACGTTTGAATAGACTCAAATGACTCAAAACAGATTCTAAAGACGCAAAACAACTTAAAAACACTAATGAAATAGAAATTTAACACTTTGAAACAACAAAGTAAAAGGGGGATTTTGGTTTTGACGAATTCGAAACAAACAAACAACTTATAAAATTAGGCAGATTGTAAAGCGAATTTAAGAAATGAGATGATGGATGGATTAGTTAGAAGTCCGTTCTTCACACATGACACATTTGTACATGAATTGATTTCCAATTGCTTTTCAATAAACTATGATGCTCAACACCCCAGATTAACCGTGATGCACAAATTAACCCTTAGATTTTCCTTTACTCATTGAGTTGGATGAATGCATGCAACAACCCAAATCATTCTCTAAAAGTCCCCTATATGAATGCATAATAGAGATACAATCAGAGATCATTACTTTCAATGAAAATCATAAGTGTTGACGAGGCAATTATAACTATGAATGCATGATACATTTGCCAAGAATTCAATTAACGCGATTGTGATAAACAACCTTCACTACTCATGAATATAAACTTGTAACGATTAGGTGAAACTCATTTATATTCTAGCATCTAATTCATGCATGAAAACTAAGTATGCATCCTTAATAAACATACAAGAATCAGTTATGAATAAAATAGATAATTGAATTACAATCACAACTTATCAAATCACAATTGAAAGAAATCAATTCATATCTCAAGCATGTTCATGGCTTCAAACTTCCCCCTAACTAAATAGGGGTTTAGCCACTCATAATTGCAACAAAATTAGAAAATAACAAAGTAGACATTGAAAGCAAGAACGAAGTACACCTAAAACGCTCCAAAGTTCCAAGCTTGAAACGCCAAGGACCTTTGTTTTCACCACCTTGTTGCAGCACAAGTGTCTAGGATGTGTATGGGTATATGGAAAGGTTAGGAATGTATTTAGGATTGGTGAATGTCTCGGCCAAGGGAAGGAAAATATATGGAATTGTGTTTGATTTTTGGTTGGATGAGTGCCATGGAAAGGAATGAAAGTGTAAGTGTATGGAGTTGTGAGATGTGAAATGTTGTGTCTTTGGATGATGGCTCCCTAGGTATGGTGAAGGGTGGATGCATTTATAGGCTAGGGAGAGGAGTGTATGGAGTTGTGGTAATGAGTGGATGTAATGGGTGTAGTGGGTGAGTGTTGTGGTAATGAGTGGATGTAATGGGTGTAGTGGATAGATGTTGTGGTAATGAGTGTCTTTGCATGTGTGTGTTCCTCTTTGCATTTGCACACACATGCTCTTCACCATTTAAGCCCAAAATCAACACATTTGCACACACACATGCTGATTTCTAGCCTTCTAATCTTCAAAAACGTCCATCCTTATGTCTCCATGTGCATGCAATCCAATCTTGGCCCAAAAATGCTTCAAAATGCTCCAAAATGCACTTTCTTGCCAACTTTGTTATTAGGACCTACAAACACACGAAAATAGCTTAAAATACATAATTAACTAAGACATAACAACATAAATGCACAAGAACAAGCTAACTAAGTCGCATAAATATGCTCCTATCAATCACTTCAAACTAGAAGGGTTTAAACTTTGAGAGTTGTGTAGTAGATAGATTCAATCAACATAACAATTCAAGTATATTTGAGCAAAATGTTTTTTAAAGTATTATGATTCTTTCACAAATACTTCTATCTAATATGGTAGCCATGACATGCAGTTAGGTGCCATTCATAACTAGTGGAATTAATTACATTAACTTATTGATTAATTACACCACCGGCTTTAGTTAGAACCTAAGAGGTCACATGTTACATCCCACATCGCCCAGGGGAGTGGATCCTGTAAGCCTTATTTGTATATTCCCATCTTTACCTAGCACGAGCCCTTTTGGGAGTTCACTGGCTTCTTGTTCCATCGGAACTCTGAAGTTAAGCGAGTTCAAGCGAGAGCATTCCCAGGATGGGTGACCCACTGGGAAGTTCTCATGTGAGTTCCCAGAAACAAAACCGTGAGGGCGTGGCCGGGGCCCAAAGCGGACAATATCGTGCTACGGTGGAGTCGAGCCCGGGATGTGGTGGGGGCCCAGGCCGGGGCCCAAAGCGGACAAAGTGGACAATATCGGGCTACGGCGGAGTCGAGCCCGGGATGTGGTGGGGGCCCAGGCCGGGGCCCAAAGCGGACAATATCGTGCTACGACGGAGTCGAGCCCGGGATGTGGTGGGGGCCCAGGCCGAGATGTGACATCACACGCCTATGATATGTAATTAATTGTCAATTATAAGGCTTGACCCAAGGCACAAGGCCCTTGGCTTCAAAAACCCTATGGGTGCAGCAAATGGGTTGTGTATATACCCATTAAGTTCTCTCATATGTTCCTAATAATTAAGATTTGTCTCTCGGAGAAAAGAGAGAAACCCTAGCCAAAATTCCCTAGTGTGCCGCCCATTATTATTCCAAGTAAGAGATCTTGCTAGCACAATCGACTAAAGATTCTACAAAGTGGTGTACACATGACTAAAGATTCACGTGATTAATTTATTCGTCATCTTTTTTGTTGCATTATGGATTTACAACCAACCAGATATTTAAGAAATTATTTAGGGACACTTTGGATGCGGTCCTTAACTACCAATGTTCTTTGACTAAAACCTTGGTGGTTTTTAGTTTTTGATCGAAATCTCTGACATTAATGTAATAATGTATTCTATGTAGGTTATTATATTTTTAAATTAAAAATAAAATTTGTAGTTATTTATATTAATGAGATTTTAAATAAAACCCATAATTTATGGGATTAAAAATATTAAAGATGAATTATACTCTCCAATATATTGTGTGTGTGTGTGTGTGTGTGTCCATGGGTACGTTCATCAAAATTAACAAAAAAATTATTGTACCAAAGCATGGGTACAGTTTCAAAGCACAGAAAAAAAAAAGATATTAGGCATAATAACAATATTAAATTTCTTCTATTAAACTTGACATGGATACATTCTCAAATCAATGAAATAGAATGAACCCATATAAGTTTAAAAATGGATTAGAAAAAAGATTGAATCAAATTTTATATAAAAAACGGGTACATTTTAAATTAAAAAAGGGTACATTTTTAACAAATTGGTATATTTAAGAAGGGATACATATATAAGATTAAAAATTTAATGGGTACAGACGTATTCTAATTTTATTTTTTATATTTGGGAAATGTTTGAATTGAAAATTATTTAGGAGTTTAATAAGGGTGTGAGTATTAAAACTCTAAATCAATTACTAATTTTTTTTTTTTATAAAAATTATGTAACTTACATGTAATTCATTAATATATTAATCCTAGGGACTTTGATCAAAATGTAAAAACTGATAAGGTCTAGTCAATGAACAATAGAAATTAGGGACTGAAAACTAATTTTTCCAATTATTTATTATATTTCGTATTTATCTTACATTGCGTATTTAATTATTAAAATTAAATAAATCCCAATCATATGCCCAGAAATCAACCACTAGTGTGAAATCCCGTCCTCGGATTTCATTGTTTAAAATTACGTATTCCATTTTTCGTATGTTGTTACGACGCATTAATATTTACGGTGTATAAATTTTTCGACAAGTAAAAGAACGAAATTGCCCCTATTGTACTGAACGGGATTCTCAAGGACATATTTGATTCCTATATGTTTTGCCACTTTCTTTGAACAACGAGGTTATTTTGGTAAATTGCTATTTGGAACACATGTGGCTTTGTTTTGGGTGCCACATGGGACCCAAGGAGGAGTCCCCAATCTTTTGGAACTCTCTCTCTCTCCTTTCTCTCCATTGATTTCTCTCTTCTCTTCGGGCATCTCTCTTATCTCATCACTCTCTCACACTCTCTCTTCTCCCCCGTGAAAACCAAACCAACACAAATCTTTTTTACCTGCAAATTGAACCTGTTAGAGTAAAATCCAGTTCTCACAAGATTTTGTGGTCTCACAATCATTGTACGTTACTTGAGAATCAAGTTAGGATTAGGGAATTAACTTGGACTTTACCTGTTGCAAAAAGGAATGTAATATCAAGTTGTTATTCTTGCTAAAGGGGTTCCTAATCCTGATTGGTTAAGGAGATATAGACATATTCAATTACCTATTAGGTCTCAATGATGTGCTAAGCCTATTAGGTTAA
The DNA here is from genome assembly GCA_035220775.1 of Malus fusca. Lineage (NCBI taxonomy): Eukaryota > Viridiplantae > Streptophyta > Magnoliopsida > Rosales > Rosaceae > Malus > Malus fusca. The sequence continues at coordinate 19,950,475 of CM069074.1, read as the reverse complement.
CATGCTGATATAAATGAAGGTCCATGCATTTGCTGATACACGCAATATTCAAAAACTCCCCATACGGTTTGATTGCTAAGGATCAATACAACGTAAAAGACTCTTTGCGTACCAAGCTTTTGTCCATGGCGTCTTCAAGTTAGTTACTTACTTGTGTTTTAATCTATATAGGCTAATAAAGTTTTACATGTGGTATCAGACCGTAGCTTGTATGATTAAGACCTTAAAGAAAATTAAATTAGAAAATTCGGTAAAGTTCTTTTTTCTGTCGTTCATCATGTTATAGTTTATAGTTTTCTGGTTCAGTTTTTGCCTTCAAATAATTATGCATGATGGCTACTATGTTTTTCAATTGTTTGGCATGCAAATTAGATGAAGGGTTTACATTATTATATTGTTGTGCATGGATGTCGTGTTAATTAACGTATTGCCAATACAAGGACTAATTGAAAGACATTGAAATTGGACATATATTTGCATGATGGATTGTTTGCAGGTTCTAGTAAGACATGTCTGATATAAACATTAATAATCCGACATGCATAAAGTAATATCTGATCAAGTTTTTAGGTATTGCTTGTTTGATATCGATTAAGCAAGCCTTAGAGACTTAATTGATTTGAGTGTTCTCTAAATCCAAAGTCCTATTGATCAAATTGTGTTGTTTTAATTATAACGATTACAATAATCTTCTTGCTCGTAAGTGTGGATTATTTTAATTGGATCAATTAGACAATAGCATGGTATGGAATATGTAATGTAAGATTTTGTGGAAGGTTTTCTTCTTGCTCGTAAGTGTGGAAAATTTTTCATGAAAGTAATTCTTATAACTATGTATTTTAGTGCCACATACATATTAACTTTCTTGCCCATAGGTGTAAGTTAATTATGTTTTGAAGTTTATGGGGATTAAGTATGTATTGTTTGTTTAATCTTCAGTTGTCAATGCTTCTTTGAATTTCAATTCAATCCAAGCCTTAATTGGGACCAACTATAAAAAGTGGAAATAAGACATAGAGATTGTTCTAGGTTTCATGGACTTAGACGTTGCTTTGAGAGAGGAAAAACCAGATGTTCCCGAAGAGGAAGACTCGACTAAGATTAAAAACAAGTATGAGAAGTGGCATAACGCAAATAGGATGGCAATTCTCATCATGAAAAGGCCAATGTCTGACACTGTGAGAGGTGGTATTGCTGAAATGGATAGTGCTAAGGAATTTTTGGCATCAATTGAAGATAAGTTCAAGGAATCCGACAAAGCTGAAACTGGAAACCTTATGAACTCATTGATGACAACCAAGTTTGTCGATGGAAGTGTAAGGGAGCACATATTGGGGCTGATTGATATTACTGCTAAGTTGAATGCTTTGGATGTTGCAATTAGTGATCCATTCTTGGTTCTTGTGGCTCTCAACTCTTTGCCTTCAAAGTACTCTCAACTGAAAAGCACATACAATGCTCAAAAGGAAAAGTGGGATCTCAATGAGCTTATAGCTATTTGTGTTCACGAAGAGCAGAACATAAGACAAGAGAAGAGCAAGGTTGCTAATTTTGTCCACACCCATGCTAAGAATTCAGTCAAAGAAATTTCCAAAAACCCCTCCTACAAACCTAAAGGGTCTAACAACTTCAAGACAGCGACCAAACCAAATGGTTTGAAGTGTTTTTTCTGTAAGAAATTTGTTGGGCTTTTGAAGAAGGATTGCCCAAAGTATAAGCGTTGGTCAGAGAAACAAAAGGCTAAAGGTAAAAACGTTGTGTTTGTGTGCTTTGAAACTAGTTTGGTTGATGTTCCTTCTGATACATGGTGGCTTGATAGTGGTGCTTCTGTGCATATTACAAATACCTTGCAGGGGTTCATAAGCAAGAGGGTGCCAAACAAGGATGAAGTAAGTGTGTTCGTAGGCAATGAAGAAAGAGTACCAGTGGAGTTCATTGGAGTAGTTCGACTTATTTTGGATTCTGGTTTTATTTTAGATTTAGAAGATGTTATTTATGTACCTTCCATGAGAAGGAATTTGTTTTCTGTTGGCAAACTCATCAAGAATAAATTTTTTCCGAATTTTGATGAAGATGGCTTCGATATTAATCATAAGTTGAATTATGTTGGAAGTGGTCAGTTTGTTGATGGTCTATTTAAGCTAAATTGCAAGGTTCCATTTGTCTCTATGAACACCGTAGGAATTAAAAGAAGGATTTCAACCAGTGAAACTTCATCCAAGTTATGGCACAAACGGTTAGGACATATATCAAATGAACGAATGCAAACTTTAACAAAAACTGAAATTTTGCCACCACTTGATTATCAAGACATGGATGTTTGTGTTGAATGTATAAAAGGAAAAATGGTTAACACAAAAAAGAAGGGTACAATTAGAAGCCAAAATCTGCTGGAACTTATTCACATTGACATTTGCGGTCCGTTTCCTATACCAACACATGATGGTTTTAAATATTTCATCACCTTCATTGATGACTATTCAAGGTATGGCTACATATATCTTTTGGCTGAAAAATCTGCTGCATTTGAAGCTTTTAAAATATATAAAGCTGAAGTGGAAAACAAATTGGACTTAAAAATCAAGGTTGTTAGATCCGATAGAGGTGGGGAATACTATGGCAAGTATGATGAAGCTGGTCGTCGTCTTGGACCTTTTGCACAGTTTTTGGAAACGAATGGCATTGTAGCACAGTACACTAATCCTGGAACACCTAAACAGAACAGGGTTTCAGAAAGACGAAATAGAACTCTTAAAGATATGGTGAGGAGTATGATGCGTTGCACTAAGTTGCCAATGTTTTGTGGGGCGAGACTATAAAGACAGCGAACTACATCTTAAATAGATCTCCTAGCAAATCTATTCCAAGCACTCCATATGAATTATGGTACAAGAAGAAACTGAGTATATTTCATCTAAAAGTTTGGGGTTGCAAGGCAGAAGCAAGAGCTTATAATCCTTTGGAGAAAAAGTTAGACCCAAGAACCATTAATTGTTTCTTCATTGGATATCCCGAAAGGAGCAAAGTTTTTCAGTTTTACTGTCCAAATCACACCACAAGAATTATTGAAATTGGGAGAGCTAAGTTTATAGAAGATTCGATTGGTGATTTAGAGGTTGAAAGCTTCATCTTTGAAGAGGAAAAGGAAGTAAATAATTAACAAGGACATGCTGTATAAGAAGGTATTGTGGTTGACCCCACCATGGCAGCAAGTGAAGAAAGTCCACTTCCTAATGTTCACGTGGAAACTGAGCAGCAAGAAATTGCACATGATGACCATGATATGCCAATCCAAGTGAATGAACCCATAGTTCCTGCTATTAATGTTGATGACCAAAACCAAGTCCTTTTAAGAAAATCCCAAAGAATTAGAAGGCATGCATTATCGGATGATTTTATTTGTTATCTTCAAGAATCTGGGAGAGTTTGATGATCCAATTACATTCAAGGAGGCCTTGACTAGTTCTCAAAATGAAGAGTGATTGAAAGCCATGATGTCTAAGCTTGAATCAATGAGTAAGAATCAATGTCTTAAAAATCGATATTATCGGCGATATTTGGCCGATAATATCGTTTTTTTGACCGGCCGATATTTTTTTGAGTAAAATTAAAATATATTTAAAATATCGCGATAATATCGCTAATATCGCAATATTAGTGATATTATCGCGAATATTCGTCGTCGTCGCCGCCGCCGGGAGGTGAGAAAGGGAGGAGGAAACGACAGGTGGTGGGTACGAGCTGAACAACAGCAAAATCACGTCCCCCAGGGTGTAGAGAGACCGTAAAAATGCCCCAAGCAACTCGGCGGAGTTGCAGAGAAGAGATGGGGGGGAGGTGGTGATGGTGCTCGGCGGAGTTGCAGAGAAGAGATGGGGGGGAGAACCGGAGAAGGATCGAGTTCGAGAGACTGAGGGAGAAGAAGAAGGGTGGAGAGACTGAGGGAAGGATCCAGATCGAGATTGAGATTCGAGATTCGAGAGAGACTGAGGTGAGGTGACCCAGCATAATGGACGGACTACGGAGAGACCGGACCGAGGGAGAGAAGGAGACAGAGAGACCGAGGGAGAGACGGAGACGGAGAGACCGAGGGAGAGAGAGAAGGATCCAGAAAGGCTCTGGGTATGCGTGTGTGCGTGTGCGTGTGTGCTTGTTGCGTGTGCGTGTGTGCGTGTTGCATCGTGTGTGTGTGTGTGTGTTGCAGAGTGTTGCAGAGGTGAAAAGAGGTGAAAATAATTTTGCACCCAGAGGTGAAAAGATGTGAAAATAATGTGCATGTGACTGTGAGATGTTAGGTTTGTGTGAGTGTGTGTCAATAATTTTGCAAATAAATCCAAAGAAAACCCACTGAAACTGAACCAAACCGTCATATGCCCATACTGCCATACAGGCATGTAGCCTTACACCTTCAAATCACATGTGAAATGTGAATATACATGCATGATTCTCCAGCTACCCATGCCACGTGTCAGCATGCATGAGTGAGAATTGGTAACCCTAGTTCTGATGTTTGGACAGAGGGTGTGTGAAAAAAATCTTGACAAGACAAAAAGATATATTTGTGTGTGAAAAAAACAGTGACAAGACAAAAATGTACGGTGAAGTTGTTTCTCACTGTCAAACCCATGTGTGTGTGTAAAAAAAACACTGCCAAAAGTTCAAAACCGTGTGCGTCCCAAAGGTGGAGTATCAGATCATCACACATTTTTTGACCCTTCGAAAATTGAAAAACCTCTATTACACATTTCCGTTTCTTCTTCTTCCCTTAGCCCTTTCAGAGCCTTTCCATAACCTTTTCTCTCTCATTTATTCACAGACGGCAAGCTGCAGAGGATCGTCGAGGTTTTGCTGCTGCTACGTACGACATCGAAAGTTCCAGATTTGTTACATTTAAGGTAAGTTTACAAACTTACATTTATATTATTGTAATTTATACAACAACAAAAAACTTTGTGTGGACCCATGCATGAGATTCTTTAATTTTCACATCCTCACACTATCGTAAATGAACTTTCCAACACCAAAAGAGGGGCAAAACATTTACTAACTTTGCTTTATGGCTTTGTTCGAGCTCGTTTGCTGCTGATTATCCATTTTGATTAAACAATTTCTACATACCTCCCACGAAAAGAGTCCATAATCAATCCTTTTAGTCTCCATTTTCAAAGAATATAAAAGAAACGGCAAGGAAAAGAAAAGGAAAGAAGAAACAATTTTAAAAAGTTTTAAAACACTTTTCTCAAAAAAAAAAAAAAAAAAAAAAAAAAAAAAAAAAAAAAGGTTTTAAAACACTAAAAAAGAAAGAAGTTTGTCTAGAACACTTTATTAATTGTTAACAATTTGTAATAATATATAATACAAACACTAGTTAAGTTGGATATATAGATAATGTACATATATAAGGAGGTTAATTATACAAAAAAAATTGTGTGGACCCGTGCATGTGATCTAAGAACCAAATAATATGTTAATTCTTTGAAGTAATTAAGTAATGTTGTATAATTATTCCCTAGGATAATTTTAATATGTTTAATGTTATTTATTATTTTATTATCAAACTAGTTATTATTCATTAATATTAGGTTTTATTATTCCATATTATTTTTATAATTTCTTAAATTCTTACAATCATTTTCTTTACTTCCTATTTAATTCTTTTGTAGAATAACTTTATTATTTAGGTTCTCTTATATAACCATCACTACTATATTTTTTGGCCAAAAAATAATTGCCTAATTTCCTTGCAAAATAAATACAGGTATGTTTAAGATGTCTAAACGTGATCCAGCTTGGGAACATGGAGACCCAATAGACGGAAACAAACATGGCACAATTTGCAAATATTATGGTCATCTAATGAAGAGTGGCGGAGTGACACGACTTAAGCACCATCTTAGTGGATTAGATCCAGGACATAACGTCCAACGATGCGATAGTGTCCCCCCAGAAGTGAAGGCATTCATCACCACATTATTAAAAAATAAAAAACACCAAAAGGAAAAGAAAACATATGGAATGGAAAATATTCGAGCTGGGCTACGAGGAGAAGGCATTGGCCAAGCGGTTGACAGTGATGATGATGACGACGAGGACGAATGTGATGATGACATGGGACCTGAAGAACGGCGCAGTTTCAAACAAGCATTACGTGCCTCCAAACAGTCAGCATGGGAAAGAGAACACCTTCATAAAATTCCTAATAGAGGACAAGGTTCCGGGACAAGTGGTGGTGCACAAATGAGACGGGGAGAAAGTGTTAGAGAATCACAACAAACACCACCAATAGCCCCAAGTTTATATAACTCATCCAAAGCACGTCAAAAGAGTGTTTGGAGTTATTTCAAGGGAGGTAATGTGAAGGAGGGAATGGGGCGTCTAATTAGCAAGTTCTTTATCTATGAAAATGTCCTTGCTGAGAAGGCATCATCACATCATTTCAAAAATATGGTATTGGGATGTCAACAGGCCGGTGTTGGAGTACAACCTCCCACTCCCTATGAGGTAAGAAACAAATATTTGGAAATGGAGCATAAAGACATTGGCGAGTATGTTAACAAGTTGAGGTCAAAGTGGGAAACTAATGGTTGCACAATCATGTGTGACAGATGAACTGGCACAACCAGATTGTCTATCATAAACTTCATGGTATACTCCAAGGGAAAGACAATTATTTTGAAGTTCGTTGATGCTTCAGACCATATAAAGAACTACAAGTATATTTACAAGTTATTGAGGGATGTAATCATAGAGGTGGGAGAGCATAATGTTGTCCAAGTCGTGACCGTCAACGGTTCTGCATTTGTCAAAGCTCGAAAAAAGTTAATGAAGCATCATAATGTGTTTTGGACATCATGTGCAGCACATTGTATTGATCTCATGTTTGAGGCAATGGGGAAGAGAGAGAATATTGCTAATGTTGTAAAAAGAGCTAGAACGATCACAAATTATATTTACAACCACGGTTGGTTGTTGGCAAAGATGCGTGAATTTTGCAAAGGAGAAATTATTCGTCCAGCTACCACTCGATTCGCCACCAACTATATTGCATTAGACAGCCTACTTAAGAAGAAAGCAGGGTTGAAGCAATTATTCACTAGTGAAGATTGAGCCAACCACAATTTGAGCCGCTCAAATGCAGGTCGTATGTTGGAAAGTATAGTGCTTGATCATGCTTTTTGGACTCAATCATAATATGTGTGCCAAGTGTTTGAACCTCTTTACAAAGTTTTACGGATTGTTGACACAGAAGTGTATCCTACTATGGGGGCAATATATGAGTTGATGCGTGTAGTGAAGGAGGAATTGGAAAGAAAACCTGGTGCAAGGTGGGTCATAAAGATAATTGATGACCGATGGTATAAAACATTATACCACGATTTGCATGCAGCAGGTATAAATTATGTCATAATTTGCAATTCATTTATTTAGTTGCATAAGTATTATTTCTCTTATTAGCGTATGTGTTTCTTTGAACAGCATATTATTTGAATCCTTGATACCAATACAGACCCGGTGTTGGAGATGATGGTGCCCTTATACGTGCTGTACATAATGTATACTCTAAATTGGACCTGCATCACCAGAAGTTGGCCAATTTGGAAATGAGGTACACAATTACTTAAATTGTAATAATTACATTGTTGGATTAAACTAACACGATTTATTGAATTCAGCTAACATGGTTTAAAGATGCAAGAAGAACTTTTGGAGAACCAACATCGGTTGCTGCTCGAAACAAAAATGTCTCCTAGTGAGTGTAAACATATTTCACTATAAGTTTATAATAGAATTTGTTGGAGTTATTAGGCTTATCAACATTGTTTTTCATTGTAGCTGAATGGTGGATCATGTATGGGACCGATGCACCAACTGTGAGAAAGTTAGCAATCAAAGTATTATCACAAACAGCTTCCTCATTTGCTTGTGAAAGAAATTGGAGCACATTTGCACTCATACACACAAAGCAAAGAAATAGGTTGGCTCATAGTAGGTTGGAAAAATTAGTTTATTGCTACTACAACATGAAGCTTCAAGTTCGAGATAAGGAAGCAGAAATAGATCATGTCGACCGTGGTGACCCACTAGATTTGTTTGATATTGTTGCTGAAGATGATGATACAGAGGGTAACCAACTTTATCAGAGGTTTAGACCTCTTCATTTAGATGATGATGAAGGCAACCCAGCTCCCAGAGTTGCTGAAGAAGCACGTAATAAAGGGATAAATGTAGAAAGAGTATTAAAGGAGAAGGTGGGATCTAGAAGCGCTGACTCTTTGGAAGAACTTTTGCGCCCAAGACCAAGAAACACTGGAATTCCACCTTCTTCCAATCCTACACAACCACAACATCGTGCTGATACTAATGATAGCTCTAGTACAAGATCAAGAGACTCACTTACCACCGGAGGTGGGAATGATGAAGGACATAGTGGAGCTGGAGGTAGTGGTGGTGGATATGAAAACCATTATGGACCACCTCCCGGATTTATGAGCCCCTTCACTGGTGAGGCAAACTTCACGCATGCAACACAGGATGATGACCATGGCAGTAGGCGGGCAGGACCAGGAATTGGTGCCATAGGGAAGGACTATACTCGTAGAGAAAGACGCAAGGGGATTTTGTCAAGTCAAGAAGATGACTCGTTATCTAGAACTTCGGACTCTGTTGGAGTGGGAAGTAGTAACTATGGTTATACTCATAACCAACCATTTCCCTACCCTTCATATCCCATTCCTGTTGGGATGGAATCGAGCGACTCATGGAAAGAATCCGAGACTCAATCTTCAAATGATTTTGCTTATGGACAACGTCAACCAATCTCAGATCCATATGGGTGGCATGTTAACAATTACATGCAAAACTATTTTGGGGATTTATCATTTGATAACTACTCTTACAATACACTCACTCTACACATAGAGATGATGAAGATAGTGAAAAATTTGAACCTCATAGGAACTCTATGTGGTACTAAGTCACTCATGTATCTTACCATGCAATGTATAAAGTGTAAAATATTGTACTAATTCATTATATATAAATGATTATGGTGTGTTTAAACTTCTTTCATTAATTACTACATATTTTCTACACTCACAATGTTTGTCAGCTCGCTATGTAATCAACTTGATAATGTTAAATCCATCATGCAATGCATTTCCTTCCAATTTTTTGTGATAAACTAATAGATAATTGACTAAATAAACATCCTGCAAAGTTTCAATAAAAATTTCCAAGTTTTTCTTACAATTTCCGTGGTTTCCATATAATTTTTATCGATATCGATATTATCCCGATATTTCCATCGATACTTCCGTGTTTTCGGACTACCGATATTTCCGATATTACCGATATTTAATACCTTGGTAAGAATGGAGTTTGGGAGTTGGTACAATTACCAAAAGGGTGCAAGGATATAGGATGTAAGTCGGTATTCAATACCAAAAGAGATTCTAAGGGAGACATAGAGCGATATAAGGCTAGATTAGTAGCCAAGGGGTTCACTGAAAAGGAAGGAATTGACTACAATGAGACATTTTCTCCGGTTTCTACCAAAGATTCATTTAGGGTCATAATGGCACTTGTAGCTCACTTTGACTTGTTTCTGCACTAAACGGATGTAAAAACCGCATTCTTGAATGGTGATTTGGATGAAGAAATTTTGATGAAGCAACAGGAAGGGTTCATTCAAGAAGGGAGAGAGAATTTGGTGTGTAAGCTCAAGAAATTCATTTATGGTTTGAAACAAGCCTTAAGACAATGGTACTTGAAATTTGATCAAGTTATACAAGATTATGGTTTCATTGAGAACCAGTCTGATGAGTGCATATATCTAAAATTCAGTGGGAGGAATTTTGTAATCTTGGTCCTTTATGTAGATGATATCTTGCTAGCTAGCACAAATCTTACCTCCATGAGACAAATTTTCTTGTCTAATAGATTTAAGATGAAGGACATGGGAGAGGCATCTTACGTCTTGGGGATAGAAATTACCAGAGATAGGAAGAATAAAATACTTGGCTTATCTCAAAAGGCCTACGTTGAACGAGTTTTGAAAAGGTTCGAGATGCAGGATTGCAATGGTTGTGAAATTCCCATGGCAAAGGCAGACAAGCTAAGTAAATCCCAATGCCCTAAAACTGAAACTGAAATAGCAAAGATGGCTGGAAGACCTTATGATTCTCTTATTGGCAGCCTCATGTACGCATAAGTGTGCACTAGACCCGAAATCACTCAAGCAATTGGTGTTTTGTCTAGATATCAATCTAATCCAGGTTTTACTCATTGGATGGCTGCAAAGAGAGTCATGAGGTATTTGAAAAGGACTAAGACTTATAAACTTTGTTATAAAAGGACCAATAACCTTGAGTTGATTGGCTACTCAGATTCAGATTTTGCGGGGTGTGCAAATTCTCTCAAGTCTACTTCCAGCTACGTTTTCATGCTCGCTGGAGGAGTAGTGTCTTGGAAAAGTGCAAAACAAGGGGAAGTTGCAACGTCTACAATGCAGACTCAATATGTAGCTTGCTATAAAGCCACTTCACAAGCTTTGTGGTTGAAGAACTTTATATATAGCATGAATGTTGTCGAATCGATTGCTAGGCCCATTCAGTTATGGTGTGATAACAAAGCTGTTGTTTTCCATGCTCGGAACAACAAAAGGTCTAATGGAACTAGACATTTGGATCTCAAGTATAACATGACTCGCAAGGAAGTCAAGAAGGAGCAAGTTAAAATTGATTGCATTGATACTAAGTCAATGTTGGCGGATCCACTCAATAAAGCTCTTCCTACTGCAGTGTTCCATGTGCATGTGAAAAACATGGGCTTAGTTTTTTACTTTGATGCACTGAATTAGTGGGAGATTCATGTTTTAGTTAGTTCTCTTGCATTGATTCTGGAGGTAAGTCACTAAGACTATTAGTTTTTTTGTTGGTTAGTGAGTTTTGGATTATAAAGTTTGAGTTATCTTTATTATGATCTTGTTGATTATTTTATATTTGTGTGGCTGTTTGAATGCAGTTATCAAGTAAAAAGTAAAGTTAATGTTTTAAAGTCACAAGTATTTACAAGATGATACGAAGAATGTTTTCAGATACTATTTTCATTAAAGGTGGAAAACTAAGGTATTCTGATATAGTTAAACCAGTCAACATGGGTTTTGGACATAAGGTTTCAATCATTATTCTTCATTCTTTTAACAGTTTTTGGAGGGCTTCATTTGAAGCACTAAGCAGACTTACATGGTCTAATCAAGGAGGACCTTAGAAATTAAAATATCAATATATTACATCAAGTCTGATATTTATATTTCAATTTTCTCACTTATTGGTGTTTCATGTGATTAACCATGCTCACATACATGATTATGAAGACTATGGACATTACCCTTGTCCAATAGACATGTTAGTTCTATGTGATTGTGCTAATTGACAGAAGCTACAAGGAACTTTGTGTTTAAGTAATTTCCACGGCCACTAAAGTAATCCTAATTTGGTTTCTCTTAAGTTAAGTTTCATACAATGCTTGTTTCGACCAAGTGGGAGAATGTTGGAGTAAAATCCGATTCTCACAAGATTTTGTGGTCTCACAATCATTGTACGTTACTTGAAATCAAGTTAGGATTAGGGAATTAACTTGGACTTTACCTGTTGAAAAAAGGAATGTAATATTAAGTTGTTATTCTTGCTAAAGGGGTTCATAATCCTGATTGGTTAAGGAGATATAGACATATTCAGTTACCTATTAGGTCTCAATGATGGGCTAAGCCTATTAGGTTAACATGCCTATATAAGTGAAGGTCCATGGGTTTGCTGATACATGCAATATTCAAAAACTCCCCATACAGTTTGATTCTGCAAACATCATCATCATGTACCTCTCGTACCTAGAAACGTGAAAATTCAAGCAGAGACACAAGTTCGTGGACTTTGGTTTGAGTTGTACTTTCCCTGTCAATTTCAGACATTTTCCGGTCATCTTTTGAGTGACTTTAATACATGTGATATAGTTATTACCATGAAATTCTTATGTTTGTATACTTTGTGGATATGACTTGATTTTATAAATGTGATTTCTTTTAAAATGTGATTTTTATATTTAGCCATCGATCTATTTTTATGAAATGTAATTTGACCTGTGTATTGGAAATATTTATGAAATGTGATTTGAAATGCATGTTGGATTGTTTGTGAACGAATAAATTATAACAATGGCCCCTCAACTAAAAATTCATTACCATTGGTCCTTCAACTCATCAAAATGTGTAGCTATGATCCTTTTCGTCAACTTCGTCAGAATTTTGTCAAAATGAGTTATGTTGGAAGGACCATTGCTACAATTGGGTTAAGGTTGAAGGATCATTTCTCCAGTTGGGTTAAAGTTGAGAGACCTATGGTAATGGATTTTTAATTGAGGGACCATTGCTCCAATTGAGTTAAAGTTAAGGGACCATTGCCACAATTTACTCTTTGTGAAATGAGAGGGCTAGTAGTGGACCGTTAACACATTGTCATAGAGATTTGTTGCTTTGAAACTCGTTTCATATCTTGTTTCATTGTGCCATTTCTTGCTTTGTTAAGCTTTTGTAAATTGAGTAACTTGTGCCTTGTCTTGTTTCTTTGAGCCATTGTCAGCTATGTTTCTTTGTATTTTGGTTCCGTTGAATGGTCTGGAATCCAATATTGTTGGATTTCGTTGAGTGGTCTGAAATCACATTCCTTGACTTTGTTGATTCCTTGAATTCGGTTTGGATTGAGAAAGCTTCAGACATGTAGGCTTCGGCCGAACTGTGTCGCTCTAGCCTACTTTTCAATGTATTGTATAAACTATTGATTGTGAACCTTTGTGGTTTGTTTTAGACGAGCCGATGTATGTCTGTGTGACTCCTTTGAGATTTTTAGTGGCTTGATTGTGATTTTATAAGTTATGATTTTATATTTGATGTTTATAAATTGCAATCGATGGATTGGTTTTAATATTTATCACATACGTAGAATAATTGTCACTTACACGAGCTTCACGGCTTATTTGGGTTGTTGTTTGCCTGGTGCACCATTCCAACGGTGTAGGGGGCGTTTGTGTAAGTGTTAGTTGTTACAAGGAACTTTGGGATAGCAGACAGAGTTCAGAGATTGGAGTCACTAGGCTACCCTAATGCCTTTCCTTGTACCGTTCCTTGTATTTTTTTTTCAACTTTCTTTTGGGAGCACTACAGGCATTGTCCCTAGTGATAGTTATCTTTATTGCATAGTTGTTTGAAATATTCTTAATTTCAGTTTGTATTCCTGGCATCCCCCTGTTGGAAGTATGCCCACAAAGCCAATCATTTGATGTAATAGCTTTTGGAATACTTATTGTATTAAACTTTTATATGTTTAATGAAGGGTAAAGCTTATTGTTAATCACTATTTATTGTATCATGTGTTTAAGCAATAAGGGAATCCAAGGAATGTATTTGATCTAAGAGACAAGTGATTTAAGTAAGTTAGATTAACGAGACCTTTCTCTTATGCTCATTCCTAAAACGTTCCTAGCCATAGGATTGCCAATTGGGCATTGACAATCCGCTAAGGTTAGTATGTGTTATGTCGACTCATGCGTGAGTATGACTAGTCTCAAGTCATTTGGTGTTGGACACTAAGACAAACACATAGGTGCTCGAAAGAGTAATCGAGTACACTGAACTACGATCAAAAGAGAGTTCGAACATACATGTCATGTAAGAACTCGATAGTTGCAATATGCAAAGTAGCCCTTTGACCTGAGGCATCATAGATGTCTAATGGTTAGGTCATTGACCTTTGATCATGTCAAAGGCATTCCATTGGAGTGTCCACGGCATTGTTGGGGTCAAGCTATCTAGTCATGTAGGCATATGAATGCACAACAAGGGATCTCTAACCTTCCATGGTGGAAGGAGAATACTCTAAGATATGATTCGAGAGTCTTTGGCCAAAGCATATGAATATGACTTAGGAAGTTTGTTCCAAATCTTATTCAATAGAATCATATGGAGAAGTATCACATTGGATAGTAGACATGAAACAAACTATCACTTAAACAATGTGATTAAGAGTATTGTATTAGAGAATGACCGTATTGCATTGTAGTTGTAACTGGATAGGTTCTCCAAACAATTCTACTTAGCTTGGGTAACCATGACATGCTGCTAGGTGTCACTCATGGTTTGTGGAAGCCCTAATGATTAGCAAACACTAATTTTAAGGGAGAATTGAAATGTGGTTTCAATTCACAATCGATCGTTAAGAGTAACAATCGCCCACTACCTCGCTAAATGGAACCTAATGGATCGTACACCGAGTAAGGATGAAGGTGAAGAAATTAAATGAAATGGATATGCAATTAAATGGTTTAATTGAAGAATGGTCTGTTGGAAATATGCCCTGAAAGTCAATCTTTGGAAGAAACCTTTCAGGACAAATGAATGGATGTATAGATGATTCTTATACATCAAATGGCAAAGACACGAATTAGGACTATCTCAATGAACGATATATGTCTTAAATAGTGTATCCATGGACAATGGATCGATTGAAGAAGTAATCTAATGATGTTAGACTACAGAGACCTTCTTCACATAACCAAATGTCCAAAAAGGTTCCTGGTCATTAGATTGTCGGAGGGATACTGACAATGCATAGATCGGTACACTCTGTGTCTGCTTCAAATGGAAGGATGGAAAGTCTCATCCCATTCGTGTTGTGACACTAAGACAAGTATGTAGGTGCTCATTAGGGGAATGAGTTCACTGAACACAATCGAACGAGAGTATTTGTATGAAGGTCTACTCACATGTCAAGCAAGTAACTCAAATGGTTGGAATAATGTAAGTAGTCCTTAGACCTGAGGCATCGTCGTTGTCTTGTGGTTAAGTACTTAATCTTTGATTATGTCAAACGTCACTCTATCAGAGCGTCAACGGCATAGTCGGGGTTAAGCCACTTAGTCATGAAGGCAAGTGTATGCGCAACAAGGAATCTCTAATCCTCGATAAGAGAGGAAGAATACTCTAAGATATGATTCGGGAATCTTCGGCCGAAGTATCGAGCGTATTAAAAGGAAAGCATTCCTATACGACTCAAAAGAATCATATAAGAAGAAATAATCACATTAGGGGTTTGACATAATATATCCATACCCTAGTAATGTGATTGAGAGTATTGTATTAGAGAAGGATCGAATTACATTGTAATTCCAACGGAATAGGTTCTCCGAATAAACTTCTACATTAGCTTGGGTAGCTATGACATATGGTTAGATGTCACTCATAGCTTGTGAGTTCTTCTAGATGATTAAATGTATTCATCAAAGAAGAAGGTGAATTAAAATGAAGTTTCAATTCACCAAGTGATTGAATTAAATATAATCAAATTGGATTGATGCCAATCACCTCACTGCCTTGCTAATTAGAACTTAAAAGATTGTTCACCAATACACTATGGCAGTGAGTAATTAATGGGTGATGGAAACAATTAATTGGATTAATTATGCGTTGCGATAAATTTAGAAAGTCTAAATAAATCATAAAAGCGATAAAGATCGTTTAGGGCTTAAAGAAACGTTCGGGTTTAATTGGGCCTATTGGGCCTAAACCCATTGGGCTTTTATTCAAGCATTGGATGACTTGAAATAATAAAAGCCCAAAGCCCAAACAACACAAAGAGGGCCGGCCACTTTAGGTAAGAAAGGGTGAGATATTTAGTCAAGTTGTTGACTAGGTTTCTTTTGTCTATTTAAGGAACTTTATAAAGATATTGTTCATTAGGGTTTTTGTGAGTTTTGAACAACAAAGAGGCAAAAGAAAATAGCTCTCTTGAACCACAAAGGCCGGCCACCTTAGGGGTGTTTTTACTAACATATCTTACACCCTTTTGGTTATTCCTTCATCCTTCTCACTACACTAGTGGGTGAGGATCTTTAGAGGTTTCCTACTTTGGAAACTTGAAGAGAACCTAGGAGCACTCATTCTAACAAAGTGGAGGAGGCAAGGAGGGAAGCTAGGCTCAAGGAATTCAAGGAACAAAGGGCTTGGAGGTGGTCCATCCTTGGTCTCAAGTCTAGATCAAGAGGTATAAGACTAAACCTTCACTTTGTTCTTCTTTATAAAATTGTTTTTGATGCATCATATATAAACCTATGAACCTTGAAGGGGATTTGCATGACTATAGCTTTGATAATATGTTATAAATGCTTCCGCTGCTTTCGTATATGAAATATGATTTGTATATGCATGATAGTCATATTGAAATCCCATTCTAGAATCTCATAAATTTCCCTTCAAGTGGTATCAGAGCCAAAGGTTTATGTATAATGTGTCCTTTTGGATTTTATGCATATGGGTATTAATGTTATGTATGACATATTATTGTTTCATTCAAAATATGTTTATCTTTTGTTTTTCAATAGTTAAAAAATGTTAGTCAATAAGTTGAGAAAGGTATGGATGCAAAAGTTGTTTTGTATGCATGAATGAAAATTGAGTTTTAAACTAATTTGACATATTATTTCTTCATTTAAAGTATGTTTATCTTTTGTTTTTCAATGGTTGAAAAATATAAATCAAGAGTTGAAAAGATATGCATGTAAAAGTTGTTTTGTATGCATGAATGAAGAATAAGTCATGAATAAAATTTTGGGAATTTGTTCTTAGTGGTTGGCACGGTTTTGGGGAATTTTGGGCATGTGTTTGTGTTTTATTGTAAGACACTCACACATCATTTTAAAGCTAGAAAATAGAAAACTTGTCACTTAAGTTTTTGGGTTTGAAAAATCACCAAGAATACACAAATCTTGAAAAACATGTTCATGGTTTTGTTCTTGGTGTTCAAAGTTTGGTTTTGGGTGAAAATGTTTTTAGTTGGTTTTCATGCATGGTTTCATGGTTTTGGATGATGTTCTTACCATCCATAACCATATTAAAACCTTTTAAAACCCTAGACTTGTCTAGGATATTTCCATCACTTTTTCATTAAAACCATTTAATGCCAAAACCAAGTGACAAGCAAATTTGGATTTTTTTCTACTTTGCATTAAATTCATGCATGTGGGTGAGACTTCCCACCCCCCCCCCCCCCCATTAAGTGGCCGGCCATCCTAGTGGGTTTATCCACTTGGGGGGTCTTTTGTAATCTTTGAAAAGTTGATATTTTATACTTTTGAGTATTTACGGTTTTACCCCTAACTTTACTTATTTACATTTAGGCCCCTACTAACTAGAAAGTTAAAATATTTTATTTTAATTTTGTTAGTTGTTTAAACTCATAATTGTATTATGCCCATATGCACTAAATCTAAATGTTTATATTGCATTCCATTTTAATTATTTAAATGTGTTTAAGTAGTTAGAAAAATGGGTGACTATGGACTTATGCCTTAAACGATAATTGAGCTATGAGATAAGGCGTTAAAAATCAAATTGTTTGAACCTTGGGAATGTGTTTTAATTACTGTTTAATTAGACCTTGTCACGTTTGACATTAATCTATCTCTCCCCTTTTAGTATATGTAATTTATAGGAATTTGTACAAATCGGTTTGTAATTCTTATTACTTCTTAATCTCTATTCGTTAGTTGATTCCCTCTAGTGCTAGACTAGAGTTTCTTTAACTATTGGTAAGGAGACATAACTAAAAGAGGGTTTTGACATGAGATTAAAGATTAAATGGGTCCAATGCCCTAATTAGCAATGAATGATTGTCTTTCATTTCTAATGGCTCAATGAAAAATGTTTTAATTGGATTGATAAGCACGTAATTAAATGACACAACCTCCCCGAGTTTATATTCAACAATGATGGCTCGTTGTTGCAATAACCTAATAAGTCCATGGTCATCCAAGAGCCTAAGATAACTATAAAGTCCAATTTCAAAGGAATGCAAAAACCTTAGTAGTAGTAGTAGTTACTTCCAATATTTGAAAAATTCGTTTTTAATATTGATTTGTTTTTCTCAAAACAAATAGTGGGAGTACCATACGCTACTAAATTATAATGAAGACTATTAGTAGTTATATATATCTCCAATATTTTGAAAAATGTTTTGATATTGATTTGTTTTATGAAAACGAATAGTGGGGATATTATATGCTACTAATTTCATTAACTTTGGACTAGTAGTTATAATAGGACTATTTATTTGAATGTGATTAAATAAATAAAATGATGAGACCTTAAAATCCCTCAAACAATAATCATATTAAGTTGTAAACGTAAGAGTGCTTAGAACACTTTTTCGTGGCCTTCCACCATGGTAGGCTCCAAGCGTTTATGACTTGTACACCGCCTTCACCCTATCATGGGGAAGTGACAAAGTGCATGCTTATATTCAGGAGGAGTTTATTTAAAACATTTGATGAGGTTAA
The DNA here is from genome assembly GCA_035220775.1 of Malus fusca. Lineage (NCBI taxonomy): Eukaryota > Viridiplantae > Streptophyta > Magnoliopsida > Rosales > Rosaceae > Malus > Malus fusca. The sequence continues at coordinate 19,932,094 of CM069074.1, read as the reverse complement.
GGTAGGCAACGAGTGTGGCCAACATCGTATCATCGTGAGGTCATGCTTGAACCCCTAGCTAAACCAGCATGGTGGGAAAGAACTTAACTAAGAGAGATGATGCCAACATCGTATCATCGTGAGGCATTATTTTCTAGAGGCCAAAAAGATGGGTAATCACAAGAGGTTGTTGTGAATGGGTAATTGTACCCTCTCATTATTATTGTTGCTAGCCGACATCGTATCATCGTGAGGTGGGCTTGGTAATAGTGAGCCTCCCATAACCCGCTAGGAGCTTTCTTTGAAATCTCCCGGATTCCATTATGGGGGATATGGAAATTTGCCAAAAATGGTGGGTGGTGTCATTCGGTTTAAAGACCCGAATCGTTTGACTTAATCAACAATCAATCTAATTATTTTATTGTTTATGTATATAGATATGGTTGGAAGCACACTCACGAAAATACTCGACAAACATTGCCTAGAGGGGCACAATTTCCCATCATGGTATCGTAATGTCAAGATTCTCCTAACATTGGAGAAGATTGTTTACGTACTAGACAAGGCTCCACCTCACATACCCCTTAGCCCTGAGGCTACTGAGGATGAACGTGCTAAGTATGACAAGCACGTTGAGGATGATATACAAGCCAAGTGCTATCTGTTGGCTTCCATGAATGAGGAGCTACAGAGACAGCACGAGGGCATGGAAAGTGCATTTTCCATAATACTCCATCTTACGGAGTTATATGGTGAAGGGACGCGCAACCGTCGCTTTAGCACTGTCTGTGAACTTGTAAAGACCAAGATGGTCAAGGGGGCTCCAGTACATCAACATGTACTGAAGATGATAGGATTCATTGAACAATTGGAGAACCTTGGTACTCCACTTGACGGGGAATTGGCTCAGGACTTCATATTGGCTTCTCTTTCTGATTCATTCGCGCAGTTCGTAATGAACTACAATATGAATAAGATGGATAGTACTCTCTCTGAGTTACTAAACATGTTAGTAACTGCTGAGAAGACTATGAAGAAAGAGAGCGTTGTAGGGACTGCTGCAGTAGCCTACAACAAGTCATCCTCTTCCAAGGCCAAGCCGCAAGGCAAAGGCAAAGGGAAGGAGAAGAAGTCCCCCACTCCTAAGCCGAAAGGAGGAGTGAGGAAAAAGAAGGCAAAAGAGCCCAAAGGGACTTGTCACCACTGTGGAAAGGAAGAGCATTGGAGGAGGAATTGCAGGTTATACCTTGCAAGCCTTAAGGACAAGCCACAAGGTATGGTTTATGTTCTTATCTTCAATTCTAAATGTTAGATCTTCTAAATATTTATATTTGATATAAAGTGCTAATCACTTGTATAATTGTATATAGGTGGAGAAGCCAAGTAGAAGATGAACAAGCAAGGAAAATGTGGTGAAGGGTTCGGCCACTATATTTTTTGCTTACTACTTAGGAAGTTTGTTAGGCATTAAAGATTGTCTTTAAACTTTCTTATTTTGTTAAGAACTTTTTATGTGGCTTCATATGATGGAAGACCACTAATAGTGCCTAAATGTATAAAAGTATTTATATTAGTCTCTAAATGTTTAGGGCTAATACGTTTTGTATTAAACATTATGAATGTTTGAAATATCATGTGATGAATGCCTTATAATATATCATTTCCTTAAAAGTAGTGTTATGAATTGAAAATTGTCTTGTTGTATCCCAGATGAGATACAAGAGTTATATCACTTATTGTAATGTGATAACCAAACTTTAGATTTATCAATTATGGATAGATCTCACATGTAGGACATAAAAGGATACAATGAATCTTTAGATTTGGTTCCAATTGTCTACCTATGAGTTCTATATGAATTGACAAAAAGTCTAGAGATTCCTTTCTTGAAGAAAAGGAAGATCACATTATAATGATATAAATGATAAGAAAAACGTTTCTTATATGGTTGTCACTTGAAATACAATGATCAAGATCACTCTTGATTCAATTAGTAGTTTTGAACAACTAATTGGGCATTGTTTAAAAGGTTTTAAAATGTCAATTGTATTAATGATTAAACCAAGAAAGAAGTGTCTAAATCTATAAAATGTTTAAAGACTTTAGTCACTTGATAACAAGACATTAACTTAGTGAAGATTGAAACAAATAAGCTTGAAATGTTTTAAAGCTAATACACAATGTCTTATACCAATATAATCCACTTTTATACATTTTGTATGTATGAAATGATTTCTCATTTAAAGTCATGAGAAATAGTGGGAGGTGTGAAAATGGATATAAACTTGAATATGATTGGTTTATAGTTGTCTAAAGAATAATAGTACTTGACTATTATTAAAGAGTTTGCAATTTTAATTGTTAAAGGACTCAAGCTCTACAAACGTTAAAATTCTATGTTGTGTGACATTCTAAAGAATAGTCTTTGAATGTTGGTTTCGTCAACCTAGCATAAAATGGTTATATGTTGGGAGTTGTCCATTATTCTCTTTTATGAGAACAAGTTAATAACAAAGCATATGGACAAGTTGATGAAACAAAAGGGAATTAGTTTCAAAAATGAGACACAACATATGGTTTAACAAACAGACAATCCAAATTCAACATCTCATGTAACGATATTGCTCTATGTAGTTTTGATAATGAATTATATCAACCACCTAGAAGGAATGGTTGAGTTTCTATATCCTTAGTAGGAGCCATGCTTCCACTAAAGACTTGGATAATTCTTATATGACTACATTAAAGGTCTTAGCATGACTAAAACTTGAAGAATGTTGTATGACACCATATAATGAATAGACTTGATAAAGCAAGTCACACATTTCAAGGAATTACTTGAGAAGAAATTCTTTTGTATATGATTCGTTTAAATAAACTTGTGTTAGCTAGAGTAGTTGATATTCTCAAAATAGTTAAGACATCATCAAAAAGCTAATGGATCTTAATGATTGTCAATAGATCCAAGACAAGTTAAAGGGAGCAATATGCATTCAAATCAAGAAAATATAATTGTTAATTTTTGAATGAATGCTAAGTTACGACAAGGCCAGTGGGAGTGATGTTATAATTTGAGCAACATGATGTAGATAAAGTCTATTTGATAGACTTGACTAAACATAGATATTACTCGAAAAATGACAAAACATGACACGGTCAATTTTGAAGTATGGACTTGAAATTGGACTTATTAATATAGCAAGGCTATCTCAATAATGTTATATGGGAATTAAATCTCAAATGTTGAAGATTTAAGAAAGCATTTTCCTATGTGATATGAAGTCACTTTCATAACCCTTATAATGAATGTGTCATGAAATCACAAAAGGGACACATGTATTGACTTATGAAGTAGATATCCAAAGGTAAAGAAACCACTGAGTTTATCACTTTAAGATATTACTATATCCCAGGATCAGAACCAAAGCAACTGATAGAGTATTATTGTCTTTAAGAAAGAAACATCAGAGTGGGACTCTGGAAGCGTGCATTCACTTAGGTTGTTAACCAAAGTGAAAATAAGCCATTTTAACAAATGGAACTTCATAATGGATGAAGCACTAATCATATGAATGAATTGTTAGTATTGTACTACAATGGTCTCAAGGTTGGAGCAAAGTTTGTATAAAGTATACAAACGAAATATATGTTGATATATAGTTTTAGAAACTGCTTCAAAAGGTGTTTTGAATGGAAGGGGTTCTTTTAGAACCAATGATTGAATCCAAACCATAAGGTCGTTAGTAGGGTACTACGACGTAATGGGGCGATAGCTCAAGCCATGGAATCAAGGTCTCATCAAAATATTCGAACACAATAAAAAGACATCATCAAATGTTTTGGAAACATTTGATAAGAAAATCCCTTTTAAATAAAAAGGGGATTAATACATAACCAAGTTAACCTACGAGCATAAGCTCTCTCGACTAGATGTATAAGATACACTAGTGATTGACTTTAGTGCAAGTGGGAGATTGTTGGAAATATGCCCTGAAAGTCAATCTTTGGAAGAAACCTTTCAGGACAAATGAATGGATGTATAGATGATTCTTATACATCAAATGGCAAAGACACGAATTGGGACTATCTCAATGAACGATATATGTCTTAAATAGTGTATCCATGGACAATGGATCGATTGAAGAAGTAATCTAATGATGTTAGACTACAGAGACCTTCTTCACATAACCAAATGTCCAAAAAGGTTCCTGGTCATTGGATTGTCGGAGGGATACTGACAATGCATAGATCGGTACATAATGTGTCTGCTTCAAATGGAAGGATGGAAAGTCTCATCCCATTCGTGTTGTGACACTAAGACAAGTATGTAGGTGCTCATTAGGGGAATGAGTTCACTGAACACAATCGAACGAGAGTATTTGTATGGAGGTCTACTCACATGTCAAGCAAGTAACTCAAATGGTTGGAATAATGTAAGTAGTCCTTAGACCTGAGGCATCGTCGTTGTCTTGTGGTTAAGTACTTAATCTTTGATTATGTCAAACGTCACTCTATCAGAGCGTCAACGGCATAGTCGGGGTTAAGCCACTTAGTCATGAAGGCAAGTGTATGCGCAACAAGGAATCTCTAATCCTCGATAAGAGAGGAAGAATACTCTAAGATATGATTCGGGAATCTTCGGCCGAAGTATCGAGCGTATTAAAAGGAAAGCGTTCCTATACGACTCAAAAGAATCATATAAGAAGAAATAATCACATTAGGGGTTTGACATAATATATCCATACCCTAGTAATGTGATTGAGAGTATTGTATTAGAGAAGGATCGAATTACATTGTAATTCCAACGGAATAGGTTCTCCGAATAAACTTCTACATTAGCTTGGGTATGATAAGCTCATATTTATACATATTTTACATCAAATTCTCTCTTCTTTTCTTAGTTAGTTTCTTATATTTTTGAGTTATTTGCTTTGTTTTTGTGTTTTATCGAATTTATCTAGCTAAGAAAATAAAAATAGCACAAGTGTGATTTTAAGTAATAAATTCGTCATTTCTACCTTGCTCACTTATTTTATTAACTAAAGAAAACATTTTGGCAGACAAAATGGAGCGAACAGAAAAAGAAATAAAGAAATAAAACAAGTGGGGAAAAAGAAGCACTAGAAAATAAAGAAAATAAATAATAAAAAAATAAAGAAAAAAGCTGCTTGGCAGCTGTGAAGAAATAAAGAAAAAACGTGGGGAGAGCACTGAGGTGCACTGACAGAAAAGAAAAATAGAAAGACAAGGTGCATGGTGGGAAGCAAAGCTGCTTTTGGGCAGCTGGTGGGAAGAGCACTGAGGAAGCTGCCAGCGCAAGAATTGAAGGAGGATCCTCGAGGAAGGGCTGCCATAAATAAAAGGGTTTGGACAGAAGTCAGAGTGACGGGGGGGGTAGGAAAGAACGCTGCCCTTGTCAGCGTAAACAGACAACTGCACAGAAACAACAAAGAAAGAATAAAAGCTGCCTTGGCAGCACGTGTGAGGCGGCCTGACGTGAAGCTTGCGAGGAACAGCGCCTGGAGGGGGGAGCACAGCGTGAGTTTGTGAGAACGCAGGGAGCGCTGCCTTGAGGCAGCGGCACTTGGCAACTGACCAGGAGAGACGCGCAGGAGAGACGTGGGAGCAGCTTGAGAGAAAAGAGGAGGACAGACGCGGGGTTAAAGGAGGAGAAGAATAAGGCTGCCCGAGGACAGCTGCCTGAGGCCTTCGCAGCTAGAGGGGGGAGGACTGATAGGCAGCGCGCAAGAGTGAAGACGTGGGGTCTTGGGCAGCAAAGAAACGTGGAGCTGCTCTCCACGGGCAGCAAGACAGGCGCTGAAATTGCAGGGAGCACGCGGACGTGAGTGTGCTGCTTGGGCAGACGTACTGAGCAGGAGTTGCTGCCTTAGGCAGCTCGGCCCTTGGCAGCTGGCGCACGCAGGAGCAGCACGGGGACAGAGGAAGAAATTCCTCGTTCGGTGTTATTCTTCCTCAAACTTATGTTTTATTTTATGTTTTAAATTAAGAATAATGTGTAATTAATTTCTGTTTAGTTAGAGGGGAATTTGAAACCATGGATAAATGTTTATTATGATTTGATTTACTCCAGTTATGAATTCTTGAACGTTGAATGTGGTTTATTTTTCTGTGTTGATTAATAACTTGTTTATGTATGTGGGTTAAGGGTTGACACTTAATTTGCATGCTTAGACTTGATGCTAGGATATAAGGGAATTTCACCTAATCGTTATGAACTTATATCCATGAGTAGTAAAAATCGCTAGTCACGATTGTGTTTAGTAAACCCTAGGTTGGATTAACATGCGTATTCCATAGTTATGAATGCCTAGTCGATGTTTATGATTTCCATTAAACTTAATGATCTTTGATATGTTTCTCTATCATGCGTATTCCATAGTTAGGGAACTTGATAAGAATAATTTGGTTGTGATGCGTATCCCGTCCAATTCAATGAATCTAGGGAAATCTGAAGGTTAATTTAAGCGGACCTAATTAACTTGGAGCATTGTCATTTATTCGTTTGTTGAAATCATAACTGGGAATCAAATTGTATGCATTTATTCATGTGTGGATAAGGAACCCTCTAACTAACGTCTCATCATTTTAATTCTATAAAATATATTTTCTTTGAAGTTTGTTTTTAAGTTTCTGTTTTAAATTCAATTTCGTCAAAAATCAATCCCCCATTTATTTTAAAGTGTTAGATTTGTTAGAAATAAATTTAGTTTGTGTTTTCTTGAGTCTTTAATTATTTTGAGTCTTTTGATTTGTTTTAGTTTATTTGTTAGTTTTATTTTGAGTTATTCTAGTTAAGTGTTTTGAGTCTAGTTTAGTGTTTTAAATTTTGTTTTTACGTTTTTAATTTAATTTTACTTTGGTTAGCATCCCTAGTTAATCCCCGGCCTAGAACGATCCCTACTTATCCATATACTACAACTGTCACAAGAGGGTTTAATTTGTGTGTCAAGTAATTCTCACATCAGGTAGCTATGACATATGGTTAGATGTCACTCATAGCTTGTGAGTTCTTCTAGATGATTAAATGTATTCATCAAAGAAGAAGGTGAATTAAAATGAAGTTTCAATTCACCAAGTGATTGAATTAAATATAATCAAATTGGATTGATGCCAATCACCTCACTGCCTTGCTAATTAGAACCTAAAAGATTGTTCACCAATACACTATGGTAGTGAGTAATTAATGGGTGATGGAAACAATTAATTGGATTAATTATGTGTTGCGATAAATTTAGAAAGTCTAAATAAATCATAAAAGCGATAAAGATAGTTTAGGGCTTAAAGAAACGTTCGGGTTTAATTGGGCCTATTGGGCCTAAACCCATTGGGCTTTTATTCAAGCATTGGATGACTTGAAATAATAAAAGCCCAAAGCCCAAACAACACAAAGAGGGTCGGCCACTTTAGGTAAGAAAGGGTGAGATATTTAGTCAAGTTGTTGACTAGGTTTCTTTTGTCTATTTAAGGAACTTTATAAAGATATTGTTCATTAGGGTTTTTGTGAGTTTTGAACAACAAAGAGGCAAAAGAAAATAGTTCTCTTGAACCACAAAGGCCGGCCACCTTAGGGGTGTTTTTATTAACATATCTTACACCCTTTTGGTTATTCCTTCATCCTTCTCACTACACTAGTGGGTGAGGATCTTTAGAGGTTTCCTACTTTGGAAACTTGAAGAGAACCTAGGAGCACTCATTCTAACAAAGTGGAGGAGGCAAGGAGGGAAGCTAGGCTCAAGGAATTCAGGGTGCGTTTGGTACGTGGGACGGGACGGGACGGAACGGGACGAGGCGTTCCGTCCCGCGTTTGGTGCGCCAAAAATGGGTGGAACGAGCTGTTCCACGGGACAGATTTTGGGTGTTTTTGCGTCCCACCTTCCCCCCCCTGGAACGGGTTTGTTCCACGTCTGTGGAACACAATGTTTTACCATTTTAAGACATATATACCCCATGTCTTTTTCAAAAATTACACCTTCGTTCCGTCCCGTCCCGTCCCGTCCCGTCCCGTTCCGTCCCGTCTGCGTACCAAACGCACCCTCAAGGAACAAAGGGCTTGGAGGTGGTCCATCTTTGGTCTCAAGTCTAGATCAAGAGGTATAAGACTAAACCTTCACTTTGTTCTTCTTTATAAAATTGTTTTTGATGCATCATATATAAACCTATGAACCTTGAAGGGGATTTGCATGACTATAGCTTTGATAATATGTTATAAATGCTTCCGCTGCTTTCGTATATGAAATATGATTTGTATATGCATGATAGTCATATTGAAATCCCATTCTAGAATCTCATAAATTTCCCTTCATGGTCAAAGTTAATTAATTAGTTAATTAATTATACGAAATGTTCGTATTGGGCTTTTAAGTTGGTTTTGGGCTTTTAAGTTGGTTTTGGGCTTCGGGGCCCAAAAGCGTTTTGGTCCACAAGGCCCATTATGTTTAAGTTGTATGACAACTAAAACAAAATGGGCAATTAGCCCAATAACATCAACATGGCCGGCCATAGGGTGAGTGGATGCAAACTTGGATTAATTACAAGTTTGCCACTCACATGTGATGAAGTATAAATTCAACTTTATAGCTTTATTTTCATTTTAGGGTTTTCTTGATGAAAAGAGGTGAAACCTATTCTCTCTTTTTCTCTAAAGAGGCCGGCCACTTAGAGGGGATTTAGCTAGCAATCTTTTCTTCTCTAAGTCATCCATTTCATCTTCACACTTCATCCTTGGTGTGGAGACTTAGAGACACCAAACCTTTGGTGTTTTTGGAGATCCTTTCCTCACATCCTCAAGGAGCAAAGGAGCACAAAAAGGAAGGAAATCACAAGGAAGATCCAAGGAGCTAGGAGGTGACTTGAAGGCCCTCCACTTGGGTGAATCCCTTGTGTAAACAAGGATGAGCTTTAAGGGTAATGAATCTCTAAAATCTTATCTTCTCTTTAATGTTGTTAAAGAGTCTTATGGTTCACCATTCACTAGGCTTTGAAAGTCATGGGTTTTAGAATTTTTTTTTAATGCATGCCTACTTTAATGTGTTAATAGTTTGCATATGTGTTCAAATATTCTCACATGTTCTTAGCTAGGACAAAAAATTTCCTTCACCCCTACAAGCTACCGTCGCGCGTCGATCCTGAACGTATGTCGAGATCGGGCCATGACAACTAGTATCAGTGATGCGCCAATTCTTCATATACGTTCCAAATTGATAGGAGCATATATATGCGACTTTGTTATCTTATTTCTTTGCATTTTCTTCATTAATTTCCATTTATTTTGGTAATTTATGTTATTTTCGTATTATTGTAGGTCCAATTGGTAAGGATGACAATAAATTGCAAAATGGAGCAATTTGGAGCAGTTTTGGACTTTGATTGGACATCAGGCTTAGATAGCATATGGGCCGAACGTTTTTGGTGTTGAAATGGTGCTAGACATGTGCTAAAATCTGGAGAAATTAAAGTTGAGGCTTGGAAGGCAAAGAATTACACAAGAAATAGGAATCCTAATTGGAGACTAACATTATCCTATCCTATCCTATCCTATCTTATCCTATCTTATCCAACCTTATCTTATCTTATCTCCAACTGCAAGAAGGAATCCTTATCACATTCCAACACTTCCTATCTGATTCCAGGAGTCCGAAAATAATTCAAACAACCTAATCCTTTTCCTCCTGGGATTCAGTTGTGCCTTTACCCTATATATACATTATTACCGCAAATTAAAGAGGGGAGGAGTGTGCCATGCCTACCATTCATCCATTGAAGTTGCTGGAATTTTCAGAGTTCTTTCTATCTTTATTTTAAGTTTCAATGTTTATTTTAGATTATTTTTTAGTTATAATGAATATGTGTAACTAAGTTTCTTTTTAGCTAGAGGTGAATTCGAAGCCGTGATCATATGTTTTATATAAATTGATGACATCCAATTATTGTTTCATAAAACATGATTGTGATTTACTTATCTACTTTATAGAGAACTTATTCTTGTATGTTTATTAAGGATGCATACTTAGTTTGCATGCAGAGATTTGATGCTATAATATAAGGGAATTTCACCTAATCGTTATGAACTTATATTTGTAAGTAGTAAAAGTCACTAGTCATGATTGAGTTAAGTAAATTAATGGCAGGAGTATCATGCTTTTCATAGTTACGAATGTTTTGTAAATGCTTATGATTTTCACATAACTTAATGATCTTTGAGATGTATCTTTATCATGCATTTCATAGTTAGGGAACTTGAGAAGAATAATTTGGTTGTGTTGCTGAGTCCAATTCAATGAACTTAGGAAAATCTGAGAGTTAATTAGTGTTGTTCACAGTTAATTTGGGGCATTTTCATTCATGGTTTTTAGGAAGAATAACTGGAAATCGAATTGTATGCATATGTTTCATGTGTGGAGAAGAATCCTTTAGCTATCCTTTCATCCATATTTCATTAACAACTAAATTTACTTGTTGCACTTTACTTTTGTTTTAATTAAATTCGTCCAAACTCTCTCCCCTCACTGTTTTGTTGTTAGTTTAACTTAGTTTTCAGTTTTATAAGTTTAATTTGTGTTGATTAGCATCCCTTCTAATCCCCGGAATAAAACGATCCCTACTTACTCATACTACGATTCCAAAATTTATAGGGTTTAATTTGTGTGTTAGTTTCTAGGGTAAAGTACAAAAAACTACCTCAACTATTAGTCTCATGACACTTTCATACCTCATCTTTTAAAATTGACAATGTCATAGCTCATCTTTAGAATTTGGTCAATTTTATACCTTCCGTTAGCCTGACCGTTAATTTGTCAGTTAAATGCTGACGTGGCTTGATCCAAACCCCACTTTCTATTAAAAAATTAAAAAAATATTAAAAAAAAATCATTTAATATATTTTAAATATTAAAATAACAAAGAAAAGTGAAGAAAAAAAAATTCAAAACCCAATTCGTCCCCACCCCACCCCTTATCTCTCCTCCCCCATCTTCTTCCCCTGCTGCCCAGAAACGAAACGAACAAAAAAAAAAAAAATCAAAACCCAATTTGTCCCCACCCCACCCCCTCTCTCTCCTCCCCCATCTTCTTCCCCTCCTCCCCCATCTTCTTCCATCTTCTTCCCCTGCTCCCCTATCTTCTTCCCCTGCAGCCCAGAAACGAAACGAAAAAAAAAAAAAATTCAAAACCCAATTCGTCCCCACCCCCTCTCTCTCCTCCCTCATCTTCTTCCCCTGCTGCCCAGAAACGAAACGAAAAAAAATATATATATATTCAAAACCCAATTCGTCCCCACCCCACCCCCTCTCTCTCCTCCCCCATCTTCTTCCCCTCCTCCCTCATCTTCTTCTATCTTCTTCCCCTGCTCCCCTATCTTCTTCCCCTGCAGCCCAGAAACGAAACGAAAAAAAAATAAAAAATTCAAAACCCAATTCGTCCCCACCCCACCCCACCCCCTCTCTCTCCTCCCCCATCTTATTCCCCTGCTGCCCAGAAACGAAACGAAAAAAAAAAAAAACTAAAAATCAAACCTCAGTTGGTCCCCACCCGAGACTTGGGCTCGCACACCCATGGCTCGCCGGACCTGGGTTGGGTGTCCTATGGGTGCCTCGGAGCTTCACGGAGACGAAAGGAGAAAGGGTTGACGCCAATGATGGTTTTGGTACCGTCGTCGGTGGGTGTGGGTGTGTAAATGGGTGCGTGAGTGTAGATCTAGGAGAGAGGTATAGTCTGTGCGAGAGAGGGGGAGAAAGAGTGAGTGAGCTGAAAGAGAGGGAGATGTTGGCATGGGTGGGGGGAAGGGTGGGGGGTTGCACGGAGGGGGAACGGGAAGGGGTCGGGGTGGGGGGGGGAGATAGGAATGGGTTCTGGGATGCAGAGAAGAGAGAAAGGCGAGAGAGAGAGAGGGAGAGAGAGGGGATAGAGAGATTTAATATAAAAATAAAAAAGAGAGGAGAGAGAGAGAGATTTAATATATATTTTTTTAATTTTTGAATATTTAATTATTAAAAATGTATTTTATTATTTTTTAATCCAATTGGATTAGTGAGTTGGACACGTGTCGGGCCACGTCAGCATTTAACAGAGAAATTAACAGAAAAACTGACGGAGGTCCGACATTGACACAAATTCGTAAGATAAGGTATGACATTGTCAATTTTAAAAGATGAGGTATGAAAGTGTCGTGACACCAATAGTTGAGGTAGTTTTTTGTACTTTACCCTAGTTTCTACCACATAAAATTTTGGCGTCGTTGCCGAGGATTAGTAAAATTGCTAATCACTCTGTTTTTTCTTTATTTTTCTTTTGATATTTGATTTAGTTTTATTTCTTTGATTTCAGGTACTAGAGAAGCAAGACATGGCAATTGCTAATCTTCAAGCTCAAATGGCCAATCTTACTTTTCTTATGTCGTAGTATATCGAAAGGTCCAGAATGCAAAGTGTCCCTTCATTTGGTGTGTCTTATAGGCAAGGATATCAAACTAGTCAACATCCTCAATTAATTGAGAATGGAGGTTGGGAGAGTGTCAATTCTTTGGGTTATCAGGGCCATAATCAATCAGGGAACGACTTGTTTTCCAACACTTACAATCCAGGTGTGAGAGTTCATTCAAATTTTATGTGGAGGGAACCTCAACAAGTTCAATAAGAAGGATATTGGCAGCCATCTAAGGAGTTATATTCAAGACCTATGCAGCCACCACAGCCTCCCCCACAACAATCCCAACCAAATTTAGGTTTGTCAATGGATTATGATAAAATTCTTCAAACACTAACTTCTTTGACTCAAGGTTTATAAGGCCAAGCTAAAGAGATAGGGGACGTGAAGAATCAAATTGGAGAGATCGCAGAATTCATGGGACAAATTCGAGAACAACGCGAACTTTCCAACTCAACTAGTGTCAATTTGATGGGAGATTTTGAAATCGCTGAAGCAATCACTTTGAGAAGTGGTATGGAGGTTGCAGGTGAGTTGAAGGTGTCCAACCATAGCCTAGAAGTAGACAAAGAGGAGTTGTTGCCCAAAGAGGATAAGGAAGACTCAACCACAAGAAGCTTAGAAGAGGCCTTGCCGCATCACCCAATCATCTATAACCTTATTGCTGCAACTACCCTAGCTCCACCACCATCCAATTCTAGTAAGGTTGTTCCGAATTCAATTCTTTCTAACCTTATTCTACCAAATGTACCTTTTCCTCTCAGGTTTTTGCAATCTAAGAAAGCAAAGGGAAAGAAAGACATCTTCGAAACCTTTCCAAAGTTGCAAGTTAATATCCCGATTCTTGGAACAAAAAAGCAAGTTCCAGAACGTTCTGAATTTTTTAAAGAGCTTTGTACAACAAGAAGAAGGATTCAAAAGAAAGAATTTAAACCATTACCAGATCATTTCAAGTATCACCTTCCATTCAAAGTTCAACTCCATGCCACTGGTCCTAGTGAGGATTAATTGGAGGTGTCGTCCGGCTAGAAGACGTTAAAGCAAGCGCTTCTTGGGAGGCAACCCATGTGTTCAAATAAAGAGACATTGGAATTTCCAACTCCTACAACCAGATTTGCTCTCTTATACCCTTGTCTTTATTGTTTTTACTTTGCCATGATTGTCATGTTTGCTAGTTATCTTTATATTGTTTTCTTGTTTAAGTTTATTTTTGAAACATTGAGGACAATGTTTGGTTTAAGTGTGTGTGGGGGGGGGGGGGGTAAACATATTGCTTTTCATGACTTATCTTCGAATTTCACCACCTATCACCACTAATGTTGTTATTCACTGTTTTAAAGTGTTTTACTGTGTGTCATAAAAAAAATTGAAAAAGCTTGAGAAAAAACCAAAAAGAGTCGTTTTTGTTGCTTGTTTGTGTCTTAGGGTACCTTCCAACACAACGATGAGGATTTGGTTTTTAATTGCATGACTGTTAAAGAAAGTTACAAAAATGGGTGGAAGTTTGATATGCTCTTTGGTTAATACTTAGTTGTAGTTGTCATTTACGAATTCACATGTAATCACAAAGAAAAAAAAATTAGTTTTTGTAACATGCTTGAAGGAAGAAACTCAAACTAACGCTACAACCCTGTGAGACTTGAGCATATTCTTTGTTTGGAGAGTTATTAATCTAGGATGTTCTTGCTTTCTAAAGTCGTTGCATGATCTCATTATTTCTTTGCTTGGTTGCAACTTGGAATGTTTTTTTCATCATTTTAGTTCCAAATACTAGAACTCATACCCGTTTCATTCAAAGCATAAAATTAATTGCATAACAAATAACAAGATGAAGTTGTTTAGTTACCACCAGAGCCAAAAAGCCTTATCCCTTGCATATGCATTGTAGGTTTAACCCATTTGACCTTTATTTAGCCTATTTCTTTGTTAGCATGCATTATCCCTACCTAGTCTAGTATAGGAATATCTATACTAGGTATCTACATTGTGTGTGCATTATTCCTTTTGAAGCGATCGACATTGTGTGTGCTAGGTATCTACAAAAACTTTTTTACTCTTAGAAAAAGAAAGAATAAAAAATATACTAAGCGAAGGCCTAAGTGCTAGGGCAGTGAGGCGCTCGTTTAGGTTGATCGAAAGCCTAATCAGTTTACAAGGAAACTTTATACCCTATCAATTGAAGGTTTGACAGTGGTGGTCCTCGCCAACATCAGTCTACGTCAGCGACAACTAATAAGGCAAGATTCAGGGAAACAATTTAAGGTAACTACCGAATTCCATTGCTTTGTAACGAAGAAAAGTACCAGTGTGGAGAAATAAACCGGAGGAGAATCAATGTAGAGAAGGTTGAAGATTTCTAGGTGCAGGTTCATCATCGTTAGAGAAGAGTGCAAAAACAGTGTTTCCGTTAAGTAGAAGATTGAGAATGAAGAAAGACATTTGGGATCAGTGTATATAGCCCAGAGTAACTGATCACATCTCTTAGAAAAGGGCACCAAATCGACTAAATATTGACACATGGCAACTCAGTCGTATTGCTTTTCAAAACAGAAAGGACGTGAGGAGACGTCATAGTGCACGAGATCGAGCCTGCCTGCAATGCATTCAATAAGAAGGTACCTCGTATACTCCGCCAGTCTGCCACTGACATGTGCACTATTCGCACAAACATCCTACTCTGGACGAAACCTAGACGAGGCAGATCCGAGCGCATGATAGGATGACAAACATGGAGCGCTCGGCAGGAGAGGAAAGCCCCAGGCACTCTTCCAGCCAAGCATTATTTTGAGGTCCAATTGACCATCACAACTTATGCCCAAGAAGGAACCTTTGGATAAGAAGTTATGGGGACTTGTTAATACAGGGTCCTTTTCGACCCTCAAAAAAATGCAGGCTGGGAAAGAGACCGCGAAAGGCCGAATAAAAGTCCAAGCCCAAGGCCCAATGGAATTAAAAAGAATCCAGGTCCCAATGCCAGTGTTGACTGCTAACCACAAGGCTTTAGGAGCAGGCCTACTCATGCATCAATTAGGCCACATGTCAATCCCCACTCAAAAGCAAAAGTCAGGGACGAGACGTAAAGGTGGTTGGGCTGCTGCTCGAAGCGACATCATTGACTAATCAGGGTCAAGCAAGTCACTCGGCATGTATCGATCTAGAAGGACGTTCCATCTCGACTAAGTAAACATCACTTCACCGCTTAATGTCAACTGATGGTTAAAAAAGCTGTTAGCACGCTAGTCGATGTAGGTGACACATTGCTAAAAAAAGAAAGATTGGGTGAGCCAAAGGCTTTCTGGACTTATGAAGGGCCTATGTAAAGGGTGAGAATCTCTTGTAAAGGGTCGGACAACTAAAGGAAGATAGAATTATAGTCTTTAGCCGAGCGCTATTTGTAACCTCTGAATCAATATAATCCGACTAACACATTGGATGTAGCCCAACTTTAAGGGTAAACCACTTAAATTCTGAGTCCATTTCATTTTAGTTTCAGTTCCAAGCACCAACTAAGGGTTAACAGTTTTAAGATTGTTAACCTGGAAATTTGGAGCACAACCAAAATTTTCAATTTAAAAACTCGGTGAAGCCGAAATAATTTTGATTTTTCGGTTGGTTCGATAATAGGCCAAGCCATTTTTTTGGGAACCAGCAGTTCAACAACTTAGTTCTGCAATTTTCAAAATCCCATTATTTTAATTAAACAGTCCACTTATAAATTTGATGAACTGTTTAACTTAATTATAGAGGGAGCGATTTATCCCCTGAAAACCCCAGATAGAAAATCCAAATAGAATTTCAAAACTCAAACTTCAAAAACCAAAAATCAAATAAAATTATAGAGAGATTACATGAATCTTGGTATCTTACATTGTATTAGGGTCGCGGGTGGCGTTGATGGACTCGATTTACGCTTCAGATCATGAAGCTTCGATTTTGATTTTTGAATTTGGAGGTGGTGGTGGAGATGGAGGTGGAAGTCTAGAATATGGAGGAAATAGAGGTTTCGTAGTGGTCTACCACTCGACGTCGAAAGGGATTGATGGTGGCGATGAGAAATGACGGTGGCCGGTATGCTGACAGAAAACGAGGAAGAGGAGATAGGAGAATGTAAAGACAGAGTCGAAAGATTCGAGAGAGTGTGTGTGCGAGAGAGAGAAAGTAGTTGGAGTGGTGGGTCTTTTATCCAATGGTTGAGATTTAATCTCAACCGAAGATATTGAGTTGAGGCCCCAATATCATTACGGAACTTTCGAGAATGTTTTGGTTTCGGTTAGGGTGGGCACTTGGAACCAAAAACCAAAACACGAATCAATATAAACTGCATCGAATGATTCGATATTTGCAGTTTCAAAAAAGTTTATGTTTGAAATCAAACCGCAAGCTTAAAAAACAGTTTGATTTTGGTTCCTAATATTTGGAACCGAACCAAAGCCGAACTGCACTGCATAATATAAAAACCACATCGTAACATGCCCAGGCCTCCTAGAGAATCAGAGATAGAAACCAATTCGAGTCCTCGAGACTCCATCTATTGGACTTTCAACAGTTGGCAATGCCAACTTGGCATTCACACGGACACAGATGCTCGTGCTCGTTTTGTCCTTAACGTCATCCTCCCAGTTTGAAAACCGACCCATTATTCTATTTCATTACATATCGTGACCAAAGTCGATTTTCCTTCGCTTCTTTTCAGCTCCGATCCTCCGGCGTGCTAATATGTAAGAATTATGAACTTAGAACTTCTATTGTTAATTTATTAATATATTTGTGAATAATTGGAGGTGATTTGTGATTTTATTTTAGGGTTGGGGTTAGGGTTTATTTGAATTCTGAATCAAGTAAAAGGACATCTTTACACAATTTTGTTTTGTTCTTCACTGGATTTTTTTTTTTATTGATGCTTACTGATTTGAGTTTCTATCATTGTTACTCTGTTAGTAACTTAGTACATAATTAAACATTGTGATCGGTTTTACTTACACAAGGTTCAAGGTCTTTCCAAGTTTGTTCACAAGCTCAAAAGCCTCCTAAACCTTCAAAGAGTAAGTATCCAAAACGAAAGGGAAAGGAAATGTTGAACGATTCAAATTAGTCTTGAAACACCAAAACTTTTATGCTGAATTGGATGAACAATTTATTTTTCCGGCTTGTTAATGCCATAAGGCATTTTAACATAGAACTTTTTTTGAACTTTGAAATGGTAATCTTAACTTTTCAATTTGATGTTTAACTTTGTTTCAATTGAGTTGTATTAATGCCATAAAGCATTTAGTATGCAAATGACTAGGTTTTGAACTTTTAAGTTTGTTTGAGAGTTGAATACTTGTTAGGCCCAAACTGAAATCAAAACTGTTTGAAACCAAAACAAACCAAAACTAAATGGTTTGGTTCCATTTCGGCAAAGCCCAACCGAACCCAATCAAAATAAATTTCAATTTCGATTTCGGTTTTACCCCAAAACTGCACCGAACCAAACCGTGCTCACCCCTAGTTTTAGTTATTAAATGATTCAGTATTATTAGTTTGGTATTTTTCGGGTCGGGTTTTTCGAGTTTTTTTCCTACCCTAATAATATACCTATAAAGGTAGTGTTTGGTGGACAACAATTGGCCGCTTATGCTTGGTTTAGAATGAATGTCAATCGCATCTCACCTTCAATCAACATCAGTATATATATCGAAGTTCACATTGAAATTGACATCAACAATTAGTATTAGGGCTGGTTTGGTATTGCTGTGCTTTGAAAAAAAACTGCTGTGAGAATAAGCGGCTGTACTGTGAGAATAAACGGCTGTGAAATAAATCAGCAGAGTGTTTGGTAAACTTTTTTGTAAAAGTGCTTTTGGAAAAAAAAACAGTCTGATAGTGAGTCTTTTCATTAAATGAGCACTGTAGCTCTGTGTGCTTTGAAAAAAAAGCCAGTTTTCCAAAGCTGCAAATAGCAGCTTCAGCTTTTTCCTTTGATTTCAGCTTATTCTCACAGCAGCTTCCAAAATAAGCTTTTTTTTTTCAGTTTACCAAACACCTAAAACCCTCACAGCTTTTTTTCATGGGTGCTTTTTTTTTTAAGCACCTCACTCCCAAACCACCCCTTAGTTTCCTTCTTAGCAAACTCATGTTCTTTACCTTCATGGATTTGACGAGGAGTTAATTTGGAAAAATCCAATTTGGTATATTTATGTTATGGTATTTTTGGTATTTTCTTATCATGGTTTTGTAGCATGATACTTTCCTAATATTTATTAGGGTTGATCTCGTAATTAAGTTTTGCAAAATGTAGTCATTTTGAATTATGTAGTTGTCTTGGCAAATACATATAGTGTTTTCTTTCAATCAATGGAATAACAGATGGTGGTGCTCTATTTACTTCTTTTTACTTTTCACACACTTTCAATTTTTAATCGTCAGATCGAATGAATTGAAGAGGTGTTGAAGATAAAAAGATAAACACATATATGTGGATAACACTACCCTAACATATAACTCCATATTCATCACACTATCATCGCTTGCCAAGTGGAACTGAGCAAAACACATAAACAGAAAGGACACGAAAATTAGTTAAAAATTAATGTTTCCACAAAAACAGATAGTGATTACTAATGCAAAAACAATTTTCTGGCAAGACGAAAACAAATCAGAATTTAATTAATTAAATTAAAAGATAATAATTAATTAAGAAGCACAAGCAGCAGAAATGTTCGGAATCGACTTTGCTATCTATGTCGCATTGCTTCTCGTTTTCTTCGCACAACAGCGTTGGGAAAGCCATCGATCGATCGATATCCCAACACTCCACACAGACAACCCTCCAACCCTCATCCTCTATTTGGGTCCTCTCTCTCTCTCTCTCTCTCACACGCACACAAACCCGCTCCGCTGTCATCAGCATAACCAATCACATCTGTCCCTAATTTATTTCAACCCTGCTTGTTCTCCTCTCTTTTAAGAGAAATGCCCGCTTTGCCTCTCCCGCCGGATATCTGACTTCCGACCGCTACATCATCTCCCTCTCTCTCATCCACCTCCGCCCTCGCTGCTATGGGCCCCCACCACCACTCTCGCCGCGAGTCCCTCTGCAGCTCCCTTCTCGCACCCCGTCCCGACTACCACGACTGTGACCGCGACCTCGTCTGGCCCTTTGGCAAGCTTGAGGGCATCGACCGCGATGACGTGCGTGAGACAGCGTACGAGATCTTCTTCACCGCGTGTCGTTCTTCCCCTGGCTTTGGAGGACGGAACGCCCTCGTGTTCTACTCCAACCACCACGATAACAACAGCAGTAATAGTAATGGTGGGGAGGGGAGCGGGTCCGGATCGGGGTCGAAGCTAAATGGGGTGGTGACAACGCCGACGAGCAGGGTGAAGCGGGCGCTCGGGCTGAAGATGCTGAAGCGGTCTCCGTCGAGGAGGATGGCGTTGGGCGCCGGAAATGGTGGATGGTCAAGTCCCTCCTCGCCGAACGCATCAAATAGTGGTGGCTCCCCCGGAATGTCGTTCACCTTGCCGCCCTCAAGGCCGAGGCGGCCGATGACATCCGCCGAAATTATGAGGCAGCAGATGAGGGTCACGGAAGGCAGCGATAATCGGCTGCGGAAGACGCTCATGAGGACCCTAGTAGGCCAAGTACGTATTCATTTCAATTTTGATATCTTCATGCATGTAAATGTGCTAAATGCATCATAATTAATTATGGAGAAATTAGATTTCTATCCCTATTTTTGCTACTTCATCAATTAAAATTTTATTCATTTTCAATTTTTATCAAGGTTCATAAGTTTTAATAAACGTCATTAATTATTTTAATAATAAAATATTTTTTAATTTCTAAATATATTCATTTAGTATTATAAATGTTACATTTTAGTATATTTATATGTATGGCTAAATTTTTTATCATATATTTTTATTAGTCAGTATCCATTTTTAATTTGCAACCCTTTTTTAATTGTGAACTTTAACGAAAAGCTCCTGGTACTATTCACTTTAACGAAAAGCCACATTTTTACACTAAAAAATCAATCATGGTACTATTCACTTTACCCTTTATTTTGTCATTATCGTTAAAACTCAAAGTTTTCAAGCCCTTTTCATTAGTTTTCCTTTTTTAAATTTGTACCAATTTTCTTTTCATTTTTAATTTGTACCCATATATTAATTTCTTTTTGTGCCCATATTTTTTTTAAAGTTTTATTTGTATTTGTGCCCATATTTTTTAAATTTATTTGTACCCATTTTCAATTGTGCTAAATGTACCCATGCTAATTATATATATTTATTTTAGGGAGACTTTGGATACGGTCCTTAGCTATGAATATTCTTTGATTAAAACCTTGTTGGTTTTTAATTTTTGATCGAGGTCCCTGAAATTAATGTAATAATTTATTTCTATGTACGTTACTATATTTTTTAAATTAAAAATTAGAAATTTGAGTTGTTTATATAAATGAGATTTTAAATAAAAAACCATAATTTGTGGGATTAAAAATATTAAAATATAAATATACTATTGTGTGTGTGTGTGTGTGTGTATAAACATGGGTACATTCATCAAAATTAACCAAAAAAATTATTGTATCAAAACATGGATACATTCTTCACAATCACAAAAAAAAAAAAAGATATTAGGCTTAATAACATTAGTAAATTTCTTAGATTAAACTTGACATGGATACATTTTAAAATCAAAGAAAAAAGAATTAATGTACCCATATAAGTTTAAAAATGGATTAGAAAAAAATTGAATAGATTTTATATAAAAAAAGGTACATTTTACATATAACAAATTGATATATTTAAGAATGAGTACATTTTTAGATTAAAAAGTTTTACATGAATGGGTACATATAATTAGCATGGGTACATTGAATAATTATGTGGGTACATTATTTTCTTGCTATAATTTTGTGAAGGACAATATTACTCTAATATTTATTTTTAAGTATTTATTATATTTTGAAAGTATTATTTGAATTTGTTTAAATTTCCTAATTTGTGGGACATTAAATGCATAATGTATGAGTTAAATCTCTTAAATGATGTTAAGGACCTCGATCAAAATATTTAAACAAACAAGATTTTAGTCTAACAATTAGGTTGATTAGGGACCGCAACCAAAATGACCCATTAATTAATGAATGTAAATTATAAAATTTAGCACAAAGCGATCTAATAAATTAACAAGATATAGGGTTACTCAATTTTAAAAGGTTAGGTAAGGATTTGTTTTGTGGATTTGAAAATTGGGAATAAGCATGAAAATCACACATGAAGTTCTGCAATCCCAAAGTAAAAGTTTGGTTTCTCGTTCTCATCTTGTTTAATTTGACTTGTAACAAACAATAATGGATGAGAATGTTATATTCTGAAGTTTTTTTTTTTTTTTAAATCTCGTAGTTTCTTCAAAACTCTTTATATAAACTATTACTTTTATGACTTGTGACCTGATCTGTAAATATGGTACAAACAATTTTACAATGTCGGAAAGTATGATGCATCATGCATGTAGCACTACTTCATTGACATTGATCTTGGTCGGTAATTAATCATGTCCTATCTAATATATGATCACAGATGGGTAGGCGAGCAGAGACCATAATTCTCCCACTAGAACTCCTTCGGCACCTAAAGCCATCTGAATTCAACGACTCCCACGAGTACCATTACTGGCAAAAGCGGCAGCTCAAGATCCTTGAAGCCGGTCTTCTTCTCCACCCTTCAATCCCACTAGCCAAGTCCAACACATTCGCTTTGCGTCTCAGAGAGATCATCAGAGCGGGTGACACCAAAGCCATAGACACAGGAAAGAACTCAGACACCATGAGAACCCTTTGCAACTCTGTAGTCTCCTTATCGTGGCGTAGCTCCAACGGAACTCCAACAGATGTTTGTCACTGGGCTGATGGTTACCCCCTCAACATCCACCTCTATGTTGCTCTCCTGCAATCAGTCTTCGACATCAGAGACGAGACACTAGTATTAGATGAAGTCGATGAAATGCTCGAGCTGATGAAGAAGACATGGTCGACATTGGGGATCACTAGGCCAATACACAATGTGTGCTTTACATGGGTGTTGTTTCAGCAATACGTGCAAACCGCACAGATTGAGGCCGACCTTTTGTGTGCTGCTCATGCTATGCTTGCAGAAGTGGCAAACAATGCCAAGAGGCCGGATAGGGAGGTTTTGTATGTCAAGATTTTGTCTTCGGTGTTGAGCTCAATGCAGGGGTGGGCGGAGAAGAAATTGCTTCGGTACCATGATTATTTCCAAAGAGGGACAGTTGGCCAAATTGAGAACCTTCTCCCTTTGGCCTTGTCATCCTCCAAGATCTTGGGTGAAGATGTTACAATCACAGAGAGGGGAAGAGGAGGGAAAGGTGAAATAAAGGTGGTGGACAACTCCGGTGACCGCGTGGACTACTACATTCGATCTTCAATGAAACAAGCTTTTGCAAAGGTTAATATGCTGCAGCCCATTTGCTTCTTTGACACGCTCCTTATTATTATATACGAGTAATGTTCTTTTACCAGATAACCGGCATGTTATGTTATCAAACTGTAAATCAGGACTAGACACGATTTCACAATTTGGTAAAATAACAGGCCAATGTGACAATAGGCATTTCCCATTGCACCGTACAAATGTAATTGTGATATGCTTCTCATCATCAATTTTTTCCGTAGATTATGGAAGCTGGGAATGTAACTGAAGTGGCAGAAGATGCCGTGACTGAAACCTTGCATCAGTTAGCTAAAGAGACAGAGGAGTTGGCCTTGAAAGAGAGGGAAAGCTTCAGTCCCATACTCAAGAGGTGGCACACAACTGCAGCTGGTGTCGCGGCCGTGACACTGCACAACTGTTACGGAGCTGTGTTGAAGCAATACCTAAATGGGGTCTCCACGCTTTCAGGTGATACAGTTGAGATATTGCAAAGGGCAGGAAAACTAGAAAAGGTTCTGCTCCAAATGGTGGTTGAGGACTCTGCTGAGTGCGAAGATGGCGGCAAAGCAATTGTTAGAGAGATGGTTCCGTACGAAATTGATTCCATCATAATGAACCTCTTGAAAAGATGGATTCATGAGAGATTAAAGAGAGGGAAAGAGTGTGTTCACCGAGCGAAAGAAAGCGAGGTATGTTTTAGGCTTTCTTTATAACTGCATTTGATAAAAATCCATGTTTGAATTTGAGCTTAAGTGAACAAGGTATTTGTGTTGCAGACATGGAATCCAAAGTCCAAATCGGAACCTTATGCGCAATCAGCTGAGGAGCTAATGAAATTGGCCGAGGAAACCGTGGATGACTTCTTCCAAATTCCGATAGGAATTACTGAAGATTTAGTTCAAGATCTAGCTGATGGGTTGGAGCATGTCTTCAAGGAGTATACTTCATTTGTTGCGTCTTGTGGTAAGAGCCGTTATTTGATATTAGGGATCGGTAATTTTTTTTCTAAATAAATTTATGCCATGTTATATTTCGGTACAACTTTAAGATTCTGGTGACGTTTTGTGTTGATCAAAGTATATTCCTTTCTCAGGTTCGAAACAGAGTTATATCCCCACACTTCCTCCTCTAACAAGATGCAATCGAGACTCGAAGTTCCTCAAGCTGTGGAAAAAAGCTAGCCCTTGTAGCATTGGAGCAGAAGACTTTCACCCAAACGGAACAAATGAAGGTCACCATCCTCGCCCATCAACGAGTAGAGGAACACAACGCCTCTACATCCGCCTAAACACTTTGCACTATCTCCTTTCCCACCTTCATTCTCTTGACAAAAACCTCTCCCTCTCACCTCGAATCATTCCTTCAACACCTCGAAGTCGTCATGCCAATAACCGCAAGAGTCAAACCAACGCCTCTTCCTACTTCGAACTTGCACAATCAGGCATCCAATCTGCCTGCCAACATGTCTCAGAAGTAGCTGCCTACCGCTTGATCTTTCTCGACTCAAACTCAGTCTTCTATGAGAGCCTCTATGTTGGTGATGTAGCCAATGCAAGAATAAGACCTGCGTTACGAATTCTCAAGCAGAATCTCACTCTCTTGGGAGTAATTCTCACCGATAAAGCGCAGGCCTTGGCAATCAAGGAAGTAATGAGGGCCTCTTTCGAAGCATTCCTCATGGTTTTGGTTGCTGGAGGAAGCTCCCGGGTGTTTTATCGAACTGACCATGAGATGATTGAGGAAGATTTTGACAGCTTAAAGCGTATTTTTTGCACTTGCGGAGAAGGGTTGATAACTAAGGATGTGGTGGAACATGAGGCGGAGACAACAGAAGGCGTGATAGAGCTGATGGGGCAATGTACTGAACAACTAATGGAGGATTTCAGCATTGTGACTTGCGAATCAAGCGGGATTGGAGTTGTGGGATCAGGGCAAAGGCTGCCAATGCCTCCGACAACAGGACGGTGGAACAGATCAGATCCAAACACATTATTGAGGGTGTTATGCCACAGGAATGACAAAGCAGCAAACCAATTCTTGAAAAGGACATTCCAGCTAGCGAAGAGGAGATGATGGGAATAATTTTTCATGTACATGTGGAATCAATGTGTTCGTATCTGCGGTGCATTCTAGTACTAACTTCTGGCATTGTAACGAAAAAATAAACATTTGAGGAAAAAGTGAGGGGGCGCATTGTATCCAAGTCTACTGAACTTTTAATGCCAAACCAAATATATTGCTGGGGATCGCAATGGAGAGATGATTGTACAAATTTGTCATCGTTATTTGTAGGTATTGGTTGTTAATCCTCATGCCCGATTGGGACAAGCTGTATTGTACCACAGCCGTTGCGCGGAAATGGAGTTTCTGAAGTTAATTTTTTGCAAAACAAATCAACTTACACCATTATTTGTCTGCAAAACCTAAACAAATTCAAGAGCTGTTTCTGTTAAGATATGTTAAGATATTTAAGCTGTTCTTCTCTTTATTTAATTTTTACACACACACACTCGCACATATATATTGATATATATTTCAGCTTCTGTATTCGTAGTTAGATACTTGCAAGCATTTGACACATTTATATTTTCTCTTTCCCATTTTATTGACGATTTATAATACAATCAAACATACACAAAGCTGAGAACAGTCAAGAAGGTCACCCTTTACCCTTTTATCTTCAATTTCTGTCTCATAACTCACTTGTTATTGGACCTTTTCTTGAATCACCTTCATCGGACGCTTTGTACGTCGTCTCCCTCAATTCTTCCGTGAGCACTTTTATCGAATCTGAAATTTCAGCCTTGTACACATACATCTTAGTCATAAACAAGAAGAAAATAACGTTGAAGACGTTTAGTACCGCGAAAAATGCATAGTAGTAATCGAGATGAGAAGCATTAAGGTTGTTCAGAATCCATCCTTTGTGGCCATGCTTTTTGGTGATGTGAGAAACTGTCGAAAGAAGGAAGCTACTAATAAAGTTTCCCATTCCTAAAGTGGTCATGGCAAAAGAAGTCCCAAGGCTCTTCATATTTTCAGGTGCTTGGTCGTAGAAAAACTCAATCTTCGCAACCTCCAGAAAAGCATCAGCTGTTCCCATAAGCACAAATTGAGGAAGTAAAACCAATATAGTGATGGGAACTTGTCCTCCGCTCTCGACTACTCCATGTTGCTTTGCAAGATGAAGCCTGTACCTTTCGGTTAGAGATGCAACGACCATAATGAAAACGTGGAAGACCATTCCAATTCCCATTCTTTGGAGGAGAGTGATTCCTCTAGGGTTTTTGGTCACTCTTTGCATGATCCTGACAAAGAACCGGTCATAGAGCACGACGCTTACAAGCATGGAGAGCGTCACAAATCCGGCTAAACTTGCAGGGGGGATTTTGAAGCTTCCGAGTGATCGATCGAGGGTTGTGCCTTGTTTGACAAATAGGGTATTAACCTGTGCAATCATAGTGCTTGGTATAAATGTGGCTACCAAGATTGGAATCATTCTTAGCATTTGCTTGGTCTCTTCTACTTGGGTTACTGAGCACAGCATCCATGGACTAGTCGAGCCTGTTTTCACAGCAGCTTTGTTGAGGAACCTGCATGAGTGTACACATTAATGTGGTAGTTGGGGACGTAACCAGGATGACAGCAATGTGGGAGGACTCGGCGGTGTTGTTAGGCTAGAAGTTTGTGCTAAGCTAGAGTTAAGTTGAACAGGTATCTTCACACACGAAAGTTTAGAAGATAAAAAGTATATTGGATCTTTGTGGAGCTCGTTTAGCCCTCCATATAGTTCAGTCCCTAATAATAGTCTAGATAGTATAAGTAATTGTTTAACATAAATGTATGTACCCAAACCTTAGGGTTGGGGTGGAATCAATCCTGAAATTTCCCTTCTTTGCGTACTCCTCCAAGTTAAGCTCATGGAGCTCCTTAGGGTCACTAGGGAGAGTCACCCTCCATTTCCTCAATGCAGCCACTGGGACCTTAGCCATCCTTGTGAAGGGACTTGCACTTGGCAACTTGTGCCTGTAAAATGGTGTGCCAGCTAAGAAAATCAAAATAGATATGAGAAGCCCAAGAGTGGGAAGCCCATATCCCAAGGCCCAGCCCACATTGTCCTGAATGTAGACAAGCACAGTGTTGGCAAACAGCGTCCCAAAGAAGATGCTAAACATCCACCAATTGAAGAAGGAAAGCTTATGGTTCTTCTCCTTGGGGTCAAAATCGTCAAATTGGTCTGCTCCAATGGTTGAGATGTTGGGCTTGGTCCCACCTGTTCCAATGGCAAGAGTGTAGAGGGCCCCATAAAACACAGCTAAATGGAGGGTGGAGGCCTTCTTGCAGTTTTCCACATGGGGATCTTGGCAGGGAGGTGGTTTGAGGGAAGGGAGTGAAACTGCTAGGGTTAATACAGACATTCCCTGCAAAATATTCAAAATTTGCTAATCAACATGCATATTTCCTGTGTAATTTTATTTATAAACATGTACCGTAAACATTGCCACGTAGTTAATATTCTACTGTTATAATGTGAAGAACGACATGGTTGAATGTTCTACTTCTAGTGTATATTATTAAAAGAAACAAAAAAAAAAACAAATATACGTGTATAATTTAAGTAGAATAATAACATCACTAACAATAATTCAAACACACGTAAAAATTGTTGCCTAACTAATTAATTAGGGTATTCAACGAGATAATCCAACTGTCATGAACTAATATCGATCGTTGATTGTTTTTTTTTAGGAAAAAACTACATTGGATGAATTTAGATTTTTTTTTTTAACATACAATATTCTCTACACTAAGGAGGAGGATTGGACTTAGCCTTACAACGGGCTAGCAATAATGTAGTTCAAATTTGTTTTTGGCGAGATTCAAACCTAGAACCTCTCACTTATAAATGAAAAAAAAAATGTCAGACCGTAATATTAGGTGGCCCCAACCAGATATTGTAACGTCTAATTGATCCATTATCCTTGCCCATTTGCCAAAAATACTATTCTTTGACGATTGTTTCAAAGATGAGATGATCTTTTATTTTTAAATATTGATTCCAGAACTCAAGTGTTAAAAAAAACAAATGAGATCGGTGAGATTACTGAAAACAAATATATATTAGCAAATATTAGTCCATTTTTTTCCTAAATTTCCATTTTTTTCCTAAATTTATCCCCAAAAATATTCGTTGACCAAATCTTACCGGCTTGCTATATTTTACACTCGAAATAGGAATGGACCAGCACTGTACATGGGACCCATCACGTGGAACAGTGCCGGCCCTGAGGGTGTGCAAGTGGTGCCACTGCACAGGGCCTCCAAATTCAGAAGGGCCCCGATTTACGATTTTACTTTACCTGTATATTTTATATATAAATTTAAACGTGCAACGATATACTAAATTGTTCTCTTAGTGCAATTGTCTTGAGCGTATTATCCTTGATCCAGGAACTAGGTTTGAGTCTTCCCAGTGGTGGCTTTTTTGTGTGTTTTATTTTTAATTATTTTGGTATCTAAAAGCATGGTTTAGTGTTTTATTTTAAAATTTTTTTTGGTATTTAAAAGCATGGTGTTTTTTTTTTTTGGAAAAAAGCATGGTGTTTTGAACCCAAAAACTTAGGGGAGGCAAATAGGCACCTAGCTACCATGCCAAGAATTTTTTTTTTCTTTTATATTATCATTTTTTATGATTAAAAATGTAAAAGAAAACATGGCAACTATAATGTTAGACCTTTTAAGGGTTTTTATTTTTTATTTTTTTTTTTGTATTTATAAATAAGGAGTTTCGAACTCAAAAACATAGGGATGCAAATAAGTACGTAACCACCAGTCCACCACACCTAAATTTGTTTTGTTTTGTTTTTTATCTCAATTCATACATAATCGTAAAAATTAAAATGTAAAAGAAAACATAGCAATGCAAATTCTATACAATTTAAAGGCCTCTGTTAAAGTCTTGCACAGGGGCCTCAAAATCTCAGGACCGGCCATGACGTGGAAAGTTGTCTGGAATAGCTGGGTAATTTGAATGAGAATCCACTCCTAATTCTCTTTGTGCGAATCCTGATATTTTCTGTGAAGATCATTTTCAGTGATTTTTTAATAGTGTTCATTCATCATATATCGTGGAGTAAAAAATTATTTTAATTTTTTATTTAAAATTAAATATTTGATAAAAATTAAGCGTGCGATGTATAATAAACGGACACAATTAAATTGACGGCCCATTTTGATTGTTTAGGCTTTTGCTTTGATAGAAAAGATCAAAAGGCTTAGATTTATAGCTTTTTGATAGCCTTATATTATTCATTAACTTACTATACTTTTAGTACGCCATATTTAAAAATAGTGGCGAAACATAGCCACACAATTGGAGATGGCCTAACATTATCCTCCTCATACATGTATCCTAGCGTGAGGGTTTTAGAGTTGGACAAAAAAAAATGGTTTTAGATTTGGACCATAGCCACTCAAGAGAAACGTACGAGAAATGCTACTCGGTATATGTAAGGCCAAGTGGCATTTTATATGTGTATGCATAAGTAACGTTTTGTGTACTCATGCAATGCAAGTATAAATGAAGAATAACTTATATTGAACAAGGTTATTATTATTGTGGCATCCTGTTGTAATAAATGATGACATGTATAAATACATGTCAAACTATTTAGTAAATCAGGACGATATATCACAGTAAATTCATTTTATATAAGTTATTTTCGTATAAGTGACGTCTTATTAAGATACTTTCTCTTTTTCGTAATTTTTATTATGAAATTATCTCCGACTGACAAAAAATAAAGTGACTAGAACGTAGACGTAGACAAAGACGTAGATGTAGACATACACGTAGACTTGGACCAGTGCCGGCCAGAGAAATTGAAGATAGCAAAGTAAAGTTGTGACCTCAACACTCTAGATAACAAGGACGTGTTCCTACTACTACGTACCTTAACCTTATAAAAACAGATTTTCCAAGTCAAACTTTCATACACCAATAATCCAAGCATTTTTTTACCAACGAGATTCATGAGTTCTCCATCTATATCCAAAGTTTGAAGTTTAATTAATCTCAATAATTATCTAATTTGGCTTGGGTGCATGAGATTTTGTAAGATTGTCCGTAATTAATAATTAAATTGTGATCAACTATGTATTGATCAATTGATTGGTTTTGGTCTGATCGTGAGTTCTGCACGAACATAATTAAGGGTTTTTTTTTTTTGTCAAAATAATTAAGGGTTCATTGAAAATACCTGTCAATGCTATACAAGTTGTAATGGAATATAGAGAAATTTGGAGCATGAATGCTGTTGTAATTTTCTACCCTAACTAATAATTACCTAATATTTATTGAAATACGGGATTTTCTATATTAAATTACTTAATAATTGGAAATAGTTTCTTTCTAGAATTGTCTGGCTTGTACTTAGTACTACGGTTTAGTGTTATTCATCTTCACTTGTAAGTGAGAGCTCTTAAGTTCGATTATTGCCAAAGGTGAATTTGAACCATATTATTGCTAGCTCATTGTGAGGCTAAGCCCACCCCCTCCACCACCTTAGTGTAGATGATATCATTTGTTCAAAAAAAAAAAAATTAGTTGACTTGTTAGGTTTGTTATAGTGTTAAAATAAGAATCACTCATCAAGTGAATCGTTATTTGAAATATGATCTAGTTTCATGGTTGGTAATATATCATATAGAGTTGGATCTTGCCTAGATTGTGAAAAAAAATGAATCATATAAATTGAAAATTCTAGTTAAGTTGAAATATGATCCAGATTCTTGATTTGGTAATATATCATATAGAGTTGGATTTGTCAACATAAACATTTTTATGGCAACGTAAGTTGACACTAAAATATTTCCCTATATGTACACATATACAATTATAAGCAATATAACTATTCTAAACTAGATTAAGGGAAAGGACGAGGGTTTGAACGTGTGACACTATGAATTGAAGAGAAATACCCTATTCACTGCGGCAACATCCACCACTAGCTAGCTTACTATTCCATTACATATAAAAGTCTCATTATATCAAATGTTCAGTCATTCAGTCTTACATTAACTGACTGTGAATTTAAATCATCATTCACTTGTTTTCATTCAAGATTCGGATTAGTATGGTAGGAGTAATAACCCATTACATGTATATTATTGGAGTTAATTTGTATTATAACGGGGCATTTAAGTTTAAAATGAATGTAGAAAATGAACTAGCTAGTGCAATTTTGACCTTAGAGATAATGGAAGTGCGTTGAAGTTTGAAGGGCATACGTACCGATAGGTAGATTAGGGAAGCGATGAGGAATGTCCAATAACGACCGAGATGAGCATCGGCGACATATGCACCCAAAATAGGAGTGATCCAAATGGTGCCAACCCAATTGGTCACGTTATTAGCAGACGTGACAGTGCCTTGATGAAGCTTCCTTGTCAAATACAAGATCAAGTTGGCCGATATTCCATAGTATGCCATGCGTTCGAACACCTCATACACTGCATGAAATATATTATAATGTCATCAAACCAAAACAATGGGGAAAGTAAAAGGTTACACACACAAAATTCAAATCATATCTGAATCTCATGATTGGTGGGCATTCAATATTGCATATAATAATAAAGTGCAAGTTGGGTATGTATGGGTATTGATATGCGCAAATTATGTTTTTGTGTATGGCATACTTTTAATAAATGAATGGTTGGTTGTGCAGCTAATTAAGGATCTAACAATCAAGAATTTAGTTGCGAAAAGAATAGTGATACGTGACATTTTCGTATGCTTCGGTGTATGGTATGCACTTAATAAATAGAGAGCCAAATGTGCAGTTAAAGGTCTAACAAACAAATTTATCCGCCAAGAATCCAATACCGGTGCATACTAAAAAAATACCAGTCGATAGAGGTTGGAGGGCAAAGTGGTGTAAGAGCTCGATTTGCATCCGGTGCATGTGATATATATTGTCTACATAGGGTTTGTTTTCAGGGATTTGGATCCCATCCGGAGGATCCTAGTGATCATCACATCATATCCGTTCATCGTACATCGTGGGATCAAAAGTCATTTTGAATTTTTTTTAATTTAAAATTAAACACAAACAGTACCTAATAAACACTGACCGCACGATGTACGATAAACGGATAAAATGTGAGGATTCTTAAAATCTTCGCAAATAGGATCTGAAGAGGATCATGATCTTGATTATGCTAATGGATGTGCGTGTTTTGACTTGTGTAGACAGCCGAAGACAAAATAAACATCTTAAGTAGCAAGTTTTTTTTTTTTTTATCTTTAAATATCTAGAAAGGGAGAGAGATCTACTTGTTGATTCAGTGGCTAAGATTGATTAGTGTGCATTTTTCATTTTTAAGTAATTGTAGGTTTAACTTGTCGGGTAAGATCAAGTTGTACTTTCCATGAATGTCACCGGACAATGAAAGAAGAGCAAATATATAAAAGAGGATTGTATATCCTACATGTGACTAAGCTATGGGTCTATGACAAACATATATATATATATATATATATGTTGCGGGTGCGAGGTTTCTTGTGTTTGTTTATGATACAAGCGATATTAGCAGACAATCTAACATAGAATTTCGGATATATTGGTGTACCCATTTTGACTTTATAGTCTTGCAATGTATGTGCATATATTTAGCTGTGTATGAGAGAAAGAGAGAGATGGGTCGACCAGTGTAATGTAATGCAAAGAAAAATGATCCCTGCACTTTTTTTTCCTTCTTTAGCACATTTTTGTTTTCAATCCGGATTTTAGGAGCAAACATAAATGTGTAAAAATTGAGAAAAATAATATATAAAAATGATTTCTCGATGCAAATAGTATGGGCAAAATAAATATTGTGAATTTAATTAATAAATGTAGTTGATATGAAAGTAAGGTACTGAGCTATATAGGTGTTGGTTGGGTGGTGGGTAGACACTCATTCATGTGCCAGTCAACCAATAACCAGTATTGAAGGTTATTCCAAAGTAGTAAAGCACTGCTAATGGAGGAAAGGTGAAGAACAATCCTAGCTTAATTTGGATTCTCTTCGAACATTAAAAAGAGAAATATCACTATAGAAATAACTATTTCTAACATACTTTTTGAGTCTGTGTCGATTACTCATGCTCACTAAAACATCACAGCAAGAGGGACACCTCGGTTTGAAATGCCCCTCCAAGTTGTATGGAATCACGGGGCCGGACCTGAGATTTTCGAGCGCTGACCAACTAATAACTTAAGACAATTAGATTCTATAATCCTTTGAAGCATGAGAGAGTTAAGAGAAGAGAAAGAAAACATACGAACAACAAAAGAGCAAGCAGTCAATCCCCCTCTCTTGGATCGAAGGACGGGGTTTCCTTTAAGATCCACGGTCCCATCTTGTGTATACTCATCAACCCTCCTTTGCCCAGATTTCTCACCTTCCATTATCCCTAGCTTGCTTGTTTCCTTTGGCTTCTACTGCTAGAGGCTAGAGCTCCCCGTTTTATTCTCACTTCACTTGCTCTTGCTCCCCTTTTTATAGAGACCTCAAATTGAATAGGTTTTGTCATATCCAGGCCGCTAGAAGCATTTTCATATTATAAAAATACAAAACTATATTTATTGTTTTTGTTTTTCAAAACGGAAATTGTAATTGACACTCTAAAAATCTAATGGCGTACTCTTAACTTTTTATATTTACTATTTAGAAAGCAAATTACTCTTAGGAGAAGTGCACAATTAAATTTTTGAAATGCAAATAATAATTTCCTTTCAAAAGTTATTTTTGTAAAACGTTATACGAGACCCTTACTCTATAAAATATGGGAACTGTTATTAGTACTTCAAAAATCTCATTCTACACTCCTTACAAGTGTATTTTTCTTTCCAAATATAGACAGTTTGGAGTGTAGAATGAGATTTTTGAAATGCTAATAACAATTCCCTAAAATATACTCAAAAGTAGTCATTTTTTTCGTTTGGGTTTTGTTGAAGAAAAGAAAGAACACATACAATAATTTACTTAGCTTTAATAGGGACTTTATATACAACTATCCATACATAACATTAATAGGGGTCAGGGGCCACCGACTCTGCTTTGGGGAATTGTTTAATGCGAGAATAAAAAAATAAGCTAGCACCTCATGTGGTACCGGAACTACATAGGAAGAAGATTAGTCTGTCACAAATGTTTGGTGAGATACCTCCTATGTTCAAAAAAGTTGTGATGGCTTTATTTTATATATATATATATATATATATATATATATATATATATATATATATATTTGTTTTACAAGTAATATTACTGCTTGTTAGGGTAAAGAAAAACTTCACCAATAAGTCCAAAGCCCAATCGTTGTGGATACGTCACAAGCTAAACTTAAATTCTTGCAAAAAGTGTGAGGGATATGTGAATTTATAATCATGCCACGTTAATAAAATAATAATTTACAAACTGGATATTTGTAAACTCGTACCAAGCCCATACAAATCATGCATATTATCGTGTCAATCCATATCATTATTAGTGTGATAATAAATCATGCATGCTAGACTGGGCTCAAGCCTCGTAACAAGGCTTGTCAAGGGGATTGTTGTGTGGATGATTATGGAGTTCATTGGGCCTATGTAGAATTAAGATTGTGGAGGATTTTGGGCCGCTTGGGAGTACCAAAATTCAAGCCAATGAGCGTGGAAAGGTGAAGCCGAGCGTTTCAGGGAGCCCATGGCCACCAAATGTCTTGTCAACAATCAAGCCGAGCACGTCCCTATAAAGTTATTTCCGAGTACTGGAGAGCTAGTTAGCCACTGACAACTTTAAAAGCACGAGTTTCTAGGAATAAAAGGGGTAGACCTAATCAGACGACAACTCCAAGCCATGTGACGGCGGCTAGATAAGGAACAGAGGTCTATGAAAGGACACAAAGGCTAATAAGAGAAATGCTCGGGTCTGAGTCCCCACCAACTTCAAGGCCGAGCAAGGTGCTCGGCCGTGTCATCCCAAGAAAGGAAACAAAAGGGTCTACGCCAGTGTCCCCTTGTTGCCACCTATCAACCAAAGAACAGAGGGACAACTAGCAGGTCTACTTTATGTATTGGGCACATTAAATGCAAATAAGGTGATTAATTCAAATCCAGAGGCTGAAGGTTTAGAGGAAGGCCTATAAAAAGAAGACGAGTAGTCTTTAGAAGGGGTAAGAGGAATTGAGAGGGAAATTATACTATTATAGCCGACTGCTACTTGTAACCTTGTTCTCCATATATATAAGGAACTTAGTGGATATACCTCAACTTTGAGGGGAACCACTTCAATCTTGTGCCTATTATCATTCATTTGCAAAGCCCAAGTCCATCAATGACCAACGTTTGATCCACTAATTTGTTAGCCTTAATAGTTTTGAGCATTAACAATTCTAATTCCACGTGGGAAAGCTTGAGAGAGAAATGCCCCACTTATCCATTTTCCCTAACAAACCAAATAGGACACTTAGGAAACAACCAAAACCCAAAGCTAAGCTGACTGAATCCAAAACGAGATCACATTTTGGTCTAGAGTCGCGCGCCTCATTAATACGCATAGAAAGAACTTTTCCCTCCAAGCTCATATAAGAAAACGAAAGAGAAAATAGAGAAGAGCGTTGACAACGATGGAGTTGTTTGCCGAACTTGGTGCCAAAAGAAGGAACTCTGGGTAGTATAATCAACCTAGGCTCCACGAGGCTACCAGCCTCCTGCAACGTATACAAAAGAGAGCCTTATAGCTGCAACCATGAAAAGAGAAGGAGAAAAATTAGGAAAACATGAAGAAGAGAGGAAATCAAGGGGTTCCCTAACCAGAACTTGGAGTTGAGGAATCCCGCCTACACCTATAAATTAAAGAAGTCAGTATGTTAAAGCAACAAGAAGGAGGAGGGAGAGAACAAACTAAGGCAAGAACGCACAAAGTAGAGA
The DNA here is from genome assembly GCA_035220775.1 of Malus fusca. Lineage (NCBI taxonomy): Eukaryota > Viridiplantae > Streptophyta > Magnoliopsida > Rosales > Rosaceae > Malus > Malus fusca. The sequence continues at coordinate 19,896,269 of CM069074.1, read as the reverse complement.
AAGCTTCCTCTAAGCGCAGGAAACCCTAGTTTTTTAGGGATTAACTTTCTTTTCATTATGAGTCTTCCTATAAGCTTCATTAGTCCTTAGAAAATCACCAAAATAGTAGAAACCCTAGATTAGTCATCCTTAAACCATGCAAGCAAGCACAATATATCTCTCACGCTAAACCAATGAACTTTTAGCTTCCACGCCACGCTTCACCTAGGTAATTATTTGTTGTAATTATTCAATCATTGCTCTTAATCGGAGACATTAATTCATCTGGAATGCTTCATAAGACATGCTAATTCTTCTAATGTATTTTAGGGCTTGGTGCCGCAAACAAACCAAGGGAGCTGAGTGTTTCCACCGAGGCCCAAATCTAACTCGATTTAAAGGTCTCTAACTTTTTTTTTTTTTTGGTTAACATAATGTTACACTTTTTTTCTAAGATACATTTAGAGAAGGTTTTGTTTTTTTTTTAAAAAAAATATCACAAATGGTCCTTTATGTTTTACTAACTTATAACTTTGGTCATTTATGTTTCAAGCTCTTCAATTTCGTCCTTTATATGTTGACTTGGTCATCAATTTCGTCATAGCCGTTATATTCTGTTAAACAAAATGTTCGGTGACTGATTTTGTTGGTTCCACCACCTTTGGCATGACAGATATGGCGGCTTAGCAACGTTGAGTTTCAAATTTGGTTGAGCGATGAGGTTGCGGGTATATGTGGCTTGATGAGTAGATTGGTGGGTCCTTTCTTGGTGTAGGGCAATTTGTTGTTTTTTGTCGCGCTAAAGCGATAGCTGGATGTTGTTTTCACCTTGAACGATGAGTTGTGCGTGCTTGTCTACCAACGAAGATTTTATGTGGTATTACTCTTCCCGATGACTATATGTGACCTCGCTATTCGGCAATGATATGTTGTAGTCACCCATACATATATGCTACATCTATCATTTTGTATACATATTAATACGGGTGGTGTTTATAATCTCATGCATGTAGTAGTCGTTTTTTGTTTGTTTGAGCAAATTCAACCCAAATCATTTTCTTTACTAAAGCATTGAACCCAATAAACATCTTTGTATTTATTTAATTAATCAATAAAATATCAAACTATTGTTTCCGATGAAAGAAATATCTCACTCATCCCTTAAACTAAAAATCATTGATGAAGCATGCATGACAGCAGGTTCCTTGCGCATGTTCAGTATAACACAGTTGCGTAACAGAGGGAAGCTAAGATTCCAAATCCCGAAACCAATCGGCGGGGGCAATTAAAAATTAAAATCTAGATTACAAAGAAACACCAGGTATTTAATAAAAGAATATGGTGGTGAAAATCATTAGTTTATAGGTTTTATATAATAATCACGTTGTTTGGTAGTGTTAGTTTGTAAAGTAGCCAGCCTAAACAAAGTTCTGCCGATCTGGGACATGAGAAAATGACTTGCATAATATATATAGGTTTAACTATAATCATTCAACCAAGGTATTAAATATCGATGATATCGGAAATATCGGTAGTCCGAAAACACGGAAATATCGATGGAAATATCGGGATAATATCGATATCGATAAAAATAATATGGAAACCACGGAAATTGTAAGAAAAACTTGGAAATTTTTATTGAAACTTTGCAGGATGTTTATTTAGTCAATTATCTATTAGTTTATCACAAAAAAATTGGAAGGAAATGCATTGCACGATGGATTTAACATTATCAAGTTGATTATATAGCGAGCTGGCAAACATTGTGAGTGTAGAAAATATGTAGTAATTAATGAAAGAAGTTTAAACACACCATAATCATTTATATATAATGAATTAGTACAATATTTTACACTTTATACATTGCATGGTAAGATACATGAGTGACTTAGTACCACATAGAGTTCCTATGAGGTTCAAATTTTTCACTATCTTCATCGTCTCTATGTGTAGAGTGAGTGTATTGTGAAGAGTAGTTATCAAATGATAAATCCCCAAAATAGTTTTGCATGTAATTGTTAACATGCCACCCATATGGATCCGAGATTGGTTGACCTTGTCCATAAGCAAAATCATTTGAAGATTGAGTCTCGGATTGTTTCCATGAGTCTTTCGATTCCATCCCAACAGGAATGGGATATGAAGGGTATAGGGAAATGGTTGGTTATGACTATAACCATAGTTACTACTTCCCACTCCAACAAAGTCCGAAGTTATAGATAACGAGTCATCTTCTTGACTTGACAAAATCCCCTTGCCTATTTCTTTACGAGTATAGTCCTTCCCTATGGCACCAATTCCTGGTCCTGCCCGCCTACTGCCATGGTCCTCATCCTGTGTTGTATGCGTGAAGTTTACATCACCAGTGAAGTGGCTCATAAATCCGGGAGGTGGTCCAACATAGTTTCCATATCCACCACCACTACCTCCAGCTCCACTATATCCTTCATCATTCCCACCTCCGGTGGTAGGTGAGTCTCCTGATCTTGTACTAGAGCTATCATTAGTATCAGCACGATGTTGTGGTTGTGTAGGATTGGAAGAAGGTGGAATTCCAGTGTTTCTTGGTCTTGGGCGCAAAAGTTCTTCCAAAGAGTCAGCGCTGCTAGATCCTACCTCCTCCTCTAATACTCTTTCTACATTTATCCCTTCATTACGTGCTTCTTCAGCAACTCTGGGAGCTGGGTTGCCTTCATCATCATCTAAATGAAGAGGTCTAATCCATTGATAAAGTTGGTTACCCTATGTATCATCATCTTCAGCAACAATATCAAACACATCTAGTGGGTCACCACGGTCGACATGATCTATTTCTGCTTCCTTATCTCGAATTTGAAGCTTCATGTTGTAGTAGCAATAAACTAATTTTTCCAACCTACTATGAGCCAACCTATTTCTTTGCTTTGTGTGTATGAGTGCAAATGTGCTCCAATTTCTTTCACAAGCAGATGAGGAAGCTGTTTGTGATAATACTTTGATTGTTAACTTTCTCACAGTTGGTGCATCGGTCTCATACGTGATCCACCATTCAGCTACAATGAAAAACAATGTTGATAAGCTTAATAACTCCAACAAATTCTATTATAAACTTATCGTGAAATATGTTTACACTCACTAGGAGACATTTTTGTTCGAGCAGCAACTGATGTTGGTTCTCCAAAAGTTCTTCTTGCATCTTTAAACTATGTTAGTTGAATTCAATAAATCGTGTTAGTTTAATCCAACAAAGTAATTATTATAATTTAAGTAATTGTGTACCTCATTTCCAAATTGGCCAACTGCTGGTGATGCAGGGTCTAATTTAGAGTATACATTATGTACAACACGTATAAGGGTACCATCATCTCCAACACCGGGTCTGTATTGGTATCAAGGATTCAAATAATATGTTGTTCAAAGAAATACATACTCTAATAAGAGAAATAATACTTATGCAACTAAAGAAATGAATTGCAAATTATGACATAATTCATACCTGCGGCATGCAAATCGTGGTATAATGTTTTATACCATCGGTCTTCAATTATCTTTATGACCCACCTTGCACCATGTTTTCTTTCCAATTCATCCTTCACTACACGCATCAACTCATATATTGCCCCCATAGTAGGATACACTTCTGTGTCAACGATCCGTAAAACTTTGTAAAGAGGTTCAAACACTTGGTACACATGTTCTGATTGAGTCCAAAAAGCATGATCAAGCACTATACTTTCCACCATACGACCTGCATTTGAGCGGCTCAAATTGTGGTTGGCCCAATCGTCACTAGTGAATAGTTGCTTCAACCCTGCTTTCTTCTTAAGTAGGCTGTCTAATGCAATATAGTTGGTGGCGAATCGAGTGGTAGCTGGACGAATAATTTCTCCTTTGCAAAATTCACGCATCTTTGCCAACAACCAACCATGATTGTAAATATAATTCGTGATCGTTCTAGCTCTTTTTACCACAGTAGCAACATTCTCTCTCTTCCCCATTGCCTCAAACATGAGATCTATAAAATGTGATGCACATGATGTCCAAAACACATTATGATGCTTCATTAACTTTTTTCCAGCTTTGACAAATGCAGAACCGTTGTCGGTCACGACTTGGACAATATTATGCTCTCCCACCTCCATGATTACATCCCTCAATAATTTGTAAATATACTTGTAGTTCTTTATATGGTCTAAAGCATCAACAGACTTCAAAAAAATTGTCTTTCCCTTGGAGTATACCATGAAGTTTATGATAGACAATCTGGTCGGGCCAGTCCATCCGTCACACATGATTGTGCAACCATTAGTTTCCCACTTTGACCTCAACTTGTTAACATACTCGCCAATGTCTTTATACTCCATATCCAAATATTTGTTTCTTATCTCATAGGGAATGGGAGGTTGTACTCCAACACCGCCTTGTTGACATCCCACTACCATATTTTTGAAATGATGTGATGATGCTTTCTCAGCAGGGACATTTTCATAGATAAAGAACTTGCTAATTAGACGCCCCATTCCCTCCTTCACATTACCTCCAGTGAAATAACTCCAAACACTCTTTTGACGTGCTTTGGATGACTTATATAAACTTGGGGCTATTGGTATCTTGTACTCCATATTTTAATGGACTTGTTTTGACCCTCAAATTCTTAAGAGTTCTTTCAACCTTCTCGACTTGGTTTCTCGCCTAATCAGTGAGAAATTCACAATCGATCATTTCGGTGAAAGTGGGCACCCAGTTCGTGTTGATTTGGACAGGAATGTTGGGAGCATAATCTTTTCACAAGATTACCAGACTTATCATAAAGAGTTCATCGTGGGTGTGAAGTTTGAGTTGTCCTTTGGTAAGAGACTGGTGAAGATTGTGGTACTGAAGGTCAACATATTGTATCACCATCTTGCTAGAATTCATAGGCATCACATCGGTTATTTTCCAACGATATGTGTTCGTCTCAACGCATATTTCCACTGCTTCCATTCTGAACCTTATTGTTGTGAGTACGTGGTTATTAAAACATTTTTAGCAGATCTGTTTGGTGCATTCTGGAATGGCACTATAGGACGGTCGAAGCGAGAATTGGATAATCTTTACACTTCTCTCGAAATGTGTGTACTCTCTTTTGTTTTTTTAGGTTGACCATTTGCGAGTCGTTATTCTTTCCACCAACTTTGGCCTTGTTTGACTTGAAATCTGCAACTAAGCAAAAATGGAGAGGTGGATTGAGCACTACGACAGTTCCCAAGAGATACTGCGTGTTAAGGAAGATGACTTCTCGTTTTCTGCTTGCTTGGTTCGAGCTTTTGGGTCTACTACTAATATGGTAGCCACTTCTCTTGAATCCCAAGGTACAATTTTCAAATGGGTTCTTTACTGGTGAAATTCTGAAGTAGTTGGTCACATTTGGAAGAACTGAGGAGGATATGATGCTTGGTGCTGGATAGAGTTTTACGACGACAGTCTCTGTTTGTTCAGTATGGGGTATGGCACTTTTTGCGAAATGGTATGAATGTTGCTATATGCAACATTGGTTGATAGAGGAGTTGTGCGAGCTTGTATTTGGAGGATCGAATTTTCGACGTGTGAAATTATTCATCCTCAGGAAATTACTACTTGTTTATCGAGACAACAAATGTGAGGTCGATATTACGGGTTGCAGACTGTAATATCGATAGCTTATTTGTTGGGTTCATTAAGCAAGTGGGCGGGAAGATTCGTCTACAGTAGCTGATGCAGATTCAGAATTGTTATTCTTGGGACTCGACCCAAAGACACATCTATTCTCGGAGTACTTGACGTTTCGAATTCTTGGGCGAGACCCACTCTCATTTTTCAGTTTTGATTTTCAGTATAAGTATTTTAACTTCATTTACTCTAGTTAATTGTTTTGACGTTACAAATGTTTTTGGAAAAGTATTTCTGTTTTCGTTTTTAAGTAGGTTCGAGTTTTTGGCCTATATGTTATTATTTATCTATTTTGGCATTATCTGGCCTTAAATTATTTTGTGTTTTTGACTTTACATTTTATTAAAGTATGTTTCCTATTTTTACACGGTTGGGGAAAGAAAGTTTGAGCCTGGAGGCACGAGAGATGGAATCATTGCAGCCGATCGCGACGGCGTGGCATTTTACCTTTTGTGTAACCGCTCTTACCTGATCTCTTCATTACATATATGTATATTATTCTTCTTCCTATTTCCGAGTTTTTCAGTGTAGTATGTTATTTTAAATTTCGAGGGCGAAATTTTTTATAAGGGTGGTAGATTGAAACACCCCAACCCCATTTGTTAATTAAAAATTGTTTTAAAGCCTTAATTGGTGAGCCCGTGGGGCCCACCTTGTTTTATTTTTATGTTTTCTGGTCTCCTCTCTCTTCTCTCAGTCATCTCTCTCTCCCTCGTCTTTCATCTCTCCCGAACAGCACACCCATAACCCATATCCTAAAATCATCAAATCACAATTTCAACACCACCATCATCTTTATCTCGTCGCTACGAACTCAACCATAGTATTGGCATCTTGAAAGTCGAACCACGAAGCCCCGTACACGAGCTCCGGCGAGCACCGCCCCTGTCGAGTAAATTTCCGGCCAAACCACGGCGAGTTGGCCGGCGTGTAAGGTATCAATCTCTTCATCTCGTCGAGTACTACAACTTTCCTTTTTGTTTCACTCAATTTCGTTGAGTATTAAAGAAGTTATACTCATTTGAATCTTACCCAGTTTCCGGCGAGTCCGACGGCTTTCGAGGCATTTTACGGCCAAACCACGGCGAGTTAGACGTCGTGTGAGGTATCATTCTCTTCGTCTCTTCCAGGGCTACAACTTTCATTTTTGTCTCGCTTAATTTCGTTGAGTTTTGACAAAGTTATGGCCGTTTAAAGTTATGTGGTTTTCCGGCCGAATTTCCGGCCTTCTCTTTCAACAAACCCAGGCCATTCGGCCTTTCCCATTTCCCTTGGGCCTTAAGCCCGTTTTGCCTCAGCCCAAAACCCCAGCCCTTTGATTTTTGATTTTTAGTTATTTGTTTTTAAAACCCAAAAGGCCTTGGGCCGGTTTCATTTAAAAAAGGCTTAAAGCCCTGTCCTTTAATAAGGCCTTAGGGCCTTTGTGAAGGGTTGTGAGGGCTGCCCTAGTGCAGCCCGTGTGTGTGTGTGTGTGTGTTTTTAGTGTGTATGTTTGGGCTAAAGCCCAAACCCCAATTTTTCCATCCTAAACCCAAAAACCTTAGAAAATCCAAAACCCAATATATCCTAATCCTATTTAACCTAAACCCTAATTCGGATTTCAAGCCTAAAACCCGTTTGACCTAGTTTGACCGTTGACCTCCGGTCAACGTTGACTTTAGGGTTGACTTTTCGGGTTTTCGTCCGGGACCCTTCTAAAGGGTAATTCGACGTTCTGAATCCGATTCCAATGTCCGTTTTCCCAAATTCAATTTATATTATATAGTTTTATTTATTGGACCCTTTATGTGCTTAGGGGCAATTATTGTGACGTTTCCGTCTTCGCTAGTGGCGCAACTTTTGGCAACTAAGTACTGTGAGTGGACCCCTTCTAAAATTACATGATTTGATAATTTAGTTGCATAAATGATTAGCATGCCTACGAATTTATGATTTGATTTATGTGAAGCTTGATGATTTAAGATATTGATTATCGTCTCGCGTTTTGGTGAGGAATTAATTGTTAGCCTATTTTGAGCTATATTTTAATATATATCGTATTTTCTATAAAAACCATGAACTGGTAGACTATCTGATAGATGACGATAGGATGCTAGAACATGTTTTTGAACCCCTCTTTATAGTATAGACGATGATCGGTAACCTATGCTATGAAGTGGTTATTTAAGAGAGACGTAACTATTTGTGCGTACCTAGTGGACACTATGCCGCCTGGGGCGAGGATCTGGTGTTGGCATGTAGGCCGGGAGAAATAATCCCTAGCGAAAGGCTGAGGGACACGGAGACAGGCATTGGGCCGGGAGGGAGTTATCTCTGGCTACGGGCACAGAGACTGAGGTGCAGGCACTGGGCCGGGAGTTATATTTATTTAGTGATCTTTCTAGCAGCACACCGCGTTTACGAGACGATTTATGATGCGTTTACTGTTTTGATTTCCGCGATGAGTTTCCGCGATATGATTTTTGAGATATTTGGCATGCTAGGATTTCTTTTTAAATCCATCACTTATTATGCTAGTAGTTTTCATTTATATAAACTTTGGGGGTTAGTATCTTGATAACTATTTTATTATTATTATATATATGAACTTGGTCCACTCACCTTTGTTTTGCGCCCCCATTCAGGACTTAGAATCAAGGCACCTAAATCCCGGCGTCAAGGCACTTCCGCAGCAGCATCTTCGGATCCTCTCGATGTAGGAACCACTCCTTTATTCATTAAATTTTATCTTAATTCTTCTTAGTGATTAGGTTTAGTTGTATGCTCTGAGCACGTTCCTAAATTATTAATTCTTGGTATTTTAAATTTCTAACCCTTATTTATTTCTTATTCTTAGCTTTTGTATCAATTAATGGCTTTCGTCACCCCCGGGTGTCGGCCAGCACGTGTCGGTACTGGTATTCGGGGAATATCAGGGTCGGGGCGTGTCAAATCCACTAAGATGGTACTTAAGTCGTGTCACTCCGCCACTCTTCATTACCTGACCACAATATTTGCAAATTGTGCCATGTTTGTTTCCGTCTATTGGGTCTCCATGTTCCCAAGCTGGATCACGTTTAGTAACTCCACTGGACATCTTAAATGTACCTATATTTATTTTTCATGAAAATTAGGCAATTATTTTTTGGCCAAAAAATATAGTAGTGACGGAAACATATTAAATAGGAAGTAAAGAAAATAGGAAGTAAAGTTATTCTACAGAAGAATTAAATAGGAAGTAAAGAAAATGATTGTAAGAATTTAAGTAATTATAAAAATAATATGGAATAATAAAACCTAATATTAATGAATAATAATCCAATTTGATAATAAAATAATAAATAACATTAAACATATTAAAATTATTCTAAGGAATAATTATACAACATTACTTAATTACTTCAAAAAATTAACATGCAAGTATAAATTACAATAATATAAATATAATTTCGTAAACTTACCTTAAATATGGAACCCTTTGTGTTGAACCTCTGGAATAGATCTGGAATGGCTCTGAAATGGGTAAGGAAGAAGAAGAAACGAAAAGGTGTAATAGAGGTTTTAATTTTCGAATGGTCAAAAAATGTGTGATGATCTGATACTCCACCTCTGAGAATGTGAAAGAATAACACAGTGGCACACGGTTTTGAATGGTCTGAAATTGTAAAAGTTGTCCATGGTCTGATACTCCACCATTATTTTTGTCCATGGTCTGAAATTGTACAAGTTGTAATTGTAAAAGTTGTCTGGGTTTTGAATTATTTAGATGTTTTTGAATGAAACCACCATTATTTTTGTCCATGGTCAAAAAATGTGTGATCATCTGATACTCCACCTCTGAGAATGTGAAAGAATATCACGCGTGGCACACGGTTTTGAATCTTGATGCATGAAACCACCATTATTTTTGTCTTGTCAAAAATTGTACCATTCCTAAAAGCTGTAAAAGTTGAATTATTTAGATACTTTTCTTTTCTCACACCGTCACACACCACCTACACACACACGCCACCGACACACACACATACGCACACACAGGGATAACACATGCCACCACACACGCACACCACACAAGCACAACAACACACGCACACACGCACACAAAGACGTCAGTCGTCTCTGGATCCTTCTCTCTTCTTCCTCTCCCTTCTCCCACAAACACACACACAGATCTCTCGAATTCTCTATCATTCTCTCTTCTCCCTTCTCCCACACACACGCACAGAGACCTTTCTCGATCCTTCTCCCACATGGCCTTCTCCTCTTCCCTCGCCTTCCTCCTCGTCCGCGTCTTCTACCTCGTCGACGAACCCAGGAACTCTCCGGCGAGTTCTCTTGATCCTTCTCCGCCTTCCTCACCGATCCCACCGACAACAACCCCACCTCTGTCGTTGACTCCAGCGACGACCACCACGACCCCCAATCGCCCCCAAACCTTAACCTCAACCTCCACAACAACCACCCATTCTCCTCCTCCCCCTGGAGCCTGCCCAGCCGGCGCCGCGCTCGCCTCCGTCTCTGTTCCACGTTTGCTTCAACCAAGACCACGCCTGCTTCGCCGTGGGGACAGACCATGGGTTCTAGATCTACAACTGCGATCCGTTCTGCGAGCTCTTTCGCCGCGACTTCGACAACGGCGGGGGAATCGACGTCGTTGAGGCGCAGATCTTGGGTCTGAGCCTTGATTGCAAAGAGAGATCTGGGCAGCTGGGACGAAGCAGCCTCGGCTGCCTTTCCGACGACGGAACCACGACGACTTTTTCGATAATAGCGAATATATCGCGATATTATCGATATTATCGATAATATCGCGATATTTTGACGATAATGATACGGATACGTGGGAAAATATCGGTGTCTCTGAAAAACGATAATATCAGCGATATATCGCCGATATTATCGATATTTTAGTCATTGCATTCAACTATAGACGTATTAAAATACAATTAAGAGATATATCAAATGATGTCATAGGTAATGTATCTTTCTTACTATAAGATCAATTACAAATTTAGAACGCAAAGAAATCATATATATATATATATATGTATGTATGTATGTATATCCACCACGTACATGATTCGGATTTAGAATATCACAAATATATATATGAGAATGATTGCTATGTGCATTGCTAGTGACACGTGATCATGTATATGCATAAATAATTGAATCAATATTGATAATTTAGTTTGGGAACGTTCGGTAAAAAATATTACAGGTATTTAGATGTGATGTTAACTCTATTTATAAAAAGTTTGATCAATTTTGTTAGTGTGTTCAACTAAGTTTCTGAAGTTTAAGCTTCTAGAATGTGGATTAACATTAAAATCCAACAACATTAGACCATCAAGAACACGTAAGCATTCTCTCTTACACCTAAAATCTTGAGTTTGAATAAAAAATTACTTCAATAGGTCCTATTTTTAATTACTCATGTTAAAGAGTTTATGATTTCATCAGTAAATATGTTAATTTTCAATCATCAGAAGTAACTAAGCCATCAGGAAGAAGCTTTGATTGAACTTGGCTTTGAATTTGATAGTGTTGTTGTAATTAAGCTTCATCTGATCATTCGAGTAGAAGTGATTGTCAGTCACTTGCGTATATTATGCGGTATTTTTCGAGGTGCATGGATGTTCTGTAGATTTTAACTCTTTAATTTACAATTACTTCCATGTTATAGAGTTTATGATTTCATCAGGAAGTATGTTAATTTTGTGCTTCACTCTCTATACTTATATATGCATTAAATTGTGAATATGACACATTAAAAAAATAATCAATCTAGTCAACCATTCAAATTATAAAATGAAAAATCAAATTGAATAATTGGTATCAGCGATTAAATCCCTCAAAACTATTCAATATATAACAGCTCTGATGGCTTTCCACTTAGACCTGTGACAATTGGCTTTTGTATGTCATATTAAAATTTTCATTATGATTTTTTACAAAAAAAATTAGAAAATTTTAAGTATTTTTATTTAGTAAAAAATTAATTCGAAAATAAAACAGAACCACGCACTAAGGTGGGGGGTTTTTGGTTTTCTGTTATTCTTTTTCCTAAAGACATAAATTTTAAATTTGTTCAAAATTAAAATGTAATTTTTAAAATTCTCAAGAGACCATTTATGGTATTTTAAATGTTTCACCATTTTATGGTGCTCTCTTTATATATATTGATTAAAAATAAATACTAACAAATGAAAAATAAATAGTTTTGTGCGGCTAGCTGGGTTGTGGGGGAAATGTGAGCCTGAGAACATGTATATGTTGGTGCTTTAAAATTGATAGTACAGAGGAAGACAAGGGGCGGGGAGGTAGGGGGTGATGTTAAAATATTTTTAAAGGGTGGAGCTATTCACACGTTTTTTTTTTCTTTTTTTTTACCTTTTACATATTCTCTGTTAATTTCTGTCATTTGATTTTTAATTTTACTCGATTCGATGGTTGAAAACCGAGAGGTGTCTGTGGAGGTAAAACGGGTGTGTGGATAGTACCACTCTTTTTATCCAAAAAAATCATAGAAAGATATGGAAATGAGGGAAACTTCACCTGATATCGGAGAAACTCTTAAGTTTAGGCTAAAATCGACAAATATGTTGATATTTCTTACGCATCTGTTAAATATTGGAGAAACTCTTATATTTTGTCCAAACCAATGTTTGACAATCATTAAAGTTTCATGTTAAATTTCCATCATTTTCATTAAAAGCAACCAATCTATATCAATATTTGATATATTTGTCGATATCTCCACAAATTTGCATATCGATATTTCCACCGATTCCGATAATTTAAACATTGCTTGCCACCGACTCCACAAGGCTCCAACTGAGCCACGCCGAGAAAAAAAGGGAATTAAAAAGTTTCCTTTTTGCTTACCTTGGGGCTACAACTCCAACAATGACGACAACAATCAACTCTTCATGGGGCAAGCAAAGGAGAAATTTGGGGGAAACAATTTCCTCTGGTTTTCTCTCTTTCTTGTTTGGAAAATAATTGTCTTCTAGGTTTATTTAATCCTCCATATAGGGTAGAGTTAAATAAATTCTAGAGGCAATTGGTCTCCATCTCTCAGAAGACTTTCACTACAAGTCAGAGCTTAGAATCCACTGCAACCAAGAAACTAATTTTGGCAAGCTCACACAACTTGAGAAGTCTACACCTCATGCGCGCAGAACAACAAGGAGCATTTGTGAAGCAAAAAAATAATTCAAAAATTTTGGAGTTGGCATGTGGACTTTTATCTACAATTGACTTCTGCTGACAGGATTTTTATCACTTGCAAAAGTAAAAATAAAAACACTTAAAAATACTTGCAAGAGTACAAAGTAGTTGTAAGAATACTCATGTAAAGTCATTCTCCACAGAGATTATTTAAAATAATTTCTGTTAAAACCAAATCTTAATTAATTATTTTAACCAAAGTTTAGAAAAGTTTGATTTTTCAATTTAAAATAATACAAACTAATTTTAATAAAAAAAAATTAATGAAATTAGCAAGAAAACAATTTTAAAGAAACCAATTTGAAAATAAACAGTTTTGAAAAACAATTATAAAAAGGTACTAGGATTTCGCCGTCACCTTAACAATCCGTAGTTTTACCAATTACTTATGAATTACACATGCAATTTTGAAGGTTAGGTTTTCCTAATGCATATTCTACTTGTGGCATTCAAGATAGAACGTAGATCAAATGTAAACATGGATGACTCATTACGCTTTGCAAAAACTCTTTGAAAAACCATGCAACCTTTAAGACTAGCATTCACCCTAAGTGAAATTACAATTATTAACCACAAGAAGAATTCCTCAATTTTCGGGGCATTCCAATGGAAATTGCATCCAATTACTTATCTAAACATCATAATGGTCGTGAAGCATTAAGACATAAAGATAGCTTAAACACAGTGATTAACAATTCATGTATGCATGCATAATATCATAAGAAATTAAATAAAGATTACATACTCTGTCTTTGTCCTGCTTCTGGACACTTTGTGAGGGTGCATTGCATTTTGATATGCTCCAAGAGTTTGTTCAACCATAGTCATCTACTGCACAAGGGTGCTGGTTAAGTCTGCAACATACCGAGACAGGTGTTAATCGTCATTTGGGTTGGAAGAGCTTGGATGATGAGCATCTCAAAGAGTAGTGGAAGGGTAGTGAGCTGCAAGTGGAAAACTCACGCCCGGAATGGGCAAACCTAGAAAAATTGGGACAAAAATACGCTCGGTTCAATCACTGGTCCGATGGCCGGAATTTAGGTTGGTTGGACCAGCTTTAGACCGGTCTGGAATAAGAGTTGGGTCGGCAGAACGAGTAGGTCATGCGGGCGTTGAGTATGGAGATTTGGCCTACCTGGCCTTGGGTTGTTGCGTGCTAGGCTCATGTGTGGGTCGCTTGCCCGTGGGCTTGGAGCGTATGTGCTGCTACTTGCTGGGCTGCATATGGCCTTCAGCTACTGTTGGTTGGTCTGGGCCTTGGAAGCTTGGGCATCGTGGCCTGCTTGCTTATGGGCTTCTTGTCTGCCAGTAGTTGTTACACCATTTTGCTCATGGGCCTTGACTTGGGCTGCTACTGCAGTGGTCCTTGACATTGGCTGCTGAGCAATGACCACGATGGTGGTGCTCCGCAGCGGTGGAGCTCCTCTTGTCGTCGAGTAAAGCCTCGAGGATCGTTGACGTGGGGCCACGTCTTGGTTTCCATCCTCTGGTCCTAATCCTTGAACATAAGGCATTCTTTTCGTTGTGGTTTCAGAATTTCCCACCATTATATTTCTTCCCCAAGGCTATTCAAGTAATTTATAAAAAAATAAAAAAATTTACGAATATGAACATGTGGGAAATTTTACATATATAACAGAAAAATTCAAAAGGTGAATGCAAGAGCATTCTTCAAGCGTTTGAATCAAGCTTTTAACAAAAGCACAAATTTGAGGTAGCAAAAATTTGCCGTCTTCAATCTTGACAAATTTGTACCTACAAAACAATTAGTACATTTGATCAAAAACCAAAGCCTCACATGCCCACGAGGTAGGGGGTTTGGACAATAGATCTCTGATGCCTATGTCAATATCTCTACAAATAGTGAATGTTTAGGGCTTGTATGCGTGCCAAGAAGCTTACCAATGAATGGTGGAGATGAGGTATTTAAGGAGGTGGTCGGTCATAGGGTTAGGTTTTGCCCTACATATGGCGCCATCCAATTGGCCAAGGTGTGTCATTTGTTGGATGAATGAAGAAATAATATTCTCAAGAGATTAACTAGGAAACAATATCTGAGGATGATGATGGAAACATCCATGATTGATTGTGATAAAAGTTTCTTACTTGATGGAGTTGATCTCAATTGGGAATGTATTAGAGATAGGATTTGGTGATTAATCAATCTTTAATGCCTTTGACTTTTTCATGCCACGAGCAGGGAAGCTGGGAGCAATCATAGTCAGCTGCTTGAACCTCCATGGATGTTGAGTTGCACGTGGGAATATTAGGGTGCGTTTGTTGCGCCGGACTGTCTCGGACTGGACTAGCTGCCGGGACTAAGCTGGACTGGCTTAGACTGGACTAAGCTGGACTAACTTAGTGAAGCGTTTGGTGTAATGTCGGACTAAGAAGCAGGATAAGAAAAACAGTACTGTTCACCAGATTTGTGTTTGCTTAGACTAGGACTACAAATTTTTGCCATTGTGTAATAGAGTAATGCTACAAATCTCATGATATGGGGTAATTGGAGCATATTTTTGCCATGTATATTATGAATCTTAAAAAAAGGAAGACAATTGTTTTGTGTCTATTACCTGCTAATACAATTGGGTTTAATTTGCAAATGTAGCTTGATTTAAACTCTATCACCCAACAGAAGAAAAATAATAGTGCCCAATACATGCAACTTCAACAAATACAAGTACATAAGAAGATCTCCATAATTTAGAAAATCCTAGTTAACATTAGTTAACATTAGCCAAAATAGATCTCCATAATTTACAAAATGGCTAGTGAACATAAGCCAAAATACTAGTGCAAAGCTAAGTTATAAGCCATAACATAAGATTGTATGATTAATAAAATACATCCATGTTAACATTAGCCAAAATCCTCATCCGCTTGCGTTGTCGCTTAAAAGCCTTTGGACGAACACTTTCTTGAGTTCCGGTTTGAGTTCCGGTTTGTAATGCAGTAGCCTTAGCCTTAGCCTTCCGTTTATGCTCCTCTTCTCTGCAACCAACAACCACAAAAAATTGCAATTCAGCATCAACCCCACACAATACAAAACATTCACATTGTAATATCATGGTTATAAACCAAGTACACACACACACACACATGGACAAATGTGCAAAATACACATACATACTCACACTCACACTCACACTAACACACACACACGGACATACACACTCTCACACACTGACATAGACTCACACACACCCTGCATACATACATACACACACACACACTGCATACACACACACACACTGCATACACACTGCACACACACTCACACTCACTGCACACACACACACACACTGCATACACACACACACACTGCATACACACTCACACACACACTGCATACACACTCACACACACACTGTACACACACATACACACACTGCATACACTGCATACACATACACACACACTGCACACACACTGCATACATACTGCATACACTGCATACACTGCATACACACACACACACACACTGCACACACACTGCATACACTGCATACACACTGCATACACACTGCACACACACACACTGCATACATACTGCATACATACTGCATACACACTGCACACACACACTGCACACACACACACTGCACACACACACTGCATACACACTGCATACACACACTGCATACATACTGCATACACACACACTGCACACACACTGCATACACACACACACACACACTGCATACATACACACACACACACTGCATACATACATACACACACTGCATACACTGCATACACACACACACACACACACTGCATACATACACACACACACACACACACACTGCATACACACACACACACTGCATACACACTGCATACATACATACACACACTGCATACACTGCATACACACACACACACACACTGCACACATACTGCATACATACTGCATACACTGCATACACTGCATACACACACACACACACATTCACTCACACACTCACACTCACAGTACACACTCACACACTCACACACACACGGAGAACTTACATACACAAACACACACACACAATACACACACACCCCCCCCCCCCCACGTTAATGAGTACACAAACACACACACACACCCTCACACACTCACACACTCACACTCACACTCACATTACACACTCACACACACACGGAGAACTTACATACACACGGAGAACTTACATACACAAACACACACAAACATACACTCACACACACACACACTCACACTCACACTCATAGTACACACTCACACACTCACACACACACGAAGAACTTACATACACAAACACACACACAATACACACACACACCCCCCCCCCCACGTTAATGAGTACACAAACACACACACACACACCCTCACACACTCACACACTCACACTCACACTCACAGTACACACTCACACACACACGGAGAACTTACATACACAAACACACACAAACATACACTCACACACACACACACTCACTCACACACACACACTCACACTCACAGTACACACTCACACACTCACACTCACAGTACACACTCACACACTCACACACTCACACTTACAGTACACACTCACACACTCACACACACACGGAGAACTTACATACACAAACACACACACACAATACACACACACACCCCCCCCACGTTAATGAGTACACAAACACACACACACACCCTCACACACTTACACACTCACACTCACATTCACAGTACACACTCACACACACACGGAGAACTTACATACACAAACACACACTCACACACTCACACACTCACAGAGACACACACACAGAAACACACACACAGAGACACACACACACACAGACACACACACACAGAGACACACACACAGAAACACACACACACACACACACACAGAGACACACACACAGAAACACACACACACACACACACGCAGACACACACACACACGCACAGAGTACTCCCCATTGTTGAAACCCCAATTTTTAAAAATCGAAAACAACATGTGGGTAGGACTTCCAAGTTTTACAACATTGACATCCTAAATTCCCAAGTTCCATCTCATCTTATGAAAAGCCCAAATCCTAATTTCAATTTCACCTAAATATCAAAACCCTAATTTATTCAAGTGCAGATCTCTATGATTCAAAAATTATCAAACCCAAAACAATCAAATCACATAAAACTCAGTAAAATTACCATCTGCAACACAAATACATGCAATTAATAGAAGAATCGAAGTTTACCGTACAACTCAGATGAGGCGAGCAGATGCAGAGACAGGAAGACGCTCAGATGAGGGTGAGGAGGACGAAGATGAGAGAGCACGGCAACGAAGATGAGAGGGAACGTAGAGATGAGGACGAAGGGAAGACAGGACGAAGGGACGAAGGGAAGACAGGACGAAGGGAAGGCAGAAACTCTCTCGGTTTGCTCTGGCTTACGAATCCGCTGGGTTTTGGGGTTGCTCGCGAAGACCACCTAAGGAGGTCCTTAGTCCAAGCGAGTCCGGGTTAAGCTCATTAAAGCTAATCCGGTTGCACACCAAACACAGGACTATAGTCTAGTCCAGTCCAAGCCTTGCTAATCCTGTCAAACAAACGTGCCCTTAGTGTGCCCAGCCTATTTAATGAGGGCAATCTTGTCTTTCTTGATAAAAAGTCCATATGTCATCTTTTGGATTTTTGAGACTATTTTTAGGGTTTAGGCTGAGAGCCAACTGGCTTAAGGAATTATTACTAGGCTGAATTATGGCCTTTCAACTCAGGTTATCTATCATCGGTGCAAGCCTATATTTCAGGCCTAAACGTTATCACAACCATGGTAATATGAAATAATTGGAAATCACCTTAATACTTCACCATCCAATTGCCCCGAACTCTGTTTATTCAAGGCCTCGACTGCACAGACCGATGATGCAATATTGGGTCTAAACGATTGGGCATTCATTTTATACTTTCTTCTTAAATGTGAATATCAATTGAAATTAACATTACTAGCAAACTATGAAACTTAAATATCTGTACAAATCCGATAATTTCGTGTCTAGATAATTGTATTGTTTAAAGTACGTAAATTTTCTAACAAAAAAAAAATACAAAAATGCTACTTTACCACCTATTTGTGCCCTCTCTGTAATAGAGATGAGACCCACATGCGTTTTACGAGCCCTACCTTTATTAGAGAGATGATACAAATGATGGTACAAATAAGTGGTAAGTGTAACATTACTAAAAAAAATATGAAAATTTGACTTTCATCAATTCATTCCCCTTGGTCTATAATGGTTCCACTTTCCTTATCTTTACAACTAAGATTAATGTTCTTTTCATTTTTGGTTTTGAACTTTATATTGGTGTGAATTTGGTCCTAATCCCTCCCGGAGCCCACTTAGTTGTAACTACCACAAAGGTAAGGATTTAATTACAATAAAACAAATCAACAAATTTAATTACTGAATCCACCTCATTTTTCCTTTTGTTTTGTGTACATAAATGATGAATCCGATTAATTTAATGATTTAAATGGAGATGATATCCAATGACATGTATCAACTTATTATGGATAAGCATGCTGGGCTAGCTCATGCACTTTCCATTTTCTTGTTCTTTCTCTTTAATCTTTAATGCCAATTTGCTTGTATATATATCACCACTCCTCTTGGGTTTGTAATCACTACATTCCAATTCATTGGAAAAATTAGATCCAAATTAAGCAGCAATCAGAGTATTCAACTATGAGATCTCAAGCTTTGCTCTCTCTTCTATTCGCCACTGTCTTCCTCTCAGGCAAGAACTATATATATTTACAGCCATATATATCATAGAGTATATAAATTCTTTCTTAATCAATTTTTCCTTTTCTTGGTTGGGATTTATTTTTGTTGTCCTTTTCATCTATTTGATATTTGGAAAAGTGATGATGGTTTTGGAGAAATGATTTCCAGATGCTCATTTTTTTACTTTTGTACACCTTTATTTATTTTTATAAATCTATTTATTGATTTAAATGATAATATAACGGCCATAAAAAGCTTTGTACAGATTATGTTATAAGGAAATTCGTGTATAAAAATTAGGATATGTTTATATTTTTTAGATATGGTTTTTGTAGACTTTTTTTTTTGTGTGTGTGTGTGCACACTCTTGTTTATTTTTATATATTTCTTGTCTGTAATTCATATTCGAGTTGGGATCTAATTTGTGTTGGCATTAGCATAATATAAAGAAATTCATGATCGTATATATATGAGATCTATTAATTTAATGTGATGAAATTCAGATTTGAAGGAACGCAAATTTGATGTTATTTAAGGTGATTTTTATATTCATTCTTTTGTTTACCTTTTGTGTTGCATGACATGCAGGTGCTAATGCCGCCAAATTCACATTCCAAAACAAGTGCCCTTATACAGTTTGGCCAGGAACCCTAACCGGGAGTGGTGCACAATTATCTTCCACCGGATTTGAGCTAGCATCCGGTGCCTCCTCATCGTTGGACGTCCCTTCACCATGGTCCGGTCGCTTCTGGGGCAGAACTCGTTGCTCTACAAACGCGTCAGGAAAGTTTGTTTGTGAAACTGCAGACTGCGCATCTGGCCAAGTCGCATGCAACGGTGCTGGTGCAATCCCACCAGCATCGTTAATAGAGTTGACACTTGCTCCAGGTGGAGGACAAGATTTCTACGATGTTAGCCTCGTCGATGGCTTCAACGTGCGTATTGGAGTAGCTCCACAGGGAGGGTCCGGTGGATGTAGTGCGACGAGCTGCCCGGCTGATGTGAACAGTGTTTGCCCTGATGAATTGGGTGTGAAAGGATCAGATGGGAGTGTGATTGCTTGCAAAAGTGCATGTTTGGCTTTCAATCAGCCGCAATATTGTTGCACAGGTGCCTATGGGAGTCCTACGACGTGCCCTCCGACTAAATATTCAAAGATCTTCAAGAGCCAGTGCCCACAGGCTTATAGTTATGCTTATGATGATAAAACTAGCACTTTTACATGTACTGGTGGACCTGACTATGTGATAACATTTTGTCCTTGATAGAATTAAGTGTCCTTAGTGGCAAAAATATACAGTTAGTTTCATGTGCGAAACAAAAAAAAATGTTAAGCATTAATATATTGGTGATGACTTAATCTTGCCTATCTTTCTCTGTTGAACTTACTGAAAAAATATATACATACCTACGAATACTAAAATAAATAATTATTTTATGTAAAGTTATGTTAAGGCATAACTTTCAATGTCGCCAGGGTCTCAAAAAGCTTTAGTACCGGCACTGGTTTCAATGTGTGATAACTTTTCTCCTCTAGATTATGAGAAATTTTTCTAAGTACCTGGCACATATGTTGACATGGAGTTCCACCAATACTCATTTAACACCTTTATATTTTTATTCTTTTAAATTTTAAAAAATGCCTGCTGTTTCAAAATAACCTCAAAAAATAAAAAATAAAATAAAAATAATCAGAAACTCACTACTACCCTCAATCTTACGACACCGATCAACCATCCAGTGCACCCACCTCCATCGCCGGCTGGTGATTTTACTAGCTTCATCCATCCCTTCTCTCTCTTCGACTTTCTCCTTTTTTATTTCCACTTTTTTCTCTCTCATTCTTACTTCTACATGGAACCCAGGAATTGTCGGCGGTGACTCCAACTCAGATCTATCACTGAGGTCGCCGACATCCTTTGTGTTCTTTTTCTAGCATAGAAGAAATAAAAAGGGAAGAGAGATAGAGAGAGAGAAAGAGATAAAGAAAGAAAGGGAGAGAGAGAGGTGAGGGGATGGAGGGGATGGGTCAGGGGGATGGTGGGGATGGACGTGAGGGCGGACGGAACGGAAGAATCTCATCCTCTTCTTTCTTTTTCTGGCGCAGAAGAAATAAAAAGGGAAGAGAGAGAGAGAGAGAGAGAGAGAGAGAAAGAAAGAAAGAGAGAGAGGGAGAGAGAGAGAGGTGAGGGGATGGAGGGGATGGGTAGGGGGATGGTGGGCATGGACGTGGCGGCGGACGGAACGGAAGAATCTCATCCTCTTCTTTCTTTTTTTAATTATTTTCTGAAAAGGGAAATGTTATTAGCACTCCAAAAATCTCATTCTGCACTCCAAACTTTCTATATTAGGAAAGAAAAATACACTTGTAAAGAGTGTAGAATGAGATTTTTGGAGTGCTAATAACGTTTCCCTTCTGAAAATAAATATAAGAATAAAATAGGTATTTTAATAAAATCATTAACCCTAACTATCACTTAAAGACTAGTAGCACATGTGTCAAACATTTATTAGTGAGGAACTCCATGTAAGCATATGTGCCGGGTACCTACAAAAATTTATCCTAGATTATAGCGTCAGAATGTGGATGGGTCGGACTGGTGGCTTCGTGAGGGTAAATGAACTGGAGTAAATAACAAAAATATGGTGATTTTTTTTATTAGAATAATATGGTGGAATTGGAATGACTAATTTTTATTTCTATTTTTTTTTTGTTGAAATTGGAATGGCTATTTGGTGTGTACGGTTAGGAGTAGGATTTTCTCCCTTCCTATTCAGATCTCCTTCCCTCCCCTCCTCTCAAATATTGTTTTTTGTCTTATTGTCTCTAAAAAATAAAAATCAATATAAGATGTTGACGTGGCTAAACCGTAATCGTTCAAATAGAAGGGGAGGGAAGGGGAAAAAGATTAGGAGGGAAGAGAATCTTCTTCCTTATATATTAGGCATTCATCTTCTATTTAAATTTCCTTTTGGTCTTCTTATTTTCTTTTTAAGATCATCTCTAATAAAAAAAGCTAAAAAGTTCAAAATCCAAAAAATAACATGAGTTGTCAAAAAATAAAACTCCAATGAAGGTCTCGGCTAGAAATCTGCGGAGCTCACAAGCCAACTAATAGCAAGAAGGCCATCGGGCTGGCTAACTTCAGCCACCCTTCCAGCCCGTTTCATGGGCCCAGCTGCCAAACTTCAGTAATGTTACAAATCCAATGGTTGGATTTGAAGGCATCCAATGGTACAGATAGGTAAACCAGCGTGCTAACGTCATCTGGCAAACGAAATTTAAAAATGAATAAAACTAATTTTTTTTCATACAAAATACCTATCCCATTTTTACACCATCAATTTCTCACATTTTTTTCACATTTACATACTATTTTACCTCATTTTATTCTATTTTTTCACATTCTATTCACCTCAAAACACTATTTTCAGATACACACATCTCTTAACTCGTCCAATAATATAAATTTTTACTTTTCATTATTTTTTTCAAATGGTTACATCTTCAACCAAAGAAGAGAGTTGGACCGCAAAAGAAGATGAAGCTCTTTGCAAGGCCTATAGATAGGTCTCTAAAGATAGTGTCAAAGGTATTTGTCAATCAAGTGAAAACCTTTTGACTAGTACGTCCAAAAAGTACTATGAGTTTTACGAAGGCACCTCTTCGTCGAACCCAAGAAACCACGTGAGTTGTTTTTCCCGTTGGAAAAAAACAATTTTAACCGAGGTTGAACAAATGAAATCAAGCCTTGACAAAGGCTAAAAGGAGACATGCTAGCAGAGCCAATCTGTACGACGAAGTAATTGTTTTCACAAGTTCTTTTAAATAATTAATTACATTTAACTTAATTTCATAAATTAATTCCTTTAATTTTTGTAATTATATTTTTTAGCAACGCCAAGCAGAGCTATTGTATATGGACGACATGAAAAAAATCCTTTTACTTATCATGGTTGTTAGGAAATTGTAAAGGGTGGGTGATATTTCAAGATCCACCTCAAGAACATTTGGTCATACGCTGGTGCTTGGAAATGTTTCCGCTAATGTAGTTGGGGATTAAGAAACACCTCTTGTCATTGAAGAAAATCAGTCTCCAAGTTAATTTTCGATGCCTACGGCTATGAGACGAAATAAGGCTAGGAAAAAGGGTAGGAAAATGAGGAGTTAGCCTTTTGAGAGGAAATGGTAGCCTTATTGCAATTAATGGTTGAATAAAATGTCATTACCTCGGAAGAAAAGAAGCAGAGACACGAAAAACGGGCAAAATAAACACAAAAAAGAGATGGATGAGAAGAACATGGCTAGTACACCACGAGTATGACTCCAATGAGTAAGACATATTTTAAAGGAAAAAAAAAGAGAGAAATTATGGCCTGACAGGAGTTGTTTTCAACATCTGACTATACTCCTACGGATGAAGATCATTATTAATTATGAGTGCATTTTAGCTCACCATCATTTAGTGTGGTGTATGCTCACCACTTTATTTATCACCGTTAGATGAGTTTGAATTTCGAGATTTGTGCTTATCTACTACATGAATCTCGAAATTCAAACTCATCTAACGGTGATAAATATGATGGTGAGTATACACCACACTAAATGGTGGTGAGCAAAAATACTCCCATTAATTATTGTAGTCTTTAATATTTTAAGTTGTTGCATTTCAATTAAGTTGACGCATTTCAATTAAATTGTGATCTTTAAATGAATGTCTAAGTTGTGTGAATGATTAAAATTAAAATTAGTTAAACTAAACTTCAAGCAAGTCATCAATTAGCATCAGAAAGCAAAACAAAAGCCACAATTCCGTGATTAATTAGCTGCGTGTCCTTCTTAATTTCAAATCACTAGGACCCTCATCCCATAATCCCAATTATTGATTTATCATTTTAAGACTCTGGTTGCTGCT
Source organism: Malus fusca (assembly GCA_035220775.1). Taxonomy (NCBI): domain Eukaryota; kingdom Viridiplantae; phylum Streptophyta; class Magnoliopsida; order Rosales; family Rosaceae; genus Malus; species Malus fusca. Next base: position 19,871,743 of record CM069074.1, on the reverse strand, counting down.
TAATCAATGGGTTAATGGGTCCATTGCTTTTGAAAGAAAGTGATAATCCATGCATCAAGATCGTGATCTTTCAACTTGATGTTTGCTAATTCACAAGTAGTACTATTTAGTTTCTAATCTACTTTGTCCTTTCAAATTTAATTGAGTAAATATATCTTAATTTCGAGAATATTTAATAAAATATGTCACAATACCAAATAAATAGATAACAACACAATCTCGAGCCTAGGACTACTCCAGAGAGTTAACGAAACTTAAACAACATTAAACGGATAAATTAGGCCAACATTAAACATTGAAAGCTTATACGACCTCGGTCCATTAGGCCGACTCCATTGTTCTTTTGGCTTAAAGATGTGCAACAATATCCTATTGTAAGTTACTTGTTTGTGATACACGAACGTAAATTTCAATTGAAGTTAAATATAAATTTCAATTGAAATTAACATTACTAGCAGACTATGAAACTTAAACATCTCTAAAAAAAACTATCAGTTTTTTGTGATCAAATAATTTTATGTAAATTTGACTTTCCTCAATTCATCCTCCTTGGTCAATGGTTCCATTTTCCTTATTTATTTTTATAACCAAGATTAATTGTTCTTTTTTTTTTTTTTGGTAAGATTCATTTTTGGTTTAGAACTTTATATTGGGATAAATTTGGTCATAATTGTGGAGCCAAAAATAATCACAAGGCGACACGTGATTAATTAGCTGCGTGTCCTTAATTTCAAATCACTAGGATCCTCATCCCATAATCCCAATTATTGATTTATCATTTTAAGACTCTGGTTGCTGCTTAATCAATGGGTTAATGGGTCCATTGCTTTTGAAAGAAAATGATAATCCATGCATCAAGATCGTGATCTTTCAACTTGATGTTTGCTAATTCACAAGTAGTACTATTTAGTTTCTAATCTACTTTGTCCTTTCAAATTTAATTGAGTAAATATATCTTAATTTCGAGAATATTTAATAAAATATGTCACAATACCAAATAAATAGATAACAACACAATCTCGAGCCTATGACTACTCCAGGGAGTTAATGAAACTTAAACAACATTAAACGGATAAATTAGGCCAACATTAAACATTGAAAGCTTATACGACCTCGGTCCATTAGGCCGACTCCATTGTTCTTTTGGCTCAAAGATGTGCAACAATATCCTATTGTAAGTTACTTGTTTGTGATACACGAACGTAAATTTCAATTGAAGTTAAATATAAATTTCAATTGAAATTAACATTACTAGCAGACTATGAAACTTAAACATCTCTAAAAAAACTATCAGTTTTTTGTGATCAAATAATTTTATGTAAATTTGACTTTCCTCAATTCATCCTCCTTGGTCAATGGTTCCATTTTCCTTATTTATTTTTATAACCAAGATTAATTGTTTTTTTTTTTTTTGGTAAGATTCATTTTTGGTTTAGAACTTTATATTGGGATAAATTTGGTCATAATTGTGGAGCCAAAAATAATCACAAGGCGACACGTGGATTTTTGGGCAAAAGAGGACAAAAATACCCTTGAGACATAACGGGTTCCCTACGCGCAAGCAGCGGGCAATCATCTTTCAATCAAGTCAAAAGTGCCCAAAATAGGTAACAATTTAAAGCCTATTTCATCAAATCCTTTCTATAAGGTAATTCCCAAAACCTAATTTATTCTATATGTTTTATATTCCATTATTTAGCTAATCAATTAGCTAAATAATATATTCCTTTCATATTTCCTAAAACCTTTCTTTAAAAATCATAATAATTGACTAATTAAGGGATTAATCACCTAATCAATCCTTTAATTGTCAATTAAAACATTCATTTCACCCTAACTCCCACAAAAGGCCGGCCATCTTTCATCCCCAAAATAAATCAGCCATGCTTTATACCTTTTCTATCACATCTTTCATTTTTATGATAATAATTAGCTAAGTTAATTAGGGAGTTATTTTGATTAATTGGCTAATTATTTCATAACTCCTAATTAAACCAAAATTTAACCTAGAAAACCGTAGCTAGTGGCTGGCCAATCCCTCTCCAAAAGGGATTGGCCTATCCCTATAAATAGGCTCCCATTTTCACCAAAAAATGATTCCAACACTTTGGCAAAAATCCCAAAATTCTCTAAACACTCTTTCTCTCTAAATTCTAACTTTGGCATCGGAGGTTCTTCGGCCAAAGCCCCCCCAATTCATCGTGGGCGCGTGAGGCTTTTGGCCTTAACCTAAGGTGTTAATTGTTTTGTAGGTGCAAAATTGTCCAAGATCAAGGAGGAAGAAATTTGCATCCACAATAATCCCTGCCAGAGCCCACATAGTTGTAATTACCACAAAGTTAAGGATTTAATTAAAATAAAACAAATCAAGAAATTTAATTAGTGAATCCACCCTTTTTTTTTATTTTTTTTATTTTACGTGAGTACGTGAATGATGAATCCGAGTAATTTTATAATTTAATTGGAGACGATATTACCAATGGCATGTATCAATTTATTATGGCTAAGCAGCTCATGCAATTTCCATTTTTTCTTGTTCTTTCTCTTTAATCTTTACTGCCAATTAGCTTTATAAATAACACCACACCTCTTGGGTTTGTAATCACTCGCTACATTCCAATTCATCGGAGATTAAGCAGCAATCAGAGCATTCAACCATGAGATCTCAAGCTTTGCTCTCTCTTCTATTGGTCACTGTCTTCCTCTCATGCAAGAACTGTTGGAATGTGATTATGATAACATGATTTTCATAATATGTGTAATCATATGTGAAGGTACACCATAACATTGGTGTACTAATATACATATGATTGTAGTGAAATAAGTTAATTAATTAATAAAGAAAATAATATTATTATTTAATTAATTCTAAAAGGATATGAACAATTGTATTTCAACATGAAAAGTTATAACTTCTCCTGAAGAATACAACTCATCTAGAAAGGTTACTTCCATCTCTATATATTTGTCAAATCTCTTTCTATCAGATTCATTCAATTCAATTCAATATTCACTCTTTGTTCATATCTTTCACACCATATTGTGATCGATAGTCTAAGCGACATCAATTTCCGATCATGTGAATTACCCGATTTCTATCGTTGGTATCAGAGCTAGGTGATAGGAGCATATTTATGCGACTTTGTTATCTTATTTCTTTGCATTTACTTAGTTAATTTCCATTTATTATCGTAATTTAAGTTATTTTCGTATTATTGTAGGTCCAATTGGTAAAGATGACAATAAATGGCTAAATGGAGCAATTTGGAGCAGTTTTGGACTTGGATTGGATAGCATGCGTGTGGAGCAGTGGGTCTAGACGTTTTTGGTGTTTTGCATGTGCTAAATATGTGCTACAATCTGGAGGAATCAAATTTGGAAGCTTGGAAGACAAGGAAAGACATAATCTTATCTTACCTTATCCAAACTTATCTTATCTTATCCAGTTTACCTTATCTTATCTTACCTTATCCAAACATTATCCCACTTTATCCAACATTATCTCATATTATTTCCATCTGCAAAAGGAGTCCTTATCCTATTCTAAATACTTCCAATCTGATTCTAGAACTCATAATCCATTCAAACACCCTAATCCTTTTTTTCCTTGGTTTCTGCCGAACCCTACCCTATATATATGTATTTTTGCCGCAGTAATTGGGGGGAGAAAACTTGGTGCCACATGTTCTATTCCAAATTGGTGCCACAACCTGCAAGAGCAAAAAGAGAAGGATTGTGCCGCATCTTGTCATTCAACCATTGGAGATTTTAGAGTTCTTCCTGTCCTTGATTAGTTTTCATGTTTATTTTAGTTTGCTTTTCAATTATGATGAACATGTGTAACTAAGTTTCTTTTTAGATAGAGGTGAATTCAAAGCCATGATCATATGTTTTATATAAATTGATTACATCCAATTATTGTTTCATAAAACATGAATGCGATTTACTTATCTGCTTTATAGAGAACTTATTCTTGTATGTTTATTAAGGATGCATACTTAGTTTGCATGCAGAAATTTGATGTTAAAATATAAGGGAATTTCACCTAATCGTTATAAACTTATATTTGCAAGTAGTAAAAGTCACTAGTCATGATTGAGTTAAGTAAGTTCCTGGCAGGAGTATCATGCTTTTCATAGTTACGAATGTTTTTTCAATGCTTATGATTTTCACAGAACTTAATGATCTTTGAGATGCATCTCTATCATGCTTTTCATAGTTAGGGAACTTGAAAAGAATAATTTGATTGCGTCGCTGAGTCCAATTCAATGAATTTAGGAAAATCTGAGAGTTAATTAGTGCTGTTCACAATTAATTTTGGGCATTGTCATTCATGGTTTATAGAAATAATAACTGGAAATTGATTTATGTGCATATGTTCATGTGTGGAGAACAATCTTCTAACTAGCCTTTCACCTATATCTCGTACAAGACCTAATTCGTTTGCTGCAATTTACTTTATTTTTGTTAAAATTCGTCCAAAAACCCCCCTCAGTTCTTATTTTGGGTTAGTCTAGCTTAGTTTTCAGTTTTTAAGTTTAATTTGTGTTGATTAGCATCCCTCCTAATCCGCGGCCTAGAACGATCCCTACTTGCTCATACTACAATCATCTAAATTATAGGGTTTAATTTGTGTGTTAGTTTATACCACATCACCAGGTTTTTCATGAATCAAAGTAATTTGCCCAGTTTTTATCCGAGGACGTCTCGAATTACATTTGAGACTTCCTCTTTGTCAAGTAATGAATCCAACAATTCTCCTGTAGAATCCAAAACTCACAAATTCGAAATCCCATCCTACAACCCTTTTGAACCTAGGCCTGAATTAACCCAACAATTCAAATTATTTTCCCCCACACCATTTCATTCGGCAGAGAACAAAACTCAATATGCCATTGAACCATTTCAGCGTTCAAATTCACTAAGTTCACGCCATGAATATAATTACCATTATCAGAATTTGAACGAACTACATCTAGAGGGTTTATTCAGTCCTATTAGAACCTCAGAAAACCCATTATAGTCAGCATTGCTGGCTGCAAAAACTGAATCTGCACAAGAAATTGAAACTACAAGTGCTGATCATTTTCCTACATTTTGGTCACCAAGCCCAAGGGATTTACCTACACCATCAAGTTTGATTCGAAGTTGCTCTCAGATTACTGCAAATCCGAATTTGAACTTGCAACTTTCAGCTCGAAAAATAAGCCCTTCACGCCCTCTGCCTCCACCGTGACTCGTCGCAGCATCTCATCGACTCATAATATTGAATAGCGTGGTCGTGTTCTCCCACCGTGGTCACGTCCTCCAGCCGCGATCTCATGCTCTCGTGGTAATAAACCATGCTGACAACACCGTTATCCTCCAAGAATAATTGTCTATACCGTTCGAGATTATCCACCGAGTTGCAGAACGAAGTTTTTCCACAAACAGCAGCGAGAGGCACTTGTTTTTTTCCCAGATGAAGTACTTCGAAAATAAAGAAGAAGAAGTGAATCACTTTGAAAATAAAAAAAGAACTTGATTTTGGAGAGGCTTCACGTGGGAAACAAATAAAATATAAGGAATTTTGTGGTTCTGAGAAATTTGACAGTGCATTCAAAAGAGAACTTGCTTTTGGGGAGTCTTCACGTGTGTGGAGCCAAAAATAATCACAAGGTGACACATGGATCTTTGGATAAAAGAGGACCAAACTACCCCTGAGGTACACCGGGATTTCTACGCACGAGCAGCAGACAATCATCCTTCAACAAAGTAAAAAATGCTCCAAAAAAGAGGTAAACAATTCAAAGTCTATCTAATCAAATCCCTTTTTGCAAGGTAACCTCCAAAATAATGTTAATTGGTTAATTAATGGATTAATTACCCAATTAATCCATTAAATATCAATTAAATCATCCAATTAACCACCAAAATATATCCCATTCAACCCTAAAAATAGGCAATGGCCGGCCACCTCCCTTTCTTCCGAACCTTTTTCATTTTTCTCCATTTTATTACCCCATTTATACAAATAATCAATTTTGTAACCACCAATTTATTCTTTAGGGTTTAATTAGCCAATAAATTGACTAATTAAACCAAAATCATAACCACAAAATCCCTTCAAGGCCGGCCACACCTTGAGGGAAAAGAGACAAGCCTAATCCTATAAATAGGCTCCTATTTTCACCAAAAATTCATTCCAACACTTTGGCAAAAATCCCAAAATTCTCTAAACACTATTTCTCTCTAAATTCTAACTTTGGCATCGGAGGTTCTTCAGCCAAAGCCCCCCCCCCCATTCATCGTGGGCGCGTGAGGCTCTTGGCCTTAACCTAAGGTGTTAATTGTTTTGTAGGTGCTAAATTGTCCAAGATCAAGGAGGAAGAAATTTGCATCCACAAATTGGTGCTTTCATTGAGAGTTGAGATCCATACTCGTAGAAGACTCTTGCATAAAAAGGTTTTTCTCTATTTTCTAGTCCATTTGAATATTTTTCATACGTTCTTATTATTAGAATTTTTTTATTTGCAAAGGTTCTTTGATAAAATGTATAAGAAAAATATAATGGCTAGAAATTTAGAAAATTCCACAAGTGAAAATTCTAATACTCAAGAAATGGGACTGCAACGATCCACGAGACTAAATGTGGTCATAGACGGAGTGGTACCACTACTACGAGGTTCCACCATGGCCTAAGCCGTGCCATCTAAGTTTGCACGGGCCCGAGCCCAAGCCTCGCATTCGCATGCATCACGTACTAAGCAGCTTGCTTCCGTCGAGCAGCCCACTCCCATGGCCCAGCCTGCTCTCGCCGAGCAAGCTGCTCTCACGGCCCAGCCTGCTTTTGCCGAGCAGCTTGCTCTCGTTACCCAGCCTGCTCTTGCCGAGTAGCTTGCTCTCGTGACCCAGCCTGCTCCAGATGAGCAGCCCACTCCCATGGCCTAGCCTGCTCCCATCGAGCAACCCACTCTCACGGCCCAGCCTGCTCCTGCCGAGCAGCCTGCTCTCGTGACCCAGCCTGCTCTCGACGAGCAGCCCACTCTTGTGGCCCAGCCTGCTTCCGTGGCTTTCCAAGCAGCCCAAGTCGGCCCAAGACTATCTCAACCATCCGGACCTACCATCGAGCCAGGGGCATTCTCACTATATTTTTTCGTGGATTTGACATTTCCCAACTCAAATCTCGCGCCCAGAGTCTACCACCCTTCCACTGCCCAAGGAGACGCATTCATTCCAAGCTCTTCCAATCCAAATGGTGAACAACACTTGTCTCGACAAGTCATAGAGTTGACTAGCGCCCTTGCACAACAAACAACCTTGGTGAATCAACTTTTGCAACGCACCGGGATCTAACGTGCCTCGGACGAGGTATCCCGAAGTAAGACAAGGGCATACGAACCTTTCCAGCAGCGTCCCGGTAAACAGCCACTCGACTAGCCACTAGCCGAGCGTTCGGGCAGTGTACACTCCCGATTGGGCCCCGAGATAGCGTATACTCCCGTCTTAGCGCATGGAGGAGCATGCACTCTCGATTAGGCTCACGAATGAGCATACATTCACGGTTGGGGTCACACTCCGATAGTCAACATGAGCAAGCTTCCGGGCAAAGTGTTCATTCGCAGCTAAGCCCGCAATGAGCATCCTCCACCTTACATCGGAGTTGGCAGAACTACGGACAGATAGAAGCAGTCACTCAATCCAGCTCAAGTTCAACTAGCAGCTTGCGAAGAACTCGCTCGCCTGCTAGAAATGCACCACATGCACTGTATTCGTGGCATAGACGAGCCAAACACATGGAAGAGCAGCCTAGACCAGCAAGTCATGGCTGGGGGCAGCCAAGAGCTCCGCTACCCCAACAAAGGCAAATTCAGGAAGAAGTAGAGATACTCTTGACCAAGCGATTACACAATTTCCAACGCAACGAGGTCACCGACGAGGCACTACGACGGAACATGACAAACATAAGCATGTCACCCTTCACGAACGAGATCGAGTAGGCAGAGCCTCCACGCGAGTTCAGTATGCCACATTTCACATCTTTCAAAGGGGATGAAGACCCAGAGAGACACTTAAAGCACTACCGAAGTGCAATGATCTTTTATCGAAACAACGATGATCTCATGTGCAAGATATTCACCACTACTCTACAAGGCAAGGCGCAAGATTGGTTCTACACCCTGCCGCCACAATCCATTCAGAATTTCTACGAACTTTCTTTGGTTTTCACCAAAGAATATTCATCATATCGCTCGACCAAAAAGAAGTCCGACCATTTGTTTGACGTCAAGAAGAACCCAAATGAGTCACTTCGTGACAATGTGAGGAGATTCAAAGCAGAAAAGACAAGGATAGTCGGATGCAACGACTCGATAGCTAAAGCAGCCTTCCAAAAAGGCATTCCAGCAGACCACCCGCTATTCGGAAAATTAATCATGAAAGAAAATCTAACTCTTGCAGACTCTTTTTCTTTGGTAGAGAAGCATGCACTTTGGGACGAGGCTCGCCAATGCACATTCAAGGACTTGAAGAAGTACCCGACATCACCTCCTTAGAAGCAGCAGAGGACTTATTCGCATGTTTGACGGTATCTAAAGTAGCAATAAGCTCTACCATCATGCGAGAAGAGTTGGGGGCCTGACTACCTGTATTCTACAGTTCAAAAGCTCTCCTCGATGCTATTAAAAATTCAAAAGCTAACTTTGGCGATAGTTGTTATAACCCAAAAGCTTAAGTTTTACCTTCAAACGCACGCAGTCATCATCATGACGCACTATTATGCCGAATCCAAACCCGCGATGATAAAGGCGTAGACCCTGGCAGATGCAAAGTTTTTTTACGAACGCAACAACTCGGCCTAAAAGATACGCCAAGGGCAGACGAACACTAGAAGGAACACTCAGAAGCAAGTTTTGTCCTCGTCGCCCCAGAAGATTCTACGTAAGAGCAACATGTACTGGCAGTCGAGCACTACATCCTGCTGCGTGTCACAAGGCCCTAGCCAACCCTTGCTCCATTATTCAACTCTAGAGTGGCCTAATACCGGAAGTTAAGCATCTCGTGCTACATGTAACATGGCCCCAGCTCCACGGCTCCTTACTGCACCTTCAAGCCTAGCCTTGACAACGCAACAGAGCAGCCCAACGACGCCCCAAAGGTAGCCGAACACACTTTAGCCACACATGCTCCCTCAATGGAGATTTCTGGCATTTGCATGTCGACGGCGCATCCAACTACGAAGGCTCATGAGCAGCCGTGGTTATTGCCACCCCAGACGGTTCAATGCTCGAGCAGGCGATCACTCTAAGATTCAAAGCATCTAACAACGAAGCAGAGTACGAAGCCCCACTAGCAGGCCTTCAAATGACAAAAGACTTGGTGGTGAAAAAGCTTTCAATTCATTCTGATTCCCAGCTAATCACTAGCCAGACTACTAGAGGCAAAGGCATGATGATCGTGGCAACCGACTACTTCACCAAATAGATAGAAGCAGAGCCCATGACGATCACGATTCAGACGGACATAGAGCGTTTCAAATGAATGAGCATCATTTGCCGATTTGGCATCTCTTAATCCATCGTCACCGACAACGGCCCGCAATTAGTGGGCAAAGATTTGGCGAAGTTCTTCCAAAAATATGGCATCAAGCAGCACATGTCTACGCCAAGATATCATTAAGGCAATAGGCGGGCCAAAGCATCCACTAAGATGATCCTCGACTGCCACAAGAAATCCCCCACCAATAAGAAAATAAATTGGCCAGACGAACTCCCTGGATGTCTATAGGCATATCGCACCACCAAAAGACGAGCAACCGAAAAGAGATGGCCACAAGCTTAAATCTGGCAGATGAGAAGTGTGAGCAGACTATTACCTGCATCGCAACTTACCTGCAGCAGTTCCTCTCCAGCCACAACAAAAGGGCCAAGATCCGGCAGTTCCAGCCTAGAGATTTAGTCCTAAGAAAAGCCTTCGTCACTGCCAGCAAAGAAGGCTCCAAAAAGATGAATCTCATCCGAGAAGGTCTGTATAAGATTAGTAGAGTAGGCAGCAAGAGTAATTACACAACAAAAAAAAGATCGAAAAGCAGTGGAGCGCCTACAATCTGAAGAGGTACCATGTGTGACCTCCCACTACATCAAAGCCCGAAGACTCAAGAAGCTCGATGGGCACCACCACACAAGCTGAGGACTATCTAGTTGTTATGCAGTTCCTACCTTACATCTAAGTTCTCGTTCGTTTCACTCGTTTTTCAATGAGGAATTTAGAAGTAATCACAACTTGGCTCGACTGCATGCTTATAACAACTAATCACTTCTGCACTTCAAAAGAAGACTGCGCCATTTTTAGGGACTCATCGCAGGAATTGCGCCCCCCAAGGGACCAACCATGCTCTCCAGTGCGAGAGGGTAAACCAATTCCCCGACACCCATATGGGTCAGCTCTCCAAGACGGAAGGATAAACTTTACACTCCAAATATCCAGACGTGGATGAGCCTGGTTGCCCTAGTATAACTAGATGCACGATGGCTTGCGTCGGGATTCCTAGAAGTAGCCACACTGGTCTTTTTCAAGGCTTAGCTAACTGAAGGATTTTGGGTTTCTTGGCCTAATTCGTGGGGAACCGGGCCCTAGAGACGGAGGGGGCACATTACGCAGTACGCCCTACAGACGGCTGCCCTGGAACCCTAAAGCGGCTACCGAGTGCACTAAAGTAGCCTACAGATTCCGGAAGACTGCCTACGGCTTGCCCTTCGAGCAGTAAAGCCGCGCTAGACTTATACAACTGCATATTCTTGTGAAAGGTTAAACAAGCTAGGGCGCATATACGAAGCTTTTTCCACTGCCGACATGCTACGTAGTCGATAAGCTTCACCTCTGCCAAGCGCGGAACAACCTACACCAAGTCCTAAAGTGTTGTGAGACTTGCTACGCAACCTACGGAATTGGAGAAAGTCAAGGTTAACAGCCTAGTGGTTACGCAGACTTGTCTGCTTCTGTAAGTAAAGTATCTGGCTGCCAACCCTATGGCTAACAACTTTACAAAGTTCTACACCAACACCTACGGCTGCATAGGCTACGTGAGCGTGTCTACTTATAAAAAAGTAGCATGCCTGCCACTGGTCTATCAAGTCTAAAGGTTAGGGCATAAACAAAAGAAGTGAAGGTGAAGAAAAGCGAAGGAAAACATGTTTATAAACAATTAGCAAAGGCCGAAGGGGTTCAAGCAAAACAAGAGCTACAAGAAAAAACAAATAAAATCCTAAAGACTACCTAGAAGACTACGGCAGCTTAGACATCTCATGACTACTCGGTGGCCACATCTTCAGCAGCCGTAACGCTCTTAGCAGTGGCATCATCTGACGCTTCACCCCCGGCTGCCCCAGCCTGGGCATCAACTTCTTCAACTACTTCACCAATGGAAGCCTCAAAAGTAAAAGTAAGCAAGTATTCCGAAGAAATAAAGGTCTCAAAATCTCAAGCCCATCATTATCACCCTTCAGCTACTCATTCTTCTCAAGCAGATTAACACAGACTCGCTGCAGCTCATCCACTCCATTTTTTCAAACTTTCGTTGATCTTCAGTACATCTTCAAGTTCCAACACTTGGGGTTCAAGTCTATCGACGATTCTCTTGAAGTGGATCACTTGATTATAAGCAGCAATCAACTCTTCATCCTTTGCATAAGCAGCGAAACGAAGCTCAGAAAATGCAAACTCAAGATCTTGAATCTGAGGTATATAACATCCAATCTCTTTCTCTGCACTTTCATACTTAACTTGGATCGCGTCAAGCCTAGTCTTCAAGTCAACAATCTCTTGGCGAGCGGTCTCAGGCTGCAGAGAAATGGGGAAAGAAATATTAGACCCCTTCAAAGCAACGAGCTCAGAATCCAACCTCTCGATCTCCTCAGCTGAGGAATAAGTTTCAGCTGCCAAATTTGACCCAAGCGTCCATGTCTTCAAATGAACTTAGGCAAACAACATTTCTAACACCATCAACAAATTTGGCATAAGCGTCCATGTCTTCAAGCAGATCTAGTCTTAAAAGCACATAGGTCTCAGCAGCCTCCCCAGAAGCAGGCTTAGTGGATTTCTCACAGCTGCCCACTCGAGTAGTCTCCTCTTTCCCAGCAGGTGAGTCAGACTTTGCAGCAGAGGGAGTAAGCCTTATCGCCACTTTAGCAGCAGAGTCTACTTTATCACTCTTCATAATAGCAAGCCTCCCCAAAGGTGAACCAGACTTAGCTCCCAACGGATGTCTTGGTACAAACTTCGGCACTAGGGCATGACATGACCTCTACGCTGAGCAACCCTATCAGCAATCGTACTAGCCATTCTCGATGGCAGGCGCCACATGCTCAGATCTAGCAGCCTAATTTTTCTTCCCATCGGAAGAAGTCATACCCATCACAGACCTCTCGGCAGCAGGCATACCCTCACGAGCAGTGGAAAAGTCTTCAGTTTTCTCTTAACCAGCATCTCTTGAGCAGGCGTGGAAGATCTCTTCTTTCCCCCTTCATTCATAGTAAGCTCTACAATAGTGATCAGACGAGCCAATGCATCCGCCTTGATCCTATTTACCTCCTCTTTGGGAGCAGTCCACCTTACTTCCGGCAAAAAGAACTAAGCAGCCAATGCCATTCACGGTACTCAGCAGATGAGATCAACCCAGCATTCTAGCAGGCAGAAAGCCTGCATGCTCAACATTGCAGCAACCCATGAGGCATACGGCCTTCTCATTTTTTTCAGTCGCCAACCTGGCCCGAGTAAGGTCCAAGAGCCCAAAGGACATGAGCCATGTGGCTCGCCTAGCACTGCGCCCCAAAGCCACAATCCGCAACCCCAGCCGCACAAGTTGCCTTTGGCTTTAACCAAGCCAAACAGCCCAAGCAGTGGTCCCTGCCACGATGCCTCATCGGCCCATGCCGAGCAGACTCCTGGCCCCTGCTAGCTGACGTGCCGCACCACCCCGACGGCTGCCCCGTGACAGCACTATCCAAGAAGAAGACAAGAAAAATTAAATTTTTCTTACATTGGTGCGGCACGGAGAAGACGAAGAAAGCAACGAAAGACAGTCCTTTGCACGGGCAAGATGTAGAAGATTGCTAGAGGAGGGGGAAAATATCCTTTGAGCTCTCTCTCTCTCTTGTTGGGTAGAATAAATCGCTCTCCAAAGTTGATTTAATAACCCACTTAAGGTGGACTTAAATAGGCTTTGAGAGAAATTTATTTCCCTTTCCTAGAAGGATATAATTTCCTCTTAAAGAGATAATCAACATTAAAAAAGGAAACAATCCTACGTTTCTGGAAGCAAGAAGATCTCTACACCTGCTGCCCTTTCCTGCGAGCAGCCCAACAGGTGTGGGGGCATTTGTGGAGCCAAAAATAATCACAAGGCGACACATGGATCTTTGGATAAAAGATGACCAAACTACCCTTGAGGTACACCGGGATTTCTACGCGTGAGCAACAGACAATCATCCTTCAACAAAGTCAAAAATGCTCTAAAAAGAGGTAAACAATTCAAAGTTTATCTAATCAAATCCCTTTTTGCAAGGTAACCTCCAAAATAATGTTAATTGGTTAATTAATGGATTAATTACCCAATTAATCCATTAAATATCAATTAAATCATCCAATTAACCACAAAAATATATCCCATTCAACCCTAAAAATAGGCAATGGCCGGCCACCTCCCTTTCTTCCTAACCTTTTTCATATTTCTCCATTTTATTACCCCATTTATACAAATAATCAATTTTGTAACCACCAATTTATTCTTTAGGGTTTAATTAGCCAATAAATTGACTAATTAAACCAAAATCATAACCACAAAATCCCTTCAAGGCCGGCCACACCTTGAGGGAAAAGAGACAAGCCTAATCCTATAAATAGGCTCCTATTTTCACCAAAAATTCATTCCAACACTTTGGCAAAAATCCCAAAATTCTCTAAACACTGTTTCTCTCTAAATTCTAACTTTGGCATCGGAGGTTCTTCGGTCAAAGCCCCCCCATTCATCGTGGGTACGTGAGGGTCTTGGCCTTAACCTAAGGTGTTAATTCTTTTGTAGGTGCAAAATTGTCCAATATCAAGGAGGAAGAAATTTGCATCCACAACGTGGGAAACAATCTGATAGTGTATGTGAAAAGGCAAAGTGGTGTCCATCACAAAGTCAAAGTCAAGAAAGGAACTTCTCCATTATTCAAGATTCTTTGGTTCAAAGAAATAAGAGGTTTTCTTTTAATTATGAGCACTGTGATAGTGCACGTGAAGGACCAGAAGACAATAATAAAGATTATTGTCTATCAGAAAGTCCAATTTGCAGGTTCTTTGAGGTGGGGTCATCTTCAAGTAGGCCAAATTCGAAGAGCCACCTACAACCTTAGCAGCTCCCTTCAATTCAAACTTAGGTTTTATTAATCCTGTTTACCCTAATAATTTTACTCATAAGGTTGATTTGTGGAATACTTTGAATAACAGTCACAAAGACCAAAAGTGGAAGCAAAGGTTTACTTTTAGGGATCCAAGAGTTAGACTGCTAAATCATTTGGATCAATATAATACACGTTACGGTTTTATATATCCTGATTTGCCACAAAGAGAAATTTCAACTGCAAGAAATTTAAGGGGACCACGGCCACTGAGAATTGAAATAGAATCCACTAGACGAGAAAAGGCTGCTTTTGTGCACGTAAATAGAGAAAGAGTTGATCACGCCTGGCCAAGTAGACAAGCAAGAAATCAACAAGCCTTTTATCGACGTGATCGCCTGAACAAGTACTCGTCTTTCACTGATTGGACAAAGCCTCTGTGAGTGCGTGCGGTATCTGCTTCTAAAAATAAACAAGTCTCTATTTTTATTTTATTTTGTTATTTAGTCTTTAATTTATTAAGAACATTTAGTATTTGTGGCTTGTAATAATTAAAAGTACACTAGTAGTTAGTATTTGTGGTTTGTAATAATTAAAAGTACACTAGTGGTATTTGTGTTTGTATTTAAGTTTGTATTAAGTATTGTGTTTGTTTTGTAATTTTCTGAGCTAAATTTTCCAAATCCGAAATTTTTAAAATAGAGAGGTTGAATAACGTTAATTATCGAACATGGAAGAGAAGGATCACTTATCCTTTAACCCATGACAAGACTTTGTACACTATCAAGGACGAGAGACCCTTTGGGCCCTCTCTAGTTTATAATAAATGGGTGGAAGATAATGAGTTGGCTAAGGCCACAATCCTCAATTACATGGAAGATAAATTAATACATCTCTATGAAGAATATGATTCGGCCAAAGAAATCATGGATGTACTTGAAAAGAAGTATGGCCCTAAATCTCAAACGCACATTCAGTTATTGCTTGAGAAATACAATGGGATAAAAATGGAGGAAACTGATTATATGGTCGATCATATTACTAAAATGGAAGTAATGGCAAAAGACTTAGCCAATGCTGGCCATCCAGTTTCTGATAAAATGCAAGTTAGTGTTCTTCTTGGTAGCCTCCCAAATTCTTGGGAAAATGTAGTTACTTCCATGACTTATGGTCAAGTTGAATTAACGATGGATACATTGCCTGCAATGTTGGCTATTGAAGAAGTTCGTAAAAATTATAGGAAAAAGGAAACTGGACAAGGCAGAGCCAACCTTCTCATAGCGGAAGATTCTCAGAAAAACAAGCAACACATGCATAAGCCACATAGTAGTGACAAGCACCCAAACTTCAAAAAGTTGGACACCGCGAGCAGAACAAGTTTAAAGGAAATGAGAGTGCATGTTATAATTGTGGAGAGACTGGTCATTATAGGTATAAGTGCCCAAAACGACGCAAGAACAACAAAAATCCTAAAGAATTGATTTTGACTGTCTCTGAAGCACTCATTGTTGAAGATCAAGGACAATGGTGGATAGCCTCAGGAGCAACTCGTCATGTATGCAAGGACAAAAGTTGCTTCATCAATTTCAATGAGAAAGCACTAGGAGAACATCGTCTCTACATGGGTAACAATACTTATGTCGATGTTTTGGGTGAAGGAGATTGCAAGATCAACAATAGTAAATCTACCGTTGTGCTTAAAAATGTTTTGTTTGCACCAAATATAAGGAGGAATCTTGTCTCTGTCTCTGTCCTAGAAAAGAAAGGTTTTGAGACAAGGTTCATGAATGGTGCTGTCACTATTGGGAAAAAGGGTTATATTTATGTAAAGGGAATAAGAGTCGATGATATGTACTCAGTTTGTATTAATAAAAGTATTTCTTTCGAGTATGCCTTTGTCTCTACTGTTCAAAATTTGTCATATTTATGGCATTTACGTTTAGGTCACATAAATAAAAATAAAATAATATGCATGAGTAAAAATGGAATGTTGCCTCAAATAAATGCACATGTTTTTGATACATGTGAATCATGTATTAAAGGAAAAATGACTAGAAAATCATTTTCTCAGCATTGGACTTCTACAAATTTACTTGAGATAGTGCATACAAATTTATGTGGACCAATGAAAATTAAAACCCATAGAGGAATAAAATATTTTGTGAATTTGATCGATGATTGTTCCCGTTATAGACATGTCTACTTCTTGCAACATAAAAATGAAGCCTTAGACAAATTTAAAGAGTTGAAGGCAGAAGTAGAGAACCAGTTAAGAAGATCCATAAAGACCCTTAATAGTGATAGAGGTGGAGAATTTGAAACCTTTGATGATTTCTGCAAAGAGAATGGTATAAGGCACACCGCAACAAAATGGTATCGCAGAAAGAAGAAATCAAACTCTAATGGATATGATGCGATCTATGATGTCTTATGCTGACTTACCTCTACAATTTTGGGGTGAAGCTTTGGCTACTGCAACATATATATTGAATAAAGTTCATACAAAGGCAAAGCCACTGACTCCATATGAATTATGGCATGGGCGAAAACCCGATTTATCAAACTTAAAGGTTTGGGGTTGTAAAGCCCATGTCCTCATTCCAAAGCCATTAAGAAATAAATTACAAGCAAAAACTTTGGAATGTAAATTTATAGGATATCCTGATAATAGTAACGAATATAGGTTTTATCATCCTGAGAAATGATTGATCGAAAATAGAGATGCTACTTTTATTGAAACTACTTATTTGATTAATCCCATACAAGAATTGGAATCTTTGGGAGAAGAAAATTCTCCTACGGATGATCAAGATTTCCATCTTGATTTAGACTTGTCTCATAATCATGACATTGACAATGATCAAGTGGGAGACGTAAACATGGGTGATCTTAAAAATGTCGATCATGACATACACATGGATGATGATCATGATATTATCATGGAAGATATAAATAGTGGGAGAAATAATCAAATCAGTGGGAGTAAAAGAAAAAGGGAACCATCTAGAAGATTGAAAGATCACTTTGTTTTCAATCTTGAAGAGGTAGATCATTTAGTGGGAGATCCATATCCAAGGAATTATAAAGAAACAATGGATACTTTTGAGTCTGAACAATGGCAATAAGCAATGAATGAAGAAATATATTCCATAAACAAAAATGAAGTTTGGGAATTGGTTGATCTACCTAATGGAAGAAAGCCTATCGGTTGTAAGTGGGTACTTTGTAAGAAGTACAAATCAAATGGTACCCTGGATAAGTTTAAGGCTCAACTTGTAGCTAAGGGTTATACTCAGAAACCCGGCATAGATTTTGTGGACACTTACTCTCCAATTGCGAAGTTTACATCCATTCGTATTCTTATGGCAATTGTTGCTAGAATGGATTTAGAACTTCATCAGTTAGATGTCAAAACAACATTCTTGAATGGAGATTTGAAGGAAGACATCTATATGATTCAACCCGAAGGATATCATGTCAAAGGACATGAAAACAAAGTCTATAAATTAAGACAATGGTATTTAAAGTTCCACCAAGCCATTATGGAAATGGGCTACAAAATAAATCCATTTGATCATTGTGTTTACTCTTGGAGGTGCCAAGATAATTGTTGTATGTTTTCATTATATGTAGATGACATCTTACTTACAGGTAACTCTATAGATATGATTGAAAAGACTAAGTCATATATGGGATCCAAATTTGAAATGAAAGATATGGGAGAAGCATCTTATGTTCTAGGAATTAAAATTACTAGGGATAGAGATGCCAAAACGCTCTATTTGGATCAACAAAATTATCTGGATAAAATATTTAAAAGATTTAATATGCAAGATTGCAAGCCAGTTAGTACACATGTTTGTAAAGGAATGATGTTTTCTAAAAATATGTGCCCGGTATAGAAGCAAGACATCATTGATATGCAAAATGTTCCGTATGCCCAAGCAGTTTGAAGTTTGATGTATGTTATGACTAGCACAAGACTTGACATATGTCACGCAGTTGGATTGGTAAGTAGATATCAATCCAACCCCGGAAAGCAACATTAGATGGAAGTAAAGAGAATTATTAGATATCTAAAAGGCACCCAAGGTATGAAACTTTGTTTCGAATTAAATGATCTGGATTTAGTTTGTTATTGCGATGCAGATTTTGCAGGTGACTTGGATGACAGAAAGTCAACAAGTGGTAACATTGTCTTGTTTGGTGGAACAGTTGTTTCTTGGTTAAGTAAGAAACAAGGTTGCGTTGCAAAGTCTACCATGGAAGCAAAATATATATCTTGTAGCACAACGGTAAGTACTGCAGTATGGGCTCAACGATTTATTGATAATTTAAATATGGGTATACCTAAGGAGCACGTCAATGTGTTTTTTGATAATAAGTCCGCCATCTTTCTGATAAAGAGTGGAGCAAATAGTTCCAAAGGAAAACACATTGAATTAAATATCACTATATACAAGATACAAATCAGAATAGGAAACCATTTATGTTATCATAATCAAGTGGGAGATGTTGGAATATGATTATGATAACATGGTTTTCACAATATGTGTAATCATATGTGAAGGTACACCATAACATTGGTGTACTAATATACATACGATTGTAGTGAAATAAGTTAATTAATTAATAAAGAAAATAATATAATTAATTCATTAATTCATTCATTCTAAAAAGATATGAACAGTTGTATTTCAACGTGAAAAGTTATAACTTCCCCTGAAGAATACAACTTCTCTAGAAAGGTTATTTTCATCTCTATATAGTTGTCAAATATCTTTCTGTCAGATTCATTCAATTCAATTCAATATTCACTCTCTGTTCATATCCTTCACATCATACTATGATCGATAGTCTAAGCGACATCAGTTTCCGATCCTATGAATTACCCTATTTCTATCAAGAACTATATATATCTATTCCTGCTTAATCAAATTTTCCTTTTATTGGTTGGGATTTGTTTATGTTGTCCTTTTCATCTATTTGATATTTGGAAAAGCGATGATGGTTTTGGAGAAATGATGTGCAGACGCTCATTTTCTATTTCTGTCGACCTTTATTTATTTTTATAAATCTATTTATTGATTTTAAATGATAATATAATGGCCATAAAAGGCTTTGTACGGATTCTGTTATAAGGAAATTCGTGTATACAATTTAGGATTTGTTTATATTTTTGAGATATGATTTTTGTAGGCTTTTTTTTTTTGTTTTTTTTTGTTTTTGTGCACACTCTTGTTTATTTTATATATTTCTTGTCGGTAATTTATATTCGAGTTGATCTTTAATTTGTGTTGGCATTAGCATAATATAAAGATAAAGAAATTCATGATCGTAGTTATAAGAGATGTAATATTTTAATAGAGGTATTCATCAATTTACCTCATGAACTTGTAAGGATTGGCCAATTTCTCCCATCAACTTTAATTTTGGCCAATTTCCTCCCTCAACTCTCATAATTAGTCAATTTGCACCATATTGTTAAATTTTTTAATTTTTCACCCATTCTTCCGTTATCTTCTTCCTTTTCTCCGAACTTTCTCTTCTTCTTCCTTTTCTCCAAGCCGAGCCCGTGCTGGGCTTAAGCCACTGGTTAAACCCTAAAACCGTACGGCTGGCCTTGGAGGACTGATTGAGTACGTTAAGGACCAGGGGAGATGTCGGGGTGATGTGGGAGAAGCTCAATTGGAGGCGTTGGGTTACGGAGAAGGGGTTGGAGCTAGAATCCTGTAGGAGCTTAGAAGAGAGAGACTGAGCTAATTTGGATTTATCTAGATCTTGGTTCGATGGGGCGGAGGAAGAAAAGGGTTTAGAGAGAAAGAAATAGGGTGGAGATAGAAAGTGGGAGCTTGTTCTGGTGACTATGGCGGGTCGGGAATGGCGGAAATGGGTGGGGTTTTGGGGGAGAAATGGAATGTGGGTTTGGAGTGTTTGGGAAGACGACGACGATGAAGAAGGTAAAGAGGTAACGAAGCAAGAGCCAACGAAGTTGCAGAGGCTATAAAGGCCGCATTTTTAGAGAAAAGGGGAGGAGAGAGAAGCATACTGTGAGATGAGGGTTTATGATTGTTGGAGGAACGAAAACCTAAACGCTCCTTAGCTACCAAAACGCTGCGTTTTGGGTGAGTTTTTTATGAAATGGGGTTGCGACTAAGAACTAGGCATTCTACATCGCCAAGCTCTCTGCCACTCCCCTATACGACAGCGCCGTCCTCTGCCTTCTTGTCCGACTCCTCTTTCTCCCTCACCTTCGCCAAAAATTGAGGAATGGATGGATCTCTAGAAGTGAACGCGGATCTACGAGCTCAGATCCTTCCGGCTGTTTCTTTTGGTGTTTGCCGGGAAAATCGTGCTGGTGAAGCACCGGTGGAACTAGCACAAGCTCGGCTTGGAGAAAATGAAGAAGAAAAAGTTCAGAGAAAAGGAAGAAGATAACGGAATAATGGATGAAAAATTAAAAAAATTTAACAGTAGGGTGCAAATTGACTAATTATGAGAGTTTAGGGTGGAAATTGGCTAAAATTAAAGTTGAGGGAGGAAATTGGCCAATCCTTACAAGTTCAAGGGGTAAATTGATGAATACCTCTATTTTAATATGATCAAATTCAGATTTGAAACAACGCAAGTTTGATGTTGCATAAGATGATTTTTATGTTCATTCTTTTGTTTACCTTTTGTGTTGCATGACAAGCAGGTGCTAATGCCGCCAAATTCACAGTCCAAAACAAGTGCCCCTTTACAGTTTGGCCAGGAACCCTAACCATGAGTGGTGCACAATTATCTTCCATTAGATTTGAGCTAGCATCCGGTGCCTCATCATTGTTAGATGTCCCTTCACCTTGGTCTGGCCATTTCTGGGGCAAAACTCATTGCTCTACAGATGCGTCAAGAAAGTTTGTTTGTGAAACCACAGACTGCGCATCTGGCCAGGTCTCATGCAACGATGCTAGTGCAATCTCGCCAGCATCATTGATAGAGTTGACACTTGCTCCAAGTGGAGGACAAGATTTATACGATGTCAGCCTCGTCGACAGATTCAATGTGCGTCTTGGTGTAGCTCCACCGGGAGGGTCCGGTGGATGTAGTGCGACGAGCTGCCCAGGGGATGTGAACAATGTTTGCCTTGATGAATTGGGTGTGAAAGGACCAAATGGGAGTGTGACTGCTTGAAAAGTGCATATTTGGCTTTCAATCAGCCGCAATATTGTTGCACAGGTGCCTACGGGAGTCTTACAACGTGCCCTCCGACCGAATATTCAAAGATCTTCAGGAGCCAGTGCCCACAGGTTTATAGTTATGCTTATGATGATAAAACTAGCACTTTTACATGTACTGGTGGACCTGACTATGTGATAACATTTTGTCCTTGATAGAATTAGGTGTTCTAAGTGGCAAAAATACAGTTAGTTTCATGTGTGAAACAAAAAAAGAAATGAATGTTGAGCATTAATATATTGTTGATGACTTGTTCTGACTGGTCATAAATTTCAATTTTCCTTAATTCACTAGTTTTTCTCAGTTTCTTCAATTCCAATTACGAATTAGTACATAATTTAGATTGAGAATCAAAAGATTGGGATGCCAAGTTTACTTAAATCCTCAAAGTCATTTATAGATTTCAATGCTCTTAGGCATGTTTACTTTCAAGAAATGAAAATGAAAATTATTTTAATTCTTAAACTCTTCACATTTACTAAAATATAAGAATGGGAA
Organism: Malus fusca; assembly: GCA_035220775.1. Lineage (NCBI taxonomy): Eukaryota > Viridiplantae > Streptophyta > Magnoliopsida > Rosales > Rosaceae > Malus > Malus fusca. Next base: position 19,849,670 of record CM069074.1, on the reverse strand, counting down.
TCAGCTCACTTTTATTTTCCAGTATTTAGGACTAACTTCCCTTTAGGTTCTCTCATTCCCTCCTTATTATATTTATGTTAAGTATACATGTCGTTATTCACTCTAAAATTGATCTATACCAAGATTACATCATGAACAATTCTCTGAGTTATTGAGTGGAGGAATGATTTGATCATTGGAAAATATTCACTAATAGCACAATTTATAAGTCCCCATCTTTGAGTTTCTCTACTTTGGGTTCTAAAAAAAAAAAAAGGTTTCACTGGTGAATTTAACTCTATTTTCTTTTTAACCAAGAAAAAAGTAGGTTAAGTTTACAAAGTACCATATATAAGTGAATTTTGAGAATTTTTTTGGTATTGACGATTATATTACGTGACTATCTGACCGCACGCAGTACAGAAATAATTGGATGACATTTTGTATAGAGAAAAGGGCCTAATTTTGAAAAAAAAAAAATTTCAAGCCCAGAAAGTAGCCCAATACCAGTTATAGTGGCCCAACCCAAAAGACCTAATAAAAATCTAAAAGATAAACTCCCCTGTTAAACCTTATCCCCCACCCTAAACCCTAAATCCTCATCTCATTTCCTCACTCTCACTCTCCCTCAGTCCCCCAAAAATGGTTCAAACCCTAGTCCGAGCAATTGCCATGGCCGCCGCCGCCACCACCGCAACCGCTCGCCAAGCCACAATCTCTCTCCTCATACCCAAATGCCTCTTCTCCACTTCCAGACTCACCCAACCTCTCTCCATCCCATCCCTCATGCTCGGCCGTCGATCCCTCGCCCCTCTTTCCCACGCCGTCCGATTCCCTACCGCCACCCCCCGATACACTCCGATCCGCTGCCGGGTCAACCGCTCTGGCGGTTCTTACTCGCCCCTTAACTCAGGTTCCAACTTCAGCGACCGTCCACCCATTGAAATGGCACCGCTATTTCCTGGCTGTGACTACGAGCACTGGCTCATCGTCATGGATAAGCCCGGTGGCGAGGGTGCTACAAAGCAGCAGATGATCGATTGCTATGTTCAGACCCTGGCTAAAGTTGTTGGGAGGTAATGGGTTCTTTGATTTCTTGTTTGGTTTGGCTGGGAAAATGATGAAAAATAACTGGAAAAAGAAAATTCACGTTTTGATATATGTGAATTTTATTTAAAGTGTATTTCCTAAGTGACTTCTTTTTTTATTTATTTATTTTTATGAGAATTTTCGCTTATTTATTCTTTGCTATTTCTTGATGTGATGATGATAGATATGTACACTTAATGGCAAATAGAAATATGTTTGCAATGCAATGGTTGAATTTTGTTTGTATCTTGGGGTTTAGGTTTACATAATTATATTTAAGATGTGGACTTTTGTTGCTTGGTGTGGTGTGGCAGTGAGGAAGAAGCAAAGAAGAAGATATACAATGTGTCATGCGAGAGGTATTTCGGTTTTGGTTGTGAGATTGATGAGGAGACCTCAAATAGGCTTGAAGGTTTGTGCTGTTAAATTGCAGCTATGTTATAATTTCTAAGTATAATTAGTAGATTATGCATACTGTTTATTCATGTTTATGATTCTTTTCTTGTTATCAGGCTTGCCCGGTGTTCTTTTTATTCTTCCGGATTCGTATGTTGATCCTGAATACAAAGACTATGGTGGTAAGTGTTTAAGGATCTAAAGTTTAAGCACTGTGATTTCAGATCTCGTGTGTTCTAATTTTAATCCGCATGCACCCACATTTCAACGTAGAAGTTGCTTGAAGTGACATGGTGTCGGTTCTGAGCTCAAAGCAGTAGTTTTACTTTTTCAACTATCCAATTGAATGATGGAAGACTATCTGTTTTCCTTTTTTCTCTGTATAGGTTACTATAGGTTACGGTTCGCCTGCATTCTTTTCAAGATTCGTTGTCCATCTTGGAGAAGTTAAATAGGCCTTATAGGCATTATTTAACTTTGAATCCTAATGGACTTATATCAAATGTCTCTCTTGACTCTTCTGTACTTCTTATACTATGTGGAAATGCAGATCAGTGGAGATGAAACATACTATAAGATTTTTTTAGTGTCGTGCAATTTTGATGCCATTCATCTTTCTTTGGGTTTGTGTTTTATGAAGTTGCAGCCTCCAATATGATATGTTGGCTAATGACTAACATTAATTTTTCAAAAATTGGAAAGACATCGTTTTTAGAAGTTTGTTTGGTTAACATTTATATTTCTTTTCGTTTAACTCCCAGTCCATCTTGGCGATGCCTAGCTTTGAATGCTAATGGACTTATAATGATTCACTTCTTCCTGTTCTGTTGCTTCTTGAGTGTTGTGGAGTTTCATAATCATTGGAGTTGATACATTTCGTGACCTTTATCATTGAAAAGACAACCTTGCTGACAATGTAACTTGCAGTCCATCTTGGCAAAGCTAATAGCCCTCAGTTGGCAATGCCTAGCTTTGAATGCTAATGGACTTATAATGATTCACTTCATCCTGTTCTGTTGCTTCTTGAACATTGTGGTGTTTCGGAATCATTGGAGTCAATACATTTGGTTAGAATTTGTGATGTGATAGTTCATTCATCTCAGACTTGTAACTCCTATGCGGTTCCATTTTCTCTCATTCACTCGTGTTATTTTGGAGCTGTTAATTTTGATTTCTTTCAGATTATACAGAATTCCTTGTTAAAAAAAAGCATAACTTTGTATTTAGAAACAAGTATGTACATATCTGCATTGTATACTGTTCTCCTGCTAAATGGTTTGCCACTGTTGCATGTTCACCGCTGTTTTAAATGGATGCTTGTTCTAAATTTGTTCGTTCTCTCTCAATTATTTTCAAACTTCTAAATGCAACCTATTCTTGTAACTCATGATTGTAACTTTCTTTAATGCAGCTGAGTTGTTTGTGAATGGAGAAATTGTTCAGAGGTCGCCAGAAAGGCAGAGGAGGGTGGAGCCACAGCCGTCAAGAGCTCAGGACAGACCAAGGTACAATGATAGAACCCGTTACGTGCGCCGGAGGGAAAATGCCCGGTGAAATAAATGGAAGGCTAGCTATGTAAATATCTTGGTGAAAATGGGAACTAGTTTCTGAAAGCTTGTGGAGCCTAAAATCCTATGCTCATCTGGGTCATGATTAGTCCAAAGTTTGCTTAGTAGTTGAACGATTAAAGTTGTAACTGTGGATTTGTTGGTCATTGTCCGCTGTTGTTAAACCCTTCAGTTCACGTTGAACACGAGCCGAACCTTCAAAGCCATAAGCTATTCTATAACTTGAACAACATCAGGCCATTTGCTTGACTGCTTTTTGGATGATTCAATTTGAGGTTCAAGGCCCTCTCCTAGGGCAACCATCTTCTTGAGCCCGGCGTACGAGCCGGGTTCTCTTTCATGTCTTTATATTGCCATGTTTTGGAGAAGAGTAGGAGATTAAGGTGATTCCACTAAAAAATTGAGCTAGAATGCTGCTGCCTTAGGCTTTGTCCAGCAAGGGAGCACTTCACTCTCATCATATCTAGGGTAAGAGTTCAATTCTTAGCCCTAAAGGAAAAGGGACAATCTCGTTTTGCACCCATATGGTTTAGGGATGTGACAATTTAGTCCATTTTATAAAAGATTTCATAAACGTCTCATCAAAATGCAAATCCCTACGCTATTATTGGTCACGTCGTTAGTTAAACTCTTATTAAAATTTAGGGTAAATATCAGTTTATTACTCTCAAGTTTCGTGGTTTTCAACATTTGGTACATGAAGTTTTTTTCGTCCCAGAGTCATACCTAAAGTGTTAATTTTGGGACAGTCTCATACATCCGTTAGTCTGACTGTTAAGTCTTTTGTTAACTGATGATGTGGCGCTCATGTGGACAAGAACTAGATGCCACGTGTCATTAAGGGGTCCACATGGAAATTAAAAATTCAAGTTGGCCCCACTTGAACATTAAAAAATAATAATAATAAATTAAAACTTAACAAAAAGAATAAAAATTTAAAGAAAAAAAAACTATGGGTTTTTCCCATCCCCATTTCAAACCTCTCTTCACCATTGCAAATCCCCAACAACCTCCTGCTCCAAACCCTCATCCTCCTCATCCCAAAACCTAACCCCATCCTCCACCCTAAAACCCAACCTCAGCCAAGAGACGCCGCCGCATAAGTTATTCACGGAGCCCAATCCTCCAACATGCCAAGCCCAAGGCCGCATATCTCTACCCTCCTCTTGCGGATCCGGTCAAGGCCTCCAAGCCTTCGCTCGAAATCCGACTTCGACGTGGATCTTCCCGAATCCGACCCGAAATTTGTACAGTTGGGCGTGATAGGAATTTTACTACTCATGTGAACGGGCTAAAAACTCCTATTATACTTGCAAGAATCACAAGGTTGTTGTAGTATAAACGGATCTCGCAAGGTCGTTCTCCACAGGGATTATTAAATAAGTCGAAACAAACCAAATTCCAATTAATTATTGTAAAGTAGAAATTGAGATGATTGATTTTATAACCTACTTAAATTAAAAACGAATTTAATTAATAAAAATAAGACAATCTGCAATATTAAAACTAGATGGAAAAAGAAAACTGTTTTTGGGAGAAATCAAATTAAGAAAGCACTAGGGTTCCACCATCACCTAGCAATCCTATGAACTTTTACCAATTACTTATGATCTACACATGCCACTTTGAAGGGCAACCCGTCCGAACGTTTGGATCAAATCTGAACATGAAAGACTCATTATGCTTTATGAAAACCCTTTGAAAAACCATGCAATCCTTAAGACGTGGTGTTCATCCTAAGTGAAATTACAATTATTTATCACAAGAAGCCAGCGTCAATTTCAGGGAACCTTCCGACCAAAATTGCATCAAATTACTTTTCTAAAGATCCTAATGGTGATCAAGCATTAAAACAATTAATAGTTTTAATCCCGGTGATTAACAATTCAAAGTATGCCCTAGCAATAGGAAATTAGTTACGCATATTCATAATTGAAATCATAGAAAATATTATTAAGAAAAGGATTGAAAACACCTTAGAGTAGAAAATCTCCAAAAACCCTAGCAATTCTCTCTGTCTCCAAAATTGCATAAAAGAAAGCGTAGAGAAATATGGTAGACGGCCAAGCAATAAATCTGCCAAGCCACCACACAAACCCTAAAAACAGGTCCTTTTTTCCCACCAGGAAACTAATAATAATAATAAAATAAAATAGGAAACATAATCCTAAATTAAATAATAAAATTCGCCTAAAATCTGAATAGCCACGTTTTGGACCAATAAGCTGCTCCAAAACTGGCCCAATATAGCTGGATTTAATGTTTGGAATATTCTGAACACTTCTCCAGAAGGCCACAAAATCATCTGAGGTCATCTTGGGCTCCAAAAACGCAATTTAAGCCCAGAAACGTCATTTTCCAGCATCGCGCATCGCTTCTTTATTTTATCGCCAGAAAATAACCGCTTGGTGGAAAAATCCCAAATTTTGATAAGCTAAGTGACTCGCGAACGTCCTCCAACTGGAATTACTCCAAAATTCGTCCATTTGGTCCTGTTTTGCTCCAGAGGAAGTCGAAAGTCCTATATTGAAAATACAATTCAAATCATCAAAATTCTTCCAAAATATTAACCAAAATATACTAAGAATAGGGTAAAATATATAATATAAAATCTACTCATCAGGGCGCTCCCGAATCGGACCCCTACCCACATCCAGCCTGGAGACCCTGACGTCTTGCAAATCCACTTGTTCTTGGTGGAGATTTGATTATGAACTTCCTTCAAATTCACAAAAAATGGAAGGAAAAAAAAATCATAGAGGAGGAGATAAAGAGTACCTGCAAGATTTGGGTGTCTTTGTGTAGAGAAGAAGAATTGAAAGCGAGAATTAATTAAAGTGGGAACTAGTGGTAAAGGAGGGGGATGGTGGCCATCGAAGTGGGAGTTGGAAAGATTTAATTTTTATTATTTTTTAATGTCCAAGTGGGGCTAGCTTGAATTTTTAATTTCCACGTGGACTCTTAGGCCCTGTTTGGCACACCGGATAGTATTAATAATACGGTGTACGGTGTTTGGTGTCGTTTGGATTAAATAAGCACCGGATTAAATAATCCGGGCCCACCTTTTTTACCCGGTGTATACCTGCTTCCTAATCCCGTCCAATTTCTCCGTATAACTTAGTTGGCCTCTTGCTTGTTCTCGCTCTCGCTCTCTGCTTGCTCTCCGCTCGTTCTCACTCTCGCTCTCCGCTCATTCTGCCATCGCCTGCAACTGGCAGGTGAGGAACCTGGGAACTTCCGCTCGTTCTCACTCTCGCTCTCCGCTCTTTCTCACCCTTGCTCTCCGCTCCTTCTGCCATTGCCTGCAACTGGCAGGTGAGGAACCTGGGAACTTCCGCTCGTTCTCACTCTCGCTCTCCGCTCCTTCTACCATCGCATGCAATTGGCAGGTGAGGAACCTGGGAACTTTGAATAAGGAGATTGTGAAGGTAGCAAGAAATTTGGACTTAGAATTGCAGGGCTTTACCCCGAAGGGAGCCCTTCCAGAAATTCTCAGAGGCCAAGGCTGAGCCCAGGCCAGTGAATCTTTTGCAGTCGGGGAAGGAGAAGAAGAAGAGATAGAGGGAAAGAGTTTGGGGGTGCGGCGGAGAGATCTGGGTTTCATTATTTGGGATTCTTCTGTTCTGTAGTCGGGGAAGAAGAAGGGAGAGAGGGAGGGAGTTTGGGGTGCGGCGGAGAGATATGGGTTTCATTTTTTTTTTTAAAGTTTAATTTTATTTTAAGTTTTCCTCCTATCCGATATAATACCAAATAATGTATAAATAATACGGTCATTAATCCGATACTGCACCCGACTAATTTAGTCAATACTGTCCGGTGACTATTTATCCTATCCGACAAATATAGTCAGTACAGTCCGAGCTGCCAAACGAGGCCTTAATGACATGTGACGTCCAGTCTTTGTCCATATAAGCGCCAAATCATCAGTTAACGGAATACTTAACAGTCAGACTAACGGATATATGAAATTGTTCCAAAATTAACACTTTAAGTATGACTCTGGGATGAAAAAACTTCATGTACCAAATGTTGAAAACCACGAAACTTGAGGGTAGTAAACTTATATTTATCCTAAAATTTAACCAACGGAGGGACCAATGTGTAAAGATGAAAAAATCAGGATGATAAGTTTTTACTTATATTATAGGGCTAATTGTGTCTCACACCCTTCGGGTTTGGGTTGTGTTCAAAATGGCTATCAAGTTACAATTTTTTCATATTGCACAATGAAGCTTCAAATTGTTTAGACTGTTTCGGGTACAAATGCGATTTTTTACACTAAGGGGAGTGAGAGTTTGGAATAATAACATATAGAATTTAAATTCAGTGGCTACAAAAGTTGGAAATAATATTTCAGTTGAGAGAGCCCACTCAAAAGAGGTTCAAGGCCCAGACGTTAAGCCCATCATAGCCACAGCCCACGCTATGCCATGTCCCTCCAAAACCAGAGGCTGCAATCCACCGCAGAATCTACTTTCAGAAAATACAGATAAGAGACCAAAGAGATAACCGAGCTCCCAGAGTTCTTCACTGAGAAGAGCAGCAATGGCAGCAGCATCGGCAACCACCGCCGTGTTCTTCGGCACCACCCGAACTCCGTGCTTCCGCAGGGCCGACTCTTCCAAGCGATTCCCGCACCCTTTCAAGGCGGACGCAGTTTCCGACGTCGGGTTCGTTACCAGTCAGCTGAGCGGCGTCAGAATCTCCTACGACATGTCGTCTCAGCTTCCCAGTATCTCCACTCCTTCCCTCCCCGCCCTTCAGCCCATCGTTGCCCGTAAATCTCTCACCTTTCATCTCCCATGTTTTCTCTGCTCATATGTTTATGTAGAAATTTTGGTTAGTCGCTTTTAGTTTTTGTTAATTATGCAATTTAAGTGCATTTTTGGAAAGTCTGCTTTGCCCAATTAGACAGTGAATTAGAGAATTGTTTTACATGTTTGGAAATTTGATGTGATGATGAAAGAAGCTCAGCAAATTTTTTCATTTACTTAATAATGTACATCTTTAAAAATGTATCACTTTGTTATACGTAAAATGTACGCCTTTTTTTTTACGAGACGATATTCTAAGCTACTGTAATCTACGGGGGAGTTGGATTCGAACTTGGGTGAATGCCAGACACACTGCTCGAGCCAACTAGCCTAACGCATGTCTGCTCATTTCGTTAATTTTTTTGGAGTGGGAATATAGGGGTACAAATGCATTTGCTATACATGGTAGTAGGGAAACACAGTGATTTTGGTCACCAGATAGTCTGATGCTGGAGTAAGTTGAATATGTTTTCCTATTTTTAATAGGAGAAAATGTAAATGGTTGGCTTCATCGACATTTGGTTACGAGATTGTTTGAAAAGAGCAGTGTGATCCTCGCTTTGTTTTGGGTGGTTTGGATGGAGAGGAATAGAAGGATTTTTGAAGATTTTGTGGGAGCTGGTTTAACTGAGCTTTGGCATAGCATCGTTTTGTCTGCACTTTGTGCTTCTGTTTCCCCAGAGTTCAAATGAATGTCTTAGTTCATTAACAGTTTTTAGAGTTTTGATGTTCCTTTGTGCTGCTGGGGGTTTAAGATATGGCATACGCCTTGTAATTGCATTTGTTCTCAACTCTCGTGGTCATTTGGTCATTATTTAATTTACTAAGTTTCGTTAGAATGGTGAAAATTGATTTACATTGTGATTTGTTCATCCTTTTCAGGTAGAATTTGTCCTTTCACTGGGAAGAAAGCAAACAGGGCAAACAAGATTTCCTTCTCAGCCCACAAGACCAAGAAGTTGCAGTTTGTGAACCTGCAGTACAAGAGGGTTTGGTGGGAAGCTGGGAAGCGCTTTCTTAAACTGCGTTTGTCGACCAAAGCATTGAAGACCATAGAGAAGAACGGGATTGATGCCGTTGCCAAGAAGGCAGGGATTGATCTTCGCAAGTTATGATTCTTGGTTTTGTACACTTGTTCTATTGTAAGGCATGCTCGATCACTCTAGTTCTAATCAAACTACTTTTTGTTTCTATTTTACCCAAATATTTTTTTCAATCTTGAGCTTTAGTTTCCATTACTGCAACCAGCAAGTTCTTTGCTCTCTCCGATGTATGTGTGGTCGATTAAGTCTATGACGATTATTTGCTTCAAGCACAAGGAATGTCACAACAGAGCATGCATATTTCTGCAAATATAGATCGTCTTGTTTTTTTTTTTATCTATGATACGTTGCAGATCCAACGTCAGTTATCATTCTGTACTCTAGAGGGAGAAGTGAACCCGTCTCATCTAATGGTTAAAACAGCTGATGTATGTCGTACGACGTAATTTTCCCTGTTCTTTGCGGGATAAAAGGCATTTTTGTGCTCTAGTCTCTCAGTAAGAGCTCAATTTGCTTAACATGAAAACTTGGCGTGCACTACTCCATGTTCAGATAATAACAGCAAGAAATGCGGGAATGGATGTTCATTAAACAGATCCTGAGAATATTATGAAAAAATTTGAAGTCACGTTCACTTTAGCTAAAGGCCCACGCTACAAGGCTCGGCAAAAATACTGCCAGTACTGGATGATTGCAGTTGTTAAGATGAAGCACTTTTTAGTTGGATGATTACAAAAGTTAGGTGATGACTAGTTAGGGCGGCTCTGTGGCAACTGAAATTTGTGATTGAGTAAAAACATTTGAAGAACAAGTTTTTCTTTGTTTGAAAGAAATCAACGAATCGTCAATTTCCATGTCTTCTTTTCCTGTTGATCTTGCTTAACTCTGTTATGATATTGTATTTCATCGTTTTGGTCCTCATTTTCTGGAAAGTCCGGCCATTAGTGGGCAGAAACTCGGGAAATTTCAACTGGCACTCGGTGTCTTTGAGGAGGAAAGCATATTATCAACAACTTAGCAAGTTCTCGTTGGTGATGGATGCTTCTAAGGCTATACAACTTACTAATTATAGGGCACAGAAGTTGAACTGCTGTGCAACTCCTTTAGGACTTGTATATAAATAGCAGGTCATTGGTTGATACGTTGATGGTATTGGGACTTCGATTCCGACTATAAATTGGCCCGAAACCAAAACGGAGTTTCATCATCCATCAGAACAGAAAAAACGAAAAATAATTAAGAAAGCGAACAATCAAATTTAGTCCAAAAATGTGTGTGTTGGGAATGTTTGTGCTGTTATTGGTAACATCTACAACTAAAGCTCATGAGTCCGAACACGATTCTAGTGTTTTTGATGTGACAAGTGCAGAATATGGTGCAAAGCCTGGCTCTGATATTACTTTTGCATTGGCCAAGGCTTGGAATGACTCGTGTGCATCACCGTCCGCTAGTAAAGTTGTTGTTCCGAGCGGAACATACAAGTTAAGAGGAGCAAGTTTTCGAGGTCCTTGCAAGGCTCCGATTGAGCTTCAAGTGCACGGAACATTGCAGGCTCCAGAAAAGGACAGCGAGCTCACAAATAATGAGACTTGGGTTGGTTTCGAGCACGTTGACATGATCACCGTATCAGGTAGCGGAACCTTTGATGGCCAAGGAGCACTTGCTTGGAGTCGTAATAACTGCAGCAAAAGCAAAAATTGTGCTGGTTCCGTTAATCTGAGGTTCAGCTTCGTCACGAATTCCACAATTCAGGACGTAAGTTCACTTAACAGCAAAAGCTTCCACATCCATGTTTTCAGGTGCCTCAATGTTACGTTCCAACACGTTCACATAACAGCACCCGGAGACAGCAAAAATACTGATGGAATTCATATTGGGAAATCAACAGGGATCAACATTACTCACACAAACATTGGAACTGGGGATGACTGTGTTTCAATAGGTGATGGCAGCAACCAAATCACCGTGACCAACGTCACTTGTGGTCCAGGTCATGGCATAAGCATTGGAAGTCTCGGAAGATACAACAATGAGGAATCTTTGGCTGGAATCAGGAGTCAAGAACTGCACCCTGACCAACACACAGAATGGCGTGCGCATCACAACATGGCCGAATTCTCCTTTGGCTACCACTGCCTCGGATATACACTTTGAGGATATTATCATGGTTAATGTAGGTAACCCTATTGTCATAGACCAACTTTATTGCCCGTATAGGAAGTGTGATAATTTGCCTCCGTCGAAGGTTAAGATCAGCGATGTCAGCTTCAAGAACATTAAGGGCTCATCTGCAACTGCACTTGCACTCAAGATTGTGTGCAGCAGCGGCTCGCGATGTGAGAATGTAGAGTTGACTGACATTGATCTCACCTACAATGGAGCCAAAGGAACTCTTACCTCTCAATGTTTGAATGTCAAGCCAACAATTTCTGGCCTGATCAGCGCTCTTGCTTGCGCTACATCCATTGTGATGCCTCCTCCGTTGATCTAAGAAGAAGAAAGTACTAATGTTCTCGAAGTAAATTGTTGTGTTTTTTTGTATTCCTTTTGTATAAATTGAGTAAATAAATGATATCATAGCTGCGGACACTTGGTTTGTGACCGGGTGTGTGTAATGGGGGCAACTGAAATAAACCCCAGAGTGAAAGTGAAAGTGCAAGTGTGTGTTAATGCAATGCATAGAGGGTATTATTCTGTAGAAACCGAGAAAACATCTTAAGGCTGCATATGAACAAATGCTGATGGGAAAATGGTAACGAAACTTCTAAACAATGCTACATAAAAGGATAGAAAGGAATAATCATACATATCATATCAGTAACAATGACACAGATTTAATGGCAATGGTTGAATCCAACGAAATTTCAGTGACGAAAATGGGATTGAACAGGTCGGAAATGCTATAAGAAATCTTGTTGGCATTTGATGTATGTTAGGGTGGACAGGTGCGTTGTTGTTAGTGATTAATATTCTCATTTTAAACAAATTACTAATTATAGGATAGAAAGTTGAACTACAATGCATCTTCTTAAGGACAGGTTTTGAAAATAGTTAGCAATTAGTTACATATTTTCTGTTCTGCCTTCAGGTAGGACTATAAATTGACCTGAAACTCACATGGAGCTTCATCAACTTTCAAACAAAAAGAAAACAATCAAGTGAAAAATTAAGATGGCTAGCAAATTGAATATCCTGGCAGTGTTTTTGTTCTTATTGTCGGCATCTAAAACTCAAGTTGAGGCCGGAGTGTTTGATGTCACAAGTGCAACATATGGTGCGAAGCTCGGCTCTGATATCACACAGGCTTTAGCCAAGGCTTGGACTGATGCGTGCGCATCACCGACAACAAGTAAGGTTGTTGTTCCGATGGGGACATACATGTTAACAGAAGCAAGTTTTAAAGGTCCTTGCAAGGCTCCTATTGAGATTCAAGTCCAAGGGAAATTGCAGGCTCCAGCAGACGGCGGAAAACTTACCAAACCAGATACTTGGGTTGGTTTTGAGCACATTAATATGCTCACTATATCAGGTGGTGGAACTTTTGACGGGCAAGGAGCACTTGCTTGGAAGCAAAATGACTGCAACATAAACAAAGATTGCAAATCTATTGCCATTAATATGAGATTCAACTTCGTTACCAATTCCATAATTCAGGACATAACTTCCCTTGATAGCAAGAATTTTCACATCAACATTTTGGGGTGTAACAATGTCACATTCCACCGTGTTAATGTCACAGCACCTGGAGAGAGCATAAATACAGATGGAATCCATATTGGGCGTTCAACTGGAATCAACATTATTGATGCACACATTAGGACTGGTGATGACTGTGTTTCAATTGGTGATGGAAACAAAGAAATCAATGTGACTAGGGTTACTTGTGGACCAGGCCATGGCATAAGCGTTGGAAGTCTTGGAAGGTACCCGAACGAAGAACCTGTGGTTGGAATTAGAGTTAAGAATTGCACCTTGACTAATACATCCAACGGCGTGAGAATTAAAACATGGCCGGCTTCCCCTTCGGATGGTATTGCATCAGATATGCACTTTGATGACATTATCATGGTCAATGTCAGCAACCCTATCCTCATAGACCAACAGTATTGCCCGTGGAACCAGTGTAAACAGAATGTTCCTTCGAAAGTTAAGATCAACAATGTCAGCTTCAAGAACATTAAGGGCTCATCTGCAACACCACTTGCAGTTCAGATTGTATGCAGCAGTGGCATACCGTGTGAGAATGTGGAATTGGTTGATATCGATCTCACCTACAGTGGAAACAAAGGACCTCTTACCTCTCAATGTTCAAACGTGAAGCCCACCATTACACGCGTGCCTAAGGCTCTTGCGTGTGCAACATCTGCTTGATCAAGGAAGTAGAAAATTGTTTCATTCTTTTATTCTTTTTTGATTTTGTACTACTACCGATATATATTTTTCCTTCGGCCATATACCTGCATTTGTCATAAGAACTGAAAAATACTAATGTATTGATCTTCCCAAGTATATTGCTTGTGTTAAAGAACAAAATACATTCACTGGTTCTTCACTGTCAAGATATTGCATTAGTTTCTACTTCTTATACTTAGCCTACGGACACTCCTATAACAACAGCAGGGCATTCGTCCTTCCGTCCCAGTCACTTTTGAATTTGATAACACACCAAAAATATAATTTGAAGTTTATGAGTAAGACTTTTCCTTCTACTGTTTCACTTCTCCGACCATTGTGTACCTTCCTGCAAAAACAATCATGAATAACAAGGAAGCAGTCAGCCACAATTAAACATCAAAAAGTAACATTCAGGAGAGGGATTGTAAGTTCAGTGGTAATGAGTAGCCTTGCATTCAAGGCAAAATTCAAATTGCTGTCCAGAGAAAAATTCTATCGGAAGTACATGGAAACCTTGATATCCAGAACTTTTAAAGTGAAACAAAATCTTTGAAGCACGTTTGGCTATTCTATTCTAAACTAAGATTTTCATCTTTTGGGAAAATAATGCGTCAAGTTTTCCGTTGAATATTATTCGGAGTTAGGCATGTTTCTCAGAAAACCTGTACTATCCCAAGACTCAATATCTCAAAGCAAACATTTTCCATGGGATACCCTAAATGTACCAAAATCTTTTGATATCTAATTCTGAATGACTTAAAGGCACAATGCAAGACAAAATCAGAATGCCGAAAAAACCAATACTAGTATCTTGAACTTACATAATAAAAAGGACAAAAATATCTTTGCATGGAATTAGAGAATTCACTTCAAGAAGCCGGTTTTTGGTGCAGACCCAAATCATCAGCAGAGTAAAAATCTGAAATGAGCCTACAGATGTATGATGGATTAGGCCCCCCTCTGCATACGAAGTTAGAACAATGAGAACTAGTATACAAAAATCTTGAAGAGACCGCAAGTAAGATGAATTTATCTTATCGGTTAGAAAAAAAAGGAAAGAATAACTTGCAGAGCATTTAAATTTGACCTGTGAAAGGGGGAGTGATTCATTGAGATGAGAATTTTTTTTTGGCTCGCCATCCATCATAGCCAAACACTTCATTTCGTCCAGCTGCAATGGGGCCACTGAAATTGTCCAATGGTGAAAGTGCGAGTGCATGTGTAGTAGTGCTATTTATGCAAAAAAACAAAGACAACTAAAGCAAACTAAACATCTTGGTAAGACATCTAGATAGAAGATAAAGCTGATTGAATGTTGAACGGAAAGCTTATAGTGATGGGAAAACATGGTCTTACATATCAGTAACAAGGAGACTAGCTCCGGTGGCACATAATCAAATGCAGGATTAACAACGTTGAGAATAGGAGCTACACTGCCGATACTAAAATCCATGAAATCGGAGAATTCCCCAAAAAATAAATGGTTCTGAAGGGCATCTCGTATCATTCACCAAAACCTTTGGATTATTAGGATATAGTGGACCCAACTGCAAAACAAACAAAAATATATCAAGGAATAAAAATTAAAAGGAGACGAACATGTTACCTAAACGTTGTGTGAATATGTTCAAATTTGATTATGCCTAGAGTGCCAGCAACCACAACAAATGGAACAGCATGCTTTTTTGCAGCAAGTGCAACCATATTCGTCCCAACAGAAGCTATGATACCACCATTGGCTATCACGGCATGAACCCCAACTATGACCTGTATGCGAAGTTTAAAAAAAATATGGGTACATTATTCATAAAATTCACATAAAAGAAAAAGAGTAAGCAAAGTGAACATTTACCATGTTTACTCGTGAAATCATGGCAAAAACTGAAGAATCGGTAATCATTGTAATTTGTATACCTTTTGCAGCCAACTCTTTTACAATAACATGACCCAGATACCTAAGAAATACCAAGTAACCAACAGATCAAAACAAAAGAGGGGAAAGATCGATTAATCAACAAGTAGGTATGATCATGTACAGACTTTGGAGCACCCTCAGCAACAAAGACCTGGAATGGTCGTTTCTTCTTTGCAGCACATAGGAACTTCTTCACGGTTCTCGACTGACCTAATTAAGGTTAGTACCATCTCACTGAAAAGTAGATGCAGTTGTAATGAAGCCGGGATGGAAAATCAGATATTCATAAGAAACACATATACACAAAGTTCAATTGCTTATCGCAAGATGTGTGTCTAATGTCTATACATAGACTACTATGTTAAGTATGCATTTAACCAGGAGGAGTAAAAATCTCCACTTCAAAATATTAAGAAGCACAGGTTATGAGTTACTGCTGCAAAGCCAATCCATATCCCCTCTTTGGCTTGGTCTATCATGTACATTCGGTAGATGTTTAGGGAACAAATTTACTAATTAAGAACATTCTGGCCAAACTAATTCGTTGGGGATGTAAGACCAACAGTATATAACAACGTGTTTGGATTTTTCCACGTAAATTCTTATGTACTGATATATGGGGATGATGATCAGAGTTGAGACTTATTATCTCCATGAGTTATGGCATCAAAAAGTTTTGAAGCTAGAGAATAACATCACTAAGTGCATACTACACGTGAGAAACCAGACGAGCATGAATTGAAAAAAAATAAAGAAAATAGTTTCAATGCTTGAAGAAACTCGGTAGTGAAAAAACATGTTCAGGGTGAAAGAAAAAATTACTTTTGATGTATAAGCTCCACCATCAGATCCGCAATCTGTTCATGGCAAGTTTTTATATCTTCAATGAGGTCATTAACTGCTTCTGTGACAACTTTTGTCAGCTGCAAAGAAAATATGGCATTTAGTAAAGAAATATATTTTACAATGCCTAACTAAGATTTAATTATGTGTTAGATCTTATATATAAACTACAGCGATTGCTCAAACTTGCCTTTCCCCTGAATTTCATGATTCGTTTAAGCTGGTAAGTGGTAGCACAGCGATTGTGGTCCCAAGAAGATCAGCCAATGAAGGGGAACGCAGAAGCCTTTGAGAAGTAACGACAGACACAGGAATGGTTTATCATCTCCCTCATCACCATCTCTATCCCTGCCTTGAGTGGATAAAAACAAAGTGAAAGCTCCTCTTCCCTAATAATATGGAAAATATGCCTCACGATGTTCCCAATAGCAAAAGGTCCTTGTAAGATGGAGGCAGACATCTTGTTAATCAAAAGCCTGGTATGATATACTATAACAATTACATGAAGCGTTTTGATATCTAATCGATTAATACGGTAAAATCCCAGAACATTAATCACAAAGCTGTGTAGAACAACTAAAAGTGTATGCCTAAAACAAAAAGACATACCAACAGGATTGGCAGCAATAAACCGCTGACCAACGCCTCTTACGGCCTCAATTAGAGCAGCTGCTGGGTTTGTAGGTGATGGCAACTTCTGTGCCGATATAACTGTCCGAAGCAACTCCACCGTTAGCCGAGCAGTCTCCCGTGAACACTCGACTTTCCTGCCACCGCAAAAATTGATAAACAACGCTTACCAAAGAAAACGAACACCAACTATTTGGGATAAAACTTGAACTTTGGCCTAAAAATGGGGTTAGCCCAAAAGAAGGTCCAGAAGGAGGAAAAGGGAAAGGCCCAGCCGAAGCCCAGAAGAAAGAAGGAGCCTTTTTCCTGACTAAGTGCAGATCACTCAAACCACCTGCTCACCTACCTAGAGGTCAAGTGGTGTAGACCAGCCAGCTAATCAGCCCAAAAGTACTTTACAATGGCAGTACAAGTAAAAAGCTGATGAGTCACTACCCTTCAGATGCATACGGGCAAAATCAATACTGCAGGCAGCCAAGCCAAATCGTCTATAAAAGGAGGAAGAAAAATCAGAGACAAGGACACTCAATCAAACAAACAAATACAAGCACAAACTCTGCTCAAACCAGATTTGCCTTCACGAAGCTGTAGTCAGCCCCCAAGCCTTCATCCCTTTCGGGATCAGCCTTTGTAAAAGCTCTGCTACCCTGTCTAAATCTTGCTGTAGTATCGATTCCCTCTTGTAAACTAATCTCCCAATCTCCCTTTCTACCACTCAAACCCTTTGTAAATCACAAAGAGAGGAAGTTGCAAGACGATCAGCCTTGCCCAACCTCCTTTGTTTTTGTCTTTTCATTCATAAATCTAGAATATGATGTATCTTTCTGTCACGCCCCGATCCCGACATACATCCAGGATCGACACGTGACGACACCAAACCCGTATCTCTAACATACTCTGCCTCCTGAATATATACAAAGTATCATTCAGGATCCAGATGCACAATAATTTTTCGTATACTTTATGGCTGCATCTAACATATTCGTTAGACTGTCTACGTACCCTCATTAGGGATCAAGCCATTCGTAGTTTAACATTTCACTATTTAATTATGTGGCACCTCAAGGAACATTTAAATAAGTATAATAATAATCTCTAATCATAACGTCATTCATCCTCACATATGCATTCCAACACCATCCAATTATCACATGAATCAATAATGCCAATCACTATATCATCAATAACACATATAATTCATCGGAATGCCGAGCTAGAGCGACACAGTTCGGCCGAAGCCTACATCTCTGAAGCTATCTCAATCCAAACTCAATAAAACCCAAGGTGAATACGATCCGGGACCATCACTCAACGGAATCGCGGAAGGCCAACAACCATAATGTACGACGGCTCAAAGAAACGAGACAAGCACAAGTTACTTAATTCACAAAAGCTCAACAAAGGGAAATTAGGCACAAATACTAAATTTAGAACTAATCAACAAAGCAGGAAATGAAACAATATCGAAGCAACAAATCTCCATCACAATGGTTAACGGTCCATTACTAGTCCTCACATTTCATCACAACATGCCAATCATACAAGTCAAACCATATTTCAAATATACACGCCAAACCCCATTTCATACACATAAATCGATGTCTAAGTATTGGAAATAACAATTCAATAGAAAACATATTCATAAAACCAATTCATATCCACACAGGATCATAATTATGAAAACATAAGTAATCACCAATATCACATATATTAAAGTCACTCACATATGTCACAACCATCATCAGTACCAAGCCAAATCATGTTTAATAATCATAGGCCTTTGGCTAAATATATAAAAATCACATTTCAATAGAAATCACATTTATAAAACCAATTCATCTTCACAAAGGATACTAACATAGGAAATTAAGGTAATAACCATATTACATATATTCAAGTCACTCTCTAACCAATGTAGGCCCACTATACTTCACTTAGTCCCCCGTAGTACTAATTTTAGTAATTAGGACGTTTCGAGACATGTTGACCAAAAGTCAACTCTCGGTCAAAGGTAGGGTCCACAATTCTACACAATTCAATCCGGAAGATCCACACATTGGATTTCAGATCCGTAACTTTCCAAAGTCCACATCATGCTCAAATAACAACATACTAAAATCTCAACACGATCCGATGGTCGGATCTCCGCCAATTTCAAAATTCAAGTGGCGGTTGACATTTAATTTTACCAACTTAGAACACGTGTGGCTGTTGTCCACAAGCTGCCTTCTCCACACTGATGGCTTAGATTAACAAGCTTAGGGCTCACCACCCTGATTATCTGATCAAATCTATTCGATTGGATAAATTGGAGAATTTACATCGAAAACTTTCGATGGATATTGTATATCAATTGGGCTTTAAAGTTGAACATCCAGTACCCCATGTTCATACCCAGAATGGCCCAGCATAAGCATTCATTAAACGTTTTCAAATGATTGTGCAATCATTGGTCATACATACCATGTTCTCAATCTCTACTTGGGGCCATGCAATATTGCAAGTAGCAATGTTGGTCCGCCTGAGGCCTGTCACAACCCAACCCTATAAAGCGCGCGTCAGTTGGTTACCAGATACTAACCCAACATATGGCATATGTGCATCTTTGGTTGTGAGGTCTATGTGGCATTTGCGTCGCCCTTACGTAAAATAAAAAAAAAAGGTCCTCGAAGAATGATGGAAATCTATGTCGGTTATGATTTTTCTTCTAAATACTTGTTACTTAGAACCTTTGACAGGCGATCTCTTTACCACTCGTTTTACGGATTGTCACTTTTATGAGACAATCTTCCCATTATTAGGGGGAGATAAGAACGTCAATGTTCCTAAAAATTGACGTGAATTATCGAGACCACTATGTCTCATCTCGATCCCAGTCTAGATCATCATAGTATAACCAGACGTTTCCTTTGATCCAGCAAAAGTGTTGAGATCACATATACCAACTGCAAAAGTGCCTGCAAAGATGAATGTACCAAATGTACGACGGACCTTCATCCCCGAAAGCAGGAACGCCACTACTGTGGCCGACCCTCGTACATTGGCGACTAACCAATCAATATGTCATGCTCTAGAAGCGTGGCAGATCACTAGGTTTGAAGGATTCACGTCCCCAAATGTGGAGGAACGTGGCACGAACGAATCCGCCCCTTGAGTGTTGTCTCAATCGTTTCCATCTCATGAGATTAAATCCGAATTACTCCCAAGACTTGAAGGTCTTGGTCCAGTATACTAGTTTGGATGAGATATGGAATTGGAATAAGATTATCATAGATGATGTTTCATTTATATGGTAACTACCAACATAAATGAAAAGTGACGATAACGAACTGCGTTCCGTTGATTAGTGTCAACGTAGAACTGATTGGTCAACTAGAAGAATCAATCTATGACGAATGAGATGAATGAAATAGTGCGAATGACACATTGTGGTGCAAGGTTTCTCTCATATGCCATGTGATTGATTGCAGCATTACAAACATTGTTGTAGTATCTTTGGGGTCCTAATACGAAACCTACATGGAGTTTCAAAAGGACTTACATGTATTGATTCAAATAGTTCTAGACCATAAGAACACCATTTTGGTTTTGATGAGGCCTTCACTTTGCGGATACAAAACTATCCTGACGGATATGGTATACCCGTCTAAGTGAATATTTGATCAGTTAGGGATATATGCCCCGCGTGTACAAAATTCGAAATTGGTAGAGTTGAGAAAACTGACCCGCACCTGAAGTCGGACTTTAAGATGAATGAGCTTGGGAAAACTCGACATTACCTCGACCTAAAGTTTCGAGCTAGTTATAATGGTATTTTGGTCCACCAATTAAACTAGACCCAGAAGGTGTTACGTCCAAGTATACCCTGATCGTCTGTACACTAGATGCAAACGAGACCTTTATGGAGGATATGGAGCATAAGGTTCCATATTGGAACGTGAGGCAACCATATCTAAGTACAATTGGCGTTTGTCGTACTTAGCTCAATGCACTAGATCAGACATCTTATGTGCTGATAATCTTTTGGCATAAAGCAGCACTACGCCTACACGCCATCACCAAATTGGTGTTAAAGACGTTTTTCCGTTACTACGGATTTGGGCTTATCTATCACTATGCATCTCAGAATAGATCACACCCCCTTGATCTTCGAAATGATGCCTACCCTGTGGGATTCTCTAAATCAGAACATTTATCTGACCGCACAAGGTAAGTTCCCGAATGGTTATGTCTTTACCCTTAAGGAACACCGCAATATCTTAGAGGTCAACTAGATAGAACTTTTGTTGTGAAACCTTTGAATCGTTCCAAGACTCACTATATGTCATCACATGAGAGATATGGTCGAGAACTTTTGTTGAGCATATTCGAAGTCTATGCGTTTTTCATCTATCATTGAGTCCCAACAACGATCTATGAAGACAACATCGTATGTATCGACCAGATCATGATACATCCAACAAGTCAACGCCAAGCATATTGTGTCTACATCAGCATGAGCATTAGAAGATTGAACTCAAGCAGTCCGATCCCAGACAACATTACCGACCTCTACACAAAGTCAATGCCAAAGTCTACCTTCTAGAAGCTTGTTCGAGGAATTGGTATACGTAACTTTCTCATTTGTGATGCTTGTAGTTTCATTTGGAACTTCTATCAAACTCAGGGGGGAGTATCCAGAAGTATACTCACTTGACGTTAATGTACTATTTTTTTCCTATGATTAGGAGCATTTTTTCCACTGGGTTTTTGCTACCTAACTAGGTTTTGACAAGGCACTCATCCTAGGTTGGTCATACCCTTGTGTATGTTCTACTTACATTCTGAAGACGTATAGTTTTGACTTAATGCAACTTCTCACTTTTCTCCTTTGACTATGGGCTTTTGTCCCACATTGGATTTTGTCATAGCAAGGTTTTGTGAGTTTTAGTACCATGCATTCTTCCGTTTCTTTTGAGACTCAAATATCTACTTGTGCTGACTAGACAAGACGACTTCATCAATTGCTTCTACATTTGCCTGAAGATCTGATGCGCCATCTACTTGAGTATTTGCACACTCAAGGGGGATTGTTGTGACATATGTTCTAATACATGTTGTGATTGTGTAAACTCTAAGCAGAGATAGATTAGGAATCCTTTGAGATCTAGAAGATCTTTCCTAATAGACTTTGTATTACTTGGAGAGCAAGTTTCTCTCCTCATTACTATAAATAAAGGCATAAGGACTGGGGAATTAACATACAATTCCTCAAGTCCATTCTCCACTCTCTTTCTCTCCATGCCGCACCCCTTGGTTAAATATAGGCCACAACAAGAGAAGTGATTTTCACTCTTTTTAGCCTCACACACTAGTCAAACATCTCTCTTTGTTTCTAACAATCAGATTGAATAAATCAAACAAAATTAACAGAGAGTGTGGGGAGATCAAGAGTAGTGCGCGGTTACATTTCCCAATCAAAATTATTCCAATTCTCAGGTTCAACTCACATGTATGGGCGGGTACAAAATACATTTGTGATGAACTCGATTTCAACTCAAGTTACAACTGATACTAACTCTTGGTTATGGGAACTTTTAGGTGCAGAATCCCCATCAGAATACACAAATCATCCATACAGGAAACTGAAAATCTATATATCAAAACAGTGTCAATGATATTAGAAACGGAAAAAATATCTGAAAAGCTAAAATTGATAGAAGATCCGATACAGTTTCGAAAAAGAAATCCACGATAAAATTGTAAACTAAAATTATTGCCTAAGCTGCACTCTGCTTCTTCAGTTTTGCAAGTTCATTTCTGACAAGCCCAGCTTTCTGCAAATGAGGAAAAGGGATTTAATTTGACAGAGTTCAACATGACAAAGATGAACAATAGCAACCGTCTACAAACATTCCAAACTAAGCCACATAAGGAAACATGCGGCTTTACAGAAACAAATACGTAGTTTGAAACTTAGTAGTTATTAATGGCAAAATAACCAACCTTAATCTTAGCCAGCATGAGCTTGAACCGATCAAAGTCATTAAGAGCCGCCCTTCTCTTCTGAACAATCAGTTTTCTACCCCACGAGCTGTTCTCCCACTTCTTCTTCACATCTGCCAACATGTATACAAATATTTAGAATAAAACTATGACATGAAAACAAGACTATTACTGTTTACGAGTTGTTGGGCTTACCAGCGATCTCCATGGCAGCAAGCAGTTCCTTCTTCTTGGGGACCCTCTTGATCTCGATTTTGATGTCAGTCAGAGAAAGTCTCTTGAAATTCATTTGGGACCTCACCATATCAGGGGCATCAACCAGAGCCTACAGAGACAATTACTAGAGGATCAAAACACTGACGTCAATGCAGAAGAAACATAAAAAAAAGACGACCAATCATACAATTACATATGGGCAGAGATTGAACTGGTTCTGATTGAAGCCCAATCCAACACCAATTAAAAATTAAACAACTCAAGAAAATTCGGGCCAGATTGGATTGGTAATCACGTTATAATTTGCGGTGAAACGAAAAGTTTAGATAAAAATTTCTCACTGGCAAGTAGCAAAGTAACAAAATGCAAGGCCCAGAGGATAAGTTGTAAGAAATGCTAAAATTTAACCCTTCTAATAGGAAACTCAATGAAACAGATTTCCGTACATTAAAACTATAATTCTAAAGACATCACAACATACACCCGAGAAATTATGCACATAAAACACAATGGGAGAAGAAGAAATTATAAATTTTCGTATTTCAATCCAAAACTCTTTCTTTACTAAAGAACCTATTATTCCATTAGTTCATTTGACCTCATTTATATATCCAAGTACAACTCAAACAACACAGTAAAGCCTTATTGTTTACGGAATGGTTGAGTTTGTCTAAAATCGTTAGTTCGAGATTCCGAAAACAATGGTAAAAACTCAACTCAGAGCACAAAATGTGCTTACTAGATCCAAAATACTTGAGGAAAAAACAAATATATGTAGCACTGAAGCTTCCGAACCATACCCAAATGAACCCCAATACAATTTCCCCCTGTTTCCCCTCAAGTTTTGTACTCAGAAAAACAGAATGCGTAAAAAATTCAAAATTTACAGACAAATATTGAAATTTGATAAAATCAAATAATAAAAAATAAAATAAAATTGGAAAAAGGAAGGAGAAGGGTACCCTGTTCTGGTCAAGGACGTCGACGATGACAACGAGCTTCCCATAGTCCTCGCCGTAGTTGACGAGAGCCACCCTTCCGATCTCAACGTACCTCTTGAAAGGCTGTCCAAAAAAAAAAGAAAAACAGGATGAGATCAAAGAAGAATAACGAAACAAAGTCGTTTCTAGAGAGTATACAGAGAAGATAAACGCCATGGATTAGACGAGAGAGCTCACCATTTTTCTGGTTCTGGTGTGACAGCTCTGGCAGTAGAGGAGGCGGAGCGGAGATGAGCAAGTGTAGTCAAGGTCGGGGATTTAGGGTTTTGTTATTGTTATTGTGAACTAGAATTAATAATTTAAAATTGAGTCAGGTGAGTCCGGTACCCTCAAATGATAAAGAATACTAGCATATGGACACACTAAAAGTATATGAGAAAATTTTTTATTTTTATTTTTGAAATAGAAGAAGAGAGGAAGAGAGTGATACAGAACGTGTGGGTGAGATTTTTTATTTTTTTAATTAGAGATATGTTAGAATTACATGTAGGTGAGGCTTAAAAAAAAAAGCAAAATTTGGTTGTGTGAAATTACATTTCTGCCTCATATTTCTTATTCATGTTCTGTTTTATTAGGCCATCTCCAACCCTGACCTAAAACCTAAAAATATTTAGCCCAGAAAATTTAGGTTTTAGCCTAGAAACAGTTTTTCTACTCCAACCCTTTTGGCCTAAAATTTTAGCCCCAAATTATCAAAAATGAATTAAGGCTAATTTTTTTTAAATTAACTTTTTTTTAAAATAAAAAAATATGTAGACTACCCTAAGTTAATTTTATGAACATTTTAACCTAAAAATATTTAAATTCCGATAAATTTTGAAAAATCACTAAATCAATACATGAAAATCATGATAAACCACATAAACTTAAAAAAAAAAAGACAATTAATAAACCACATAAACTTAATACAATCGAAAACTCATAGACTACATAAACCTAATACTGATATCCATCATCTTGACTTGGTGGTGGACTTGGGTGATAAGTGAGTTTTGGAAGAATGGTAGAAAGAAAAATTGGAAGAATTGTAGGAGAAAAGTAAGTTTTGTGTGGATGTTTGAACAAATACATAGGTAATTATAGAGTTTTTGCTTGAATTTTAAGTTAAATAATTTTTTTTAATTATTTTAGCCGTTGAATTTAAATTTGGACCGTTAGATCTTTTTTTTTACCGTTAGATTTGATTATATTCGATCTAAGCCGTTGAATTCAATAAATATATAAATATAAAACTAAAAAAAAAATTGAACCTGGACCGTTGGATGAAGAAAAGTAGCCGTTGGGCTACATAATTGGCTGACACCCGGGGGACAACCCCACGTGGGTGGGCTCGGCTTATGTTACTCTCTGGCGCGTGCATGGGCTAAGGGCGATTGGAAGCTGGGCAATGGGCTTCACTGTGATAGCCCGTCCCTGATTTTAAGAGTTTTTAAAGTTTTAATAAAGGATTTTACAAAAATACCCTTTGAGGCACGCGCATTATTCGAGATTAATCGTCGTGTCATGCCATCTAAGATTTGTTTTCTTGACATATCCTCGTATTAATCGTCGCTACGGAAGCGTGGGCGCAGACGGTTCGTGATTTGGAGTTATAACGAAAAAGTTATTAACGTTTGAAATTTGGGCATTTTAGGAATTATAATTTTAGTGAAAATCTGGAATTTCTTTTATGAAAGTGGACGGCCCAGATTTAATGAAGAAATAAATGGATGGCTGGGATGAGAAGAAATGAGGTTACGTGTGTGTGTGCGTGGCTGGTGGAAGAAAGAAAGGAAGAAGAAGAGATTGGGCAGAACTGCCTAACCAGAGGAAGAGAGCCGGAGCTCCGGGAGAGAAAGGAGAGAGAGCTGGAGAATCAGGAGAAGAGAGAAGGAGAGGATGGCCAACCAGAAAAGAGGAAAGGAGGAAAGGAGGGAGAGAGTGGCGCGGGGGATCGGCCGGATCCCCTTGGCCCGTTCTTGACCAGGTCGGCACCCATGCCGATTTTCGATGATTTTTACCCGTTTGTCCGGCGAATTGCTTCAAGAAACCTCATGGGAAACACTCTAGGAGCCTTCCTCTATCCATTCCATCTCAAAATTGGAGAGATTTGGCTTTGAAAATGGAGAAAACCGCAAGAAAGGGGTGCGGCGGCTTTGTCTTCGAATCACCCAATCCCGAAGCAATTTCTTCCAATTGCCACCACCCATAGCTTCCTCTTGAGGTGTCACAGCCCGTCCCGAGATTTTCTTATCGAGGACGCGAAATGACGGGATTACCCTTAGCGTTACTAAGGTAAGTATTGTGACATGTTTTGATTTTGTTCTAATTCCTAAGTTTTGGAAAATAATTTAAATGAGATTAAAAATGTTGGAAGGTTTGTGTGGTTAGGGAATTAGGATCAAATTGGATGGTGAGGATTTGGTTGGACCACACGCAGGACCTCTCCCTCTCTCCTTCCCCGTATCTCTCTCTCTCTCCTCCCTCACGATTTCCTCTTTCTCTCTCACTCTCGAAGTGTACGGACGAGACCAAAACCATCCAAAACTCCACGGATCGAACCCAAAAAGGTATGGTTCTTCATCCTCTTGACGTTCTGAGTTGAATGGTACTAATTTTAGGAAGTGAAACCCTTGAAATCACGTGAAACCCGAACCTTCATTTTTTGTCACTATTCATGCAAACGTAAAATGTCGATTTTCAGGGAATTCTAAGCTTGTAGTGAGCTTAGTGAGGTCCCAAGGAAGCTCGGAGTGCTTCGTTTGAAGGATTTGGACGTCGGGATCACGTGGTTCATCTTTGGCCGGTTTTCTTCGAATTTTTCCGGTGAGATTTCTTGGTTTTTAGAGCTTTAAAGTAGTATAGCGTGAAACTACATGTTGAGGGCTTCATTTTGATATAAAATACGAAGAAAATGGTTGAGAAACGAAGGAGAACAAGGCATTTGAAAAATGCCCAGTTTTCCGGTCGCCGGAAAAACCAGTCCGGCGAGCTCGCGAGGAAGAAGGTGCGCGTGGGCGCGCGTGTGCCCGTGCTTGCTCTGGCGCGTGGGGGCGCGTGGCACATCAAAAAAATAATCTAAAAATATGTCGACGTCCGTGGCGTCGAGTAGATCACTGTGGTATATTCATATACCCAAATTGAGCACCGTATGAGAAAGTTATTATGAATTGTTGGTTAGGTGCTTTAAATAACGTTTTATAGTTTTCGCATTTAGGTGAAAATGTGAATTGACGATCCGACCGTTGGATCGTCACCAAACTTTGATGCGTTGTAATAAGTAATATTTGAGGATTATAGGAACTTACGGATTGGGAATCCGATTTACGGATCTTCCGGAATTGGAGTTGTAAGTCCATAATATAGAATGTTAACCGTCACTTGGTTTGGTTAATTGACGGAGATCCGACCGTTGGATGGTAAAAATTTTAGGATGTTGTTCTAGGGTTATTTTGTGGACCTCTGAAAGTTAGGGATTGGAAATCTGAGTTGCAGATCTTCCGGATCGAACTGCGTAGTGACGTGTTTTATACAAGTTATATATTCTATCGATATGATTTCTGAGGTTGGATTTGATTATTGTTCTAGGCGCCGATCGTCATGATGCCTTGATGTATTGTGCTAGGGAGTTGTAGGGCGAATTCCAGGTGAGTGGGCAGTTTTGTTTTCGTATTACCTATATACTATTGTTTTCCCAGAAAATGCTTTTATATGAGAAAATGTTTTTATGTTGCCATGCATAGAAGTTTATGAAAAGTATGAATTGAAATGCCAAGCATAGAAATTTATGAAAAACATGAATTGATATATGATGCATACATGTTGCATGGTGCTGTGGAGGCACATGTAAGTCAGGTGAGTTCATTTATTCATTTAATTGATTGATGTTGAGATGTTTTGAGCTCATAACCTGCACCCTAGGTGTTAGTGCTTATATTATTCACCACACCGCACGCTCATCTTGGATCCAAGTAGGTGGATGTCGTACAGACCATGTGAGGGTTCCGACATGCTAGTCGTATAGATCACTAGGCGTGATTCCGACTAGTCGGGTGACCTTAGTTATGCGCGCTGATGATTGATGAGAGAAGCACTAGAGCGTATTTTTACACCTTTCATCGTACAAACTACCTTACGTAGTTCCGAGTGATGTGCAGTGTAGGGCCGTATAGGTCACTGTGGTGACTCCGGCTGAGTGGGATTTTGAGCTATAGAATTAATCATATAGGACCAACTGCAGGGTCTCCGATTGATTCCTTATTTCACCTGATTTATATTTTGATTCATGGCATGGCATATTTTTTTTTCTTGAAAAATGTTAAAGACTTGGGATTTGAGTTTTGAGATTACATATGGTTTTATATATATTATTTTCTGGGAAAGTATACAGGTTTTACGGTGAGGGGTTATAAATGTTTTAAATGAAATGTTTTCGAAAAACTTTATTTTACTGACCCACTCAATTTTGTTTTGCGCCCCTCCAGGTTCAAGTTAGCAGAGCTTTGGTGGCCACGAGGAATCCAACGGTGTTCTGACAGAATTCACAAAAGTAGGATTCACCATCGGGTGTTATACCTTAGTAATTGTATCTTTAAAGCTTCCGAACTGTGTAAATGGTTACGTCACTCTCACGTGACGGCCAGCATGCCCTCCTTCGGGACGGGGTGTGTCAGTTGGTATCAGAGCCTAGGTTGCAATCCTGGACACCTTAAGAATTTCCTAGTGTTTTCTGTCAGAACTTTACCGCCTCGTGGATAGCCACTTTGTTCAGATGAACTTAGCTTCCCCGATTTAACTTAGTTATGGGAACTACTGATGTGATTCAGTCTATTACCCAAAGGATTCCTCTTGAGACTGTGTATAAGTTGAATTTGAATCACTTTATGGAAAGGAAGAACCTGAGGGAGCAGAGTGATGGCTTAATCATTTGGAAAAGACGTTTCGGATTATGCAAAGTCAATGGAATCTTCCTCCCGACAGGTGGGTCGAGATGACTACCTAATTTCTGAGTGTTGAATCTACATTCTGGTGGAGATAGGAATGTTATCCGATGTTATCGGAAGAACAACTGTTTGGAAGTTGTTTAAAGACTTGTTTAAGGAAAGTTCATTCCTCTGGCTTATTGTGATGGTAGTAAACAAGAGTTTACAATTTGAGACAAGGAAAAGAATGAGAATCAAAGGAAAGATAATCAAGGTAAAGGTCATGTGTCTCAAGAACCTCACAAGATTTAGAGCTTCAAAAGAAGTGGAGTTAATTCTAGTTCTGTCATCAGAGATTTTAGTACCATTGGTCAGATGTGAGGTGATAGATTTACTAGAGATCCTAGATTACAGAGATGAGGCGACTCTGGTAGATGAAATGTACCCTTGTACCGTAAGTGTAATAGCATACACTTTGGAGAATGTAGGCGAGAAAGCAGATGATGCTTTACATGTGGACATGGGACATAGAGCTACAAGATATTCAGAATCTTTCAGGCTTGATTATGGATACGTTAGATATTTTGGTCACTTTGCCAGAGTTCATTGGTCATGATGCGGAAATTTGATGTTATTGACGAGGTTGCCAAAGAGAGTAATGCTGGAGCACGATTGAGGAGTGTATATGTATTTCTAATGAAGAGCAAGATGATAATATTGCACCCTTAAGAATTGTTGCTTACTTATCGAGACAACAGTGAGTTATCGTTATTGCGGGCTGCAGACCGTAATATCCATAACTTATTTGTTGGATTCGTTAAGCAAGTAAATAGGTAGGTCATTCTATTTCGGTTATGATTATTCAGGGTGTCTAGTGATGGTGGAAGAAGTAGTTATGCCAGCGAATCTTATCCCGTTAGACATTGTGGATTTTGATGTGATTTTAGGCACATATTGGTTGCATTATAATCATGCCAATATGGATTGCTACGGGAAATCAGTTACTTTCCATTGTCTTGGATTATCAAAGGTTACTTTTGTGATTGAGCAAAGTGGAGTGAGGCATGCCATTATTTCTGTTGTGAGAGCAAAGAGATTATTCTCAAAAGGTTGCCAAGGATACTTAACTCATGTGGTGTTGCAGGATCGTACTCCTAGTATTGTGGATGACTTATGAGTGGTAGATATTTTCCTAATGTGTTTCCGGAATGATTTACATGGATTGCCACCAGACAGAGATGTGGTGTTCACTATTGAATTGTCTCCAAGTACAGACTCTATGCTATAGATTGGTTCCTACAGAGTTAAAGGAATTGAAAATTCAGTCACAGGAATCGGTTGATAAATGTTTCAGTCAACCTAATACGTTACTTTGGAAAGCCCTAACTTTGTTTATAAGGAAGAAAGACGGGACCTTAAGAATATGTATGGATATAGGTAATTGAATCGGGTAACGAGTAAAAACCGTTATCCATTGCCACGCATTGATGATTGTTTGATCAGCTTAGAGGTGTCTATGTGTTTTCTAGGAAAGAGTTGAAGTCTGATATATTCTTAAGTGAAAGTAAAGTATACTAGTCATATTGAGTTGGTGCTAAAATGTTTGAGGGAACATCGGTTATATGCTAAGTTTAGCAAATGTCAATTTTGGACGAATCAAGTGACACTTCTGGGACATGTTATATCCGCTCAAGGTATTCAAGTTGATCCTCAAAAGATTGCAGCAGTGGAGAATTGGGAACAACCAAGAACCGTCACCGAGGTACGGAGTTTCCTTGGTCTAGCAGGTTAGTATCGACGGGTTGTTCAAGATTTCTCTATGATTGCGTTACCACTAAATCTTCTTCTTCAGCGATCGATCCCGAGGCAGCTAGTATGTGGGGCCCTGCTCCGGAAGTGGAAGTGAGCCAGCACCTTTCGATCCGGCAATGGCCTTAGAAGCAACTCCTCCGAGAAATCTTCTTCTTCAGCGATCGATCCCGAGGCAGCTTGGGAACGGAGAATTGGGGCGGATAGTAAGAGAGAGAGTAAGAGGACCGGTCTGAGAAGAAGGAGAAGAGCCATGAGGAGGAGCGAGCGAGCTTGAATCGGAGTGTGGGCAGCGTTGAAAGAGTGGCTATGACGAGTAGTGTTTAAAATATCGGCTCTATCGGACGATATTCCGGCGATATGCCGGAAATTGGGGAGTCGGCATAGAAACTAGGAAGAGGGAGTGAAGTCAATCTTCCACGAGTATCCGAAATTTTTTAAATGTTTAAGCTTAGGGGCTTATGGTTAATTTTTAAATAACTCAAATTTCCCTTTATTTCCATTAGTTAAAAATTTAAAAAAAAAATACTTACGATGAAGCGAAATTAGGAAACAATAAAAAATAAATTAAAAAATAGAAATTAAAAACCACGTGATGAAGATATTTGGAACTATTATTATGCTTGTATGTGGGAAGATTTACATGAAACCGGTTGATCTTGAGTGTTGTTTTTCAAAAACAATAACATCCGTATATGTAAGTTTTTATCAAGTATTGAATTGAAAGGCTATGTGGCGGTGGACTTGTTAACCATTACATACAGAGTTACTCTTAAAAATGGTAAGTCGTTTAAGTCGTTTTGCGAAAGGAGAGAGAAATGCGAACATGCAAGGTTGGGTTGAGAAAAAGAAACGCGAACCTAAACTATTAAACATGAAACGAAAACAGTTCAGAAAACAAAGTTTATGATAGCAAATTGTTATTAACCTTCGCACCAGACTAATGACTAGTACTACGATATAACGGTATTCTCAACTGCCAAGCAGCAAGGGAAGCAATAGCGCCAACTCACAGAAATGTTATCACATACACAAATGCTTAGATTAATGTCAAAATTAAACCATCCTGTTTGGGTAAATAATAGGTGAATAAATAAATAAACAAACAAACAAACTTTCACATATATATTTTCAAGTGAAGCAGATAAAACAAGGATACCAACATTTTATCTTTTCTATGTATTCACCTTTTTGCATCATTTAAAATATATATATATATATATATATATATATATCTTACAAACCACTTTCTGATTCTATCATACATAGTTTCGAAGGTGCAACAAGTAGAGGTGGTCATCGAAAGGGTTCGATCGGAGCATGTTCTTCAAAAAAGGCTGCTGCCTCAAAGCACTCGGCTGTTTCTAGCATTGATGCCCTCGCATCAGCTTTGTACAGCAGCCCGAGATTGTACCAAGCGCAAGGGTTTCCTCTGTCAAGTCGTAGCGCATCCATGAGAAAGCTTCTGGCGACTGGTAAAGATTGGCCACCGAACTGTCTTAGAATACAGGCAGCGGATATCAAGCTTGGGACGTGGGTAGGTTCGACATCTAATGCCTTCCTGAAAGATTCCAAAGCTTCTTGCTGGAGACCCTTAGCTTCATAGAGTAAACCTAGCAAAATAACCAAAGTTTTACAAGAAGGTCCACAGTGAAGGATTATGAAAGACAGTTTTCGCAACAAACTTGAGTACTTTCCTCCCAAAAGTAACAAGCTATGGCTTTTTACTCTTTTGAGATTTTCTGCTAAGGAGACACATGCGTAGCAGAAAGTAATCATGCCATCAATATAAGAATCCAAGACGGAAAGTCTCCAACTAGTTCCAGTGTTTTATATAAACAAATATAGCTACAGCAATGTACCTGTAGAATGCCATCTGGAAGCAGAATGAGGATTGATGCTCTGGGATTTTGAAAGGCAGACCTCAGCATCCCGCCATTGGGACAAGCTTGTATATAAATTGGCCAAGTCGTGCCAAGTCTCCATTTCCAAACTTCTATTATGGTTTCTCCTACTCTGTAAATGAATAAAGAGACATAATATATCCTACAATTTGCTACCTAAAAACAGTTTTCTGTAAATATTAATTGGGTACTCAGGATAAACTTTAATAGTATATTCCTCAAGCATCTCAAATAACAAATAATGGTTACGCATTATAACGCTAAAATATTGTCAAATCTATATTTGGAAATACATGAAGTTTATGATCCACTAGTGTTATGAAATAATGCAAATTTTGGCTATAAGTAAGAAAATATTTGCCAGCAAGACAGAGAAGACACTTTTCAAATATAGTAAATGGATCACAATGAATTACCACCATTTACCTTTAAAAGCCTCTTGTCAACACCTAAGTTTTTAGTCCGAACTTGAAGAACAGCCAGAAGATGGGTGTATGTTTCTATGGCATTCTTCAGTTGGCCTTGTGCAATATGTAGTTTTGCTTTAGTTCGCAACAGTTCTCCTTGATCCCACTTCCCCGTCTGATCTAGAGCAGCATTGATTACAGTCTCAGCATCAATGAACCGTTTTTGAGCTGACAATATTTGTGCCAAAAGAGCATATGATTTTACACTGGACCCAGCCTCAAGTTTTAATAGCTGCTTTGCATAATAAAGTGCAATATCCAACTTCCTTTGCTCAGCGTGTTCTAGACAAAGATGAAATAAAATGTAAGGATTCCTATCTTTCGTAATTTTATTAGCAGTTTGTAGTGCTTGTATTGCTTCAGACTGCTTCAAAATCCTTTCAGAATCGGAAGTGACTGATCTGGATTTAGCTGACAGGGAAAGACCAAGTAAGCAATTTGCGATAGTCGACATTTGGCTGCATTTTCCATCCAAATCTGACAGTGCTTTGTACGCGTATTTGGTCCCATCCTCAATGCAAACCAAATTTTCACTGCAAATCTTCGAAGCCAGTAACAACTCCAGAATGCAGTCCGTGTTCTCTCGATTATTTAAAATATTTTTCAAAAGATTCAAAGCAACCAAGTCCTCACCTTCACCATAGTAACAAAGGGCTAGAGTGCAATATCTTTCTTGTCTTCCCATAATTCCAGGAATCAATTCTTCAACCTGATGGGCTATGGCCCTCACTTTCCCTGAAATGGACAAGGCAAAAGAAAGATGATCAAGGATTGATGGGTCCCATTCAATCGTTCCGGCAACAAATTTTCCTAGTAGAACCAACAACAGCAGAATAGCCTCTTCTATATTGTTTCTTGGCACAAAAGAGCTTTCCATCTGTGAACAGAGATTTGGAGGGTTCGCATCACAACCACTGTACAGGAGAAAAACTGCAAATTCTTTTTCCATCTTTGAAGCAAGTTCAATGTCAAGATTCCAACGATAGAGGAGAGCCTGCCGGTATGATAAGATAGCTTCTTGCGGAGCCCCAGCAAGTATCCACAACTCTGGAAGTAACTCAACAGCTTTACCTACAGTCTCTTGTAATTTACAATCTGAAGCAACGTTTTCGGGCAAGCCACCTGGTAATGCAGATTCAACAGTGTCCAAAATAAGTTTGCAAGATTGAGCAGCTTCTGCAAAATTAGGTAAGCAAGTAAAATTAGCTCTGCAGAATTTATAAATAATAAAGTGTATTATCTTAATAATCTTACACGTTCATAATTTTACAAGTAGAAAGCACAGCAGAAGCAGCCAAACTATGCAGCTTAATGTATCAAACACACATGCATGAATTTCCGTTTTGGTTCAAACTTTAATTGTGTGATTGACAATAGTTATATTCTTTATAAAGTTCTATAGTTGTAGACGAAAACTAAATGATCCAGGGAGCATTCAAAGGTCATGACATGAAAACATATCACAGACAAGACGCAAGAAAGTTGCAAAAGTATGAACATATATAAGACAAACAGGAACAGGAAAGTGAACAAGAGATGGAAGGATACCTCCCAACCGTCCAAGGCCCTGCAACGACTTTGCTTTGAGAAAAATAGCTTCAAGGAGTAAACTAACAGAATGCATAGACATGGGTGGGACAGAATCGCTTTGAGAACGGCGTCTGTTGGTCTCGCATCTTCGAGAAATGGAGACTTTCATCTTGGGAATCACACCAGCAATGTCAATTCCTTCAAATACATGAAGAGCAGCTTCTGTGTTACCTTTTTGATACTCAAGCCTTCCTAATAGAGCTCTTGCTTCCTATAAAATACACAGGTCTCTTAGCTTTTGGAATTATGGATACGACTGAATATTCAAAGCAAACTGCAGCATCATATAAGTGCAACAATGCAGATGATTTGATATGAGGTCATTTTGTGAAATCTGAAGACTCTCCTATTTAAGAAAGGTTGGATTCTATCAGTGGAATAATTGACCAAATTTCACTCCTACAAGAAATTAAGCCTGGTTGGACTTCAGTGTCCCATGACAATGATTATCCAAAACTAATTTGTCAAACAAACTTTCCAATTTCATCCAAATGGCAAACAATGGCACTCAGGATTTTGTCAAAATTGGCGTTACGTACTTGAATTACTAAATACATTTATAGGTATCTATTTATTTTCACAGAAGAGATGGTTCTAAAAAAAGGTTTTTTAGCCAAAATGGTCCCTGAGATTGGCATAACTCCTCGCTTTGGTCCCTGAGATTTAAAATCGATAGAAATGGTCTTTGAATTTGTCCACAGTCAATCATTTTGGTCATTCTGCAAAAAATCTCCGTTAAATTGAGGGTATTTTTGTCAAATCAACCCCTCCACTATCTTTTTCACCCCTTTCTCTCATTTCCCTAAAAAAAACCACTACATTGCTGATTTTGGCGGAGGGGAATGGGTTGAAGGGTGAAAAAGAAAGTGGAGGGGTTGATTTGACAAAAATACCCTGAATTTGACAGAGATTTTTCACGGAATGACCAAAATGATTGATTTCGGTGGACAATCTCAGCGACCACTTCTATCGATTTTAAATCTCAGGCACTAAAGTGAGTAGTTATGCCAATCCCAGGGACCATTTTGGCGAAAAAGCCTTCTAACTAATGAACTAATTTAGGTTATATACCACTATATACCATATAGTAACAGCTAACACAAACAAATTAACAATTTGAAGGATAAACTCAAAGAAACAGTCCCACAACATAAGTTTCTACACGATCCTGGTATAAATTTTCAGGACTATAAAGGCAGAACTAACCACAAAACATAAGCATTCATAGCATTTGCAGCTGCACAAAATGTGCAACTTAATTCAATTCTACGAAAATGTTCAGATTTGTTCAAGTTGTTGAACTTAATAGATAAAGGCTTACAAACAAGGAATTAAACTTAAAACAAAAGCCAACAAGGAAGTAATAGGTACGTAAAATTCAGATGCAACCAACCTCATAGTTCAAATAACCACTCTCTCGCAGAGACGACTCAGCTTCTTCGATATTGCTGTTATCCACCTTTGTTTCTACCTCACCCGTCCGCGTCGAGTAGCCAGTGCCACCACTAGCTGAGTAGTCCCGAGTAGCAAGGGAGTCGGATGAATGAGGAACTTCATCTACCCTTAACTGCTCACCGGAACGTATACACTTTAGAATTTTTTCCAACCTCCCTTTAATGCTGAATCTTCTCTTACTCATCCACTTCTTAGTTCTCATACCGGATCATTCCAATCGAACTGTTTCCGAATTAACATCAACAAAAAAAAAAAAAAAAACAGAGACAAATTAGGAAAAAAAAATCACAGCTTTTCAATGAACATACATGACAGAGCTCTCACTAGGTTTACACTTCATATACTCATAGATCATGACCAGAAACACACCCATTGACAGTATAAACACATTTTTTACTTTCAAATCCTAAATTCCCATCATTAAAAATTCCAAACCTTTCCCTACATATGGAAGATTCAGCAATATTCAGGAAACCCACTTTCACAGAATCACCAACATCCATCAATTGCAAACATTAATCATCCAACTTGCTCATAAAACATGAAAAAGCAAGGAAATTTAAGAGAAACACCCAGAAATATCAGAACCCAAGTTTCAATTCAGCACAAAAAACACCACAGCACGAGAAAACACAACGATTTCTGGAACATAAAAGTTGAAGAGTGGAAAAACCCAACACAGCATGAGAGAAGAATAGCTGAGATCAAAAGCAGCTTCCAAGAAAAGCACCTTTTGGCTGGCAGCAAAAAGCATTGTCTGAGCCCACAAGCCATCAACAATTTCCCCATGCATGATGCATCCCCTCTCTCTCCTCCAATTCATCCAAGGAAAGGGGTCGCTTGGACTTCTCCTCCCCAAGAATCCAAAGCAGCCAAAGTGTCCTTTTTTTCTCTCTTTTTTTGGTGGGTTGCTTGAGAAATTGCTAATTGTGGCTCCGGAGCTGCTCAAGTTTGGTGCATTAAATTATGAATGCCAACCCCTTCAAATCAAAGGTGCGAACAGAGGTAAGACTCTGGGCACCTGTATAATCACACGAAAACAAATAATCAATTAATTAATTAATTTTAAGAGTGCCAGGCAATTCCACTCGAAAGGAATATCCTGGGCCCACTTTGAAAAATTAATCCCCTTTTTTTCACTTTATGTGTTGTCAACTGCCGGCCCCAGCAACAAGATAAAGGTTAACTGTGATCACAAATTTCACTCTCTGCCTGTCATGCATTTTGCCTTTTTTTTTTTTGTTGAAATGAGGGGGTGAAGTCCTGGACGAACTAATATTTAGCATTAATAACAATAGAGTGGTCCATATGAGTGCCTACAAGATCATCGGTTAAATGTTGCTGTAAACACGAAAATTCTGTAACGAATGAAACGAGAACACGTGTACAAAGTAAATTTGTATTGATTTGAATTTGTAGGGTTACAATCTCTGTTTACAACTTTTCCTTTGATTCAGTCTTCAAATTTGATGTAGATGATTGATTGTTGATCCAAGGGTCGCAATGACTTGATTTCGAACGAATGGTTGAACAATTACTTCAAGTTTTGAGCTTGAAAACAACGCGTGGATGATCTTCACCTCAAGGGTGCGGCAAAGGTAGTGTTTGATGCGAGATTTTGTTGCTTCAAGGGTCTTGGCAACTTGATCTTGAAACGAACGTTGGTACAAGTTTATAAGCTTGCAACAAAGTCTTGAAGGAATCGGCACGAGCACTTGTTGATTCTTCAAGGAAGTGCTTCGACTTTGGTAGAGAGAAAGCTTCGGCTTTGGTTGAATGTTCTTCGAATAGAGCTTTGGCAGTGTATTAGTCTTCAAAGGTTTGGCAGAGGTTCTTCTGTGTAGAGATTTTTCGACCCTTATGCTTGTGGGAGGACCTTGTATTTATAGGCTTCTCAAGGCTTGCCTTTGAGTGGATTTGGCTTTGATTTATGTTCTAATTCGTCCATGGGAGAGAATTTAGGGATGTTTTATGTCTTAATTTCAGCCACTTTACTCCTTTGACCGAAATTATGAGGCCTTGTTGCCTATTTTGTGGGCAATCTTCAATTTTTGCTTGTTTTATGAAAATGCCTTAACTTTCTTTCCGGTTCTGAGAGTATTTAGAGCCCTTGCCGAATTTAAGAGGGATTCTCCCTTGTTTGCCGAGTTTTTTGGGGAAGTTTTCTACTTCCTTTGCTTGATTTGTGTCACATGTCGTTGATGACTTGTCCATTTGTGATGAGTCATATGCCACGTGGAGCTTTGTAATGCATCATTTGTATGCAACGAAATTTACATGTCTACAAATGCCCCCACTTCAAGGCGCGTTGTAGGCATGTTCTTGTCACATGTAGGAAACGTGTTTTGAAGTCCTACAATGTGAATGTTCTAACTCAAGGGTTGTCGAGACTTGATCTTGAATTAATTTGCTTCTTCAAGGGCCGTAGAAGCGTATTTCTTGAATTGCAATGATCAATTTTGTCAAGGGCCGTTGAGGCTTGGTCTTGAATAGAGGTGATGAATTTTGTCAAGGGCTGTTGAGGTGTATTTCTTGAACGAAACATTTCTTCAAGGGCCATAGAGGCTTGCTCTTGAATGAAATGAAATTTTTTCTTCAAGGGCCGTAGAGGCGTATTTTTTTAACGAAACATTTCTTCAAGGGCCGTACAGGCTTGATCTTGAAAGAAATTTTGAAAATGAATTGTTTTCTTTCTTCAAGAGCCGTAGAGGCTTGATCTTGAAAGAAATTTTGAAAATGGATAAATCGGCACATACTTATTGTGCTTATTTGATTTCCCATAATCTTTGGCAAAATACATTTGGTGTATTTTAGGACTTGATTTTCTTTTCCTTGTGGTTGCAGGAAACAAATGTTTTTCCTTGTGGTCGTAGGAAACAAATGTTTTTCCTTCCCTTGGTAAGAATCCTCTTGAATTTTGGTAACGAGAATGACTTCCTTCAAAGTGTTGGAAAGCTTATGTGACTTCCTTCAAGGTTTTGGAAAGCTTTAATGCTTGTCATTGGGTAAGTAGGATGTGCATTTTTTTCACTTTCCTCTTTTTTTTCTTCTTTTTTTCCACGGCAAGGAGGTGTCTTTTTCTTTTCCCTTTTATTTTCCTGCAGCAAGGAGGGTGTTTTGTTCTTTCCCCTTTTGATTCCCCACAACAAGGAAGAGATTTGATTGCTTCTTATTTTGATTTCCATTGCAAGAAGGACAACTTTCTTTCCTCTTTTTGATTCCCATAGCAAGAAAGGAGTTTTTCTTTCCCCTTTTGATTTCCTATAGCAAGTAGGGGTTTTTTTTTTTTTTTTTTTTTGTCTTGATTCCCCTCGGCAAGTCGGTATTTTTCCTTTCCTTTTTTTTGTTTTGGGAAACATGTCATCTCATTTGCACGCCCAGTTTGAGGTTGATTTCTCTTCTGGAAAATTCTATAAAAATATGGGAAACGTAGCCTTATCCCTTATCTTTTCAGGCATATATTGCATGCCACTAGGAAAAATCGGGAAAGCCTTCAACTTTGCATTTTCCTACAGCTGCGCAATCCTGACGAGAAAACAACTTCTGCGAGAATAACTTTGAAAACTGGAACGTTTGGCTTTAGGGAAAATTATGAAATTGGACACAATAATCCTCAGCCACTTAGCTTCATTCTCCAATTGGCCTTGCATCAAAACTCCTTTGGAAAGTTGAATTACCACCAAAAACGTCATGCTTGCGCAGATTGGCTAAAACTTGCCATTTTTTGGAATTTGCTTCCTTCTTTTGGTTGGAATGTGCTTCCTTGTTTTGATTTTGATTTTTCTATTTGGGTATGTATTTCCCTTATAACATTTGGAAGCAATTGATGTTGCTTACAGTATTCCCTTGGTAATGACGTTGTCGTGCGCATCTATTGATGTTGCTGTCGTGCCCTTTTCGCTGTTGTTTGGTGCAAGTTGTAGCTGCTTGAAGCTTGTTGCAGTGCGTCTCTTTTACCATGTAGGGTTGTGCAAAAGACTGCTGCGAGTTTATGCTATGTAATGCCTTTTGGTCATAGCTTTCCTCGGTGGTGACGTTGCCGTGCAGAGTAAGAAACTGCTTGTGTAATTGCTGCGGGGTTACGTGGTGCGATTACGTAGCATTTGGTTTTCTTTGCTACTGTAGCACGCTTTGAAGGACCATCCTATACCTGCCCTATTCGTCGTGCAATACAAGAAACTGCTTGTGTAATCGCTGCGAGGTTGCGTAGTGTGATTACGTGGCGTTTTGGTTTTCTTTGTTACAGTAACGCGCCTCGAATGACCGTCTTGTAGCTGCCCTCTTTGCCGTGCTTGATCAAGCTTCGTGGTTGATTTCTTCTTGCCGTTGTGACGTTTACGGCTTTGTAGCCGAATTCTTTCTTTGAAGAAATAAAGTATTCACATTTTTAATTTGTTCTTTATACTTTAAAGTGTTTGTGTTTTTGTTGATGATCTCACTGTACTTGAAGTTTTTGAAGTTTCAAGTTGCCTACGTACCCTCAATTGATGGGGGATCAAGTCATGACGTAGTTCAAAGGGGTGATGGGTTTTGGCGATTTTGATGGTGATTTTTTTTTTTTGTTTTTTGTTTTGTTTTGCCGTACACAGTTATGCTCTTGCGGGCCAGGAGCGTTGAGTGTCACCTTTTAAACTCATGCGAACAAGGAGCGTTGTGCCGTGTGCAGTTTAGGCTTGTGTAGGCGAGGATCATTACTTGTTTTGGTTTAAGGGTA
Source organism: Malus fusca (assembly GCA_035220775.1). NCBI lineage: Eukaryota > Viridiplantae > Streptophyta > Magnoliopsida > Rosales > Rosaceae > Malus > Malus fusca. Next base: position 19,808,956 of record CM069074.1, on the reverse strand, counting down.
ATAACGCTTCAAGAATCTGCCGTTGATAAGGCCGATCTTTAAGCCGATCTTCCGATCTACAAGAAGGTTCCATTGGTTTAGACCTTTTGTATTATGTAAGGTCTATCCCATTTTGATGTGAATTTGCTTTTTGTCTTGTGAGTTGTGATGATAGGCCTTCGTAATGCCAAGACAAAATCTCCAGTTTGGAAAGACCTTGGGCAGACATTCTTGTTGAACGCCTTGGATAGCTATGCTTGGTAGCATTCCTCTTTTCGTCGAGTGCTTCCAACTCTTGAAGTCGCAGCTTTGCATTTTCCTTTTCAGTCAAGCCTTTTTGTATTACCATCCTTAGTAAAGGGATTTGACTTTCGAGTGGCAGAACAGCTTCCCCGCCATATACGAGAGAACAAGGCGTAGCTTGGGTAGAAGTCTTATGTGTTGTCCTGTATGCCCAAAGTGCTTCACTTATTCTTTCATGTCAGTCTCTCTTTGTTTAGCTGATCACCTTCTTTAGGAGGTTGCACAACGTTTTGTTGAATGCTTCTACAAGACCGTTGGCCGGAGCATGATACATAAAAGACCTGTGTTGCTTGAACTTGTATTTCTCGCAGAGCTTGTCCACGAGTCGGTTGGAGAATTGTTTTCCGTTGTCAGTGATGATGTAGCGAGGCACACTACATCAGTAGATGATATGCTCCTTGATGAAGCGGACAATAGTTTCATTCTTCACTTCCCTTAAGGGTACAACTTCAACCCACTTGGAGAAGTAATCCGTTGTGGCTAGGATGTAGGCCTCTTCAGTGGATGATTTTAGTGCGATTGGTCCCACAACATCCAATCCTCATGCATCAAATGGCTATGAAGCAATCGTAGAGTGTAATGGCTCAGGCGATTGATGTATGAAGTTGGCGTGGAACTAGCAGGCTTGGCACCTTTTGGCGTGCTCCAGGCAATCCTTCACCATGCTTAGCCAGTAATAGCTCATTCTTTTGAGCTAGAAGTGTAGCTTTGGTCCAGACTGATGTGCTTCGCATACGTCTGAATGTGCTTCTTCTATGGCTTGATTAGCTTTTTCCTCACCTAGGCATCTTAAAAGTACTCCTTCAAAATATCGTCAATAGAGTGTTCTTTTGTAGTAGAGGAAGCGAGGTGCTCGTCGACGTACTTCAAAGCGGCGTCTAGGATCGTCTGAAAGCTTTCATACTCAAAGTAGTTGATCAGCGGCTGTCTCCACTCTTCAGTGTCGACTGGAAGTACTGAGATGACGTTTATATCATTTAGTAGCGTTTCAGTGACAAGTGGGATCACCCATCTTTGGAAAACTGGCACATCTACAGCTTCGTCTTCTCCTAACGCCATACTTGAGGCTAAGTTAGCTAGAGTGTCTGCCATTTGATTTTCTTTTCTTGGCACATGTTCTAGTGTCACAGCCTCGAACTTTCGTAGTAGTTGAGTTGCTAGCCGGAAGTACAAGACGAGATCATTCTTCCTCACTTCATATTCAGTCAAGAGTTTATTGATTACGAGCTTGGAATCGCCATACACTTCTAGCGTTGTTATTTCCATGTCAATCGCCATTTGGAGTCCGATAATTAGCGCTTGGTATTCAGGGACGTTGTTTGAGCATAACTCGCTTAGTCGAAAGGAATAAGGTAGTATTTGTCTTTGTGGTGACATGAATACTACTTCTGCCCCCACTCCGTCTGCTCGTGCCAATCCGTCGAAGAACATTATCCATGTCGGGAAGATGTCGATGTAGAACACCTCATTGTCAGGCAAGTCATTTGAGATTTTCCAATCGGCTAGGATTGGATGATCGACAAAGAAGTCTGCTAGCGCTTGTCCCTTGACGACTTTAGCTGGAACATAGATGATCTCGTACTGATTGAGAAGCAATGCCCATTTCGCTAGTCGCCCTGTCAAAATTGGCTTAGACATGACATATTTGACCAGGCTATTTTTGGCAACCAAGTGGATGGTGTAAGCATGCATGTAGTGTCTAAGCTTTTGGACGGCAAAGACTAAGGCAAGGCACATCTTCTTGATTGGTGAGTAGTTGAGCTCGGCACCAATGAGGGTTTTACTTAGGTAGTAGATTGCTCTTTCATTTTGGTCTTCATTTTCTTATGCTAAGAGTGCTCCAATGAAACCTTCTTGTGCAGCAATGTATAGGATGAGAGGCTTTCTAGGCACGGGTGCTCCTAAGACAGGTAGGCTTACTAGGTACCTTTTTATGCTCTCGAAGGCATTGCGGCAAACGTCATCCTATATGAATGGCGTGTCTTTCTTCGTGTAGATTCCTTGGCTCATGCATGCTTTGAATGGCCTTGACAATGAAGCCGAGGAACTTTCCAGAGGTGACTCGAAATGCACACTTCAACGGGTTCATCTTGAGGTTGTAGTGTCGTAGTTTGTCAAACACCATTCGTAAATCCTTCAAGTGATCGGATCTCTTCTTGATCTTGACAACTATGTCGTCTATGTAACATTCTACATTTTTGTGCAGCATGTCGTTGAAGATCTTTTGCATTGCATGTTGATATTTAGCCCCAGCATTCTTCAAGCCAAATGGCATTACCTTGTAGCAGTAGATACCTTTTGGAGTGCGGAAGGCTGTTAGTTCCTCGTCGGGAACCATGCGGATTTGATTGTACCAAGATAAGCCATCCATGAATTATAGCTCCTCGTGGCTAGTGGTTGGATCCACCATGATTTCAATGACTGGCAAGGGAAAGTCGTCCTTCGGGCAAGCATCGTTGAGGTCTTGGAAGTCTACACAAACATGTATTTGTCCAGATTTCTTAAGGACAATAACGATTTTGGAGATCCACTTAGGGTATTACACTTCTCGAATGAAGCCTGCTTCAATTAGCTTGTCAATCTCAGCCTCAATTTGTGGGATGAGCTCGGATCGATAGCGTCTTTGAGTTTGCTTTATCGACCGCATTTCGGGCTTGACTGCAAGGCGATGCACAACAATGGTAGGGTCAAGGCAGGGCATTTCTTTATAAGTCTAAGCAAAGATGTCTTTATACTTCAAGAGCAGTTGGTAGTACTCCTCGACCTCGTCCATGTTTAGCAGTGCACTTACGAAGATAAGCTTCGGCTCCCCGTTTGTGCCTAAGTTGAGCTCCTTGAGGACATCGACCGTGGCTTGCCCCTCGTCTTCGAGTTGAGGTGGCCCAGCAGTGACATCTTCCTCGGGGACTTCGTCTTCTTCGTCCTCTTGGATCGTGATGCGGAAGACGTCATGGACCTCCTCTTCAGTGTCGTCCATTTAGGCTTGTTGGCGTGAAGATTAACCGATGTGGATGATGGTGCACCTCCTTACCTTTAGTGGTCCTTTTGTGTCCACCTTTAGGGTTGCTTGGTGTTTCATCCTTGAAGGAATCGAGCTCGAACATTGCCTTTTTTTGGTAAACCGTCGAGCTTTCCTTCCTTTGGCATTGTCTTCCTCTTTCTAGAAGGCTTCTTGGTTTCTTCAAGTCTTTCCAAAGCCGACCGTCGTGAATGAGAGCTAGCCATGTTGCTTTATTTCTTAGGTTTTGACGACCTTTAGAAAACAGAGCTTTAGGGTGTTGGCGTGTTAAGCCTTTTGAAGATAGAGGTTCGGTCTTGTCCCCCAATGCGATCAAGTGCCGAAACCCTAGGTTTTGAACGGTTTAGTCGATCGAAGACTGATGTTCGAATGACGAGTTTAGGCTTCTCTTGATTTTGTTCAATGATCACACTGATGTATTGAGCGCTATCTTTCTTCGATTTTCTTGAGATCATCACAAGTGTAATTGGTGTGAAGCCAAGTCCAGCTTTGTTGTTGTCAACTCCATAACCATGCTCCTTCAACTTCTTTTGAATCTCGGTAAGGTTACGTTCTTTGTTGTTTGATGGTGTTTGCGTTCTTCTTTCCAAGATTTGAAGAAGAGGTGAAATCGTACCCAGCCTTGACATGAGTTTGTAGGCATTTGGGTCGAAACCTTCTTCGATCCTCTCAGTTGGAAGAAAGCTTGGTTCCGCCCTCTTTGGTAGGGGTTTTATGAAACCTTGTGGTGGTTTTGAAACTTTAGCATCGCCTAGTTGTGTCAGAGGTAACATTGCATTTGTCTTGAGCAGTTTTACATCGTCTTTGTGCGGTTGTGTGTCGGCTTTTCTTGCTCCAATTTCGAATGAGGATTGCCCATTCTTTCTTCTCAACATCGGGATGTATCGAAAGACGAGTGTGTTTGACCCTTCCGTCACACTCCCTTTGGTTGTTACGGGCTTAGCAGGCTCATCGTCGTCTTTGCTTGAAGATGGCACAACTTCACTTTCTTGCTATTTGAGCACAACTTGCCACTCATTCCTTTTGGAAGAGCTTTAGGCACCATTTCTTCATCCATATAGAACTTGGCGTCTGCAAAGTGTGATTCAGCTTCGGTGAATGGCTTGGTGTCGCCTTGTATCACCTTCACCCATTCTCGGTAAAACTTTAGGTGGTGGAGGGTAGACGGTACTACTTCATTCTCGTGGATCCAAGACCTTCCCAAGAATAAGTTGTAGGAAGTTCTTGCATCAATCAAGTGGAATAGTGTGCTTGACTTAAGTTCGCCAATGGTCATTTCGACTCGGACCATGCACATCGCTATTTGTCCTCCTTGGTTAAAACCTTGGATTAAAAGATGGCTTCAGAATAATTCATCTTCCTTGATGCCGATTGTAATCATTATTGACTTTGGCATGATGTTTATGGCCGAACCTTCATCCACAAGCATGCGGTTGATTTTATGTTCCCTCACATACCCAGAGATGAAAAGATGACGGTTGTGAGACTTTGATCCCAGCAACAAGTCTTCGTCAGTGAAGTTGATTGCGTCATGGGCGGCACAGCATGTGGCATATTCATGTGGCCGAAGCTTCAAGCCTTTATCATTGCTTTCTTGCGCTTCGTGGACGTCGGGGCTCGCCAAGACCGCTATTAGTGCTCTTCACATCTCTTTGGGCAATCGCATCGCCTCCTTAATGCTAAAGTATGACGCCAGGCTTTCTTCAGGCGTATGAGTTTTCTCTACCTCAACGATGATAGCTTTGCATTTTGAGGGCTCTTCTATCTCTACTTCAACCATGTGACAGGCAGCGGTAGTGCACTGTTGGAAGAAATCATTTGGGAAGTACTCGTGCATGGAGACGAGAATGCGCGGTTTTTACTTCATAAGTTCGCCAGTGTATGTCGGCTTAGCAGCTCTTACGTTTCTCTTGAGCTTCCTATTGTTGGGGCGGCAGTGATTTCTCGCTTGTTCCACCTTTGGATTTGCGGCTTGTGGTATTGGCTTCCTTGTCTTTTTGTAGGCCACCAGTGTCCACCCTTCTTCATTGTCGGTAAATGCATTTTGGTCACTTACCTCCAGCGATGGCTGTGTAGGAGGTGCCGTGCAACTTGTGCAGGGATGAGAGTGGGCATGCGTCATTTGGAGAGACACGGGATTGAATGATCCAAACACAATCGCAGTAGTGTGAATTGCAGCCGTGTCTTCAAGGTCAAGCTCGATTTACCCTTGTTATGCCAACTTCATGATAAGCTATTTGAGGACGAAACATTTGTCAACAAGATGGATCATGATACGATGATACTCGCAGTACCTAGGATAGTTAACTCGATTCATCTCTTCAGGGCGCTTACATTCCAGCAACTCGATCACTTTCTTCTTTAGCAGGTCGTCTAGCATTGCGGCCACGTCAGAGTCTGGAAAATGGTAGGTCTTCTGCTCCAACTCCCTCAAGGTGTTTTTGTACCTATCTTGGGTGCGAGAAGGCTCACCTTTCTTTATCTCATTCGCTTTGCTCTTAGAAGAGATCTTGATGGGCGCAGGGGAGGTCTTGATGGGGGTAGTATTGACTGTAAAAACTTCATTGACGGACTTCTTCCCAGTTTTGTCTACATTCGGAGCAAACACCTTGTCCTTCTTGAAGTCGGTGATTGGCTCATTCTTCCCATGATTGGCGATGCTCAGCTCCATGTCGTGGGAACGAGTCGCCAATTCCTTAAATGTCCTTGGCTTTATGCCTTGGAAGATGTAATGTAGCCCCCAATGAATGCCTTGAACGCACATCTCAATGACCGAGGTTTCAGAAAGCCAATCCTTACAATCTAGACTTAATGAACATCATCTGTTGATGTAGTCGACGACCGGTTCATCCTTCCATTGCCTCATACTCGTCAACTCCAGCAAGCTTACAGTGCGGCGAGTACTGTAGAAGTAATTGAGGAATTCCTTTTCAAGCTGGTCCCAACTGTTGATGGATTCGGGCTCGAGGTCTGTGTATCAGTCAAATGAATTACCTTTTACCGAGCGCATGAACTACTTGACGAGGTAGTCTCCCTCTGTCCCAGCGTTGTTGCAAGTTTCGGTGAAAAGGGCAATATGTTGTTTAGGATTGCCTTTTCCATCGAATTGCATGAACTTTGGTGGCTGATAACCCCTTGGCATCCTCAAGGCGTCAATCTTCTTGGAGTAGGGCTTTGAGTACAGTACGAAATCATGTGAGCTTCATTGGTACTACACCTTAATGATGCTAGTGATCATCTCCTGCAGTTGCTGGACAGAGAAAGATCCCATGAGCGATGTTGCTTGGTCCAGCTTCTCCTTCGCTTTCTCCACTAGAGGTTTTTCCTTTTCGTCGGTTTCCTCCTTTGGTGGATCAACCTCGGGTCAGCTTTGTCGTCATGTTGCGCCTCCAGACGATTAACGAACGTAGCAATTTGCAAGTTCTTCTCCTCCATAATCCTTGTCAGCCTTGTAATCGCTTCACTCATTTGAGCCAATTGTTCCTCGATGGAAGTCGTGCCAATAATCATGACTTGCATGGCTATAGAACACGAGCTACTTGAGTCGGTTTAGAAGTCAAAGACTCAAAGTACCTCCTCGGACGTTCTTCCCTTGGCACCCTTAGACTCAGAGTACCTCATCGGACTTTCTTCCCTTGGCATCAGAAGTCAAAGACTTAGACACGAGCTGCTTGAGGGACTTTCTTCAAGTTTTGAGCTTGAAAACAACACGTGGATGATCTTCACCTCAAGGGTGCGGCAAAGGTAGTGTTTGATGCGAGATTTCGTTGATTCAAGGGTCTTGGCGACTTGATCTTGAAACGAACGTTGCTACAAGTTTATAAGCTTGCAACAAAGTCTTGAAGGAATCGGCAGAAGCGCTTGTTGATTCTTCAAGGAAGTGCTTTGGCTTTGGTTGAGAGAAAGCTTCGGCTTTGGTTGAATGTTCTTCGAAAGAGCTTTGATAGTGTATTAGTCTTCAAAGGTTTGGCAAAGGATCTTTTGTGTGGAAATTTTTCGACCTTTATGCTTGTGGGAGGACCTTGCCGAATTTAAGAGGGATTCTCCCTTGTTTGCCAAGTTTTTTGGGGAAGTTTTCTACTTCCTTTACTTGATTTGTGCCACATGTCATTGATAACTTGTCCATTTGTGATGAGTCATATGTCACGTGAAGCTTTGTGATGCATCATTTGTATGCAACGAAATTTACATGTCTACAGTTGCATAATCCATTGGGGAGGAAAATGAAAAGAATACAACCCAAGGTCCAAATTGTAACTCCATTTGACTAGCTGATCTACAACATTGTTCATTTCCTTGAAAATATGCTTTAGCTCACACTGTTAAATTATTCTCATCAAATCCCTACAACTCTTCAAAAGGGTAGCAAAGGGGTGAAAGGTATATTACACCTCCTAGTTCAACAGTAATACAGCAGAGAAAGAGTCCATCTCAGTGAATAGCTTACATATGCCTTTTTCAATAGCAAGCTGAAGTCCGAAATACAAACCCGAAACTTCAGCTTCTATAATCTGCCATTGCCCTATATTAATAGCGAAACCTCCCAAGCAATCACCATTGTGGTCACGGAGAATTCCTCCAGCAATGATGTTGCTCGAAACCATTTTTCTAGAGCCATCCACATTCAACTTGTGCCAACCAAAAATAGGAGGCACCAACTTCAACACAACAGGTATCCAAGAAGGTGATTTATCAATTTTTAGAAGGGAATCCATCCATTCAGATGCAGCTTTAACAATAACCTTTCTAAGATCACTAGGGAGGGAGAAATCCACATCAAAAATCTGGTGGTTCCTCCATTTCCAGATATACTAGCAAGTAAAGACAAACAAACAATTCCATGCTATTTTGTCAAACCACATTATCTTGGACGTCACGTTAGCCATCAACTAGGCTTTCAAGTCCAAATTAAAAGTATTGTGCAATTGAGAAGGAATCCGTAGAATATCCCAAATACATTCAGCTCTGCTACATTCCCTTAGAATATGCATGATGGTCTCCAAAGGCCAAGAACAAAGGTTGCAAGAGGAATCCACAATTAAGTTTCTTTTGGTTCCTTGCTCATTAGTAAGTAACTTACCTTGACCAATGAGCCAAAGGAATAATTTAAGTTTGGGGGGATTTTGAGAGTCCAAATCCCAAACCAATAAAAAAACAAGCCTTCTTTCACAGTCATATAACACATTATAGGCCGTCTTTACGGTGAAAGTTCCATTTGAAGTGCATCTCCATATAAGTTTGTCTTCTCCAGCACCAATAGTCCCAGCAGGCTAACTGATTATTTTTTGGACCAAGTTTTCTGAAAGAGCAGATCTTAGCTTACATACGTCCTACCAACCATCCCGAAGAAAAGAAGAGATTGGAAAGTCATCTTTTAGAAGAGTAGATTTTAGCTTATAGACGTCCTACCAACTGTCGCCTCCATAATTTTCTTAATTATTTTTGGCTCCACAAATGCCCACACACCTGTTGGGGTTCTTGCAGGAAAGGGCAGCATATGTAGAGATCTTCTCTTGTTTTAGGAAACAGATGATTACTTCTAAAGTCTATTTAAGTCTACCTTAAGTAGATTATTAAATCAACTTTAGAGAACAATTTATTCTACCCTACAAGAGGAGAAAGCTAGAGGATTTTTGTTCCCCTTCCCCTAGCAATCTTCTACACTTGCCCGTGCAAATGACCGTCTTTCATTGCTTTCTTCGTCTTCACGCCGCACCAAGGTAAGAAAAAGTTGATTTTTCCTTGTCTTCTTAAGTTACAGACTATAGTTCCAAAATAAAATAAGTTCCAAACCAAAACCAAAAGCTTAAATTTGGTTGCTTTACTCATTGAGATCTTCATTTCTGTGAAATTTAATAATTTTTGGAAATAATTGAATTTTCCGACAAGTCAGGGCGGTCGACCGCCACCTGCGGCGGTGCCTGGGCCGAGGTGTCCCCTGACCTTCCTAGGTTAAGTTTGAATACCTTGATACCATTAGTGAGGTCCGATTAACGAATTTTCGTCAGTTAAACCTAGTTTCATTAAGGTCCGCCACCCGATTATTATAGCAGTCGACGATCCGACCGTTGGATCGTCACTAAACTTTGATACGTTATAGTATATAATATTTGAGGATTTTAGAAACTTACGGATCAGGAATCTGACGTACGAATCTTCCCAAATAGGATATGTAAGTTAAGTGTTTTATTGACAAGAATTCTGAGATATGGTTTGATAATTGTTCTAGGCGCCGATCGTTCATGACGCCTCAATGTTTGTACTAGGGAGTTGTAGTGTAGACTCCAGGTGAGGGGACTTTTGATTTTCTATGTATATGTATATATGCTTTACGTTTTCCCATAAATTGTTTTAAATGGATTTACGATTTTAGATACCATGTCAATTACATTACATTTTAGAACATGCATTAGTATAGTTATGCATATTGTTGTTTGACGCTGTGGACTCTCAGGTCAGCTTCAGGTGAGTATATATTGATGGTAGTGGTTGTAGTGTGTATGGTTATGTTGAGATGCATTTAGAGCTCATTATCCTGCACCCAGGTGCTAGTGCTCCCGCCCGTGGCCAGAGCACAGTCCTTCACGTGATGTTCACCTCCCGCACCGCACCCTCACCTTGGATCCAAGTTTAGTGCACAATCATGTCGTACAGACCACAATAGGTGGTTCCGACTCGTAGGCACAACCTTCACGTGATCGTAGCACTTGATCGTACTTATTTGCACTCAGCCATGTCATACATACCACCTAGGTGGTTCCGACTCGTGTGCAGGATTAGAGTGATGAGCTATAGGTTTAGCCGTATAGGTCACATTAGGTGACTCCGGCTGACATATCATTTTACATTTATTTACTTTACCTGGCTTACTTATTCTCCTACTGAGATACTTGACATGGCATATACTTGGTTTTCACTACTCTCAAGCATAATTTCTATATACGTATGTATTAGTATTTTCTGGGAAATTATACGGGTTTTACGGCGAGGGGTTATTATTTTTGGAAAGAGAAATGGTTTTTGAAAAACTTTGTTTTTGCCCACTCACGTTTTCTTGTTTTGCGCCCATCCAGAGTCTAGTAGCAAGTTTTTGTATCGAAAAGGATTCTTGGCATATCCTAGTACAGGTGGCTTCCTATGATGGTATAATCATTATCTTACCTTACTATACTTTACTTATGTTCTGGCATCGCGTGTGAAATGAGTCCATACCCGCTCACCGCGCACTCATGTACTTAGGCACTTTTAGGTTTAAATTTATTCAAATTTTCCACATCACTACACTTTATAGCTTTGTCACCTTCCAGGTGTTGGGCAGCACAGCTCGATTCGGAGTTCTAGTGGACTTTCCGGGTCGGGGTGTGTCGATATATGTCATACAAAATATATGCGAGACTCACTTCTTTTTTTTCATTTTTTAAGTCTTGATGACCATTTGATAATGATTTCGTTTTCATTCACTTCTTCGTTTTCACCTTTTTGAATACTAAAAACTACTTTTTGAGTTTTCAAAATTCAGCCTTGAGTTTTCATTTTTTTTTTTTTTACATTTCATTTTTTTTTTTGTTTTTTTGTTTTGTTTTGAAATTGAACATTGAAAGTATTTAACAAACAAAAACTAAAAATAGAAAAACAAAAATGAAATAGCCCGTTAGTAAACGCATTTTATTCCTTTGTAACTAAATATGTATAGATCCAGACCTTAGATGTTGCGCTATTTGGGTCTTTGGGCGGGCTTTAGTCTTTGTTTAGCAATTATTTTTGTAGGCCGTGCATTTTGTTGGACATTGTGAAAGAGGGAATGGACGGCTGCGATTGATTGCCACCAGGGTGGTAGCAAAGGGTTGGTATTGACATTTACATGCAAACTAGTCTTTATGCACGCGCTCACACGTATGCAAAATACATTTTTTGAATCACCGCGTGCCACGCGCGACTTATACGTTTTAAATGTATTTATATGTGTGAATTAACAAAAGGAAAGTCAAATACTTGAAGTAAATGAATAATCTTAGATCATGCTAAAAAAAACCCCTCACAAACCAATCAAAACAACTAAATTCACATAATAAAATCGGTCTTTCAATTTTCATCTACATTCTATTGAATTTACATTAATAATAGAGAAAATAATATTTAATAAACAACTGATTGAATCACATTATTGCTAGCCCATTATGAGGCTAAACCCACCACATTTCCCTTAGTGTAGATAATACCGTTTGTTCATAAAATAAAAAAATAATCATTTGATAACTAATTTAATCACATTATTATGCGCGAGCGAAAGACCTTTTTTATAACCGGCATTACACGCATCTTAAAATGTTTTGAATGTGTTTAAAAATAGAGAAAATAATATTTAATGAACAACTGATTGAATCATATTATTACTAACCTATTGTAAGGTACTAATTAAAAAAAATCGTACATAAAGAATGAATTATTAAAAAAAATACTACTAAAATGATGAAAATACCCCTGCATTTTGTTTTGGGGGCATTTTTGTCCAAATTTTTTTGGTGAAGCTTGTAACCCTAAAAGGGGTTGTTGGCTTTAAATATAAAGAAGATGCTAAGAATATAACACGTGGGGTGATTCGTCCCCATCCTTTTGGTTTTCTGGTCACTTTTTGGAGATTTTCAGTTTGCTGCACTAGATTCAAATTACTCCCAAAATTATCTCTAATCCCTAACCTAACAGCCACACGAGTGCTCTTCTTTACCCTCCCACTCCTCCATCGAGAAATCCTCCATTTTTGTGCTAGATGCTTGCTTTCAATTGAGAAGCCTCTTCTGGACATTGTGTTTGCTACCCACCTCAAGAGTGAGGCATCACTCACTAAGATGAAGGTGTGCAAAATTGCTTTTTGCATATGGTTTGGGTCTCTGCGCCGCCTCATTTTGCAACTATGATGGTATTCTGTCTTCTTGCTTTGTTGGCATAAGAAGTTTTCCTTTACTGGTCTTCGAGTGGTGGATATGGATACTGGTGTTGCTGCTTACTTCGTTTGTTAAGTATCTTAGAGGTAAATTTATATATTATGTGTGCATCCTTGTTGTTGTGAATTAGGGATTAGATTTGTTCTTCATTTGAGACTTATTTGCATCTGTGGCTTTGTTTTATAGCCCTTGTATTTTGTTGGTGCTGACTGTGTACCGGCTAACCCGAATGACAGATTAGTGAGGTACATGGTTGTTGTGGAAAAGACAACTTGTGCCAATTGATGTAGTCTAATTAGGTCATTATGTGTTTTGTTTGGATTTCTTTGTGCGGCCTACCATCGGCTTTTCTTTAAATTTATCTCATATAATATTTGGGAAATTTGGAAAAATAGCCAAATTTTAGACCCCATATAGAATTATAACCACTATTTTAATTTTATGATAATTATAACCAAACCTTGATGTAAAAATATTAATATACCCTTAATACTAGGGTTTCTCATAACAACCACAACACAACCTTTAAACTATCTTAAATTGTTGAGGATTACTACAGGTTGAGGCCACTGAATTATAGAGGTGCATACATATTGCTATTAGCTTTCTCCTTAATTAGCAGGACAAGCTATGAGAATGTTCTTAAGAAGGTACTAATTCCATGGCTAATTATTATTATTTTTTAATTAGATACTTGGATTTGGTGTTTCACTGACTAAATTGCATACATTCCAATATATTTTTATAGTGGATGAAGAAAGAATACGAAATTGCATATGCAAAGTGAATAGTGAAAACAAAAAAGTGATGAAGATTAATTTCTCATTTTAAGATAGAAACTATTATTAGCACTCAAAAAATCTCATTCTACACTTCTTACAAATGTATTTTTCTTTCTAATTGTGGAAAGTTTGGAGTGCGAAATGAGATTTTTGGAGTGCTAATAACAATTCCATTTAAGATTGTTTAAAAATTTGTTTTGGTTGTTGTGAGAAACCCTAATATTAAGGATATATTAGTACTTTTACATTAAGTTTTGGTTATAATTATCATAAAATTAAAATGGTGGCTATAGTTCCATATTGGGTCTAAAATTTGATTATTTTTCCAAATTTCCCATAATATTTTCACCTATGAATGAAGCTTATGTTTTTTTTCGGATAAATACATAACGCGTGTTAAATTGCGAACAAATGCTTAAAAACTAAAAAGGACTAGCAATCCTGGTTTGGTCCAGCACCAGATTCACCAGTCACCACCACCAACTCGCTGCTCTTAAATTGCGAAACAAAGGCTTAAGATTATTTTTGCTTTCCCTTAATCTCGTTGAATTTGATTTACGTTGAACCTCCTTTTTTCAAGGTAAAAGGCCACCTAAAACTGAATCACATTTCCCAACTGTCAAATAAAATCACGTTTATTAGTCCTAAAACGTTGCGTTTCTTTGCTTTTCTTCATCGTGGTTATTGTCAAACGTTGGAATTAAAAGGAATTAATTGGACTGATATTGAATTCATGATGTGCAAGTATCTTTTTCATTAGATTAATCTTATACATTTGGTTTGAGTTGATTATTAGAGAACTGAGACATCTGGTCTCTTGCACGGTTATGGCGGGTGGTAAACACGGTTATTTACCCATAATCGTTTAAATTCTTATTCGCATAATCGTTTACATATAAACGGATACCTATACTCATAACCGTTTATAAACAGTTACATGTACTCATAATCGTGTTCCCATTTAACCATAATCACATACCCGTTTACCCATTTCTAGGTCTTTAAACAGGTTGAAAATTAAAAAAAAAAATGAAACTTCGCCATAATTTTGTACTTTTGACGATTAAACATCGTTATATGTACGTTTATGCATTATCTTTATCAAAACTATATGCACCATGTTTAGCATACCCATCACCAGTTATATATTGGACTCCTTTTCTTAGTCTTCAATACAGGACATATATTCTACCATGTGCACATAAAGATGAAGTATCAATATTGGAGCCTAAAGCTAGCCTAGTTTTACAATGGTTACACACAACTTCCAACTCCCCACGAAACCTTTTTTCCTTAAAATGTTGCTAAACAATTGAGGTTCTTTTTTTCTTCCTACTAGAATCATCATCCAACCTGATTAACTTTAGTCCAAATCTTGATAAAGATTAAACTGTTCATTATTTTGGTTCCCGCTTTAAGTCTCCACTACTCCAAACAACCACACAAAAACCAAAAGATACAAGCACTGCACTATATTTATACATTATACATGTATATATTATCGGTAGCCAATAATTACGTTGCGGGAAATAAACCAATTATTTTGCTGCAGGAATGATTAGTTTAATTAAGATTCTGCTGATAAAAAATAAAAGTCAAATCTTAGGTCAGTGTCAAGGTTTTTAATGTTGTCGTTGATTAAGAGGAAAGAAAACACAAAAGCAAAAGAGAGTTAAATCGGTACTCATCATATCCCGGCCCAGGCCCCTACCACATCTCAAGCTCGACTCTACCGTAGCACGATATTGTTTGTTTTGGGCCTCGAGCACGCCCTCACGGTTTTATTTCTGGGAACTCACGCGAGCAGAACTTCCCAGTGGGTCACCCATCCTGGGAATGCTCTCGTGCGAACTCACTTAACTTCGGAGTTCCAATGAAACCCGAAGCCATTGAGCTCCCGAAATGTCTCGTGCTAGGTAGAGATGGAAAAATACATATAATGCTTACCGAATCCACTCCCCTGGGCGATGTGGGATGTTACAATCCACCCCCCTTAGGGACTCGACGTCCTCGTCGGCACACTTCCGACCAGGGATTGGCTCTGATACCAAATTGTCACATCCCGACCCAGGCCCCCAACACATCCAGGGCTCGACTCCACAGTAGCACGATATTGTCCGTTTTGGGCCCCGATCACGCCCTCACAGTTTTGTTTCTGGGAACTCATGCGAGCAGAACTTCCCAGTGTGTCACCCATCTTGGGAATGCTCACGCACGAACTCGCTTAACTTCGGAGTTCCGATGGAACCCGAAGCCATTGAGCTCTCAAAAAGGCTCGTGCTAGGTAGAGATGGGAATATACATATAAGGTTTACATAACCCACTCCCATGGACGATGTGGGATGTTACAACTCGTTTGCAAATAAAAAGAACGGTTAAATGGGTACCCGTTTGTACCCGCAAGTAATACTCATAATCACTCATATATATTCACAGGTAAATTGTTATACTCATAATCGTGTATTTATTTAAACGGTTATCCATAACCATAATTGTAAGTGTAAATGGGTGAATAACTGTGATTATCCATATCCACGGATATTTTGCAAATTCGTACCTGCTATACATATTTGGTTGGTGAATCATGCAAATTTCGTGTTGGTAATACTTATTAAAGTTGGTGTGACAAATGAATTGGGTAATACTTGGATCTCCTGCGGGGAATGCACACACCCATTGCGAATGAAGATCTTCACCGTGTAAATTTTATTATAGAAATCAGTCAATTACTTAATTTTTGTTTAAAAAACATCCGTAAAAAAATCATTCAAATGTATAAAACAAAATTCTAGTCCACTAATATTCTTAGATGATCTCCAAATCATAGGCTAAAATAAGCCCCGAGGAGAAAATACATCTCTCGGTTATATTCCCTCCAGGATTTAAGCCTAGCTTAAATTATTCTAGACCCACCAAACTGTCATATTTCAAACATTTTTTTTTTGTTTTTCACTTATAATTTAACGGCTATGATCAAATGAGATCAAATCTAATGGTAAAAAAAATTTGGTTGTCCAAAATTAAATGCTAACATCTAAAATTATTTAAGAAAATTATTTAAATCAAATTTAACTTAAAACTTTATAAATACCTATGTATTGTATGATTTTTAATTACTTATTGAAATTTAAATATTTTTAGATTATAATGTTCATAAAAATAAATAAGGATAATCTATATAAATTTTATTTTCAAAAAAGTTACCAAAAAAAATTAAGTTAGGCTAAAATCATTGTTTAATAATCTTGGACTAAAATTTTAAGTCATAAGGATTGGAGAAAAAAAAACAGTTTCTAGGTTATGGCTTAAAATTTTCTAGCTTAGATTTTTAAACTTTATCCCTAAAGATTGGAGATGGTCTTAAGCTGGATGCTTGACATGTTGTACATATAGATATATGACATGCAATGTTGTCATACTACTTGTGGAGGGATGATTGCCCATTGTTCGTGCGTAAGAATCCCGGTGTGCCTCGAGAGTAATTTTGTCCTTTTAACCCTAGAATCCACGTGTCGCCTCTATATTTTTCTTGATTATTTTTTGCTCCACACTACTGATTCGCATCATATGCAATAAGCATGAATGTATCCTAAACCCTAATAATATTTTTCCCACTTAATAACAGTAAGGCTATATGAAATTTCGTACAATTAGATTATTTTGGCATGCAGTATTATTACATGCATTGTTATTTTTTGTTATTATGGTAGTTTGCCAAGTCAAAAAAGCTCTTTTTTTTTTCTCTTGGAATGAAGAAGGTTGATTAAACTTTTTGATACAATGATATATTTAGACTAAAGAGTGAATGAATAAATTGGTTTCAAACTCGTCATTCAAGAGATTTAAACTTAAAACTTTTCAATTACAAATAAAAAAGAATACGAGTAAATAATAGTACTAAATATTATAGGTCGACTAAACTTTAATGGTACGAATTTGTAGTTATCGGGTTTTAAAACTTCACAAATGGATGTTACATTTGTTGGAAATCTCATGCCAACAGATAATGACTATTATTATATAAGCTAAAGCGTTAGTACTTCAAGGTGCATTTAACTTTAAAAAATGCATAAAGATGTTTTAGAGTGCAAAAAATACCTCTTATTAATTATAAAATAACAACTTAACTGGCTCTATTTTGATCGAATTTTGACCTTGAATGGTGGCCACATGTCATGCGTCCTTCCTAGTTTTTGGTTCTTATACCACTTCTTCGAGGCTATATCATGTTTTTTCTCAGTCCCCTAATTTGGACCAGTATTGTGCTTAGGAGTTAGTTTCATCCTTAAGCATCTCCTATCAAAAATCCCGGACGCTATATACATCATTATTTGATGTTGGAACTTGGACAATAGTTTCTGGTCCATGCAATTCAAACTATGACTTGAATACTTAAGGTGAGAAGTTGGAAGAGAACAAATCTCATACATTTCCAGCTTCCTTTCCTTCTCCTTTTTCTTCCCCCCAATTCTTAAGGATGGTCAATTTCCATTCCCTTTATTTTGAAATTCACAAAACTCATAGCTTTGGTTCATACAATTCATACGACTCAAGGGTGTTGGGATATTTATAATTTGATGAGAATAACAAACACGAAAATTGACAAAATTCATAGAGGTAATGTTCACCAACCACCATGGGGTGGCTCAGTGGTTGGGGACGAATTTTATGTCCGTATTGTATACGATACATTATAGATTCGATTCATGGCACTAGTGAATTACACGATGATGACCAGAATGAAGTTGAAATGCCTCTCTGAGTTTATTATTTGAGTTTATTATTAATTGCTTTGAAGGCTTTGCCCCTAAAAATGTTTGAGTCTCGCTTTACTCCCTAAACTTATTCGGTCTCAGTTTATCTTCTAAAATATGTAAATCTATCTCACTTTATCCTCTACTATCTCCGTTAATTTACTAATCACTACCTCATTCCTCCTCCTCTTCTTCTCTTCCACCACCGCCACTTCGATTAAGCTCGTCCCAAGTCTCCATAAACAATCTCAACCACAGTCGGACTCCGACTACACTGACAGTTGGATGCACATCCGACGGCTCTCGCCAGCATTCAACCTCAAAACTTTAGGCTTCGTTTGATAGCTCGGATTGTATTGACTATTTCAGTCGGATAGGATAAATAATCATCGAATAGTACTGACTAAATTCGTCGCGCGTTTGGTGCAATATCGAACTAATAATTATATTAGTTATATTGTGATTAGTACTGAACCGGATAAAAAGGGAAAAGAAAAAAAACCAAATTAATGCCTATTGAATTTTTATAATTTAGGGTAAATCGCCAAAATAGTCCCTGAGATTTGCATAACTCATCATTTTGGTCCATGAGATTCCAAATCGATAAAAGTGGTCCCTGAGATTGTCCACCATCCATCATTTTGGTCATTTCGTTAAAAACTCCGTTAAGTGTCCCGGAGTTATTGGTCGAAAGTTTGGGCAATTTTCAAAGCTTCGTAACTCAATCGTTTCTTAACCAAATTCGACCCATAATATATCAAAATGAAGATAGGAAAGTGTAGAATAAGATTATATCTATTTCAAAGCCCAATGGTTGCCGGAGATGGCCGGAAAATACCTTCAAAGTTGACTGGTCCGAGTGAAAACTTGAAAACTCGCCGGAAACTGTGTAAACTTTAAACGTTCATAACTTCTTTAATACTCAACGAAATCAAGTGATTCAAAAACGAAAATCATACTTCTCAACAAGACGAAGAGAATAGTATCTTTTTCGACGGCTAAAGCGCTGTGGTTTGGTCGAAAAACGGCTCGAAAGTGGCCATCGTTCATAAATTGAAATGAAATCGTTTTCCATTAATTTTTTTTGTTTGTTTGTTTGGGTGGGGAAGGAAGGTGAATAATATTTCTAATCTTAAATGATGAAGAGAAGGAGAAGATGAAAAGATGAACAAGGCAGCAAGGGGAGAGAGAGAATGAAATGAACCAAAGAGAAGGAGAAGAGAGACTTGTATTAAGTGTTCACGTCGGCAGCCGAGTTGGAGTAGGTAAAAGACGAAAATGTCCTCTTTTTTTACCACCTGGTGCCACGTCAGCAACATGAACGAAAAAATATTAGAGGACACGCTAACACAAAATAAGTTTCAGAGGTAAAGTAAAACTCAAAAACACTTCATAGGGCACACCAGTAATTAGTGCTCTTAGGTAGCGTTTGGTACGCAGATGGGACAGAACAGAGGTTCGGTGTTATGTTTGGTACGCGCAGGATGGAATGAGACGATTGTTCTGTTTTGCGTTTGGTAAGCACATGGCAAATGGAACCAAAAGATAAATGACTAACTTACCCACATGCATAAAAAAAAAATAAAAAAAAAAAAACTCGAAGACTCTCATTCAATACCCACTTCACCCCTGTTTTCAACATTTCAGATCAAAACCCAATTTCCCAATTCGGATCAACCCACTCCATCATCTTCTTTTTCACCCAGATCAACCATTTCTGCCGCAGAATCTTCTTAGTCGTTGACAACTTAGCCATCATCTCCATCCCGTCTTCCTCTCCTTCGAACCCAACTCACTCAAAGTACCCATTTTCCAATTCCTCCCTCATCGTCCCCCACGCCACCAAAAATTCTAACTCCCTCAAATTCATTTTAATCAATTTATGCAGTGTCATCATCGTCCTCCCTAGGCTTACAATGACAGCCTGGCTATGGTGGCGGCGTCGGAGAAGAAGGTGGAGTGCGGAGGGACTGAACAGGCGGCGGTGGAGGAGCTTCGACATCATCAAAGACAACCTTGGTCTCCTATTCGTGCTTTTTGCTGCTGTGACGATGACGATGGCGACGATGGTGGTGGTGGTGGTGCTTGTGGCGCTTGGACGACTTTTCGATGGCCTCATCATTGTCGGAAAAGGCTAGGCGGTGCTTGCTATGCAAGTCTTGGGCATCGCTAGCGACAGTCTCGTCGTGAGACTAGCAAGGATGAGGGAGGCAGCTTGAGGAAGGTAGGGTTGGGTTCGGATGGGTTTGTTGGGTTTGTGGTGGAGGAGGAGGAGGCTACTAGAGAGATGGAGGGTAGATAGTGGAATTAATGAAAAAGAGAAGGGGTATTGTTGTCTAAAAATTTTATAATTTTGTGTTCCATGAATGGAACAAGTCGTTCCAAGGGGGAAGGTGGAACAAACAAAATGACTAAAAATCATTTCACGGGAGAACGCGTCCCAGACAATTTGGTGCACCAAATATGGGACGAGTGTGTTCTGTCCCATTGCGTTCCATTCCATCCCACGTACCAAACGGTACCTTAAATCTTAAGCCTTCTTCATTGAACCAACTACTAAAAAACTTTGAAGAATTTGTGGCATCTACTAAAGAAGAAGACAATAACGACAAAAGACTAAATGACATTTAGCCCATTAAGAGGGACTGCTACGATACATGCATTTACGTTATACGTTTGACATCTAACGGTCAAATATGCAATAAAAAGATGAGAAAATATCAAATATGACCGTTAGATGATGGATGTATTAAATAAAGGGAGTTTTAACGAAAAGCCCACGGTACTGTTCACTTTAACGAAAAACCACATTTTTACACTAAAAAGTCAAACCTGCTACTATTCACTTTACCCTTTATTTTGTCCTTATCATTAAAACTCAAAGTTTTCAAGCCATTTTCATTAGTTTTCCTTTAAATAAATGCATGTACCCTAGCCAAGTTCTTATTTTTTGCATGTAACTTTTGGCACCCAGCCATTCATATTTCTAATAATGGTCGGCCAAGTGAGTGGTTGTTAATCATATTTTAGAGTCATGAATTGGTGTGGGAAGTAATATGAACCATAATCAATGGGGTATGAGATAAACAAGCCTTCCCTCAGTTAATTTCCCATATTTACCTTCTAAGCATGCCATATCCAAAATTACTGTGAACCCACTTTTAAAAAAAGGGAACTTTAACGAAAAACTTCAGGTACTGTTCACTTTAATGAAAAACCACATTTTTACACTAAAAATTCAATCTTGGTACTATTTATTTTATCATTTATTTTGTCCTTATTGTTAAAACTCAAAAATTTTAAACTCTTTTCATTAGTTTTCCTTTAAAAAAAATATTAATTGTTGAAATAATTAATGGACGAAAATAATACCCTTTTCTTGCAATCATTTTTTTTTTAGGGAAACATGTCCTTCACACGTTAAGAAACTCAATTACAACTATAGCGGACAAATGGGTGGTTTGGGAGTGAGGTGCTTAAAAAAAAAGCACCCATGAAAAAAAGCTGTGAGGGTTTTAGGTGTTTGGTAAACTAAAAAAAAAGGGCTTATTTTGGAAGCTGATGTGAGAATAAGCTGAAATCAAAGGAAAAAGCTGAAGCAGCTATTTGTAGCTTTGGAAAACTGACTTTTTTTCAAAGCACACGGAGCTACAGTGCTCCTTTAATGAAAAGACCCACAATCAAACTGTTTTTTTTTTCCAAAAGCACTTTTACAAAAAAGTTTACCAAACACTCTGCTGATTTATTTCACAGCTGCTTATTCTCACAGCAGTTTTTTTTCAAAACACAGCAATACCAAACCAGCCCAAACTCTGCGTCGAGAGATTTTTTTAGTGGGTTGGGAATAGGTCTGGTACACACAATGTTATCATACCAGTAGTTAGATTTTTTTTTTTTTTTTTTTTTGTATTCAACCACTTTTATTGTGACAGTTGGTGTACGAGGTCATGATCTTGACAAACTGAAAAATTTCTCGTGTGTGCTGGCAATTGTGCTTAGCAGTCGCATAAATTTAGGGTAATGCTGAGGAGATCAAATTTAGAGTTAAAATTTACAAACTAAATGATATGTGACCAATATGAATGAGCACGTTTATCAATGCTTAACTTTTAAATCAATCATCAACTTTCATATCTTTTAATTTTTTAAATTTTATGTAGAAATTTAGATTACGTAACATTAGCCATAAATATATGGATATGGTCGCATTTTCCTTGTTGGGAAAGTATAATAAATCGGCGGCCCATACCTTCGTTCAGCAGCCATGACCAAATCCGGCCGCCCATACTCAGACGCTGCAGAATTCCAATTTCCAATTACAAATTTAAGAGAATTTTAGTCATTTGAAACTCACAATGGCATTTAAGTTAATTCCCTTAAAATCTGGGGCATATGTACTATCAAAATTCATATAAATCCATGAATCACGCCCCTTGTCTCTCCCCCATCCTCTTTATAATCCCCAATCATCCATCTTCCTCCCTTTCTTTTCTGTGTTCTCAACCGCCGCATCCGCCCATTCCCCGCCGTATTCCGGCGGCCCCTCCTCTCACTCCTCCGTACATGCAATCTGATCCGTCGCCCCGATTCGATTCGGGTAACAGCTATCCAGATCCGATTTCACCTGTCCAGCTTCAACCTCTAGCCTAACCCCCCCAATCCCAACCCCCTCCTTTCATTTCGTAATTTACCATTTTTATTTATTATTTATCTTTTTTTTAATCTGAATTTTCCTTTTCTTTCTTTAAAATCCTTTTTGTGAAATTACATTTCTACCCCTACAATTCCCCACCCCGACGTTTCCAAAAGGAGCCCGGTACCCTGGTTTTTGCCTTTTACCCCCGACAACAAATTTCCAATTGCCAGTTTTATCCGCTGGAGGTTTTTCCATTTCGAAATTCGTTTGCTGACGTGGCATGGAGTTTTGAAAATAATGCTTAGACGATGAGTTTCCAGCAAAACCACAGCCATAGGATTCTGCCACCTGTCCCGTCCAGAAAGCGAAAGGAGAGCTCATCGAACGGCTTTAAACAACCGGCTCCGAAGGCTCCAAAGGCTCCAAGCACAACGACGTTTCCAAGGGCTCCGAGCAAATCTTCGGCTCCAAAGGCTTCGAGCAAAACGACATCTTCGGCGCCGTCGTCCAATCGACTTCTGGCCGGCTACATGGCGTACGAGTATTTAACCAAGGGCACACTGTTCGGTCAGAAGTTCGACCCGGCTGGAGATGAGGCAGTTCCGCTGGCGGGGAAGCCGATCGAATCCGGACAAGGAGCTGGTACGGGCGCAGCGCAGGAGAGTTACTCTGAGGTGGCGAGCATACTGAAGACGGATGGGGCCCACATTCGGGGGATTGTAAACCCGACGCAACTGGCGAAATGGATTCAGATGGGACAGTGCTTGTGGTAGGACTAGGATCCGGTAGGGCGTAGGGGTGTTTGCGTGGGGTGGAGACGTGGCACAGCAAGATTGGATGGATGCCGGTTTCGATCAACGTCAGCTATTGTAGTAGTTGGTAGTAAAAAGAAGTTGGGAGTTCTCGAAGCAAAAGTGCATGATTCGTGAATATTGAGCGAGTGAGTCTGAAGGTGGCGAGTGAGGATCGAAACCAAATCACGCAACCGTGACTCTTTCTCTCTCTAGATCTCTCTCTCTCTCTCTCTCTCTCTCGAATCTGTTGGTGGTGTTAATATTATCTCTGTGTTTTGTTTTGTTGTATTTATTTGTAGGATGACGATGATGATCAAGCAATTTAGAGAGAACACAGAAATGGAGTCCGCCCTTTCGAATTTCGGTGCTTTGTTGTTAATTAACTTGTTTAATCTCATCTAGTTATGATTTTGCATATATATTTTTCCTTCATTGTTATTTTTATTTGGGTTAGTTTTATCTTTTGGCTTCATAATATTGTAGGATGAATGCCTGCATATATCCTCGCATGCATCATGCACGTGTGATCTGGGCACGTTACGTACAAATATATACACACATATATACAGTGGCGAAGCTAAAAATTGTCTGGAGGTCGGGGGACGAAATTTAAAAGAGAAAGGTTCCAAACTAAATGTAGACAACCAAATTCTTTTATATAGTAGACAACATTAAATTTGTTCATATATTTATCAAGACAAACAAGTGACAATTGTTGCCAACGAGACTTTATGCCATAAATTTGCTACTCATTGATAGCTTTAAATGAAGGGGGCATTGCAGTGATGCCCATCTCTTTGATCATAATATTATATGGCCTCATTTGGTATAGAGAACTGAATTTACATGTTTGTCCATTCAAATTCAATCCTAGGATCTAAACGAAGCCTATATTTGATACAAGGAACTCTAGTGTGATATGCCAAATGTGAAAACAGTGAACCTTATTAACTTTTTCTTTCAAGATAAAAAAGTGCAACTTTAACCAATAGTTGATGCGTCAACCCCCTTCAAGCATCAAATTTTAACAAAATTTGAACTCTTTTGAATAATGGCAGCTAAATTTTGCCTAAAAATCTACGATTTTGAGGACCAATCTGACTCCCACGGTGAAATTAGCAGCAAAAACGAAGGATTTGGTGAAAAGCTAGTCTCGATCGAAGATCAAATTGCAATAAAAATCATGTAAAAATATGCATCAAGATTCAATTCTTTAAATTCCAAGCAAGAACTAACATATCCACTTATTCATCAATAATCAATGATTCATATCAATAATTAATATGTATATTACACTGTAATTCTTATAAAGAATGTTAATTAAGCAAATGGTTATGTTAAATTATGAATTAATAATTTAAATTAAAATAAGGCAGAAGGCACGAAAGTGGGGCGGGAAGTAGGGAAGTGAATGTGTGAGAGTTAATGGGGGGGGGGATGAGTGGTCCCCCTTTTGTGTGTTTTTTTGATATTTTTAATGCCCACTCCTCACCCTCAAGTGGCTTCGCCACTGCATATATATATATGTATGTATGTATGTATGTATATATATGTATGTATGTATGTATATATATATGTATGTATGTATATATATATATGTATGTATGTATATATATGTATGTATGTATATGCATGTATGTATATGCACGTGGCTTGCCATTGGATTGTTGTGGATACAAATTTCTACCTTCTTCTTCTTGGACGAAAATACACTTGCAAAATAATTCACACCTTAGGTCAAGGCCAAGAGCCTCACGCGCCCATGAAGAATGGGGGGGGGGCTTTGGCCGAAAAACCTTTGATGCCAAAGTTAGAATTTGAGGGAAAAATGTTTAGAGAAATTTGGAGAATTTAGCAAGAGAGTTGGACTTAGGTTTTTGGGAGAAATGAGTGCTATTTATAGGGGTGTGGCCGACCCCTATTTGGAGAAAAGGGGTCCGGCCACTTATGGTGGTTTTTGGGTGTAATTGCAAGATATTATGTCAAAATAATATCTTGAAATCAATTAGGAAATTAATTAATTAATTAAGAAATTAATCAATTAATTTAGGTAATTAATCTTATTTTGAATGAATAATTGAAGGTTGCCTTGTGGGGAGGATTTGATGAGGATGGATGAAATAGGTTTTGAATAAATACCTATTTTGATCACTTTTGACCTTGATTGAGTTGTGATTGTCCGCTGCTTGCGTGTAGGAATTCTGGTATGCCTCAAGGATAATTTTATCTTTTTTACCCAAGAATTCACATGTCGCCTCCATATTTTTCTAGATTATTTTTTGCTCCACAATTATTACAGGTATTGTATGAAAAAAATGAAAAGGGTTGGACATTGTTGGTTTAACTTGTAGCTGGTTGTGATTGATTAGAGCGTGAGCAACATATATGCTTGTTGTCTTTTGCATGTTCAATATATTGTTTCCGGCCCTTGAACTCGAATAATAACTTAAATACTCATCATTCAATAGGATATCTGACACACCCCGACCTGGGAAGGTCGAAGCATGCTGGCCATCACCGTGAGGTGACGTAACCATAAGGGTAAGTGATGTAAAAAAGTGAATAAATTTAAACCTAAAAGTGCCTAAAACAAAAGAGTGCACGGGTGAGCGGGATTGCACCCATTTCACACATGATGGTAGAGCATAAGAATAGTACAGTAATTAGGGTGAGGGTTATACCACTAAGGTACCCATCTACTAAGATCTTGCCAGAGCCCTCGTTTACACGCAAGCACAACTACTAAACCTGGAGGGGCGAAAAAGAAAGTTGAGTGGGTCAGTAAAACAACGTTTTGTAAAAACCTTTATTTCCGAATATACTAACCCCTCGCCGTAAAACAAGTATAGTTTCCTTAAAACATACTACGTAGGTATGTAAACAATAAATCAACAACATTATAATAGTATTATAACCAGAAATATGCCAATTCATGATGTATCAAATGCCACAATAATATAATCATGTGATAATCAAGTATAACTAAGTGCTCATCCATCTAGGCTGACACACGAGTTCGAACAGATAATTTCTGACACGAACAGGACTGGGTGTAATCAATATGCTCTAGTACTACGATCACGTGAAGGCTTGTGTAGGAGCACGGTCACATACAAGTCGGATTGCCTAATGCAATCTACTTGACATGACTGGCACCTAACTTGGATCCAAGGAGAGCGAACAGTGCGATGTGAACATACACGTGAAGGACTGGCCCTGGCCTTGGGGTGAGTACTAACACCGGTGCAGCAAGATGAGCATGTACAAATATGTATGAATGTCATGACAGTAATATATCAACCATATAACAGCATTTATCACAATTATATCGCAGTTATCAATTACTTGGCAATATATACGTAAAGTGATGTATTTATGCAATTTTGGAAACTATAAATACGTATAGATATGAAAATAAACTGCCCACTCACCTGGAGTCCGTGCTATAACTCCCTAGCACGAATATCAAGACGTCACGAACAAACGTCGCCTAGAACAAATATCAAATCACAACTCAGGATTCTTATCGATAAAACACACAACTGACATAAAACACATCCCCAAGGGTGTTCTAGAATGATTTGAAACTCATTGACCAAAAGTCAACCGTCGGTCAAAGGTCAACGGTAGGGTCCACAACCCTACACAACTCGATCCGGAAGATCCGCACCTCGGATTTCCGATCCGTAACTTCCAAAGATTCACATTATGCTTCTAGAACAACATTCTAAAGTTTCAGAACAATCCAATGGTCAGATCTCCGCCAATTGCCAAAATTAAGTGGAGGTCAACACTTTATTTTGTGAACTAACAAATTCAATTTGGGAAGATCCGTACGTCGGTTTCCCGATCCGTAAGTTCCTATGATCCTCAAATATTACGTACTATAAGGTACTAAGGTTTGGTGACGATCCAACGGTTGGATCGTAAATTCATGCAAGGACCCCATGAAAACACATGAAAACATCGTAATTTCACTAAACGGATGAAAAATATGGAATCAGAGCTTCAAAATTAGCCTAAGGTGGTCAGATGGGGTTTCGGCCCAGGCGCCGCCACACGCGTCGCCGGAAAATTTCACTATTTCTAAAAATTCTCAAAGAGATGAACAACTTTCATACATGCCACGAAGTCCAAAAGTGGACAAAAGATGGTCAATTTTGCCCACAAAGCCGGCGGTGCCTAAAACTTCCCAGCGTCGATTCGTCGTCTACGGTGGACCAACGGGGTCAAGGTTGGTTGGGATTTGCTCCTGGGATGATGGGCTACAAAGCCCAAGTGATGGCATCGGCCATCGCTTTGCTGATTTGCCGAATTTTTGAAAAGAGTGGCCGGACACGATTTTGATGGGTCGGATTTTGTGGCTTCGCCCCGCCACATGTGGTAGTTTCTAAAGGTGGTTCTTGGTTGGGTTTTGTAGAGGGGAGTGAGAGCTTCAAGATGGTGGTGGTGGCGTCGAAAAACTCCACCGGAGTTGGCCAGAATCGGCCTTGGAAAATGGGTGGTCATGAATGGGTCGATGGGGAAAGCTGGGAGCTTTCTCCCTCTTTTTTTTTTGATCTGATTTCTGAAGGCTTTCCTCCATTTTATGTGATTGGTCCCCCTTATTTAAGCCTAAAATTTGATTGGGCTTCTTTCCCACAAGGTGGGAATTCAATTAACTTATAAACCAAAATATAAATAACCAAATTCAAACGTCCATAACTATACCGTTATAATCCGGACTCGCAAACGGCTTTCGCCTATGCGTTCGTAATGACGAGTAATACGAGGGTACGCTAAAATAATAAGTCCTATGTCTCTCAAACCGATGGTCAACGGAAGTCAAAGTCCTTGCCTCTAGGGTATTTTCGTAAATTCACGCTTTTAAAAATAATAAAAACGTACAATTAGGGATGGGTTGTCACAATATACGCATGGATATATACACCCGCTTCATACAAGTTTCTTTTGGACTCCACAACGAACCACATGTCGATGCAAATTTCCGCCGTCTCTAACTTTGACGAAAAATGCACTTGCAAAACAATCAACACATTAGGCCAATGGATCTCCGATGCCTAAGTTAGTTTTTCTGAGAAGAGTAAAGTGTTTAGGGCTTTTTAGGGTAACAAAAGCTTACCGAAATTTGGTAGAATAAAGGGTATATATAGGAGGAGAGGGGTGGCCATAGTGTTAGGGTTTTACCCTACACATGGCAACATCCTATTGGCCAAGGTTTATGGAGGAATATTCTCAAGATATTAAATAGGAAATAATATCTTGAGATAATGGAGTAATTATTTCTAATTGAATTAAATAAGGATTACTTACTTGAATGAAGTTAATCTTAAATTGAGAATGTATTAAAGATGAGATTTGGGTAATTAATCCTTATCTTTAATGCTTTGACTTTTTCTTGCCAATGGCGGGTGAGCTATGAACAGTCGTATTCAGCTGCAGGGACCTTTAGAATGTGAGCTGCGTGTGGGAGTATCTGACAAGCCTGCCCATTTAATGAGGGCAATCTTATCTTTCTCAGACAAAAGTCTACGTGTTGCCTCTAGAATTTTTGAGATTATTTTAGGCTCCACACCACCCGTTCATGTGTGTGTGTAATGAACACACACCAAGGCACGACGTGGCTTGTCCGTTGATCTGCCATCAAATGTTTTGTGCCTTTTTTTAGTTTATACAACTATGCTTGCAGACACGCGAAATTCTATAGTTTCTGCCGATTGTACGTTTAATAAACATATATTGAGTCTCTGAACTCTGATAATGGCTTACATACACCTGGATTAATAGAGATAGGAACACGGGGTATATTCACCGCGCTACATGCACGTTTTTCCAATTGAAAACCTCAACGAGTATCCGTCCATTTTTTTGTGTACTCAACACACCAAGGCACTATGTGGAGCTCTTGCTCGTTGATATGCAATTAAATTTCTGCAAATCGATCTTTTCTATTACGACTACTGCTTGCATAGTTGCATACATGCGAAGTTCTACAGTAGCTACTAGTTTTCGATCTATGTGTGGAAGATTTAATGATTTGGAGGATTGAGTTACCTAAGTTACGGTTGTTTATCTACACAGGTTGTTTCTTCATTGAATTTAAAACATGATTGACAACTTTAGCTTTCTAATTATACTAATTAATTAAAACAGTGTGTTTATATGTTAAAATTACACCACCCTGTTAGCCACATGTATACCAGCCTACCAGGCTGTCAATGACTCTAGTTCCGTATTATTTATATCTTGGCCATCTATATTGGAATGCAGTATTGTTCTTTTCCTATTTGCTGATTTGTATATGTTGAGCAAATGCTGAACAAAAACTGATTAGGAGCACTGTCATGGCCTGGAGGCTCTCATCAAACGTATTGTATGCGTATATGTCAAATGTTTCGTTTTTAACAATGTTTTAAAAGGCTCGCCTCACGCCTCACGCCTAGGCTGGGCTATCCCTCGGACGCCTCGCCCACGCCTCAAGCTTTTAATACATTGGTTTTTAAGCGTCCAGTTTTGACAATGAGATGTTCTAAATCACAGTAATGTCGGGAAGAGAATTCAAACTTAAGTCAAAGGAGCCGGTGGACAAACTATTTTAATCAGCTTGACTAATGAATACACATTTGTTGTTTAGGAGACTGTCGAGATTAAATATATGTTCACCAAAAACTTTCCTCTAAAAGGAAAGTGTCTTGTCAGAAAGCACATTTATTGAAGTTAAATGAGATAATGGTGCCAAAGTTTATGATTTATCTAGAACAAATCTTGTCTGAAGAAGCCCTAGCCTATACAGTTTAACGTTTTCTTGAGGAAAAGGCATGAGAAATTCCTCCCGCCGAATCCAAGAACTCGATTATCTTTCTTGTAAGTTCACCGAAGCTTCCCCCTTAGTCGGTCTTAATCCAGTATGCCATTTGTGACAGTTTCTATATGCATGATCCGCTTTCGACTGCCTCAACCAGCTATGAACCCTAGTCTCATATTCAACCCTCACATGTTAGTTATGTGACCAATCTTTAAGAGAGGAAAGTCGTATACTGCTCAATAATTTATCCGTATTCAACCTATTCCCGTAAATGGTAGAGCTTGTTGATATTTTTGTTGAACAGAGTGTATGGAAACGATGTTTATATTGTCATACCAAGCCTTAAGCATTTTCATATGCGAATTGAGTTAGATATTGCAATAGCCATGTTTTTTGGTTTATACATATCGTTACAGTTAGCATTCCAAATGAGGGGGAATTTTATGTTTGAATTTGTAGTCCCAAATAACTCATCATGGTCACCAATGTCTACCAGCCGTCTTCTTGCTCTTTTCATTAATAGCTCGCAAATTATTTCGACCATACTTCATTATTTGTACGTTGCATACTAATTGTATATATTGTTACTGATTAGGAGAACACTAGAATCATATAATTTAACAATATAAACGTCATTAAAAAAAATTAATCAGAAATAACAATTTCATTCCCACAGACTGATCTTTTGTTTTCAACTGTTTTGAGACTAAAAATAATAATAAATAGAGGCTGAGGTAAAAACATGTGTTGTCATCCGACAACTACTAGTTGAATCAAGGATATGACAGTTTAATTTGTGTTGTTGTTGAACTTAGAAATTACAATGTATGTGTAGCACGTAGATCAAATAATTATGAGCTAACTACATCCTTCTTGTGAATGCAAGCATGTCAACTCGTAACCAAGTTCTGTTGGACGAGTAGAATAAATGTGGTGGTGGTGTCGATTGAGCTGCTGACTTCTGCACCCAAGCAATTACGGCTGAGGAAGGAATGAGTCTCGGCCTTGGGGATTCTAGAACCCGAAGACAAGGTTAATTATCCTAATTGAAGGTGCTTCTAAATCACATGGTTCCACGGCTTCAGTGCTGTTAATCCAAACTAACGATGTTCTTGGATGTCAACACAGTGTTGTTCACTTGTCCAAACTAAAGATGTGTTGATGGGAGGGTTGGATAGTTAGTGTTTTTCTCATGGATGTGAGAAGGCTTCACATAGAGTGTTTTTGGTATCGTTTATTGAGTTGAAATGGCTTTTACAGTTGCAGAGCTTCCTCTATTTAGAGGCGAGGCTTCCATGATAAACAAGCCTGGCGATATAGAGTCTTGATGGGATTGTGTTTGCTTCATATTTGCTTCAATATTCCCTTTATCCTTTCCTGGCCAATACTTCATCTTCATCGAGTGTGGGCCTCTTTGATTCCAACTATGAATTTGAACTTAATCTCATTATGAGATTCATTCATCTTTATCCAATCACGTAGGCACTCTAATCCTCGGGATAATTCAAATTTATCCAAGGCTTATTTTGAGCTTTGGCAATTTCAATTGGTGTAGGACTCGACCGAGCCATCCCATCCTTAATCTCTTTATAGTTCTACCTTCATGAGGAATCGGTCGAACTGATCCTATTAGTGAGCTAAAAGCCCACTGACCTGAAGGATATTTACTGGACCGGGAATCGTTATTCACGGGTCAACCCTTCTCGGCCCAAGTTGTCATTTTAGGCCCAAAGATATTAACAACCATGTTTCAAATTTCAATTTGTATTGTCACACTGAATGTACAAAAAGGTTAAGTAGAGTGGACATCAAGAGACAGATAAAGATGTGAGAGAATTGTGGTAAGCCTTGTTAACTGATGAGATAATTGCAGAAAGTAAGGGATTTGCATAATCTGAGTCCAAATAATTAAGAGTCATGTCATTTAGTACTATGGTCTAGTGATATTCCTCTTTATTTGTAAGTGAGAGTCTTAAGTTCGGTTCTCACCAAATGCAAATTTGAACCATATTATTGCTAGCCCATTGTGAGGCTTAACTCACTCCCACATCCCCTTAGTGTAAATAATACCATTTGTTAAAATAATAATAATAATAATAATATTTAAGAGTCCTAAACGACTCCCACCAAACCATGCCCAAATATACGATGTTGAAAGCCGAAAAAGAGATTTAAAGTAAATATTGTGACGGTGATGATTTGTAACTATTCTTATGAATTAAACCAAACACACAACAAGCGTACTGAATCCAAAATCCTGATCCACAATTTGTAAATGAACTCAAATGTCTGTGCAGCAGCTTTTGAGTCTCGAAAATTTTCCAGAGACGGTCTTTTTAGTCTTGAGTAGAGCTTCCTGTGTAAAAGTAAGTTTCTCTACTTTCAACCTATCCGGAGTTTGGACATGGAAATCTTTTTCTAGTTTATTTTTGAGTTTTCATATAACCATTTATAATAGTTATGCATGTCTGCAGTGGCGGATCCAGGATTTTAACATTGGGTGGTCCCAATATACATAAATGAAGCTACGTGAGGGCGAGGAGTGGTTGCCACCCCTCCCCTCGTCGGAAATCAAGCCCAAGAGCGGTGGTTCACCTAACCTGCTATTTAATGATCTGATTTATCTTGAGATTTGTTTTGTTTTTTAATTATTGTCTAATTAATTTGACTACTTTTTCAATATTTTGTAAGCTACACAGCGTTATTTCTCTTAAAATTTAAGGAATTAAATGATCGCTTCAATGAGGTAAACTACCAATTAACTTTTCATTCATAATCGATGATGATTTTCGGTTGTAATATCGTTCCATACTTCTAAATTTTACACATATCAATTAATAAAAAAATTTATATCAATTGATGAAACTAAAAAATATGCATGAACTAACACTGTACACAATCTTCAACAAAAAAAAACCCCTATAACACAATCCAAGTAATATCATAAAATCCTAATGAATCAACAATAAATATGTATGAACTAACACTAAAATAAATATGAAAAAATCCTAAAAAATCAACAATAAATATTTATGAACTAACACTAAAATAAAACTTAAAATCCTAACAAATTAACAATAAATCTGTATCAACTAACACTAAAAATAAGTAAGAACTAACACTAAATTAGAAATCTTACAGAAATTTTAAAGTTGATGCTGATGACTTTCGGCAGTTCGGTTGGCTTGGGTAGAATGAGGAACAACGCAGCATACAATTAGGTTAGTAAAGTGAATTGAATCTGTATCAATTAATAAATGATGATTTTCGCTTGTAATATCGTTCAATACTTCTAATTTCTACACATATCAATTAATAAAAAAAATCTATATCAATTTAAAATATGTATGAACTA
This sequence comes from Malus fusca, assembly GCA_035220775.1. Classification (NCBI taxonomy): domain Eukaryota; kingdom Viridiplantae; phylum Streptophyta; class Magnoliopsida; order Rosales; family Rosaceae; genus Malus; species Malus fusca. The sequence continues at coordinate 19,775,587 of CM069074.1, read as the reverse complement.
AAAACCCTTGACTGTAGTCTGTAAGTTTGTAACACAATCTTCAACCAAAAAAAAAAAACCCTATAACACAATCCAAGTAATATAAGAAAATCCTAACGAATCAACAATAAATATGTATGAACTAACACTAAAATAGATATGAAAAAATCATTTGCAAGATTCACTGTACGGCCCCTTTGTTTTTAATTAGTGTTCTTTAAAAAAAAACCTAAAACTAAAAATCCTAACAAATTAACAATAAATCTGTATCAACTAACACCAAAAATAAGTAAGAATTAACACTAAATTAAAAAACTTACAGAAATTGCTATTAAGGGCATGAATGTTCATTCTGTGAAATGGTATGCGTCTGAATAAAATCATGCGTAATGCAACAATCTGTAACATAATTGGGTCATCGACAAAATCACGATTTGAATACCAAGCAAATAAAAAAGTTGGGGTTACCTACCTGCAGTGGCGTGAGGATTCCTCCTTCTGTTTGAAAACTTACAGACAATTAGGTATTATTGAATTTGGTAAAGTGAATCTGACAACAAGAGCTAGTTTATAAAAGACTAAAAGATGGTGACTGGTGACTGGTGACTCACCTATCACGTGAAGGTTTTTAAATTTTTTAAATAACTTGGCTCAAAACGAAGTCGTTTTGGCCAAGTTATTTGAAAAAAAAAAATAGTTTTCTTCTTCCTTCTTCTGTTTTGCACAGGGTGAAGCAGCCATGCTCGCTGGTCTTCTCCACCACTGCCCAGATTTGGGTGGTCCTTGAAGATCCTCACAACCATTTCCCGAGCTTCCGGGTGGTCCTGGGACCACCTTGGTCCCTTAATAGATCCGCCCCTGCATGTCTGATGTAGTACTTCTAAGGAATGAATATATTTTACTCATTGGTTCTTTAATTTTCTTGGGTGCTATTTTTTTCCTTTACAAACGATAAGATATAGTTACACAATAAATTCATCTAAATTAAGGGGATGGAGTCTCCTCTTGTCTCTATGCACTTGTCTTGGTGCAAGTCTGGATTTAGTCCAACTAATGTTGTTTTTTGGTTCAATAAGGGGGATGGTGAATGCAGACAAGTGTATAGACTAGTTGATTAGGACAACATTAATTTGTATAGATTTTATTTGAGTTATGTACTAATGTGTAAAACCCTTAAGGATCGTGCATGAATTCGTTAAATTCTTAATAGCTTAGTGCCTTTTTTTGTAGTCAATATCCTAACAAAAATTGTGTATTTGAATAATTATAAAAGCCTCAAGTATTTTAATTTGTTTCCACTGCTTCAAAATTATTGTCACTTTATTTGCAGAACTGAATACATGATGGATGTGGAGAAGGAGAAGGAAAATTGTTTGACTGGGACTCAAGGTTGGGGAATTTTGGTCTATATTCTCTTCGCAGGTTCTACATGCTTAGGATTTTATCTAGTTGAGATTATGATTAACGACCAAGATCACAAATTATCATCGGCATCGGCTCTTTTCTTGGCCGTTGTTCGTTTGATTCTGGCCATCTTTTTCTTCGCGATTGCTATGACGTTTTGTCTTCAATTGGTGTTTGAACTCACAGATAGACACAGAGGTTGATGATCTTGCCTCAACTATGGAGGCAGGGAAGGACTGTAAATCCATCGTTTAGTATTGAAGCCCATAGACATACAGTTGTGTATGCTCGAACTTGCGTGTATTAATCTCTCAGCACGCGCTTATGAACTCTTTGCCACACAGATTTTGGAATACAATAATTATAAATTAGATGTTTTAAAATCATCCGAAACAATGTGACCTTCTGGAAATTGAACTGGATTTAGGAATCCATTTTCACAATATTTCTCACATTTCCAATCAAAGAGAAAACGGGAAGAAGAAACGATTATGTTTTCTACGCCTACTTGATTACCGCCCTTCTAGCCTTCAGATTAAGAAAGATTGCTCTGAAATTAACAAAGGTAAGAGTGAAAAAATTTTCCTAGCAATTTTTTAAACTGTAAGGACACAAGAAGTTAAAACTGATTAATTAGCTAAATTTTAACTGGTTAATTCGCTAATATCTTCAGATCTCCTACACAAACTTCAAGGCTATAGAGGTCATTGGGCTCTGGCCCAATTCATGGCCTTAAAACGCCCATCATCAGTCTTCTATTTTCATGATATTTCGTTCACACTCTAGTTTTATGTAGTGAGGTTTATCAGATAACACAAACAGAGGAATTTGAGGATAATTTCTGTCTGATTATTCATTGTATATATACTTGGAACTTCCTCCATCTATAATTTCTGCAACACGGCCGAAGGTGAGGCATGGGAGAAGGCATATCATGAAAACCTACACCATGATAATTAGATGAACAGACATGAGAAATTGGTTTCAACGTGTAACAAAGAAAAAGTACATAAAATATAGAAAGGTGTCAAATTTTCAAAAGAAAATTTTCAGTGTACCAAGAACACAGCTGTTAATGCTCAAAATTTTAAGGTTAACAAACTTAATTAAGTAACATAAGATGGGCTAGTAAGATGGGTTAAATTTAAATGCACTCAAAAATGTAAGTGGTTCACTCCTTAAAACTGGGCTACATCGATTGTGTTGCTCTCAATATATTCATTTCAAGACTAAATAACACTCAACTTAATACATTCACTATATTCTCTCTGATTTGTTTGACACCCATAATAGAGGTCTCTACACCTTTGTATAGGCCTTGCCTTCTTGAAGCCTCTCAAATCGACATTTAATGTGCCAAACCACTTGTACTAGCTTATTGACAACTTTTCTCCTACTTGCCCTGGCCTTTGTCGACAAAGTGAGATCTTAGCAGTCGGATGACACGCCTTTTAAGGCCCAGGTGGCCGGAGCATCCCGCTCGGACCTCGGTTACTCTGTTTTGCCTTGTCGAGCACTACCCTAACTGCCTTTATGTCCCATCTTAGGCCTCTGTTGTTGTATGCACATTGTTGAGTAGTCCAAGTTGCACTTGAGGATTCCTATTCTTAGAGGCGTGTGCCATAAAGCTATCAGCGAGCCCACGTGTTCCTCTTAGTCGGGTAGCCCTTCTTTCTCCTTGGCCGGCCCTTTCTGAACTCTTTGAGCCTTGGGCCTCCTGGCCTATCCTTGGGCCTAGATGAGCCCAACATTAACAACAGTTCGGTAAACCAAATGTCATAAAAAGTGGTTGGAATTTTTTAAAGCTAAATCTTTGCCTGCTAGGCAAGAGAATGTTAAGTTACAAATTATGTCCCCTCCCGTGTGGCTACGTGGGGGCGTAAAAAAGGAAAGAAAGATATGCGGTTTCTCTCGCTTTTGGTATAGCGGACCCCAGCGAGAGGCTCACATGTTGGGCTAATAATTGCGTCAATGTGCCTTGGCTGTGAGGGCTCTCAACCAAATGGATAGTTCAATGTCCTCATCAGCGTCTGACCCCTAGTTTGTATTTTTTTTTTCATGTATCCAACTACTTGTATCACGACACTTGATGTACCAGACTGTGTTTCCAGTACCATAAAGAATCTCTCAATTTGAGAAGTTCATGATTGCTTTTATCATCTCATCTGTAGTATAGATATAATGCATGCAAGAAAGATATATACTTGCATGTTCTGATAGCATTCCCACAACCTAAAAGGCCAACAGATAATTCGAGCGAGCGCGAGCCTTTTAAAAAAATCATGTGTAATTAACATGCTAATCAAGAAGAAAAGTGGTAATTGAGATCCAACTGTATTGAAAAGGATTCATCATATCATCGGATAATATTTGTCTTTGGGAAGTTTGATTATTGTTGTTCTGTTTTCTTAGCAAAATAAGCTGGATATATTGGTGATATTCCTTCTAGGCTTCTACATTAACAAGCAGGCCATTGAACTACTCGCCATTTCCTTATAGCTAACCGTGGATTATCGTACATAATTGTGTTGTAACCATGGTCTAAAATATCCATAATATCCCGATATTTCCATCGAAATTTCCGTGTTTTTTTACTACCGATATTTCCGATATCATCGATATTTTAGACCTTGCTAAGTCACTCATGTATCTTACCATGCAATGTATAAAGTGTAAAATATTGTACTAATTCATTATATATAAATGATTATGGTGTGTTTAAACTTCTTTCATTAATTACTACATATTTTCTACACTCACAATGTTTGCCAGCTCGCTATATAATCAACTTAAATCAGTTATATCTATCATGCAATGCATTTCCTTCCAATTTTTTTGTGATATACTAATAGATAATTGACTAAATAAACATCATGCAAAGTTTCAATAAAAATTTCCAAGTTTTTCTTACAATTTCCGTGGTTTTTATTCAATTTTTATCGATGTCGATAATATCCCGATATTTCCATCGAAATTTCCGTGTTTTTGGATTACCGATATTTCCGATATCATCGATATTTTATACCTTGGTTGTAACAATGTCAAACTCTCACATTGGAAACATGAATAATTAAAATATAATATGAAAAGAATGATTCGACCATTAAAGACACCAAGACTTTTAGAAAAATTCTACATCAGCTAAATTGTTTAAGTTGAAGACAATATCGATATTTGACTTTTTAATCCTCCTTCAATAGATATAGGAAATTGTGTCTGACACAACATGAGAGGGACTTGTATTTTAATGAGATGATTAAATAAGAGAAAAAGGGTCATCCCGCTGCACAGAGCACTTGTAAATTGTAAAAACTGGTTCATCTTTGGAGGAGCATTTTGTCACAAGATGGGAGGGACTTTGATCAGTCCTCCCCTTTATATGTTCCACTTATTTTTATTAGGTACTTTGAAAATGACAAATAAATCACAACATCTTACTCAATATTCATTGCATTTCTTTCAACAAATACACGATAAAAAACAATTTAAAAAAGATAACGTGAAGAAAATGACAAATAATACACTCCGAAATAAATATTGAAGATTTACTTTCTAAAATGGAAAATATCATTGGAGCAGCATATAGTCGGCCAGCCCAACCTACATTAATCGTTGTTGAACTTTGGTCTAATTGGAGTTTTGATCGTTGAACCAAAAACTCATGAGTATTTGTCCCTCAAGATGTTATAAAGTAGAGCAATGGTTCTTTTGATTAGCCTTATTACAACTTCCATTCCACCAAAAAAAAGAAAAAGAAAAAACAGGAGCAAAAATGGATAAAACTTCTAACAGAGTTAGCCAAAAGAACCATTGCTCCACATTATAACAAGTTAAAGAATCAATATTCACGAATTTTATTTGTACTAAACCATTCCTCTATGTTAAATCATTTACCTCACTGCGTTATTGTTGACCCTAAAAACTACCAAGCCTACGTTGCGCGCAAGCCGAGTAACTAATGAGCTAACTACGTCATTCGGTTGAATGCGGGGTGTGCCAACTCGATGACCAAGCTCGGTTGGTGAGTACATAAATGTGGTGGTGGTGTTGTCGAACGCGCAACTCACTTCTGCGTCTTGTGATTGCAATTGAGGAAGGAACTCGTCTTGGCCTTGTGGGTTCTAGAGCCTGAAGACAAGGTTGCTAGTTTCTTCGAAGTTCACGAATCGTCGGTGCCTGGTTCGGTTTCTGTAATTATATTGTACAAATATAAGTACGTCGAACCGATACTAGGCTATACAGACGTAAATACTCAAAAGAGATATGCGTCTTGATTGTAAATGTGGTTTGGCCGTCCGAATCCCGAACTCTAAAATGCACTTACGAGTATCGAATCATAAAATAAACTCAGCTTTCAATGTGCCGAGCCTGGTAACTCCTCACTTTGCTGAGAAAGCTAATGAAGTGACCTCTTTCAATAAGGACTCAAAGACTCCTTACTGGTTAAGACTTGGATAATAACCAGCCAAACTCTAAGCAGTTGGATAAATATCAACAATCTGTGAGAAATTTATATATGCTAATAATAAATGCGAATAAATATTTTACATAATATAAGCAAAATGCAATAATAATTAAGCAGATAAACAGAAGATCAAGGCTTGCGTACAACAATGTCATTGAAACAAAAATTTCGTCCCTACTCAGTGCTTGTAGTTCTACAGACGTCTGCTTCACTAGAATTCAACGATCAAGTTAAAATTCCAGCACAGGAAAACTTAACTTCTAGCGAATTTCTTTGTGGTTCTCTCAATAAGAATGCTTTGGATTGTAGAAGGAGAATTATGTTTTTCTGTGTTCTAAATGCCATGGTGTGACAACCCGTCCCTAATTTTACGTTTTTATTTATTTTAAAAATGTGATTTTACGAAAATGTCATAGAGGTGAGGGTATTGACTTTCGTTGACCAACATATAGTGAGACGTATAAAATATTCTTTTAGCGTATTCTTGAAGTACTCAATGATACGAACTCGTAGGCGCAAATGGAATCGAAATTAGATCTACGGTTAAAGTTTTACAAAGCTACAAATATGAAAGTATTTTGAAGGAATCACTATTTTAATTAAATTATACTATTTTATACTACTAAATTGTTATGCCACATGTGTGTGGCTGAGAGGGGAAAAGAAAGGAATCAGGGAGGAGAAGAAACAGAGGAGAAGGGATTGGGCAGAGCTGCCCAATTGGAGGAAAAGAGAGAGAGAGATGAGGAACGAATCAGGAGATGAGGGAGGAGAGTCTGACCAATCAGGCGAAGGGGAAGTGTTAGTGAATCTATTGTTTTGATGGAATACGCATTCTACGAAACTAATTTCAACAATCCAACCGTCAAACTTGTTTGTATATGCTTCGAGATTGCATACGCCAAAAATCGCACAAAATAAACATTCAGAGATCAAGTACAAGGACAAAACTTCCGACGGTTATCAACGAAAAATCACGATTTAACGGTTATTTTAACTTCGATTTTGATGATTTTTTACAGCTACACTCCTTGATCCTATATGAATACAATGAACTAATTTGATCGTCAATTTAAAATATTTACACAAGTGGATACTACAAAATCTTATGTCATAGTTAATGAAAGTATGAATAAACTCTTAAGTGTTAGTGAATCTATTGTTTTGATGGCATACGCATTCTACGAAACTAGTTTCAACTATCCAACCGTCAAACATGTTTATATATACTTCGAGATCGTATACACCAAAAATTGAAAAAAAAACAAACATTCAGAGATCAAGTAACGGGACAAAACATTTTGACGGTTATAAACGAAAAATCACGATTTAACGGTCTCCGATTTTGATGATTTTTTTACAACTACACTCCTTGATCCTATATGAATACAATGAACTAATTTGATCATCAATTTAAAATATTTACACAAGTGGATACGACAAAATCTTATGTCACGATGATTGATGAAAATTGAGGATTTTGTAAAAGGAATAACATGCAAGCTTTTAGTTCCATTGGCAAGGTTTAAACTTTTGAGAAAGGCTTCACAACCTTGAAAACAAAAACTCTTTCATTTTGCATATCCTTGCACATTTAATATTTTGTAATAGACTAGTAGTGTATGGATGTTTGTTTATTAGGCTCTTATTTTCGAGTGTAGATGTAGTACTTAAATGACAAATGTGTGTTACTGTTTTGAAGTAATATTTATGTGGCAATGTGTGGTATGTGCAAATTGAATTTTTTTTTTTTTTTTTTAACGGGTCATAACGGGTCGGGTCACTTTACCCTTTGGGATAACAGGTGTTACACGAAAACGACAAGAACACGACCAACACGACCCGTTTGCCAGGCTTATTCTAGAGGGTATATAAAGGCCACCAATCTGTCACCTACAACTGCACCGGGTTTCAAAATATTTAAAAAAATTTAAAATCTATGTCAGCTACAAGCGACACAAGCTTTGAAAATATTTAAAAACTTTCTCTAGTTTCGGGTATAAGCGACACCAGTCTTCTTTTAACCGACGTTAACTTTATGTTGATTACAAGCGACACAGGGTTTCAAAATATTTAATAAAAATTAAAACTCACATCGGCTACAACCGACACTAGCTTTGAAAATATTTAAAAACTATCATTAGTGTCGAAAAAAAGCGACACCAGTCTTCTTTTAACCGACGCTGACATTATGTCGGTTAAAAGCGACACCACTATTAAAAAAATTAAAATCTATGTCGGTTATAAGCGACATTAACAATTTATGTCGGTTATAAGCGACAGTAATTCCGATACCATGTAAAGTAGGTGTCGTAATGTCTTAAGCGCCACTATGTTTTATAAAAGCGACACCAACCACCGGCACAATAAGACCCTTTTGTAGTAGTGTTGCAATTGGCGGAGATCCAACCGTTGGATCGTAATGAAACTTTAGTATGATGTTCTAGAAGCATAATGTGGATCTTTGGAAGTTACAAATCGGAAATCCAAGGTGCGGATCTTCCAGATTGAGTTACGTAGGGTTATGAACCCTACCGCCGACCTTTAATCGACGGTTGACTTTTGGTCAATGAGTTTCAAACCCTTCTAGAATGTCCTTGGGGATGTGTTTATGTAAGTTATGTGTTCTATCGATAAGAATTCTAAGATGTGATTTGATAATTGTTCTAAGCGCCGATCGTTCATGACGCATCAATATTCGTGCTAGGGAGTTGTAGCGATATATATATGATTGATAGTTTCCACAAATGCTTTTGAATTGATTTATGAACTTCATGCCATGATTAAATTATGTTATGAGAAATGTTGCACTGTTGTGAAATACCAAGATGATCTTACGGGATGCGTAGGCAAGTTCAGGTCAGTTTATTATGTTGATTGGAGTTATTGCATCATTATGGCATGCTTATACTCATATAGTTCGCTCATCATTGCTGCACCCCGGTGTTAGTGCTCTCGCCCTAGGCCAGGGCCAGCCTTCACGTGATTGTTCACCTCCCGCATCGCACGCTCTCCTTGGATCCAAGTTAGGTGCTAGCCTGTCGTATATGTCGCATTAGGAGACTTTGACTCATAGGTGATCTGCGCATAGCGCTAGCCTTCACGTGATCGTAGCACTAGAGCATATATTATTACACCTAGTCCTATCGTACAGGTCACATTAGGTGACTCCGACTCGTGTGTTAGTATAGATGGATGAGCAATAGGTGTTGTGGATGCAAAATTCTTCCTCCTTGATCTTCGACAAAATTGCACCTTTGGTTAAGACCAAAAGCCTCACGCGCCCACAATGAATTGGGGGGTGGGGGGGCTTTGGCCGAAGAACCTCCGATGCCAAAGTTAGAATATAGAGAGAAAGTGTTTGAGAATTTTAGAGAATTTCAGCAAGAGAGTTGAAAGTGATTTTTGGAGAGAATGGATAGCTATTTATAGGGATATGGCCGACCCTATTAGGAGGATAGGGACCAGCCATTTGGGGTATTTTTTGGGTGTAATTTGTAGCTAATTAGCCATTAATAGATTAATTAGGTAATCCATTAATTGACTAATTAACATAATTTGAAAGAAATAATTTGGGAGTTATGGAATAATTATCTAATCAATTAGCTAATTAATAAAATAATTAGCTAATTGATTAGCTAAAGAAGGGAAAATGAGGTAGAAAGTATATGGAATGAAATAGGTTTTGGGAGTTACCTTGTAGAAGGGATTTGATGAGGATGAATGAGATTTGTTTTGAATTGTTACCTATTTTGGGCACTTTTGACTTGGTTGAGGGATGATTGCCCGCTGCTCGTGCGTAGGAATCTCGATATGCCTCAAGGGTATTTTTGTCATCTTTTATCCAAAAAACCCACGTGTCGCCTTGTGATTATTTTTAGCTCCATAAATGCCCCCACACCTGTTGGGCTACTTGCAGGAAAGGGCAACAGGTGTAGAGATCTCCAACTTTGATGCATATTTTCTCTTGGATTTGGAATTATATTCTTCTAGGAAAGGGAAATAAATCGTCACCAAAGCCTATTTAACCCTACCTTAAGTAGGGGATTAAATCAACTTCGGAGGGCAATTATTTATCCCTACGAGAAAGAGAGATAGCTAGAGGATATTTGTTCCCCCTCCCCTAGCACCCTTCTTTGCTTGCCCGTGCAAAGAACCTTCTTCTATTGATTTCTTTGTCTTCTTTGTGCCGCACCGATATAAGAAAAACTTAATTATCCTTATCTTCTTCTTGGGAGGTGCTGCCATGGGGCACTCGTCGGGGTGGTGCGGCACGTCGGCTGGCATGGGCCAGGAGTCGGCTTGGCATGGGCCAAGGAGGTGGTGTGGCAGGGGCCATTGCTTGTGCTGCTCATCTTGATTGAAGCCAAGGATTGGCTCGGCATGGGCCGTGGAAGTGGCATGGCATGGGCAACAGTTTGGGTTGCCATGTATGGGCTGCTTGCCAAAAATGAGGAAATTGCTTGGGGTTTGATTTCTCAGCTGCCGTAGATAGAGCAGTCAAGGATAAAGCTGCCAAGATCGGAGCTGCTGAAGATGAAGTGTCGGATGAGCGAACTGTTAAGTGCAAAAGTGGCTGCTGCCCTGTGGCCATTTGCTGCCTAGTTGATCTTTAAGCATTCGATCTTTTAAGCTATGTGGCATTCTCGCACTGGAGAACTTATCCAGATGGGTGTTGGGGAATTAGTTTACCCTATCGCACTGGAAAGCAATTAGTTTACCCTCTCGCACTAGAGAGCAATTAGTTTATCCTCTCGCACTGGAAAGCAAGCCCTTATGGGTGTCGGGACATTGGTTTACCCTTTCACACTGGAGAGCAATTAGTTTATCTTCTCACACTGGAGAGCAGACCTATATGGTTGTCAGGGAATTGATTTACCCTATCGCACTAGAAAGCAATTAGTTTATCCTCTCGCACTGGAGAGCAAACCCATATGAGTGTCGGGGAATTGGTTTACCCTCTCGCACTGGAGAGCAATTAATTTATCATCTCGCACTGGAGAGCAGACGCATAAAGAGTTTTGAGCAGTTGTTGTAGACAACAGTTGAGCCAGGCTTACGAATAACTTCTTGAATCTTCATTGAGAATAAAGAAATAAATCAACTATGTTGGAAGGTAGAAACTACATAACAAACTGGATAATCTTCGACTTGCGAAGCCTTGTTCGTCGAGCTGTTTGAGACTTCAAACTTATTTGGAAAAACCAAACGAGGTTCAGGGGGTGATGGAGACTTCCCCTGCTTGTGTAGGCCATTTCGTTGACCTGTCAAGATACTCGTTGCATCGACCCTCATTTGTCAGCTTCTCAAGGTACTGTTTCCACTCCAGCCTGGTAAGATCGCATTTCATGGGTGGCGGCAATTCAAACCAAGGTTTGTTCTTGAGCTTGCGGAGAATTTGGCAGATTGGAACTGTGAACTTGGTGAATGTTTCAGACGCCGAGTCTTCTCTAGTCGGGGAACATTCCATGTGCTTCTTTTTCGACTCGTTTTTGTTAGACTGCTTGGCCTCGTCCCATAGTGCAAGTTTTTCTGCCAAAGCATACGAAGCTGCTAGGGTTAGTTATTCTCTCATGATCAGCTTTCCGAATAAAGGATGTTTGGTGGGAAGCCCATTTCTGAATGCTGCAGTTACTATGTCCTTATTGCAGCCAACAATCATGGCCTTCTTCGCTTTGAACATCTTGACATAGTCGCGAATTGTCTCCCAAGGGTCTTTTACGATGCTGAAGAGATGATCGAGTGCCCTTTTGATCGAGCGGTTAGACGAGTACTCCTTAGTGAAAACAAAGGAAAGTTTGTTGAAACTCCGGATCGATTGCGGCAGTAGAGTGTGAAACCAATCTTGCGCTTTGCCTTGTAGAGTTGTGGCAAAATTTTTGCACATAAGCGCATCTTTGTTCCTGTAAAGGATCATGGTACTGCAGTAGTGCTTGAGATGTCGATCAAGATCTTCGTCTCCCTTGTACGGAGTGAAGTGAGGTATAGTGAACCCGCGAGGTGGATTTGTCCGCTCGATTTTATTCATGAATGGTGACATGCTTATGTTGGTCATGTCTCGTCGAAACACATTGTTCAGTTAGGAGCCTCTCAACTTCTTCTTGAATTTGCCTCTGCTGGGGCAGTGAAACTTTCGGCTACCCCCGGTCATGACCTATGGGTTTGGGTCGCTCTTCTCTATGCTCGACTCGTCTATGTTGCGGTTGTGGTGCATGTAGCATGTTCCTGGCAGGTGAACAGGCTGCTCGCAGGCTGCCGATTGAACTTGAGTCAGATTGAGTGACTGCTTCTTTCCGTCTACCATGCTGCCTACTCCAATGTGAGGTGGAAAATACTCTTTGCGAGCTTAGTTGTGAATGAACACTTCGTTTAGAAGGTTGTCCATGCTGATAATCGGAGTGTGACTTCAACCGTGAACGTATGCCCGTCCATGGGCTTGATCAGGAATGCACGCTCATCCGTGCGCTAACACGAGAGTATACGCTATCCCAAGGACCCAGACGACAACGTAAACTGCCAGAACGCTCGAATCATGGCTGGTTGATGAGCTGCTTGCCGGGACGCTGGTAGAGAGGTTTATCTGCCCTTGTCCTACTTCGGGACACCTCGTTCGGGGCACGTTGGATCTCGGTGTGTTGCAATAGTTGATTCACCAAGGTTGTCTGTTGTGCAAGGACGCTCGTCAACTTTATGACTTGTCGAGACAAGTGTTGTTCGCCATTTAGATTGGAAGAGCTTGGAAGGAATGTGCCTCCTTGAGCAGTGGAAGTGTGGTAGGTTCCCGGCGCGAGATTTGAATTGGGAAATGTCAAATCCACGGAGAAACGTGGTGAAAATGCCCCCGGTTCCATCGTAGGCCCATAAATTTGGAGCCGGAACAGTTGAACTAATCTTGGACCGATTTGGGCTACTTGGAATACCACGGGAGCAGGCTGGGCCACGGGATAGGCTGGGTTGCTGGAGCAGGTTGGGCTATGGCGGCAGGCTGGGCCACGGGAGTAGGTTGGGCCGCGACCTTGGTGCCGTAAGCCTTGGATGGTATGGCTCGAGCCGTGGTGGTAATACCATGGACCTCGCCGCGGGTGGCTACCGTGGTGGCCATTGTGGTGGTTACCGTGGTGGAGATTTGTGGTGGTGATGTCGCTCCACTTATTGTCACATTTAGCCTTGTGGATCGCCGCGGTCCCATCTCTTGAATGTTGAAATTTTCATTTGTTGAATTTTCTAAATTTCTAGCCATTGTACTTCTCTTTTACGTTTTATCAAAGAATTTTTGCAACTAAAAAATTCTAATACTAAGAACGTCGAAAAATCTACAAATGGACAAGAAAATAGAAAACAAATGGACAAGAAAATTCTAATACTAAGAACGTCGAAAAATCTACAATTAGCATCACTGAAGCCTTCTACAACAGGTGGATACTTTGTGTAGTGTAATCCGCAGTCAAGTGTATTTTTCAAATACCTTAACCCTCTTACTAAAGCATCCCAATGCTCTTGTGCCGGATTACTTGTATATCTACTAAGCTTACTTACCGCATAAGCTAAGTCAGGCCTAGTCGAATTCATCAAGTACATTAGACTTCTAATTACTTGAGAATATTCAAGTTGAGATATGGCATTGCCTTTATTTTTCTCCAACTTGCATCCAACATCAAAAGGAGTTGCAGCAGGTTTGCAGTCAAATTGACCAAACATTTGTAATATTTTTTCCGCATAAGGACATATCTTTCACTATTTCTCTTAATTTGAATTCCTAGAATGACATCAGCTTGACCGACAAAACTTGAATTCAACATTTTCTTTGTTTTGTTTATTACATCCTTATCAGTTCCCATTATGAGCATATCATCCACATACAAGCAGACAATAACACAAGTTTTATCATTACTCTTAATGTAGACACATTTATCAGATTCATTTATTTTGAACCTATGTGTCAACAACACTTTGTTTTCTTGTCCTTTAAGCACGAACCCTTCATGTTGTTCCATGTATATTTCTTCATCTAGTTCTCCATTTAAAAATGTTGTTTTTACATCCATTGGACGTATATCAAAGTTGTATACAATCACAATCACTATTAACGTCCTAATTGACGTTATGCGAGAAACTGGAGAATAGGTGCCGAAATAATCCAACCCTTCCTTTTGGCGATAACCTTTGGCCACTAAACGTGCCTTGAACTTATTAATGGTTCCATCCGCCTTAAGTTTCTTCTTGAAAATTCATTTATGACCAATTGGTTTACTATCGGGAGGTAAATCAACCAATTCCCATGTGTTATTTTCCATAATGGATTCCATTTCACTTTTAATTGTTTTCTTCCATAAAGGAGCCTCGGAAGAAGACATTGCTTCTGTAAAAGTTCTAGGTTCATTCTCGGACAAGAAAGCTACGAAATCTGGTCCAAAGTTTTTAGAAACTTTGATTTTTTTTCCTCTTCTTGGTTCCACATCATTTTCATGGACACCAGAAGAAGAGGCCTCATCATGACTATGATCATGAATCCTCTTTGTATTAGAACCAGATTCTTTTTCTTTGTAAGGAAATATATCCTCAAAGAATTCTGTATCTGCCGAATCTAATATAGTGTTAACATGAATATCAGAAATCTAAGATTTTACAACAAGGAACGTATAACCAGCACTATTATTTGCATATCCAATGAATACACAATCAATAATTTCAGGTCCTAGTTTCGTTCTTTTTGGTAACAGAACTTGCACTTTCGCTAAGCAACCCCACACTTTTAGGGTTTTATAAGTGGGTTTATGTCCTTTCCATAGTTCATAAGGTGACTCGTCCATCTTCTTTTGATGAACCTTATTTAATATGGCATTTGCAGTAAGTAAAGCTTCGCCCCACAAACTGTGTGGAAGCCCAGAACTACTTAACATAGAATTAATTATATCCTTGAATGTTCTATTTTTTCTTTCGGCAACACTATTTTGTTGTGGTGTGTATGGAGCCGTTGTTTGATGTATAATTCCATGTTGTGTACAAAAATATGAGAAGGCAGTAGACTCATACTCTCCTCATCTATCGGATCTAAGTGCTTTGATTTTTCTCTCAAGTTGATTTTCAACTTTAGCTTTATATGTCTTAAACATATTCAAAGTTTCGTCATTGCTATGAATCAAATAAAAATAGCAATACTTACTAAAATCATAAAAAAAAGTGACATAATAATTCTTTCCTCCACGAGTTGGTGTGGATTTAAAGTCACAAAGATCACTATGAATTAATCCAAGTAATTCATTTGATCTTTCCAAAATTGACTTTTTCGTTTGCCTAGCAAATTTCAATTCAGTACATGTTTCACACTTATGATTAAAATCAATTTCGAATTTAGGTAATAATTCTAATTTAACCATTCTTTGCATGGAATGAAAATTAACATGTCCTAATCTAGCATGCCAAATATTAGAAGACTCAACAATATAAGTAGAAGCATTTATTTTATTAGCGCAGATGTGCTTGGTAGCACCAGTATCCATCAGCCATTCATTCACATTCGAGACCATGTTATCCTCAGACACAACAATAGCCAACTCTTAATCGGTGATTGCCATGTTAGCATGGTTGTTGTTGTTTTCGTTGGCATGATTTCCATCCTTGCGATGATAACAATCTGTGCCTTGTGACCAGATTTGCCACACACATAGCAGACACCCTTAATCTTCTTCAAATTCTTTCCTTTAGGAGCAAGGACAAATTGTACAAACTGCTTGGTTTTCGGAGCCTTATTCTTCTTCGACTTGGCCTTGGAGTTTCCTCCCTCAACATAATTCGCATTGGCTTCAAAGGCAGCAAACCCACCAGAACGGTTTGCCTTTCTATGGTCTTCTTCCACTCTTAGCCTCAGAACCAAATCCTCCATATTCATCTTACGACGCTTGTGCTTGAGATAAATTTGGAAGTCATTCTAGGAAGTTGGCAATTTTTCGATTATCGCCCCAACTTGGAAATGCTCATTGATCTTGCATCCTTCGGAGTGTAGTTCATAGATCAATTTCTGGATTTCTTCGACCTGAGAAACAACAGATTTCAAATCCACCTTAGTATATTTGAGGAACTTACCGATAACAAATTTCTTTGAACCAGCATCATCAATCTTATACTTTTCTCCAGGGATTCCCACAACTCATTTGCAGTCTTGCACAAAGAATAAATGTCGTACAAATTGTCATCTAAACTATTCAGAATATAGTTCCTGCAAGAAACTCAGAATGATTCCAAGCTTCCATTGCCATGACAGTCTCTTCCGTCATTGGATTCTCATTAGACTGTAGAACTTCTTCCTTGACAACAAGAGCCAGATTCATAGTTGTCAGGAAAAACAACATCTTTTGTTGCCATCTCTTGAAATCCAGCCCTTTGAATTTCTCAGGCTTTTCAAAGTATTTCGGCACAGTGCCATTCACAGTCATTGATTGTTGATCCATTTATGTTTCAAGATTGTTGGATAATATCAACAATATGTGACAAATTTATATATGCTAATAATAAATGCGAATAAATATTTTACAGAATATAAACAGAATGCTATAATAATTAAGCAGATAAACAAAAGATCGAGGCTTGCGTACCTCAATATCCTTGAAACAGAAATTTCGTCCCTACTCAGTGCTTGTAGTTCTACGGACGTCTGCTTCACAAGGATTCAACAATCAAGTTAAAATTCCAACACCGGAAAACTTAACTTTTGGTGAATTTCTTTGTGGTTCTTTCAGTAAGAATGCTTTGGATTGTAGAAGGAGAATTATATTTTCTGTGTTTTAAATGCCAAACAGATGGATGTATATATAATATGATTATGCATGTTCGCAACATGTATGGAGAAGGGATGCATCTGTTGGGAGACATCTTCTCAGAGAGGTGTTTGCTCTTTGCGTTCTTTCACCACACTTCAGACTTCATCTGAAAAGATGAGTTTGTTGGTAAAAAATAATTAATTAATTAAATTCGAAATTAATTAAAAATAATTAATTAAATCCGAAAATAATTAATTAAATAATTTAATTATTAGAGCCTGAGCCCATCTTTTGATAATTAATTATATATTAATTATCAATTAATTAGTACACCCCAAAGCCCAACCCCAAGGGTGAACCCAATTTTATTCTTCAAGGTCCATCACTCCAATCACTTTTTATAAAGGACAAAACCTTATAAAGTGAGGAAACCTTTTGGTATTGACCAATGTGGAACAATGAAATTTCTACTCAAAATTTCCAACAGCAGTGTAACTGAAGGTGCTCCTCGGTCGCCTAATTCTACGACTCTAGTACTATTAAGACTAACTGAAGGTGTTGCCGTTTGTCAACCACAGTGCTATTAAGACTAAGTGAAGGTGTGCTCGACAAGGTTAGAATCGTTAGTTTTTTCTCTAGAGAGATTTCGCGTAAAGCGAGGGATTGTGCAGGACATATTTGTTTGTGTGTTTAGAGAGAGCCTTGAATGTTGTACGTCCTCTCTTATTTATAGTAATAACCAAGGTAGAAACCTTCCAAGACTAAAACTCAACGATAATACTTTTCACACCAGGATCAGGCTTGGAACACTTCTTCTAACTCTGGGATTCTGATTACATACGAACTCCTAACCCTTGATACGTTCAAAAAACATATCCTTTTCTACCAAGGAATTCCAACAAATTTTATCTTTTATCCATAAGAACTAGAATCCTTGATCATATTGGACTCGGCCAAGCTACCTCGAACTGGGCCGAGACTTCATATTGAATCTAGATCCTTCTATGTGCCAAGGATTCCTCCATGGACCAATAATCTATCATGGGTCGATCAAAGAACTAACTCGGCCCAAACCCATTAATTTGGTCCTAAACAGTTACATACTAATAAAGGGACTCACGATAGACTTTTAATATCAGCGTAAATAACATGATATTTTCTCGATTTTTTGTTGTTGGCTACTGAGTCGTTACACTGCTTTTAGTTGGTTTCTGTTGAAGACTGAATAATGATACTAGGATTACCTCATTTCATGTGGAGATTAAACAATTCTTTATAGAGTAAAAAATTTAGGTAGGATTTGCCTTTAGTAAATTGTGTAGTGATAATAAAACCACCCAGTACACGTTCTGGGTTAGTTCGTTTGTTTGGGTTTTTGTTTTTTGTGTAGGTGGGCCAAAACCCACAATCAAATTACATTAAGAAGCGGTTGTTGGTTTGTTTCAGTTTTTCTTTTTCATTTCTCTTCTAATGTTTTAAAAATGTTTAATAATTTGTTTTAAG
Source organism: Malus fusca (assembly GCA_035220775.1). NCBI lineage: Eukaryota > Viridiplantae > Streptophyta > Magnoliopsida > Rosales > Rosaceae > Malus > Malus fusca. Next base: position 19,757,479 of record CM069074.1, on the reverse strand, counting down.
ATTAAGTACCTAAAATCTCCTAACGTTTTTGTATCATTCCAAATTAATCTCAACTTTTTCCAAACAAGTACACCACCTATTGAAAAATGTTATATCCGTTAAGCCCCAATTAGATTTCTGTTAAATTAAAAATAGGCTTATTTTGTCTCCAACATCAATAGAAGGTCATGAAACCATGGCTTCCACCAGGTACTGGTCACCATCACCTCTTCAGACCATCACCTCCAAACTCAACGTACAACCAAAAACTCCACCTTACAACTCAACCCGCCAACAACAAGAAGGTGGTCATGGAGGTTGCTGAAATTGTGTGAACTGTTATGATGCGGCCCCACTATCTTCACTGTCCACAAAGAAGAACTAGACACTTTACCAGAAGAAAATCAGTGATTGAGAAATCACATAAGTGGAACCAAGCTCCTTGAAACCTTATCTGAGTTCTTAACCCTCTTCTTTGTTAGGAGATTTCACGATCTTCATTTTTGTTTTCTATTTTATTCGTGAATTTGTTTATTTATTTTTATTTTTTCATCTTCATGTCTTTTCTGAAGTTATTAAATTATTATTTTAGTGGTCAAGTAAGCAAATAAGTGGGAGCTATTGTTGCCACATGTACATTTAACGGAAAAATATGTGATAAATTCAAAATGTTGGGTACTTATTTGGAATGTTAAAAAATGTTGAGATAAATTTGAAATGACACTAAGGTGTCAAAAGTATTTGAAGGGTACACTCGGATATTAAGGTGTCTAAGGCATTTGTTGAATTAGCCGGGAAGTGTTCTAAATATATTAATATTGTCTCAAAATTCTACGGCTTAATATTATTTGCATAAGCTATTTGGTACTATGCTCTAGTGATATGCATTTTTACTTGTATGTGAGAGTGTTAGGTTCGAATATTGGATATGACAAGATTGTGACTAATTTGTAAACCGTCGTTCTAAAAAAATTATTTGAACAAGAAAACACGGTACACACTTTACATTTTCCTCCTACATTATATTATATATTTGATTCATGACATCCTAGATTAAGAGCACACACAATTTGTGAACATCCATGATTCATAGAACACAAACCATTGAACCATCCTCTGCCAAGCGTTGGAGATCATTTGAACATGGAAGGAGGCACCTGAGCAACGGTTGGTGGCCCAGTCCAACCTACAAACAAATGAAAAGAAAAATTATTACAGCTCCGAAAACAATCTCCAAAAATGATGTTTGATAGTTGATAAATTTAAGGTAATATATAACTACTTCTATATGCTTCGCGATGAGATATACATGTATCTAGGATTAGAGAAACGAACCTTTGGAGGGGTCGAACCCTCTATGTTTGAGCTCAGCATGTTCTTGGCAAAGAGCATATGCGTAGCACCAGAAATGAACACAGCAATCAGAACAAGGCTCCTCCGGCAAACCAAATTTTTGGCGTAATTTCTCTCTGTATAGCCACGAGTAGAACCAATGGCACTGAATCGTGAACAACAACCCGTACACTGTGCTTTGGTTTACGCAAGCTAAAATCATAAAATGCAACCCACAATCATGAATTAGTAACATTGATATATACACGCAAACTAATTAAATATGAGATATTTACACACAAACTAAATATGAGATATCTCTCATATGACCAAAAGAAAAAATGAATTGGTCTCTCATAGTGTGATATATACACGCAAACTAAATATGAGATATCGATCATATACAATGGTTTCAAAGTGAAATTAATTCATGCGTATTTAGGAATTTTTTGGGCTCTTGTGACACTTACAGCTTCGTCCTTCATCCACAGTTTCAGCAATTTGGCCGAAGGTGATGCATGGGAGAAAGCATGTTATGTAACCTACACCACAAGATCGATTAATAACAATTCGGTTTGCTGTGTATAAAAAATGAGAAAAACCATCTTGACTATTGGGGGTGAGGGTAAATATCATCTAACAAAAAAAAAAAAAACTAGTCAATTATCACCCCAACTCATGTTTTAGTGTGAATGTACCACCTTTATTGATTTTCGTTAAAATTTTAATAAATTTATCATCTACAGCATATGTGGTGAGTTTCCTTTTAAGGGTATTTTAGCTACTTAAGATACTTGTATGACTAAGGGTAAAAAATCAATTGACTAAAGCTCGTGAGACATATTTTCTTCTCCATCGAAGACGAGTTGTCAACAGAATTCATCCCCTATGTTGTCTATGGGTCTTGGAGTGGTGAAATATGCATGAAAAAGTTATAACTTCCACAACATAGGTCTTGATGTAATTATTAATGAAGATTGACAAAGGTAGTACATCTGCACTAAAGATTAGAGTATGGATGCTGAACTTGCAAGATTTTTTCTTCAACACTACAAGATCAAAACATTACCAATAGGCACCAGCTTTGGTGGCACATAATGAAGTTGCTAATCCACTATCAGTGCTTCAGTTCCAATAGTTAACAACTAAGAAGTTGTAGTAGTATAATTAGAAATGGAAAAATATTTTCCTAGGTGAGCAAACAGATGCCAAATGAGTGGTGAAAGAGCACTTTGGTGCCTATCTACAAGAATAAGGGCGACGTACAAAATTGCATGAACTATAGGGGTATTAAGCTAATGAGTCATACAATGAAACTCTGGGAGAGAGTCATTGAGCATAGATTGAGGCAAGAGACACAGGTTTCGGACAACCAATTCGGGTTCATGCCAGGGCGCTCAACCATGGAGGCAATCTATCTCTTACGAAGATTGATGGAAAGATATAGAGATAGGAAAATGGATTTACACATGGTCTTTATAGATTTGGAAAAAGCGTATGATAGGGTCCCAAGACACATTCTTTGGAGGATTTTAGAGAAGAAAGGAGCACGAGTAGCATATATCCAAGCTATAAATGATATGTATGATGGAGTAAAGACTGCCGTAAGAACTCATGAAGGACAAACCGAAAGCTTCCCCATAATTGTAGGGTTACATCAAGGCTCATCCTTAAGTCCTTACCTTTATGCATTGGTAATGGATGAGTTAACGAGACATATTCAAGATAATATTCCTTGGTGTATGCTTTTCGCAGACGATATAGTGTTGATAGATGAAACTCATGAAGGGGTAAATGCGAAGCTTAACCTTTGGAGAGAAGTGTTGGAATCTAAAGGTCTTCGCCTAAGCCGATCAAAGACAGAATATATGGAGTGCAAGTTCAGTGAAAATGGAGGCCCAAATGAGTTAGGGGTGAGGATCGGAGATCAGAAAGTACCGAAGAGCGACCGCTTTCGCTACCTAGGATCTATCTTGCAAAAGAACGAAGAATTAGATGGAGACCTCAACCACATAATACAAGTTGGATGAATGAAGTGGAAGAGTGCATCCAGCATGTTGTGTGACCGCCGTATGCCACTGAAGCTCAAGGGAAATTTTATAAGACGGCAATAAGGCCGGCGATGCTGTATGGCACAAAATGTTGGGCGGTGAGGCATCAACACGTACATAAAATGGGTGTAGTGGAGATGAGGATACTTCGTTGGATGTGTGGGCACACGAGAAATGATAAGATTAGGAATGAGGATATCCGAGGTAAAGTAGGAGTAGCCGAAATTGAAGGAAAGATGAGAGAAAATCGGTTATGGTGGTTTGGACATGTGCAAAGAAGGCCTACTGACGCTCCGCTTAGAAGATGTGACTACGGGACAGAAGTCCAGGGCCGAAGGGGTAGAGGAAGACCTAAGAAAACTTTGGAAGAGACTCTAAGAAAAGACTTAGAGTACTTGGATCTAACGGAGAACATGACACAGAACCGAGCACAATGACGTTCTAAGATTCATATAGCCGACCTCACTTAGTGGGAAAAAGGCTTTGTTGTTGTTGTTGTAGGTGAGCAAACAATTGAATCTTGCTAAATAATAAACGAAATTAATTTGTGCCATACAAAGAGAGTAACTATCTTACATGCAGTAACATCTTCTCCACCGTGACAAAGGCCTCTGGACCACTGGACTGCTGAGGTTGGTCGTGATAATCAACATTCATTTCCAAAAGTAATGCAAGAAGCTTAAGATTTCGTTTTATCAAACTTGCTAAAACAATGCAGAACAAATGAAAGGAAAGTTAATGTAGTTTAGTGATGTTGGTTACAAGGTTTCTAACGTTTGTAATAATTTATACTCTCCGATATCGAGCTCCAGTTCAACTTACAACAGACATTTGTCTCTGGTAAGTTCGCCTTTGAATTGATTAATTGTATGTATGCTTTCTGTTGGAAATGTGGGAAATATGGGAAATGTGGGAGTATTGGATGTGTGGGAGTATTGGATGGCTAGTGGTTTAGGCTAGTCAACTTTCTTTGTGTAAGTTAGGCAAGTTACACAAGTTAGGCAAGTTAGGCAAGTTAGGCAAAGTTAGGCAAGTTAGGCTTATGTCTACTTTCTTTTCCTATATATATGTTTCATTTGTAATTGTTTCTTCATGAAATACACATCAAAAATTCTACATGGTATCAGAGCAGGAACTCGAAATTCCTGGCTCTGTTGATCGTTTCCGCTAAGTTTCTTTTACTCTAAGCCAAGATGGCTGGAGAACATTTACTCTAAGCCAAGATGGCTGGAGAACTTTTACTCTAAGCCAAGATGGCTGGAGAACATTATGAAGCTGAGAGCTCGATGAATGCTTTAGCTCTACCTAACGTTGAAATCAACCCTAATCAACGTCTCAGTTCTATTTTGTTGAACGAATTCAACTATCTTCCCTGGAGCCGTGCTGTTTCTCTCGCACTTGGAGGGAGATCAAAGCTTGGCTACATAAATGGTGCCATAAAAGCTCCAGCAGTCACTTCTCCTACCTACGAGTCGTGGCTATGTATAGACCAGTTGGTCATGTCTTGGTTGCTCAACTCAATGGAGCGTAGGATTGCTGAAATTTTCAGCTATTCTGAGTCGTCCATGCATCTCTGGAAGCAAGTCAAAGAGATGTATGGAAATCAAAATAATTCTGCCCGTGTCTTTCAACTTAAGAAGGATATTTCGAGCTTGCAACAAGGAGGAAAAGCCTTTGTTCAACATCTTGGCAACCTTACAAGCATGTGGAATGAGCTTGATGTCTATCGTCCTCATACCACCGATGCCACCATGTTGATCAAGAGAGCAGAAGAAGACAAGATTTTTCAACTCTTGGCAAGCTTAGGCTCAGAGTTTGAAGATCTCAGAAGTCACATTTTAATGAATGTTGAATTTCCTTCATTCACTGGTGTTTGTGCCATCATTCAAAGGGAAGAAGTAAGGAGGAAAGTAATGAGCCAAGATACTAAAAATCATATTCCTGAAACTAGGGCATATGTCTCCAACAACAAGCGTCATGAGGGCAAAGTTTATAAGGGAAAAAGACCAGATTTGAAGTGCAGCTACTGTGATTCACATGGACATACAAGAGACAGGTGCTGGATTCTTCATCCAGAATTGAAGCCAAACCCCTTGAAGGAGACAAAGGGTCCCCAAAGACATTTGAGTAACAATGGCTACAAGGCAAATCATGCAGCTATCTCTTCGACTGAAGGAATGGTAAACTTCACTACCAATCCTACAACACTAATCAATGATTTTGCAGCATATCTTCATAATAAACAGCTGCATAACAATGGAGATGAAGCTCATGAAGCTACAGTAGCTAAAGAAAAGAATCACAATGCCTTACTTGGACAATTTGCTGGTTTCTTGGCTGAGCATGATCATGTTTCGCAGAAGGATATTCCAGGTATTTCAAGTGCCTTCTCTACTGCCTTAAATGCTAGTAATGAACATGATTATTGGATCATTGACTCAGGTGCTACGGATCATATGACAAATCAAATTAATAACTTGCATGATTTCAAAACATTGTCAAAACTGTCTCAAGTGTCAGTAGCCAATGGAAAGGGTGCCTTAGTTGTAGGAAAAGGAAAAGTCAACTTACTCTCAAAACACATAGAGTCATCAGCTCTTTACATTCCTTCATTTCCTTTTCAACTTTTATCAATAGGAGCCATCACCAATTCTCTAAACTGTCTAGCCATTTTTTCTCCCCACAATGTTGTTTTTCAGGACATGATCACCAAGAGAACGATTGGTGAAGGTTTCTTTTTGAATGGTCTTTACTACTTAGCTAAAGATACTAAGGATCCCAAGGTTTTTCAAGTCAGTTCGAGTGTGTCCCAAGATCAACAACTTTGGCATCAACGTTTGGCTCATCCTTCTGAAAAAGTGATGTCTTTCTTATTCCCAAAATTGTGCACAGACAAGTTGCACTGTGATGTTTGTCATTTGTCTAAATTTTCCAGGTTGCCTTTTGAGTCCTCCACCAATAAAGCCAGTCATCCGTTTGAAATCATTCATTCAGATATTTGGGGTCCAATACTAGAGTCCTTTGATGGATATAGATATTTTGTAACCTTTGTTGATGATTTCACAAAAATGACTTGGTTGTATCTTTTGAAATTTAAGAGTGAACTTCCAATTGTTTTTCAAGATTTTCATAAACTGGTTGGCACTCAATTTGCATCAAAAATTCATATATTAAGATCCGACAATGGCACTGAGTATATGTCCCATAACATGTCTCAATACTTGAGTATTCATGGCATCTTACATCAAACAACATGTGTTGGCACACCTCAACAAAATGGAGTGGCCGAAAGAAAAAATAGAGATCTTCTTGAGAAGACAAGATCAATCATGTTTCATATGAATGTACCCAAGAAATTTTGGTCACAAGGAGTACTTACAGCTGCCTATCTTATTAATAGATTGCCTAGCAAAGTACTCAGTTTCAAGTCCCCATATGAGATGCTAAAAGGTAGAAAAATTGATCTTTCACACTTGAGAGTTTTTGGCTCCATCTGCTTTGTTCACAACAAATCCCCTCATCATGATAAATTAGATCCTAGAGCTATCAAATGTATTTTCTTGGGATACTCATCCACTCAAAAAGGCTACAAGTGTTACAATCCAATCACAAATAAGCTTCTAGTTTCAAGGGATGTAAGGTTTCATGAAAATATGCCTTACTTCTCAAAGAAACTAAGTGATGCAAATCAGGGGGAGTTTTTGAGTGATATGTTTCCATTGCCTAGTGTCCCGTACTACCAAGAAAATCCTCCATCATGTGACACTACAAGTCTATCACCTGAACATGCTCCCTCCCAAGTCACAAATGTTGAGCCTCCAGTCCAGATTCGTCGAAACCCTTCTAGGGTTCGTCAACCCCCACTTCGACTACATGATTATGTCACCTACACCTCTAGGTATCCTCTCACAGATTTTGTTTCCTATAAGCAGTTTTCACCCTCTCATATCTCCTTTCTTAGTGTCTTGGATCATACTCATGAACCACAAACATTTCAAGAAGCAAGTAAACATAAAGTTTGGCAAACTGCAATGAGGGACGAACTGCAAGCTCTTCATGACAACAAAACCTGGAGTGTAATTAAACTTCCCACAGGGAAGAAAGCAGTGGGTAGCCGTTGGGTGTACAAGACAAAGTTCAACTCAGATGGAACTATTGAAAGACACAAAGCTCGTTTAGTGGCTCGTGGCTTTACTCAGACTTATGGCTTGGATTACAAAGAAACCTTTGCTCCCGTAGCCAAAATGAACACTGTAAGGGTTCTCTTGTCAGTTGCTGTGAATCAATCTTGGCCTCTCTATCAAATGGATGTGAAGAACGCTTTTTTGCATGGGGAATTAGAGGAGGAAGTGTACATGAAACTACCACCAGGGCATCCTCAATCGAGCGATCCTGACATGGTTTGTAAACTGCACAAATCCATTTATGGTCTGAAACAGTCTCCACGTGCCTGGTATGCAAAACTAAGCTCAATCCTTGAAGAGTTTGGCTTCCAAAGAAGCAGTGCAGATTCCTCACTATTTGTTTGTAATGGCTCAGTTGGAAAAGTCATTGTTTTAATCTATGTAGATGATCTCATAGTGACAGGTGACAGTGATGCAGAAATCCAATCTCTCAAGCTTGCTCTTCGAAACAAATTTGCAATCAAGGATTTGGGGCGCCTCAAATATTTCCTTGGTATTGAAGTTGCCACTTCACAGCAAGGTCTCTTTCTCAATCAAAGAAAATATATCCTTGATCTCTTGAAGGAATCTAACTTAATGGATTGCAAACCTGCACGCACTCCTCTGGATAGTAAGCTGCAACTCACTACTCACAGTGAAGTTCTTTCCAATGTTACTGAATATCAAAGATTGGTAGGAAAACTTATTTATCTCACAATCACGCGGCCAGATATCTCCTATGCTGTGAGTATTGTGAGTCAGTTTATGCATGCTCCTACATTAGTTCATATGCAGATTGTGAAGAGAATTCTTCGTTATCTAAAAGCGTCTGTTGGTCGAGGGATCCTTATGACAAAGAATGACAGCACTGCCATCATGGGTTACATAGATGCTGATTGGGCTGGGCACTCTCTTGATCGCAAATCAACCACAGGTTTTTGTACCTTTGTAGGTGGGAACTTGGTAACATGGCGCAGTAAGAAGCAAAGTGTTGTAGCTCGTTCCAGTGCAGAGGCCGAGTATCGAGCTATGGCATCCACTGCTTGTGAACTTATTTGGCTGAAAAGTCTTCTGTTTGATTTAGGGTTTCACAGTAAGGAACCTATGTCTATGTTCTGTGACAATCAAGCTGCCATGCATATTGCTTCCAATCCTGTATTTCACGAGAGAACGAAGCATATTGAAGTGGATTGTCATTATGTTCGAGCACAGGTTCAAGCCAACATCATCAACACTCATTACACTCGCAGTCATGATCAATTGGCTGACATTTTTACTAAATCTCTTCCTACGGTTCAGTTCATGCGCATTCTATCCAAGCTTGGCTCAAGGAATCCCCTCGATCCAGCTTGAGGGGGAGTGTTGGAAATGTGGGAAATATGGGAAATGTGGGAGTATTGGATGTGTGGGAGTATTGGATGGCTAGTGGTTTAGGCTAGTCAACTTTCTTTGTGTAAGTTAGGCAAGTTACACAAGTTAGGCAAGTTAGGCAAGTTAGGCAAAGTTAGGCAAGTTAGGCTTATGTCTACTTTCTTTTCCTATATATATGTTTCATTTGTAATTGTTTCTTCATGAAATACACATCAAAAATTCTACACTTTCTTCTCCTGGTAGTGCAGGCCATATATTATTACTTAAGGCTGTTTTCGTCAACTTATTGCTTTAGTCCTCTCCCAGAAAAGATACCAGCACATGTCCGCAGAGAAGAACAATAATGCAAAAGGATCCTGAAGTTAAAAACAAGGGGAATGCGCTAAATTGCACTGGCGGTTAAATGGAATTTATTGTAAGATTCTTAGAGCGATCGACCAAGTGACAATTAGAATTGGTCAACACGGATTGCCTTGTTTGCTTTCGTTATTGGATCGCATTGCTCATCGCGTGGAATCACAACCTTTCGATTTTACAAGTATTGCTCTATAACTTAAGTGATGGGTTTGTAAATAAGTAAATGAAACGTTATCCAATTCCATCATGAACAAAATATCTAGATTAAGCACCCATAAGTACTTTACAGTTTATTAACACACAATACAAATTGAACGGGTAATTTGTATATTGATTATAACTCTAGGGGAATGATTTCAACACGCACTCCTGTCTCCTTTTGCACCACTTTCAGAAATTATCATTTGCTTGACGAAAGTAACTTTACCCGACAGAATAAAACATTTTGTCGGGCAAACGGGGTCAATGTTTTGACTTTAGGCGATGAAAAATGGCATGTATTATGCCACCTTTTGCCCAACGGAAAACAAGTTTGTCTGTGGGGGTAACTTTGCCCAACGAAAGTTCATCGGCTAAAGTGAAAATATTCGTCGGGCAAAGACAAATTTTACGATTTAGGATTTAGATTTTGGGTTCACAATTCGTCGGGCAAAGGTGAGGGACATTTTCCCATATTTGATTCCTTCATGATTTTCGCAGTCTGTGAAATTAATTTCAGCAATCCAACTATCAATGTAGTTGGTATATACTCCGAGATGGCACAAGCCAAAAATACCCAAATGCAAATTTCTAGATTAAGTAACGAGACGAAATCCTTAGACAGTTAGAAACATATCATCACAATTAACGATTATTTTAGCTTTGATTTTGATGATTTTTTACAACTACACTCCTCAAGCCTACAAGAATACATCCAATCATCAATTTAAAATATTTATACTAGTGGTTACCACAAAATCTTACGTTCTACTTAATAGAAGTATAAAATAAACTCTAAGTTCTATTGTTTTAACAGGGTATGCAGTTTACGAAATTAATTTCCACGATCCAACTGTCAAACTTGTTTGAATATATTATGAGATCGCATACGTCAAAAATCATCAAAAACAAACTTTCAGGGATTAGGTAATGGAACAAAAGGTTCGACGATTCCAAACGTATGATTTAAAACTACTTCAAATTTAATTTCTTTTATATTAGAAATTTTATACTACAAAATTGTTTTGATTTATATGTGAAGTGGTGTTAATATTTGTGAATTTGTACGGAGGAGGAGGGTGGATGGGTTAGTTAAGGTGGGTAACGGGGAGGAGGGGGTAAGGTGGGTTAGGGTTTAGGCAGGGGGAGAGGCAGTGGCGTAACTAGAATTTTCAAATAATGAGATCATAATATCAACCAAAAAAGTTTTATTGGGTCATTTCGTCGAGCATCTAGTAGGTACATTTAAATTCTTGTCAACATATGACGATGCCGATAGATGTCGACATTAATTTGTAGAGGCTTGTCGAAAGGTGGATTCAAGATATGTGAAGTAATGTTAAAGACTGCCAAGACTTTTTAACTAAAATATTTCATACAAAAAGAGAGAAAAGGAAGACAAATGCGATAGAAGAAAATAGAAATAGGAGAAGGAGATTGTAATTTAGTTTGCCTTAACTGTTTATAAGGGGTCAAATACAATATACAAACAAATATACATGGAATTTTTGAAGTTGTTGGGGTCAAGGACAACCAATGAACCCATACTAGCTCCGTCACTGGGGAGAGGGCTCGGGTTTTGGGGAAGGGGAATGGTAGACTGGAAAATTTCTTACACGACACGTAAACGACATGAAAATAACGGGTTTTGAGTCAATACGATAACTAATTGGGTCGTTATTAGGTCACACGATAAGAACCTGTTAATAACGGGTCCTTAATAGGTTTACACAAGAGTCCACGCGAGTAACCTATTTCGACACGATAAAGAAAAAGTTATTTTGATAATTTTAATTTTTTGAACAACTAAAAAAACTTACTATAAAATACAATAGATATAGTGGATATGTATTTATTGTTTATTAATTATTATTGTATTATTATTTTGGGTAAATTACATAGTAGCCCCTCAGGTTTGATATCTATTACAACCTCATACAACGTCTTTAAAATATTTCATTTTCATACATCATGTACCATTTTATTTCAAAATAATACATCCGTTAGATTTTCCGTCCATTGATCCGTTAAGTGCTGACGTAGCTGCCACATTTGTGCCACGTGGCTGCCAAATGTGTGCCACGTGGTAAATTTTTTTTTTTAATTTAAAAAAAAAAATTTGAATCTTCTAAATTAAAAAAAAAAAAAAAAAAAAAAATATCCTGAAACCCATCCCTCCCCGCAGCCCCCCAACCTACCCACGCCCACCTCCACCTCCACCTCCACCTCCACTACAATCCCCCACCCCACCCCTCACCTTCCCGAAACCCCCAATTCTATTTGAAAAAAAAAAAAAAAAAAACAGAAATCCCCGACCCATTTCTCCCTCTTCTTCACTCTTTTCACCTCTCATTCCTTCTCTCTTCCCAGATCAACGCCGCCCTTTCCCCATCACCACCGCAGAGCTCTCTCTCCGATCCCTCTGCTCCTCATGGAGGTCCTTCGTCACCACCCGATCTCGCCGTCGACCGGGATTTCTCATCGTCGCCCTGCTGCTCCTGCTTGTTGTCGTCTTCGACGACGAAGATGATGCGGGTGAGGATGACGTCCTTGCAGTTCGGGGGTTTCGCGCCGGAGGGGTGGTAATGGGATCTGGGTTGGGTTTCGCGCCGGGGGGGGCGTGGTAATGGGATCTGGGTTGGGGGGTGGTCGTATGGGGTATGGGTTTCGCGGGGGTATGGGATCTGGGTTGTTCTCTGGTTTTTTTTTTTTTCCTTCAAAGATGCAGGTATGGGGTGGGGGAAGATGGGAGCGGGGAAGAAGAAGGCTGAGGGGGGTTCACGGGGGTGGGGTTTTGTTCAGCTTTTGGGTTTTTTATTTTTTTATTTTTTATTTTATTTTATTTTATTTTATTTAAATTTAGAAGATTTAGGTTTTTTTAAAAAAATTAAAAAATTATTATTTTTGCCACGTGGCACACATTTGGCAGCCACATCAGCACAAATGTGGCAGCCACGTCAGCATTTAACAGATTAATGGACGGAAAATCTAACGGATGTATTATTTTGAAATAAAATGGTACATGACGTATGAAAGTGAAATTTTTTAAAGACGTTGTATGAGATTGTAATAGACCTCAAACCTGAGGGGCTACTATGTAATTTACCCTATTATTTTATATAAATTTTAAAAATTTAAGCTTTATTTATTTATTTATTTTTATAGTATACTATAGGCAAAGAGTGAGATTAAAAAAAATTATAAAACACATTAAAAATAAAAATATCAAGTAATTTAAAAATACTAAAAAAATAAAATAATTAATTTATAAGTGAGAAAAATGTGAAAAAATCTGTAAATGCTCGTAATCGCATCGTCTACGCTTTGGGATGTGTACGTCATCGTTTGAATTTTTAAAAATCATACAAACCTTCATGAATAGTATTTTTCATGGAGTTCATAATAAATGAAATTCATAATCATTATTGTATAAGTCTGAAAATTGTGAAAGCAAATATAAATGCTTGTGATTGCATCCTCTACGCTTAGACGATGGTTACATGGTCGTTTAGATTTTTAAAACCCTCCAAATCTCATGAATAGTGTTTTTTATTTGAGTGTAAAATTAATAATAATTATTGTAGAAATGTGAAAAATGTAAAAAAAAAAATACATTACAATCACTCGTAATGACAAGCTTTACAACTTTCATGAAGGGGTCAACTCCGAAATCTGACACCATAGTCCATGAACCTTAGATTTAAATTTAACTGTCCATTATCATTTACACTTTATTCTACTCACCGAATTTTATTTTTTAGATTTTATTTTTTGAAAAGTGATCTTTTAGCGGATGTAGAAAAATGAACAGTTCGGATCGTTGACATGACATTCCGATATTTACGATTAACTAAAATATGAGTTGATGTTATATAGTTTCTAGAGACTTTATAAACTTCGAACTATATTTTCACTAATGGTATAACTCTGAACGTCATATCAACGATCCAATCCGTTCATCTTCCTGCATCCTCTAAGAGATCATGTTTTTAAAAAAGAAAATCCAAAAAAAAAAAAAAAATTGGTGAGAAGAACGGAGCGTAAATATAAACGATAACCAACGGTTAAATTAAAATTTAGGGTAAAAGACTGTTTACTACCCTCATGTTTCGTGGTTTTCAACATTTAGTACATCAAGTTTTTTTCGTCTCAGAGTCATACCTAAAGTGTAAATTTTGGGACAGTCTCATACATCCGTTAGTCAAACTGTTAAGTTTTTCGTTAACTGTGACGTGGCGCACTGACTGGGCGCCATGTGTCATCCACGTTTTTTTTTTTTTTTTTCTTTCTTTTTTTTTCTTCTTCCTTCTTCTTCTTCTTCTTCTTCTTCCTCCGACTGCAACTTTCTTTTTTTTTTTTTTTTTTTTTTCTCTTCTTCTTCTTCTTCTTCTTCCTCCGAATCTACCCAGATTCAGTTTTTTTCATTTTTATTTCTTTTTCTTTTCTTTTTTCTTCTTCTTCTTCCTCCGAATCTGCCCAGATTCATTTTTTTTTTTCTTCCTCCTTCTTCTCCTTCTTCCTTCCCCTTCTTCCCCTTCTTCTCCTTCTTCCTTCCCCTTCTTCGTTCTTCTTCTTCTTCCTCCGAATTTGAGGGAAGATGAAAGTGTTTTTTTTTTTTTGAGGAAGAAGAAGAAGGAAGAAGGAGGAAGAAGAAGAAAGAAAGAAAAAAAAAACAAAAACAAAAACAAACTTCCCCAAATTTCGGAGGAAGAAGAAGAAGGAGAAGGAAGAAGAAGGAGAAGGAGAAGGAAGAAGAAGGAAGAAGGGGAAGGAAGAAGAAAGAAAAAAAAAAAAAAAAAAAAAACAAACTTCCCCAGATTTCGGAGGAAGAAGAAGGAAGAAGGGGAAGAAAGGGAAAGGAAGGAGGAAGGAAGGAAGAAGGAGAAAGAAGAAGAAAAAAAAAGAAAAAAAAAAGAAAGTTGCAGTCGGAGGAAGAAGAAGAAGAAGAAGGAAGAAGAAAAAAAAAAGAAAAAAAAAACGTGGATGACACGTGGCGCCTAGTCAGTGCGCCACGTCACAGTTAACGAAAAACTTAACAGTTTGACTAACGGATGTATGAGACTGTCCCAAAATTTACACTTTAGGTATGACTCTGAGACGAAAAAAACTTGATGTACTAAATGTTGAAAACCACGAAACATTAGGGTAGTAAACAGTCTTTTACCCTAAAATTTATAGTTTATGGATTATGAAAAACCTTAGTGAAAACATCGTCAATATAACCCTTGAAGACAATATATTAAGCCAAAGTTTCAATACCATTTCCCTTGGTGATTGATGAAAATTGAAGGGTTATATTGTAAAAAACATGCAAGGTTCCTCAACCTTGAAACGCAACTCTCTTCATTTTGCATATCTTTGAACATTTGTATTTTGTAGTATGCACTAATGTTTTTTCATTAGGCTATTATTCTGAGGTATGTAAGCTTGAAAGACAAATGTTATTATTATTATTATTTTATTATTTTTTATTTCTTTATGTTTTGAAGTAATATTTATGTGACAATATGGTATGTATATAATAATTTAGTATTATGTTTTACATATTTTTTGGGTCAAATTGTGTTTTTCATTATTTATTGATTTAAATATATTTTTCTTAATGGGTAACGGATTGGATCATGTTTTCTGATAATATTAATGGGTCCATTTCGGATCGGGTCATAGTATTCGTTTATTTTAACGGGTGTTACACGACACGACCAGTTCAGCTATCGGGTATGACACGAAAATGACACGAACACAAGAAACATGACACGAATGCCAAGTCTAGGGAAGAGAAAGGGGCTGGCTGTAGGGGTGCGCGCGGGGTTGCAGGGTGGGGTGGGCTTAGGTGGGTGAGATGGTTGGGGTTCGTGCGTGGGCTGGGCTTGGGTGGGGCTGATCTGCAGTTTTTTTTTAATTTTTTTTTTGTAGTGCACACTTTTGTTTATTCCCGTTTCTTAATATATATTTTTTATTTGTTTAATATAAAAACTAAAAATTAGCAGAGTATGCAAGACGAGAAAAACAGTGTGTAGAAAACAGTCCCCAGAATTATATTCCATCAAACGGTTGAAACTTAAGTCCTACCACCTCGCTCAAATGATCAGTTTTGTATATGAATATCTCCAAATGCATTCGTTCTATTGAGCTTTTGACTTCTTTGTCAGGACAGATATTTTCATTCAATTCACCACAAGCTCTATAGGATCTAATTTTTTCCATAGTGCGTACACTGTTAAACTCCATAACGGGGTTCCTGCATAATACATGTTTCAATCATGATCAGAATTTTTAATATATTATTTTACCAAATTCTGTATGACGTCAGTACATCTAACTTTCCAGCCACAGACCAATGCAATGGAGGACGATGCAGATTTTAGCATTATTTTAAATCTGATCTGTGCTCACCTCTTATTGAATAAGTTGACAAACCATTCATTTCCGTGGCCCTTCTTCTGTTTGATTGGCTCGACGGTAGTGTTTAATTCGTATCTCCTTTTCTCATCACATATTCCATACACCCTCCTCCCACTAACACCAGTAAGCTTAAGTGGTTTTCACTTTTTTTTTGTTAGTCTTAATACATTATGCATCTCATTGTTTCCCACTTAAACGTGAGAGGACCCGCGACCCTCTTTGTACATGGTAGTCCTCAAATTTCTTACATACTATTAAAGTCTTAAAAGCTATACCCACTTCCTATCATTTTTATCCACCCATTTTTTTGTGGATCGTATATGCAGGACATAGTTTACTTATATATAATGTATGTGCCTTCGTCTCGACTCTCGTTTTTCTATAAAATTAGTTTGTAGAATAGGGGACCGGTGTTGCCCATGAAAAATACGTGTATTATCCGGCAAATTTCTAATAGAATATAAGGAAAATTTCTACCATTATTTAAAATTTTAGAATTTTAATTCAAATATCTAATTTATTTTAGTTTTCAATAGTTAAATGTTAACATATGTGTACTATATATGAATTATATATGTATTATTAAAATCATACAGCTCAGGTGATCAATGAGCAAGCACAAGATATTCTTAAACTCTACGAAAATTAATGTGTATTAAGCGTGAAAAGTATATATACGTGTATAATAAACTTACAGTACATTTTATTTTAAGAAACTTGTACATTAATTAGAAAATCATTAAGTGTATGAAAATAGAAAATTAATACGAATATACATGTATAATACGCAAATTATTACCAGACACATTTTATTTTCATATTATATTTTCACTTAATTGCAAAGTTGACTTTAAAAAACACCTGTTTTAGCCAATCATCAGAGTTGTATGGAAAACAAAATTATTTTAAAAGACATATATACACATAAATCCATAATACGCAAATACATATATAGATGAATAAAGAAAAACTTGTTTGGATCTACTTCACTTGGTGTTGTGGAGTCGTGGTGGTGATTAGGTGGTACGATTAGGCCTATGCACATTGTAATTTCAATCTCAATAAAACTTGAGCGTTTTTGTCCTCACATGATCTCCACGTAGGACGAGATTTAGTGATTCCATTATCCTTATAATCTCACAGTTCCAGTGGCCTTCAACAAAGTGCTTGAAGTCTACATTGTTGGAAAATATTAGTATTTTGGTTTATTTGAATGTTTAGTTTTATGGGCTTAGCCCGTTAGAATTAGGTTTTGTTAGAGATTAGGGTTAGTTTATTATAAATAGGGTGCTTTGTTATTCATTAGAAAAAAAAGCTAGTCACAATGTAGTCTCTTAGGGTTTTGTAGCCGTTCCGACATTCTTCTCTATTAATAATATTCTTATTATTCTTGTTAGTCTTGTTCGTTGCGCACTCTAATATTCAACTTGGTATCAGAGCAGATTTGAACCTTCGGGTTTAATCTGCTTCTGCTCTGTTCATGTCAGTTTGTTGGTCTCCGTTTGTATGTCTCGGTTCCTCTCCGGTTTGTTCTGAACCGCTACTAGATCCTAGATCCACAACCATCCCCACACCAGTTTCCGTTTGCTGCTGCCATCCCGGACTCCAGATGCTTTGTTCCCTGACCTGTTGCTACACATCTGCCGCTATGCCCACCAACCATCAGCCTTCGTACAAGTATACCAAGTATGCCCCCGTCGTCCGTATGTTTCACAGCACTACTCGCATGCCGCACCCACCATCACCTGCATGATCTACCCAGCCGCTGCAACAACTCGCATCCCCGCATCACTACCATGCCGCTTGATCAACCCTTACATGTACCTGACCTGCCACTTTTGCTTTGCATCCATGATTTACCTAATGTAACCGGGCAGAACCACCGAAGTTGCACCTTGGTCGTACTGTCTTTACAAGTCTAGATCCCACCAAGTTTGCATCCGCTAGTCTACAAACAAAAAGGAGAGAAAAGAAAAAGTGAAAAAAAAAAGTGAAAAGAAAAGAGAAAAAAAAAAAAAGCGTTGAGTTATAGGAATCTCGTCCGTTTAGTGACAAGGTCCATGCTCAAATGAAATCTGTCTGTTCTCTGCCATCTGAATCTATATCCATCTGCCATCTGCATGTCTGTCCGCGTTACGGAGCCTGCCTGTCTGTCTGTCCGACTAACGGAGCCAGTCCGCATTTGCTTGTTTGCAAACCCATGTCGTATCCGCCATGAGTTTGACAGAGGGTGTTGGAAAATATTAGTATTTTGGTTTATTTGAATGTTTGGTTTTTTGGGCTTAGCCCGTTAGAATTAGGTTTTGTTAGAGATTAGGGTTAGTTTATTATAAATAGGGTGCTTTGTTATTCATTAGAAAAAAAAGCTAGTCACGATGTAGTCTCTTAGGGTTTTGTAGCCGTTCCGACATTCTTCTCTATTAATAATATTCTTATTATTCTTGTTAGTCTTGTTCGTTGCGCACTCTAATATTCAACTTGGTATCAGAGCAGATTTGAACCTTCGGGTTTAATCTGCTTCTGCTCTGTTCATGTCAGTTTGTTGGTCTCCGTTTGTATGTCTCGGTTCCTCTCCGGTTTGTTCTGAACCGCTACTAGATCCTAGATCCACAACCATCCCCACACCAGTTTCCGTTTGCTGCTGCCATCCCGGACTCCAGATGCTTTGTTCCCTGACCTGTTGCTACACATCTGCCGCTATGCCCACCAACCATCAGCCTTCGTACAAGTATACCAAGTATGCCCCCGTCGTCCGTATGTTTCACAGCACTACTCGCATGCCGCACCCACCATCACCTGCATGATCTACCCAGCCGCTGCAACAACTCGCATCCCCGCATCACTACCATGCCGCTTGATCAACCCTTACATGTACCTGACCTGCCACTTTTGCTTTGCATCCATGATTTACCTAATGTAACCGGGCAGAACCATCGAAGTTGCACCTTGGTCGTACTGTCTTTACAAGTCTAGATCCCACCAAGTTTGCATCTGCTAGTCTACAAACAAAAAGGAGAGAAAAGAAAAAGTGAAAAAAAAAAGTGAAAAGAAAAGAGAAAAAAAAAAAAGCGTTGAGTTATAGGAATCTCGTCCGTTTAGTGACAAGGTCCATGCTCAAATGAAATCTGTCTGTTCTCTGCCATCTGAATCTATATCCATCTGCCATCTGCATGTCTGTCCGCGTTACGGAGCCTGCCTGTCTGTCTGTCCGACTAACGGAGCCAGTCCGCATTTGCTTGTTTGCAAACCCATGTCGTATCCGCCATGAGTTTGACAGAGGGTGTTGGAAAATATTAGTATTTTGGTTTATTTGAATGTTTGGTTTTTTGGGCTTAGTCCGTTAGAATTAGGTTTTGTTAGAGATTAGGGTTAGTTTATTATAAATAGGGTGCTTTGTTATTCATTAGAAAAAAAAGCTAGTCACAATGTAGTGTCTTAGGGTTTTGCAGCCGTTCCGGCATTCTTCTCTATTAATAATATTCTTATTATTCTTGTTAGTCTTGTTCATTACGCACTCTAATATTCAACTTAGATATTGCTTTGCAATTTGTTGATACACAAAATCAGTGAGGACTTTGGTACAATAGAAAATGTTAAGTTTGTGACCTTCGCTAGATTGCTCCGGTCACTAGTGTGGATAAGTATGTAAATGGATAGAGACAGGGAAGCAAACACAAGATGTACGTGGTTCACCCAGATTGGCTACGTCCACGGAGTAGAGGAGTTCTCATTAATTGTGAAGGGTTTACACAAGTACATAGGTTCAAGCTCTCCTTTAGTGAGTACTAGTGAATGATTTAGTACAAATGACATTCGGAAATATTGTGAGAGAATGATCTCTATTTATAGAAGAGAGTTTCTAGTTTCATTCTGACATTGACACATGTTGTGTTGTGATTGGCTTCTGATGTTGACACGTGTCGCGCTATGATTGGCTTCTGATGTCGACACGTGTCGTGGTGTGATTGGCCTCCAGGTTGGAGGGAAACTCTTCTGGGTCCTTGACGGTATAACGTTGACCGGTGCTCAGTAGTTTCAGGATTGGTCAAGTATGGTACAAACAGTGCTCCCCTAAGTTCACGAGTAAGGGAAGCTCCTCGGTTGGGGACTTGCAAGATCCAAGCCATTGAGTAATCACGAAACTTCTAAGTACCGAAGTGTGGTATCATTTTCACTTGCCTTATCTGTCTCATATGTAGATGTGGCATCTTCTCTGGAAGTACTTTTCCTCCATCCATGGGTGGTATCTTTAACCGATGAAGATGCACAAGGTAATGTATCAATTTCACTTGAAGCTTACTTGTAGTTTCGGGCTTGGTCAAGTCGATACAAACCCTATAGTAGGAGTCCCCCAAGTCGCCGAGCTAGGAGATTTGCCGAAGGAGGTAATAGACAAGGTAAGCAATCAGACTTCCAAGCAAGCAACCTGGATCGGAGGTTCGACGTCGGCTTCCGGTTGATTGTTCTCATTCTCCTTGTGTCGTAAACAACAAGGATAAAGAGAAGCAAATGGTGAAGAGATGATATGAGATACTTTTGCTTTTGAAGAAGTAACTTTCCACAGGCTTATTCTTGAACTGGGCTGGATGGTTTCTGGTTTCCTTCAAAGTATAAGGCCGACTCAAGAATTTGAGGGTCAAAACAAGTCCATCCAATCTAGAGTACGTTCGAACCTAATGATATGGGATACTTTTGCTGTCGACAAAGTAGTGGGTGTGGTATGGCGAAGCTTTGCTCTTTGGCGATGGTGTCAGTGAAAGGTTGTTGAAGCTTCTCGAGTTCTTCAGATAGGGCAGCGATGCTGGGTTTGGATTTGATTTAGACTCATCTGTCTGGGTTGTGTGGTTTTGCAGGAAGGGCATCATGTTGTAGTGATCTGTTCCAGCTCATCATTAATCCTTCTGCTTCAATCTCTTACAGCATTTGTCCCCGATGCAGGAATGGAATGCAACCTTTGCATTTAAATGGTACTTCAGAGCACTACTTCTCAGCGACTTATCCATGCGTGGCAGCTTCAGTGCAAAGCGTCAATATCGTATCAACTGTTCTGAGGTATTTATTGAAGGGCTTCGTGACCTTGACAACAGTTGAGGATGAGTACTCGAGAACAATGTTAGGCAAACAACCATGCAGAGATTCCAGGCAATCAGTGCCTCGGCATTGGCTTCGGTATCAGGTGTGCTATGCTGGGGTAAATGGCCATGCATGTGGCGTTCAAAGGTGTGTATGCCTCATACCTCGGGGTAGGGCCTGTCCTAACACGTACTTGGCCCACTGTGTTGACTGCCTGGGGGTGGGCATTATCGTGGCGATACCCTTGGTTATCGCGATAGTGTCCCTTACTCTTTTTACTAAAATGAGACTGGTGAGGATGGAAATCTTTCCTTTTGCCCTGAGGTTGATATGTCTGTTGACTTGGTGAAGTATTAAGTAAGGCAGGGGGAGGCACCGCTGCCGTTTGGAAGGTCGAGGTCTTCTCATTTGGTTGGATCTGGCCTCCACTCCATACTTGTTGATAAATGGTGGCTGTGAGGGGTTTCCCTTGATATGTCCTTGCCTCGGCGGAGACATGGTTGTAAGCCTGTGCCATCACTTCAGAGTAAGTCTTCTAAGTGTTGGCATTGATCATGTACTTGAAGAAACAATCACGTAGGCCTGCCGTGAAGGCTTTGAGGGCAGTCTTGTCGTCTGCCTCGGCACAACGGGAATACTCATGGCTGAAGCGACCAGCATACATACGTAATGACTCGTCTGGCTTCTGGCGAATAGTGTACAAGTCATCCGCAGAGTGCAAGCGATCGGTCTGGAAATGTGTTGAGAAACTAACAGTTTCCTCAATTCCTCAAATGAGTCTACCGTATCAGGTGGAAGACGGCAATACCAGTTTAGAGCTCCACCAGAGAGGGTGGAGGGGAAGAGAAGACATCGCTCTTCGTCGGTGTGCATCCGGTATGCCATGGTGGACTCAAAGAGGTTAAGGTGTTCAATCAAGTCCTCATTTCCAGTATAGAGTTGCAAGCCAAGCTTCTGCTTTGTCTTTGCTTGGAAGGGGGTGTCGAGGATCCTCCTTGTAAGAGGGCCAGGCCTAGGTTGGTTCCAATCAGGTATCTCAGCTTGTCGTTCAGCCTTCAACTTGTTTACTTCCTTAAGGAGCTGTAGGACAAGAGGGTCCTGAGTGGAGTCATGTACCACTAAAGCTTTCTTTCGTAAATCTCCATCTCCTCTTGGAAGTAGAAGGTTTGATCAAGAGCATGTGATTTTTCCCTGGACTCGCTGTACTGACTTCCAAGGTATGTCTGTCGGAACATCTCTGAGTCCCCTATACCTTCGTGTTCCTCTAAGACTTGTTTCCCCTTCCCCAAATTGGTAACTGGCCTGGGACATGAGAAGGGATCGAGTCTTTCAGAGACCCTTGGGTCATTGATCTTCGAGCTTACATGGATGGGATTGTCTCGACGTTGCTTGAGAAAGTCTCGACAGTCGTGAAAGACGGCTTTCGATCCTTCCACTCCTTCTGTAAGAAGGTGCCTTCCTCCACTCCTCCTGCTTCGGGTCGAAGCAGCTGGGTTGAGAGAAGTCTCATGTTGGTCGCCATTTCGATGAGTAGCTCGCTCCCCAACATGAATACCCATGTCGAGGGCAAATGACCCTCCGTGTTGGGGGGCACCCAGTTGATGGTTGACTTCCACAGGGGTGATGAGCTCGTGTGTTTTAGTATATCTAGCCTCGTGGAGCATCTCGAAGACCTTCTCATACTGCTCTTGGAGGATCTCATTCTTCATCGCTATCTTGTTGTTCTGAGCTTCCAGCTCATCAACTTTAGCCTGAAGAGAAAACTTCTTTTGTTCCTTCCTTCGTTGCTTCGCACCAGGTGCAAGAGGGGTGTCATTCTGTGTGTTGTGGCTTCCTTCGCTCCCCATGTTGGAAAGGGATGCCTGGTCAAAAGAGAGTGTACAAATGGTGGAAACCATCTTAACAAAGTTGAAGAGAGTGGGAATAAGTGTCGTTCCCACAGACGGCGCCAAATGTTGATGCACAAAATCAGTGATGACTTTGGTACAACAGAAAGTGTTAAGTTTGTGACCTTCGCTAGATTGCTCTGGTCACTAGTATGGATAAATATGTAAATGGATAGGGACATGGAAGCAAACACAGGATGTACGTGGTTCACCCAGATTGGCTACGTCCACGGAGTAGAGGAGTTCTCATTAATTGTGAAGGGTTTACACAAGTACATAGGTTCAAGCTCTCAATTAGTGAGTACTAGTGAATGATTTAGTACAAATGACATTCGGAAATATTGTGAGAGAATGATCTCTATTTATAGAAGAGAGTTTCTAGTTTCATTCTGACATTGACACGTGTCATGTTGTGATTGGCTTCTGATGTTGACACGTGTCGCGCTATGATTGGCTTCTGATGTCGACACGTGTCGCGGTGTGATTGACCTCCTGGTTGGAGGGAAACTCTTCTAGGTCCTTGACGGTATAACGTTGACCGGTGCTCAGTAGTTTTGGGATTGGTCAAGTATGGTACAAACACAATTGGTCATGATTATTGTAATATTTTTAGGTCTAGTTTGCAAGAAATCTTTTAGGGTTGAATTGTTCATAAATATGTCTCTGCAATGAATGTTTTCTAATGAATGAAATATGTATTAAAAAAAAAAAACAATTCGTATGCATGCATGATTGTGATGGGAATAGCTTTATAGGGACTGTCGGAGGGATAATGAATGTCTGTATCGAAGGAAAAGAAGTTATGACCTCTTCATCTGATCTAATTCTATACAGGGATCTTGAGTGAAGGCATCTTGCAGGATAACTTGTGTTAAGTTATAGAGGGGATCTATGAGGAGATTGATCTCGTTTGTCATTTATATCAGATTAATCTATTAATTCGAAGAACATGCAAGGTAAACAAAAAGTATACATATTGCTTATTAATTTAAACTCTAGCACGTGAATATAAGTATCCAATAAGGTATATAGTCCTAGTAATTTGGGCTTAAGTTAATCGATAATGTTCTTAACTAAATCACTTAACAGAGTCTAACATGTGTGATGTATTGTACGAAGGACTTCAAACTATTAGCAGTGGAAGCCGTTTATAACAAGTATGAATAGTGCTTGTAAAGGATGACGAAACAAGAATTGGACAAAGTACTTGAATTTGGGAAAACATTTTTGGACTCAATCAATATATGGTAGGGTCCTCCAAGAAAAAGCGTCACAAACAGTTAAAAATGTGACAACTTTTTATTTTATTTTATCACGCTTTTAGCAATAGCAATGCCAACAACAATCACACTTGCTCCGTTGTTGTTGCCGCTTATTCCCGTAATGCTATTATGATTAGTAATTCAAAAGTCACTTAAGATGTATAAGACCAAAATGGAGGAAAAATTTTTATGGACAAAAGTTATAATTAAGAAAACAACACAATTCAAAATTAAAAAGAAGAATGCAAAGATGAGAAAACAAGCGTTGAAGAACCATATACATTTTGCGCAAGAAAAGACCAGAAGAAAGTTATAGATATATTCGGGTGGCTCAAGTAAGCTTCAAGAAACGAGAGGTTTTGTGCTTAAATTTGAAGAAAACTTGGTTTTTCAAAATTTTGTGTTTTCTTTTCCCATAAGGGGATGGTTTTACTTTTCTTCGTTGATTAGGATTTCCGTCATGCTTTATTTTTCTCAACAAATTTTCACTCCCTAGTATAATTCGGATTTGACGCCTAGTGTTGTAATTTCATTCTTTTTAATAGTTCTACAAAACTTATAAGACTTTTTACAACTTGGAGAATGCTACACTAATATGCTGTTTAAAGTCCCCTTTTTAACATTATGGTTGTGAAAGAAGCTACATAAATGGTTTGATTTGGTTTCCAAATGGTCCCTTAATCTTCTTATGTCCATTATAAACTTAATCTTCATGTATCATAAACTTCGTAATTAATATGACATTAGCTTTTTTTTCTTTTCTTTTTGACAAAACGATAGCGGTTTATTTATTAAGAATTGAGACAAATATCAAAGAGGACATTCGAGATAACATTCAAGAGCTCCTCAATCCAATTTTTTTTTAACAAACCACAAAAGGACCATTTGGCCAAACTAATTGTCACCTTACCGGTGGATTTGGGGGTGCAAGGGAACGCATCAAAGTCTTAAATCATCAACACGGAAACTCAGAGGACTGAGATGACACTCCAAAACCAGAGAAAATTCATTCCTGATGAAAAGGTTAAACACTTCGCAAATTAGCATTTGAGAACTTCTACGCATAAAGCCTTAAATATAACAAACATGAGGACACTCTTTGACAACGAGCAGCGCCAACTATGAAGAGGAACTGACAACGAACTAACTAGTGTCTAGACCAACATGAAGTTTGTGCGCAGTAGCATCCGTGAAGATACAAATCCAACAAAGTAGACACAGGAGGAGCTGATAACACACTAACACAAAATTAAAATACTCACGAAGAAATACTCACAAAACAACATACAAGGAGGTACTTATTGACTGAAATACTAAGACAAACAATAGACAAGCAACAATCCATAAGAAAAAATTGGGAGGCTAGAAAACTAAAAGACTCACAAAAAACCTCACAAAGAGGCACTTATTGACTGAAATACTAAGATGAAAAATAGACAAGCAACAATCCATAAGCAGATAAAGGAGGGAGGCTAGAAAATAAGGAGAGCATTGCCACCGGCCCCAAGTGAGAGCAAGGGACAACGGCTGTAGAGTTTGTAAATTTAGGGTTTGAATGACAAATGATGTTAGCCTTATAGTTCACATAAGGCTGAATATGACATCAGCCTTATGTTAACAGTAAAGGTTCTATCTTATTTCTTTAAAGGAACTACATAACATTGCAGAGTATGAAATGCCCATTTAGAAATGAGAGGTTAACCATAAAGGTTCAGCTGGAGTTAGCGAATGTGCTTGAGTACAGACCCACTTGATCAAGAACTGGGCCAAGAACTGTGTCACGTCCACTATTTTATTTTCTTCTTTTTCTCACTTTGCGTAGTTGCTCTAGTGCTGCTCTACTAGTGTCTTTGTCAAAATTGAACATACACAATATTGGTCCTCTTATCGTCTGTTCATTGTTCATATTTTACCACACTACGTTGAGTAGTTGTATCTTCATATATGCTTAGCTATTACCGACGTCTGCAATCGTAATGACAAACTTTTAAAGGATATTTTAGGTTTGGGGTTCTAAACCCTCAAATGTAACAAAAAGAAAATTCTATATCTAGTTGAGAATATTAATTCCACATTGGGAAAAAGGTGTTGTAATTTTATGTGCAAGCAGAAGCGAATTCTGACAAAGTACCAAGTATCAACGTCGTAGGCGAATGTGAAGAAACAAACAATATCAAAATAAGAACACAAGAGATTAACGTGGTTCGGCATAAAACCTACGTCCATAGGTAAAGCTCGACAAGGAAGTTCACTAAACAAACGGAGATAAAAAAAAGACCGCTCAAGTCTCACAACCCACATCTCACAAATTACAGACTCTAAACCAAATAAGTAGAGAGCCAAAAACAAACGAAGGAGATTCTCCGAAGTTGATCTCTAACTCTCAAACTCACAAGTTAACTTTCATAAATTTTCCAGTCAAATAACCCACAAATTTGCCACAGACTCGTGACTGCAAACGGTGACCTCCCCCCTAAACTAGAAGAGAGAAAACTCTCTATACTAATGATAACAACGCACAAAATAAACTAAACCCTAAGGTTCTATATGTAGTGCATAGGACTTAGATTACAATGAGAATTCTAATCCTTATTGAAAGTAAACCCAAAATCCTAATAGGCAAGGAAACCAAATCCTTATTCTAATCAAATAAGTAAATTATCAAAACTTCAACACCCCCCCCCAAAAAAAAAAAACAAAAGCAAAGAATCCAACCAAAAAGTGCGAAACCCAGCCCATATAAGACACAAAAACTAAATAGGAAATGCGGAGGATTTATCTGCCCAAATCCGATCGATCCCCAAGAACTCTTCAAACCTTCTTATAAGTAATTGGGTTTTTCACGTGTGAAGCACAATGGCCACACTTGCTCCATATCTTCTGACTTGTGTTGTCCACATGCTAGGCCTAAAAATTCCTATACATGAGGTGCCGTTGAGAGTATTAATCCCACATTGGGGAAAGAAAAAACCTTATATGTGCTTATTAGTAATTTGGTTAGTCTCATATTGCCAATTAGTTTTATGGTGAAAACTCAACTTTCCTCAATTTTGGCCCCTTTAAAGTTCTGAACCCGCTAGCAAAATAATAATATGGATATGTACAAAGAATTGTTGAGAATGAATCTCACATTGATGGAGTTGGGACTTTGCATGTGCTTATAAGCAATTGAGTTACTCCACATATTGATAATTGGTTTAGAACCTCAACTTTCTTCAAGGTATCAGAGCATGTTGTCCCACTTGTAAAGCCTAATGGCTACACGCGCTCCACGCACCCAGTTTGTATTATTCATGTATTAGGCTTTAAAATTTACCACGCGTGAGAGAGAGAAAGGACCTTGTATGTGTTTATAAATAATTGAGTTACTTATAAGTAATTAGATTATTTCTCATATTGTCAATTAATTTTATAATGAAACCTAAACTTTCTTCAAGACTAAACGACAAAAAAATTTCCAAAGGGTGACAATGGCTTGATAAGGATTTTTGCAGGTTTTTGTTTGAATATGTCTCCATGATACTTGGACAAGTTGACCGAAAGAAATTATGCCCCAAAGAATCAAAGTACTGGCGTACGTGAATGCTTCGGATATCAATGAGGACTGCAAGTCTCTGCACTATTGTTGGTTCATGATCAGTATATATGAAATGTCTTTATCAAATGACTCATAAT
Organism: Malus fusca; assembly: GCA_035220775.1. Classification (NCBI taxonomy): domain Eukaryota; kingdom Viridiplantae; phylum Streptophyta; class Magnoliopsida; order Rosales; family Rosaceae; genus Malus; species Malus fusca. The sequence continues at coordinate 19,729,727 of CM069074.1, read as the reverse complement.
TGTGTCAATAGGAGCACCAAGGTATGTCTAGTTCTATTCTATGACCATCTCCAACCGAAGGGTCCAGAGGGTCAGAGAGTCGAAAAACGCCCAAAAATCGTCTCCAATTGAGGGCTAGGCCAGAGGGCTCGTGGGCCCCACGGAATCTGAAAGGGCCAAACGGTTGGCCCAAATGAGCCAGCCAGCCAGCTCCCGGCTGGGCCAGAAAACTCACCAATCCTGTTGGATATAAACGACAGGAATTCTAGGCCAAAATTCAAATGCAAAGGCTAGCTGACATCAGCTAGCCGTTATTATTATTTTTTTTTATAGTTTTAATTTTTATGCTTTTTTTTTTTTACAAATTTTTTTTCCTATAACTTCATTTTTTAAATTCTATTTTTTTTCTATAACTTCTATTTCACAACATTTGTTTCATATATTTTTTTTTAATTCTATTTTTTTCTATAACTTCTATTTCACAACATTTGTTTCATATATTTTTTTTTAAATTCTATTTTTTTCTATAACTTCTATTTCACAACATTTGTTTCATATATTTTTTTTAATTCTATTTTTTCCTATAACTTATATTTTACAAAATTTGTTTCATATTTTTTTTAAATTCTATTTTTTTCCTATAACTTCCTAAGCCATTATACAACATTAAATTAAATTAAGTAACATGAAACAACATTAAACAATATGAAACAACATTAAATAACATTAACCAACATAAAAATTATGCAACATAAAAAAAACATTTAACAACATGAAACTTAAACAACATTTTTAAAAACTTTTAACAACATAAAACTTAAACGCCTACTCCATGCTTCTTTTGAACCAAAGATGTGCAACAAGATCCTGTTGTAGGTACTTGTTTGTGGCATGAGAACGTATCATCCTATAGCTCTTCATGTACTCATTTATAAAGATACTACCAGTTCTTGGATTGAAAGGCAAATTAGATTGAATTCAAAGGTGTGTGAATTATAGCCCAATATCCAACCTATTTATAGCGAAAAAAAATTCAAATCCAAAGGCTAGCTGACGTCAGCATGACATCAACTAGCCGTTGGATTTGAATTTGAATTTTTTTGGGCCAAAATTTGTAAAAAATGTTAAAAAATTCTCATTTTTTTCCTACAAATTTAATTTGTAGTTTTTAAATTTAAGTTGTTGTAGTTTTTAAATTTAAATAATAAATTATGTATGGCCCTATGACCTTTTGGTCCTTGGTTGGAGGTGATTTTTTGTGGCAGGGCTAAAACGAGCCCTATGACCATTTGGTTCTCGGTTGGAGATGGAAGCAAATATGACCATGTACTGTTCATTAAAATATTAATATCTTGGAGGGCCAAAGAGTTAAAACGAGCCCTCTGACCCTCGTTCGGTTGGAGATGATTTAATAGTACTAACTCGACGCCCATCAAGTACGGAAGGCTGCTAGTTGCTCTTTTCCAACTTATTTGGTTTAAGATCAGGAGGAATCTACCCTTCTCTTTTTTCCTTTTGGGATTTTCTCAGATATATTCAGGTCGTTTACCTTTTTCTCGTCTGGGAAAAAATAGGAAGGATTATTCCAATCAAGGATTCTGAGTTATTTATTAGGGTGTTCGGTGCAAGTAATGTTGAGTGACAATTACTGCCTAGAGATGATAACAATGACAATACAATTTCAATGACCATTTAGTTAAAATAATTTCAAATAATGACTCTGTGTTGATATCATCCAAGAAGACCAATGCTCAACTCATTTACAATTCGTCGGAGTTTACCAATGTGATTTATCAAACAAGTTTTTTTTTTTTTCTTTTCTGAAACTAACGTAATTATGAAGTTTAAATTATGTAACAGGTGTAGATTTAGTGATACACTAAAACATAATTAAGATGATAAACTCATAGGTACCTCTCAAGTGTAAAATGTGTAACCAACGTAGATTTAATGGTAAAGTATCGTAAATAGTGGCATGATCACGAGACATATGCATGAGACCTCATGTTTCCCTTATGTATAATGTTTTTAAGGTCGGTAAATGAAAACAAAACAAACAATGCATGCAAAACGTGTCACTCCTGATATTAATGTTTCCTCTGCTATTCTAAATCACAGATGGTTCTAATTTTATTTAAGCAAAACAAAACACGGGAATAAAAATCGGGTGATGCTATCTACACACTTTTTTTTTACTTTTCACACACATTTCTCAGCTTCCGGCCGTCGAGTTGATTGAATTGAAGGAGATCAAATAACAGAAATCAATAAAAGGTGTGTAATAAGTAAAAATAGGTGTGTGGGTAGATAGACAAAACCAAATCTCATGCAATATCCAAAGTTAAATGGATACCAGGAATAGAAAAAGAAAAGATAGTGGTGGCGTCAAATTGTAACTTAGTTTCACCAATACTTGCTTACCATTTGATCTCCTTGCAAAAGCATTCTTAGTGCTGCATTCACTTAATTAACGCGTGTAACACTTATTGGCATGGCATTGACTCATTGGGAACACGGCAAACTCTTGGCCAGAAAATATATAGCATAATTATGACGGACATGAATCAAACTAATTCATTAATTTATACTATTAAGAATACTATCGCAAAGGTTTATAGTTTAAGTTGCTAATTATTTTTATTTCTTGGCCAGAAAATATATAGCATAATTACGATGGACATGAATCAAACTATTTATACTATTAAGAATATTGCCGCAAAAGTTTGTAGTTTAAGTGGCTAAATATTTTTATTTCTTTGTATCTGAGATCATGTATTTTATTATATGTCTTCATATCAGTTGTTTCTTTATATAAAGAAAAGAAAAGCACTATTATATTTTCCATATAACTCGTCATGTAATAGTATATAACCATGTCATGTGATAAATGCTGTAAAAACATAGTACTATCCGGTTGTAATATTGAATCTTCCAAAATTAAAAAGGGTACGTATATGTCCAAACAGAGTAGCTAGCATGCATTGACACCATATGAATTAATATTTGTACAAGAACAATACGTATAGGTTTCACATTTTTGAATCTGAGATTTAGATGCCCCGTCTAATCCATTTTCTGCATGCGAAGTCAAGGACAAATCCGGAACGCTTCCGTGTGGAGCTTCGGTTGTTAACCATTATGTTTGCTTTAATCCTTAACTTCTCGATGCAAAACATAATGGATTACGCACTAAGCTGTGACACCGTATAGTCTACCTAAACAGTACTACGCAGCCAAGGATTAAAGCAAACAGAAAAAGCTAAAACGAGAGAAAGAAAGTGAGCCACCACCTAAACTGGAATGATAAAAAAAAAAGGGAAGTTCATATGCGTCAGTGGGGGGTGCATTAAGTTCTTGGTTTATATTAATAAAAGTACATTTCAAATGGAAAGGTGACTTAGAAAGGCCTTGGTGTGGTTACCAAATTGATATTGGTCTCTCCTCTCCTCCCCTCTCCCCTCCTCTCCTGGAAAGTGGACACTCAACCAGAACAACTATAATTTTTTAATTATATGTCATGCATTTAGTTGCGAAGGTAACGAGCAATAGCAAAAAAAAAAAAAAAAAAAAGGTTAACATTTTATCAAGATTAGGTTAATCTACCCCAAGGAAATTGAGCAGCCCTAAGCCTTGTCCTGAATTCTCCTAATTATACTATAGACCCTTATCCACATACGTAATTAACTTCCAACAAGGGATTACAAGTGGGCCATAATTGTTTTGATGGTTAGGGGTCTTATTCTTCAACTCACTGCGTCAAGTTTAAACCCCTCGCTCTCTTTATGTAGATTAGTGTAGAATATCGATTGCTCTAAAAAAACTCCCAATAAGAAATTCTTCTCGTAAGGAAACAAAAAGTGCATACATCTTAGTGCCATCTAATCGGGTAATGCTATTCATACCATGTTTTTATACCACATTTTCATACCACCTTAGGTGACATCTGATGTGGATAGCCACATCATTTGAAAAATTTGCAAAACCCAAAGAAAGAAAGGAGAAAGACTCCTCGTATACCACAATCATCATTTAATTAACTAATTTTTCTTAATTATTAGTTTATTAAATAATGAACTAAATTTAAAAATATGATTACTTCAAATGATGTGGTTGTCCACGTCAAATGCCACCTAAGATGGTATGAAAATGTGGTACAAAAACATGGTATGAATAGCATACTCGCATCTAATCCGATCCGGCTATATTTAGTTTCAATTATGGACCATCTTTATCCAAATTAGGCCGACTAGAAACCACTTGGCCATGTAATTGTGATTAATAGGTAGACGAATTATATACATTTGGATAAATATTGAAACCATAATTTGGATAATCAAAATATTATGTTGAAGGAAAATTTATATGGTGATCAGGGTAGAGAGGGTCAATAAGAGAGAGACAAAAGAGAGAGCTCAGTGGTTGTGAATTGCATATTCTCTCTTATGGCCTTATGCCTTTGTTTATACTACTTAGGTGTTATTTTCTTGCCTCACAAGTAATTCAAGTTATAAAGAGATTAGGTATTCAAAATTCTATTGGAATCTACTTCTAGACTTACACAATCACATTCCTAAACAATATTAACTACAACACTCCCCCTGAGTGTTTGTGTAAAGCTTAAGAAGCAGTAGCATCAAGTCTTCTTGGATGATTGTTAAAGTCTTCGTTGGGCATAGACAGTTACACACGCGAATCTAAATTAATGTTGCATTAAAGAAACAAAAACTCACAAAAACTTGACAACGGTAAAACACAAATTGGGACAAAACCCAAAGTCTCGGAGAAAATGTGAGAAGTGAAAATTCGATGCTTGCAGAAAACAAGTGCTGATTAACGCTCACATCAGGGTATGACCAGACCAAGGTAGGTGCCTCATTAAAACCTTGTCATGTTAGCAAAACCCAGTGGGACAAATGCTCATGAACTAAAGAAAAAAAGTACATTAAGGTCAATTTGGTGTTTACTAGATACTCCACCTGAGTTCGACAAAATTCCATAATTAGACTTTTTTTTTTTTGAACAGAAACTGGGATTAACCAGGGCATAATGGCCATTAAGATCAACGAAAGCCGACGGAGGCTGATAAAGAGATAGTACAAGCATCGACAACATGAGATTACACACAGACGCAGCCATAAATGGCAAAAACGTCATCCCATAAAACAAGACAAAAACTACACAACCGGGGGGCAAGGAATACCATCCTTGTTCAAAATTCTCACAAAAGAAGATGGGGGCCTTTCAACCCAAACCAAGTCACGCATCTCCGGTGTGAAGTTTGAAGCAACGAAGTTTGCCGCAACATTTGCTGATCTTGGAACCCAAGACCAGGAGTAGGATTGGAAAGTCTTCCCCACCACACGAATTTGACTGAGGATTGGGAAGATTCCTAAGCACAACTCATCGAGCAATTTTTCAAACAAGTGATGACATTCTTCGAATCCGACTCAATCACCACTCGAGCAAGATTCAATTCTTGTGCCAAGCGGCACCCTTCCAAAATTGCCAAGGATTCGGCAGCAGTTGTATGAGAAGCCAAAACCTGCGCCCTTTTAACCGCTATACACCTGGAACCAAAGTCTTGAACAACTAAACCTACCCAAGCCACAAACGAACCAATCTTCCAGCTGGCATCTACATTGTTCTTTGTCAAGGGATTGGGAGGGGGAGACCACAGGGTCAACCGATTAGGAATGGAAGGGCTCGAAAGGCTGCCCGTTCTATCCATAAATGTAGCAGCATAAAATGCATCCCATGCATAAGTCAAAGCATGTATGGTTTAAGAAGAGGAGGGATCCCTACATTTAAACATAGCATTACATCTAGCCTTCTAAATAAACCAAGAAGAGAAGGCCACCAATGATAGAAACCGGGATTTACTCTGCTTCGAACCCAAGTTCAGCTTGAAGAGGGAAGACATCCACATATCCAATGTTGTAACAAATTCTCGGTCTATACGAAGACTGAGAGGCCCGCCAAACCAAACAAGTTGAACCCACGGGTAGATAAGAAGAAGATATTCGACCGTTTCATCCTATTGGTGACAAATTGGGCAGCGGGGGGAAATAGTGCATCTCCTTCTAAACAAATTAGCTTTTGTTGCGATAGCCCCTTTTAAACACCTCCAAACAAAATTCTTAATTTTGGGGGGAACCATTAAACCCCACAGTCCACTCTACACCACATTTTCAACAGTGCGAGACGAGGAAGGACGACTAGACCTCCCCCTTGGGTATGGTCTATGAACCCATACGTACCCAGATTTAACTGAATAAATGACATTTTTTTGCTGCGGGCCAAATAAGCCTATTCGGCTCTTGCAAGCCCCCCCCAGCTTGGCATTAAGGAATGAGTCATGAGGGAAATACCGGTCCTTCAGCACTCTTGCCCATAAAGAATCTGGTTCATGGATTAGACGCCAACATTGCTTGGCGAGAAGTGCAGTGTTAAAATCCATCAACTTAAGAAAGCCCATCCACCATCCCTTTTTGCACAACCCATGTCTTCCCAATTCACCCAGTGAATGCCCCTTTTTTTACTTCTGTTTCCCCACCAAAACTTAGCAAGGACAACGTCAATCTCTCTACAAAGACGAGTCGGCAGCCGGAAAACATTCATCGGGTATGTTGGAATCGCTTGAGCAACAACCTTGATAAGCACTTCACGGCCAGCCTGAGAAAAAAATTGTTGCTTCCACCCCATTACCTTTGCTAAAACCCTCTCCTTTATATATGCAAGAGTATCACACTTCGACCGACCCCAAATCGTAGGAATGCCCAAATATACCCCTGGATCATCAATCTGTGGCATATCAAGAATATCACAAAGCATGAGCAAGCATCGTAGGAGTATTGGCACTAAAATAAACAGTAGACTTCTGCAAGCTGACTTGTTGCCCAGAAGTATGACAATAAGCCCTTAGCAGGTTCGAAATATTCTGACAGTTGCCCGGTGTAGCTTTTAGGAACACGAGTGTGTCATCGGCAAATGACAAATGGGTAAGCATAGGCCCGTTCATACTCAATTGAATGCCATCTAGGAACCCAAGATCAGCAGCCCTCTTAATCATTCGAGAAAGCACCTCACTAACAATCAAGAAAAGGTAAGGTGACAAGGGATCCCTCTGTCATAAAACTCTAGAAGGCTTAAAGCTTCTCCCAGGCTGCCTATTTATAAGCACTGAAAATTGAACAGAGGACACGTATCGCATCACGACTTTCACCCACTCCTCACAAAAACTCATCTTCCTCAATACAGCTTCCAAAAAGTCCCACTCAACACGGTCATAGGCCTTGTTCATATCCAGCTTGATACCAAGTTCAAACCGATGCTTAGCTTTCTGAAGTTTTAGGAAATAGAAAACCTCATGCGCCAAAATAATATTGTCTTGTATTTGCCGGCCATGGACGAAGGCATTCTGACTAGGAGAAATAAGCTCCAACATAAATGATTTGAGGCGGTTGGCTAAAATTTTAGAGAGAACCTTGTAAGCATAATTGCAAAGACTTATGGGTCGATACTGATTTACCAACTCCAGGTTTGGGACTTTGGGGATTAAGGCAATGTACGTTTCATTTATCTACTTCGGACAACCACCATCACATAGACATTTAGCCACAAGCTCCCTAATTTTCGGAGCTATGATCTCCTAGAAATTTTGGTAGAACACCCCTTGGAAACCATCAAGACTAGCTGCTTTCAATCCCCACATCTGATAAACAGCATCCATGATCTCATTGTCATTAACAGGCTGCCTTAGCACATCATTCATTTCCGAGGTGACAATCGGATCTAGGAAATCCAGAATATCACCCCGCTGCCAGTCCCCCATTTGTCGAGAACAACTGAACGAAATGATCATCCACCAACTGCCTAATTCCAGAAGGCTCATTCATCCAATTACCACTGATACTTTGTAGTTTAACAATCTGATTTTTTCGTCGGCGTTGCACCGTTGATTGATGAAAGAACGCGATATTTGCATCCCCTACTTGCAGCCATTGGACTCGGGATCTTTGGTGCCAAAACTATTCCTCCTGCTCATCCAAGCTATTAATCTTCGCCGTAGTCTCATTAATCTCATTCAGGTTTGCCTCCCAATTCAATTGAACTTACCCAAGTGAGCAGTAAGAGCTTGAATTTCATTCCGCCTACCCTTGAAAGTCTCTTGGCTCCAGCTTATGACATTTTTCTTGGTTGAATGAATCTTTCTTTGCCATTTATTCATCCACTGCCCATTAACCTTTGAATTCCAACTCCGTTCAATCGTTTCCTTACATCCCGGCTCCTTGCACCAAAATGCCTCAAATCTAAACAATGGTTTTGCTTTTCTAACCTTTGATTCATTCATAACAATTAGGGGGGAGTGGTCAGAAGCCCACACCGTACCATGTGTTACTGAAGACAAAGGTCATCTTTCTTGCCAAACACCGTTAACCAACCCTTTGTCAAGTCGTTCCTGAACCAAAGAATTATTACGCGTTCCTCGCCTTGTAAACTTAGGACCAGAGAAACCCAAATCAATTAGTTCCATCCTATCCATGAACTCCTGAAGGTACCTTGGATGTGAGAATGAGCCATGTGAGCCACATTCGTTTTCAAAATCCCATAATATTTCGTTTAGGTCACCTCCATAGAGCCATGGTCTGTCCATGGGCTCCAGTTCATTCGAAATCTACCTCCAAAATTCTTCTTTTTTTGACCTGTAAGGATTGCCATAGATCTAGGAAGCCATACAACAATCAGCCTCGTGCTGCTCCCGCATCTCAGTATGAATAAGGTTTTTCGATGAACTAAGAACATTAATTTCCATGTTATCATTCCACCAGAGGCTCAGTCCACCTGCCGTTCCTGCCATTCCACTAGGAGGAACATCAAAACCCATTTGATATCTCATCCGTCTTCTCACCCTTTCAATTATGTGATTTTTCATTTTAGTCTCTGATAGGAAAATCACAGAGGGTCTATACTGTCTAATCAGCCTATGTAGGGCCCAAACTACCGTGTCTGACCCAAGACCACGACAGTTCCAGAGCAAGTAGGTCATGGCTGACTTGCGGCTGTTTCGGGCCAGCCGCCACCGCCACATGTTTTAAAGCCTGCTTTTCTTGTCTCATCTTCTTCCACTTCTTCCTGTGTACTACCAGCCACATAATTCCAGCCATCATATCTCTGAATTGGCACCTCCAAAAGATCCTCCTTCGCTAATAGAACCTGCTACCTCTGAGAACTTCCGGCTGTGGTACTAGTACCACCAAACATATTTCTCCGTCATCTCCTCCTTCCCAGTGCCGTACTCCTTGCTCCCCTTTTTGCCTTTTTGTAGGAAGTTTTCTCCTTATTCCTTCCATCCTCAACAACTCTCTTCATCCCCAGTTTCTCAAAGACCTCTCCAAGGTGTAGTTCTTCCGTATTTCCAGTAACTAACACCGGAGTGAGTTGTTGTTGTGGCAACAGTCTAGCCGGAATTGGAGCAGTGAAAATCGGGCAGTTTAAGCATTCAATTCCTCAGATAAACTTCTAAAAATTGGAATTTGGCAATGACTTGGTAAAAAAATCGGCTAGATTGTCTTGGGAACAAATTCGCTTGATTTCGATCTTGTGATATTCTAGTTGCTTATGAGAAAAGAAGAACTTCGTCCCAATGTGTTTGGTATAGTCTCCTTTGATGTATCATTTCTAAACTTAGTCTATACATGAAGTGCCTAACATATGCTCCATAACGGCTCCTAGCCATGTACACTCACCAGCAGCCTTAATTATAGAGGGCGAGTATCTTAGCATTGTTCGAAGACTTAGCAACTAAAGTTTTCTTAGTAAACCTTTAAGATATTACGGTCCCACCAACGGTAAAGACATAACCCGTTTGGAATATTGCCCTGTATAGGCTGGATAAATACCTAGCATCAGCATAATCAACAAGGAAATAATCAACTCGAGGACTGAAGGGGTTGTTGGCTACACTTGAAGCAACACTTTATCTTCATTAAAGAGAGAGCTCAATGGTTGTGAATTGCACACTCTCACTTGTGGCCTTATGCCTTTATTTATATTAGTTAGGCATGGCTTTTCTTGTCTCACAAGTAATACAAGTCATAAAGGGATTAGCCATCCCAAATTCTATTGGCATCTACTTCTAGATTTACATAATCACATTCGTAAACAATATTAGCTACTACATGTTAAACATTACTCTATTTGACTATTTTTGATTGAACGATATACATTTATGAATGGTATTGGATTAGATTGCAAGGTAACTTCTAGCCAAATGGTATCTTTCCTTTCATCTTGAGAATTAGATCTCTCTAATTAAGGATACCTCATTATAACTTATTCAAAAGGCTAGAGAGTGTTATACACTCACGAGACCGGGGGCACCTAAAGATAGGCACCAAATTATTCTGGCTAAATATTTCTCAACAAATATAAACAGGTTTCTTAAGATTAAAAATATATAGATACTTCTCAAGAGCAGTCCTCTAAAGAACCTGACACTAACCGAATCCTTTGGGGCAGTTGACTTCATGTGTCATCCGAATTCCAGGACAGCCCTTAAAATCTATTTATCTTTCCCTTGATCTAAAGGGTAGACCCAGCACTATCGATATATGCCCCATGCCCCATGCCCCAAATGATGGGCAATCTTTGGCTTAAATTACGTACTTTTTCAGCAAAAGCCTAACCTACACAATTCATTATTATAGTAGAATTGTGGTTGCTAGCTCGTCATAGTGGGGGAACACAGAGGATAAAAATGTATGTTCCGACGTCATCCACACCCGGGAAAATTAAGTGTTGAACAAAATGGTTCTGCACCCCTTGATCAGGAAACCCCACTAAACCAGTCTTTGTCACGTCCACTGTAGAAAACAACTTCCCAATAGTCTCAATCCTGATTTGAGTTCCTCGGTTACTAGCTAGTTGGCAGAGTGAGTGTGTATATGGAATCTATATATGTATACGTACACATGCTCCAATGGCCCAGAAGAGCCACCATACTACGTACTCTTGTGTTCGACATTGGAAGGTGATTAAGAGGATGATTAATTTATGAACCCCTAATGATGCTTAATCAAATGTGAAGATCTTGCTATGATCTGTATTGACGTCATTACATGCAAAGCTTTACTTAATGCAAAGTTGATGCCATCCCACTAGCATTGTATTTGTATATCTTATTACCACTAGCATTAACCTACAGCAACCGGCCATATTTGCACCACATATACTTATAGCATAGGAAGTAACTCATGGATTTACAAAAGATAGCACAAAATGTCTAAGTCGTTCACTGATTCGAACCCTGAATGCATGTGTAGAAACTCAACACCTTATCCATTCAGATATTGGACCACCTATAAAATGACAACTATTTAATTAAATTCCCAACAAATAATAATCACTATTACATGTTGACTGGTGAATGAAAGACATACCAATTTATCATACAGTAAGAACACGTAGTATGTCAAAGAATTACAACCACACGCACGTACACAATTAGAGATATCCACCTTCGGTTGGTGTCTAAATTTCTATAACTGATCATCATTTTGGGAACAACGTCTAAAGAAAATATTCTCTTAACATGGGATGTTTATATTGATAGATTGTAATTATAAATCTTTGATCAAGTGCCAAATTTCCGTTTGACGATATAAACTTTTTATTAGTAACAGAAGTAAATCATTTATGTTATCATCAAACTGTCAACTTAAATAACTCATTCGGATGAGAATTCAACAAGCACTAAGAAAACATATCATTACATCTGCCAATTCCTATCTAACAAGGTGGTAGCTATACCAATGATTCCCAAGACCTACTCAGAACCATGAATCTGGGCGTATATGTTTGCAGAGAATAAGTCAGCAATAATGAAACTTGCTAGCTAATAATAATGGAGAACATGGAAGATCCAGGTTCCACATATTTAACTGATTGAGGTTGTGTTATAAGTGCTTTCTCGTACCCCAATTATGCTTCACCAATATATTTCTTTACATGGGAATATTCTCAAAATAGATACTTTGCACTAAAGCATTATAAACACTTTGGGTCTCCACTAAGAAAGGAAAAAGGTGACGATTTTAGGTATTGATCTAGAAATAGAATGCTTCCAAATTGCGTCTCACAAACTTTGAGTGGACAAGGATTGTCTGCCCTCCCACTTCCGGTGCCCTTCCGTGCCCTCCTGTTTTGTGTGGTCACTGTTAAGCCACGTCAACATTTTATATTGTTTTTTTATAGAGATAAGAAGACAAAAATGAATAGTAACATAAAATGTTGATGTGGTTTAACTGTGACCACACAAATAGGAGGGCACGGGAGGACACCAGAAGTGGGAGGGCACACAATCCTTGTCCAACTTTGAGTGGTGGCATTTTTTAACTCAATCAGTAGGATTAATATAACAACTTGCGGGCATAATCATTTGCCAATTTTTTACTACCTTGGAATGGAAATGACCACTGGATGACCTGTGTGTTGCTCTGTTGACGCTGGGAGCAATACTGTTTTTGAGTAAATTATAGGCGTTTCGATTAGGAAAACAGACAACTCAATGTGGTATATCGATTTTATTGACACGATCTTGGCTTTGTTGAGGTAGTTAATTAAGTTTGTGTTAAGTCTGAGTGTGATCCACTGAGTAAGACTTTTCTTAATTAAATTAATTGAAATCCTCAATTTGGTTCTAGAAATCTCCATAACCCATATGATCCAAAAATTGAAAGTTTCGGATCATAAGATGACGTTGCAGAGTAGATCTAAATGAGTGGTTATTTTTGTATCAACTTACCACTGATTAGCACTTGAGTTCTCATGTATATAATAACGCCCAAGTGCGAACTAGGTAGTAAGCGAATACGGCTGTCCACTCGATTGAGGCCGTTCCACAATTTATATTAATGATCTAAGTTATTCATTTTTCAAATCTTCAATTAAATTTTATTCTTGCAAAAATACACACAAATCAGATATTGTTTACCCATTGGCTTGTTGTCGAGAACATTTAATGATAACCCAACATTATTTGTTTATTTATATCATCATTATTGGATAACCAAACACTTCCTTTTACGTGAATTTTTGCAAGGAAGTCGAGGTTTAGAGATGTGTTAGCTTACTAACTGGTTGAAATTTGAGATTCTACCGTAAAATGAATTGGTAATATAGTCACTACCAGAAATTACCATTTGTCCGACGAAGTTTTGCCCAACGAAAGACAATTCGTCAGGCAATTGTCTTTCGTCTAGCAAATAGTCTTTACCCGACGTAAAACCTATGTTCGTCGGGGTGAAAATGATTAATGCTTTGGTTTCTTCAGAAGCTTTTGTACGACAAACATAATTTGACGGGCAAAGCTACAATCGTCATGTAATGTTTTTGCGCCAAGGGAAAACCTTGGTGCCCAAAATGGCAATTAACGCGACGAAGCATCCAAGTTTTGTCGCACAAAGGTGCAAATTAGTGTTTAGGGTTTTTATTTTATCGGGTCAAGTAGAAATATTTGTCGAGGTCAAGTGGAAATTTTCGCTGGATAAAGTGAGAGACATGGTTGGCACATTTAATCTTTTGAGGATTTTCACAATCTGCAAAAAAAAAAAAAAATTCAATAATCCAACTCTCAAACTTGTTTGTATATACTCCAAGATCGCATACGCCAAAAATCACCAAAAACAAACTTTTGAGGATTAGGTAACATGACAAAATCCTTCGACGGTTAGAAACGAAGATTCATGATTTAACAGTCGTTTTAGCTCCGATTTTGATGATTTTTTTTTTCAACTACACTTTTCGACCCTAGAAGAATACAATGAATGAACCTACTCACCAATTTAAAATATTTACATTAGTGGATACCACAAAAGCTTACATTATACTTAATGGAAGTATAGAATAAACTCTAAGTGTTTGTTGAATCTATTATCTTGGTGGGATACGCATTCTACGAAACTAGTTTCAACGATCCAACCGTGACACTTGTTTATAGATACTCCGAGATTGCATACGCCAAAAATCGCCAAAAACAAACGCTTGGATATTAGGTAAGGGGACGAAATCCTTCGACGGTTAAAAACGAAACAACCATTTTACACTAGTAAATACCAGTCCTCGACCCTGGAAGAATACAATAAACTACAATTGTTTTGTTGAATCTATTGTTTTGACGGGATACGCATTCTACAAAACTAGTTTCAACAATCCAACCATCAAATATTTTTTTTTATATACTCCGAGATCGCATACGCCAAAAATACCAAAAACAAATGTTCGGAGATTAGGTCATTTGGGACGAAATCCTTTGACAGTTAGAAATGATAAATTATGATTTAACAATCATTTTAGATTATTTTTTACAACTACACTTATCGACCCTAGATGAATACAATGAACACACGATCATCAATTTAAAATATTTACAATAATGTGTATATATCACAAGAGCTTACATCCTACTTAATGGAAGTATAGAATAAACTCAAGTGTTTATTAAATATCTTATTTTCACGGGATACACATTCTATGAAACTAGTTTGAATGATCCAAATGCCAAACTTGTTTGTATATACTCCGAGATTACATACGCCAAAAATTATTCGACGGTTACAAATGAAAAATCACGATTTAGTGTTATATGACCTTTGATTTTGATAATTTTTTTAAGGACGGTAACTAAGGGTAAAAGCACAATTGAATTGACCTGATCATCACTCGATGATCATTTAACCATTTGAAATTAAATTAAAAAAGTAAGGGAAAAATGAACTTTTAACCTCTACCCAACGAATAAGGTGCAAATCGTCGGGCAAACATACAAAGATTCGTTGGTCAACACTTCTAAATTCGTCAGGCAAACCTAAAAATTTGCCCCTAATTTTAACCAAAAAATAATATGCCACCAAAATAAAAGGTTGCTCCACGAAATATTCCAAATTTCATTGGGCAAACTTTATTTCCCACCAATTTTTTCGTCAAAATTAAACAAATCTAGACAACCTTTGCTCAACGAACCCTTGAAGTTTACCTGACAAAATTTTAGGATTTTTACACTTGTTAGTATTTTCTAATCCGACTGGAGATCACACTGGTTTCCTATATTCTTGGAGATTCCTACAATCTAGGTGCACCGCAAGTAATTACACTTCTAAGGGGAAACAATATCTAATCTAAGATATTCTCGATCTTAGATTCTCCCGGTTCAATACGGAGTCTATATCCTAAAAGGTCTCTATTTCAACTAATATAAATACCCTCATCTAGGGTATATCTTTGGTAACAAAATTCTTTCACGTAACACAATTCACTGGTAAAACGCGTATTGTTTGCTTATTTTCTCGCCCACTGCTTGAGTCTTAATATTGCTTACGAACTTAACTATCGGAGAGCCTTTGGTTGGTACCGCACCGGTACCTAAGCTCCGATTACGGTTGTTTACTTTCCTATAGGTGGCTGAACTGGCGTAGCTCCTCCGTCCGTGGCGGTGCACCAATTTGGTTCCAACTTCCAACATAGATGATCATCAAATGACAATTGAAAAATTAAGCTGTTCCAATTACGAAATTTGTAGATTGAAAATACGTAAGTTGCAAAGGGTGGACAAGGTAGTTCGGTCTCATGTCTGTTGTCCCCAATTACATGTCTCATTCATGTCTCCTCTCCGTTTGATTGACATGTGTCATTCTACTTAACGGAGGTTTTGATTGTGTTAAGTCTTATTATTTTGTTATACAGAATAAATTAATAATAGGATATGAATTGATAAAAGAATAAACCACTAGATGATAGTCTGGGAGAACAAGACTGTGATGACACGCCAATGAATAAGCTACCCACAAATCTAGCCGATTGCTGCAACAAGAACCCCACCTTGCCGTCAAAATCAGTTGCTTTAGTAATTATCGGTCAATCAATCAAATCAAATTGGAGACGATGAATCGAATCGGACACGAGTCTATGATTCATATATAGTCGAGAGTTGGAATCCTATTTAGCCAAAATTGTTCTATTTCCGTTGACAAGGTTGAAGAGACAAAATAGAGAGCGAGAATGAAGTTTGTAGGTGGTGATAGGGGTGGGCAAACGGGCCATTGGCCCGCGGGTAGGGGCGGGTATTGGCGGTTCGGGGCGAGTACGTGGCAGGTCCATATTATTTTACATACAAAATGGGGTGGGGCGAGGCGGGTCCAAGTAAACATAGGGGCGGGGCGGATCCAGTTTTCTAAATACATAGGCCCCGGCCTGAACCATATCCAGTAAACACACTCAAATCTTACACACACACACACACACACAGAGTATCCTAGTCTTCTCGATCTTTTCTCCCGAGTCCTGACTCCTTTCATCTCACTCAGTCTCAGAGCTCGATCTCTCCTCCTAACTCCACCCCGTTTTCGAATCATTCTCTAATCCTCCCGCATTTCCATTGAGCCAAACATCCTCCATCCGCTCTAGAGACCCACACAGAAGACAGAACCATGTCATTGTTCTTGTACACCTCGAATTCAACCCCACTGATGAACCTCACGTTGTCGGTGCTGAAGTACGTCACCTCCGAAGACTCCTTATCGATCCGATCGAAGCGGAGCATGAGCGAGGCCGAGTCCAACGCCGGAACCGAGCCCCATTGATTTCAAGTGATACCCTAATCTCGCGTCAGAGGTGGCGGAGCGTGAGGTGGTCAAGAACGCTCCCAATCATCTTCTTCATCTGACTCAGACCCATATTTGCAGTGCACGACTCTGCTCATTGTCCTCTTCAGTTTTAAGGTATTACATTTTAGGGATTTAGGATTGAAAATTAAATTAGGGTTTTCTAGATTTAGGGATTTTTTGGGTTCTTGAACCTTGACCTCTATTATGTTCCAATTTCAAATCTTTTATTGAATTGAATTTGAATCGACTGAGTTTGAAACTTCTATTGAATTAAATTGAATTTGAATGGATTGTGTGTGTGAGTATACGTATATGTATGTGTGTGTGCATATATATATGTAAGAATTGTTGTACTGAATATATATATATATATATATATATGTAAGAATTGATGTGCAGTGCAACCTTAGTTTTAAAAAACAGCTCCTGTAATTTTCATATTTGTTGTTCAATTCGATTGTTATAATTTGGATTTGTTAATCTATCACAACCCTACATGACTGCTCTCTTCTTTCTGACATCTACTGGAACGATCGTGATTTGAGAAAGCTAAAGAAGAAGAGAAGAGAAAAAGAAAAAGGACCCGTGGACCCAGCCTGAACCGGCCCGTTTGAAACTGGCCTTGTTAGGTCTGGTTCCTGTATTAGAATTTGTTGGACCCGACCCGTTTCTTTTAAACCCGGGTCCGGTCCGATCCCTTCAAAATTGGGCCCGGCCCGGCCTGGCCCATGCCTAGCCCTTGGTGGTGATGATGGGTGGTGGTTGCGGCTATGTTACATGGGAGTTTTGGCTATGTCGTTTCTTTGATTATTTTACAACACAAAAAAAAAAAAAGACTTAATACAATTAAA
Organism: Malus fusca; assembly: GCA_035220775.1. Classification (NCBI taxonomy): domain Eukaryota; kingdom Viridiplantae; phylum Streptophyta; class Magnoliopsida; order Rosales; family Rosaceae; genus Malus; species Malus fusca. The sequence goes on along the minus strand of CM069074.1, from coordinate 19,712,239 downwards.
ACTCCGTTAAGTAGGAGGACACGTGTCGATCAAACTGAAAGAAGACATGATTAAGATACCAAGTTGGGGACATCAGAACTGCGGCCAAGTAGTTCACCCTATAAAGTGAATCTAATATTTTTCAAGTAATAAAATATGGAGGAGGATTCTCTACCCTCCTAATCTCTCTACCCTTCCATGCCCTCCTATTTGAACAGCCACGGTTAAGCCACGTCAACATCTTATATTGATTTTTTTTTATAGAGATAATAAGACAAAAAACAATGTGTGAGAGGAGGGGATGGAAGGGGATGGTAATAGGAGGGTAAAGAATCCTCCTCCATAAAATATACTTAGTATCGAATGACAATGTGTTAGAGCATCTCCAATCATGCTCTTTATTTTATAGCAAAGTTTTAACTAAAACTATCAAAACATTATTTTAATAGCTCTCTAAAAAAGTTGTACTCTAACCATATTCCCTACTTTCAAGAATCATACTGGGTCAATAATTATCTAATAAGTATGAATTATTTATTTAAAATAATATTAAAACAATTAGCCATTAAGTATATAGAGCCTTTGAGAGCTCCTTTCTCCCTTCCTAATTTAAAATAACATTAAAACTATTAGCATTAATTATAAAGAGCCACTAAGAGCTTCTTTCTCCCTTCCTACAACTAAGAGCTCCTAGATGACTCCTTATCTTATGAGTTGGATATGAAGTATGATTAGAGTTGATTTTTATTAAATCCTCCCTAAATTTAAGTTAGAAGCTCATTTAGGGAGCTTATTGAAGATACTCTTAATAAGGTAACATATGACATGTGTGGAGTGAATATTAGTTAGGCATCATTATATTTTTTTTGTTCAATAATTATGCATCATAATCAAATGGCCAAATCGGATAAATGGTCCATGTGGTTATAAACTATTCGGAAGGTAGCCTCCATGGTAAAAAAAAATGGATTTAAACTCCTTTGGTGTAATCCATTATAGCAAATTTAGTCCAAAAGTGATTTTTCCGTTGAATGCCTGCTAAATGCATGGGCAATATTTTAGTAGCAATTATATACATTTTTATTCCAATTCATCCATCATTTTTATTGTGGAGGGTTTTAGTTTTATTTGTTGATTATACTGAAATTTAAAAGAAGAAAAAGAATCTAGCTTTGAGGAGGAGGAATAGATGCTGCTTCCTTATTCTTTGTTGGGTTGTTGCCATTCTATGGGAATACCTGATCGTTCACTACCAGATCAAATGGACAAATTAGGTCCTGGATTTCTGGAGGATCAAGGGATTCGTGGGTTTTGTCTGTGAAAGTTTGATATGCCCAGTAACAGTTGCAAGATGTGTTGCGATTGCACTACAAACACCACCGGTATTGGTCCTAGATATCACTGCCAGAGCTGTGGCAGATGGATTTGTGGAAAGTGTATTCAGGGCTCTGAGTGGGATGGCATCGAGATAAGTGATGAAGTTGAAAAGAAATTACAGACCTTCTTCTTATCCGTACTTCACAGACATGGCTTTGTGAAAATACACAGTACAGAGAAAGCATGAGGAAGAAGAAGGTTATGAAAATACAATTTTACCCATGTATTTAACGGACATTTAACTGAACAAATACTTTTGGACTAAATTTGCTAACAGACTATACCACAAGGTTTTGAATCCGAAATTTTTATCATATGAGCTATCTTCCAAATATCTTATGCTTACAGAGACCCTTTATCCGATTTGACCTTATCAAACACATGGAAATGATGGATCGAATTCACTAACAACTTAAAATATGTACTTAATGTTAATCAATTAAGAGATGAAAAAGGAGCATCAACTATTTGGGGGATGATTGGAGCAAAAGAAAAAGAGAGGATATTATCACTTTACACTTTGTTATGCGTTGTCCATGCAAAGAAGAAGAAACTGTCAATTGCACATAGATCTCACAATAGTGGTGCACGTGAATATTAAGCACCCGGTGAAAGCTCTTTAGTTCTTTTAACAAAAGAAACGAAAGCTCCACGAGAGTCCCTCTAGGTTCCATGAATCCATTGTAACGAAAAAGAGCAAGCTTTAAAGCTATTACAGCCCAAAGTAGTGAAACAGGGCGAGGCAATAGTTTTTTTTTGTTATGTTATATGCAAGCTTTAGGAGATGAAGAAATAAAATTAGTAAATAAGAGTGAATATTTTTAACTAACTGTGCTATAAGTCTTTAAATAAAGTCAGGTAATAGCAGTTAGAATATGATACATTTGTGGCTTGATTTATTTTGAAAGAAGAAAAAATTCTTGTTTTGCATTTTGCATGTAACAAATGATGGCGATTATCAACTACGGGACATATTTTCTTGACAAGCGAGGGATATTTTTTTACCCAAAACCCAACGATGGGATGTATTTTGCTTTTGCATGGCTATAAAGCAGAAGCAATTCCAGCATTCATTGCACTTGGTACATGGCAAATAAGCGTAAGAGCATTTCCACCCATGGTTTTTTCCATGGCTAAATCATAGATACAATCCAAAATCACCTCCACCTATTTCTTTAAGCATGGCTGCATGAGCCTTGGCAGTAGACTTGACAACCCCAAGCCCCAAAACAAGGCGCTGACATCATCAATGTTTTTTATTTTTTTTATTTTTTATTTTTTGTGTGTCAAGCGCGTGCTCTATAAGCACTCGACAGGAAGAGTGGCGCGATAGAAACTTGCACCTAGGGCCTGCCACAAAAGTCGATTAATTAGGCTTCCAATAGGAGATGGATTGTCTGCCCTCCCCTCCCCATACCCTCCTGTTTTGCGCGGTCACGGTTAAGCCACGTCAACATTTGCTTTTTATCTTATTATTTTTATAAAAAAATTAATATAAAATGTTGACGTGGCTTAACCGTAACCGCACAAAACAGGAGGGCATGGGAAGGGTATGGGAAGGGGAGGGCAGACAATCCATCTCCGCTACCAATATGTCTATTACAGGTGGTGCAATTCTGATTGTTCATTTTAAATTCTGATTGTCCATTTTAAATTCTGACTTTAATCCATTCTATTGTTTTTTTTAATAATTAATTTTTAAAAATGTAAAAAATCCGAAAAAATTAAAAAATTAAAAAATTCTAACGACTCTTTTGAAGTATTTTCTATAAATACCAATCATATTCTTCAATTCTCACACCAAAACTCTATACAATCTTTCGTACCCTTATTTTCTACATTTTCGTTGGCTGCAAATCTGTTGTCCCCTTTTACGTGTCTCATTTGTGTCTGGTTTACTAATATTTCGACACATGTTCTCTAACTTAACTAAGAAATAACTATGTTAAGTTATTTATTTATTTTTTATTTAATATTCAATGCGCCCAATTGAGCACAAGGCGAAAGCAACCCAACAATCGTAAACCCATCAAGACCCATTATACATCTTCAATGACTCATGGTGAATACCCTTTTGAGAGTAACACAAGATCATAGAATTCCAAGATCAAGTCTCTCTGACATATTATCAAACACCTTCTGCACTCTCAATCAACCCATCTCCCCCATCAAAAATCAATCGCATTTCCCTTTCTCTTTCTTTCTGTTTCTGTTTCAACCGAATTCAATTTGTCGCCGTCTTCGTTTTCACTCTCATTAACTCGGCCTATCAGGGTTTGAGAAGAAAAATATGAGTTTCGCATATGGCATCCAAGTGGATCTTCGTTTTCTTTCTCAGTAACTCGGCCTATCGTCGTCTTCGTTGTGTCGCATGGGTTTTGGTTATGGATTTTGATCTGGGGGTTTTGGTTAGGGATTTTGATATGTGGGTGTTGATTTATGGATTTTGATCTGAAGGAACTCAAAAATCTGCAGAAGGATCCTCCTGTGTTTGATTTTGTTTTTAAATTTTAAATGTCAAATAAAAACTTAACGGTGTTATCTCTCAGTTAAGTTAGAGGATATGTGTCAAAACATTAGTAAACGAGACACAAAAGAGACACGTAAAAGGGGACAGTGAATCTGCAGCCATTTTTGTTTGTGCTTACAAAAGTGGCATCTTTCGTTTGGCAGAGTCGAAGCCGGACATGTGGTATAAACATAACAACTTATGCTAAATTAATTTCATCAGTTGAATAATTATTAAATAATCATACATAATAATAAAATAAATTATTATGAATAATAATTGCCACAAGTGTACTCTTAGAACCAGATCCACCAAAATGGGTGGAAATACTTTAAAGGTGTTGTAGGCCTATTTGATTGAACTAAACTAGGGGATTAGAGAGAGAGGGGGCCGGTGGCAATTAGAGAGAAGAGATAGTGATTTAATTGTGAGGTGTGTTTGAGTCACCCTATTGTGCCTTTATTTATAGTAGCACTACTACAAAATTATCTATAACAGGCGGTCCAAAAATCGAAAAAAAAACGTATAATACTGTCGGATTTTGCTTAAAATCCGACAGAAAATGGATGCAATGGCGGATATAATAAGCGACAGAATTGCCAGTGTCATGAAATGAATTTTCCGACAGAAAATACTCTAAAACCGACAGAAATTGTGTCGGATATAACCGACAGAGAATATATTAATAATGAATAAATAAGAGCATTTCTCTCGGCTAAAATCGACAGAAAATACTAAAACCGAGAGAACTTATATCGGATATAACCGACAGAGAATTTATTAATAAGAATAAATAAATGCATTCTTGTCGGATAAAACCAACAAAAAATATATTAATAATTAAAAAAATATATAAACAACCACTTTCTGCATTTTCCATATCCCCTGCATTCACTGTAGTTTCCATTTTCACAGCAAGATCAGACATTCACATTCCATTATAATCACACAATCACAACATCGTTTGTTTCTACTTGCACACATTCACATTCCATTAGAATCACTCAATCACAGCAAGCATTGCTCATTCAATTGAATATCTCCCCGAAATCGAATGAAAATCAAAACACTTACAATGTTGATGAGATCTATGATAATGGAGAGCTTCTGGTGCGCCAGCTGCAAGTTCTCCACCATGTTTTGCCTTTGCTGTGAAATCAAATAATTAAACCCTAAAAAGCACCACTGCAAATAGCATAAGAAAATCGAAATTAACCCTAAAGAAATTGGGAGAGAAGATATGAAAAGGGAATACCTTTCGGCCCTTTGAGTTATTGGTAAAAAAAGCCAACAGAGCAAAAGCCTCTAACTCCAAAGACTGTTGTGGGATTTTGAAGAGAGCAAGCAAGAGAGAAAATATCAGAAGAAATGAAGCAAGACGGGGGAACCAAAAGAGGGAAGAAGAAGAAGAAGAAGCAGCAAAAGAGAAGTAGATGAAGAAGAAATAAGGGAAAAAAGGATGATAGAAATTAATGCATTAAACAATGATTGAATCGAGAGTTATGGAAGAAATTTGTACTTCACTGACACGTAGAAAAGCTCGGATCTTTGAAGCGAAACGAAGACGATGAGTGGGTTGCGGTAAAGGGCGAGCTGCCTCAGAGCAGATTCGTCGTCGTTGACACGTCCCGATCCCGATATTCCTCGAATACCAGGATAGGCATGTGCTGGCCGACACCCGAGGGTGACGAAAGCCATTTATTGAATGCAAATGCTGAGAATAAGGAATAAATAAGACTTATAAGTATAAAAAAAAATAAAGAATATGCATTTAAGGAACGTGTTTAGAGCACACATCTAATCTAGAATCCTAAAAGAATTAATGTAAAATTTAATGAACAAAGGAGTAAGTCCTGCACCAAGAGGACTCGAAGATGCCGCTGCGGAAGTGCCTTGACCTCGGGATTGTATGCCTCGATTCTAAGTCCTGAATGGGGGCGCAAAACAAAGGTGAGTGAACCAAGTTTATATATACGATAATAATAAAACAGTTATCAAGATACTAACCCCCACAATTTATATAAAGAAAACTACTAGTATAATAAGTGATAGCTTTACTGAAAATCCTAGCATGCCAAAAATATCTCAACATGTATCACGCGGAAAAAACGTTATATAAATCATCGCGTGTATCGTCTTGTAGATCGTCTCGTAAGCGCGGTGTGCTGCTAGTAAGATCACTGAATAAATATAACTCCCGACCCTATGCCAGCATCGTGGTCTCTGTGCCCGTAGCCAGAGATTACCAACTCCCGGCCTAATGCCTGCTCCGTGTCCCTCAGCCCGTAGCTAGGGATTATTTCTCCCGGCCTATCTGCCAACACCAGATCCTCGCCCCAGGCGGCATAGTGTCCATTAGGTACGCACAAATAGTTACGCCTCTCGTAAATAACCACTTCATAGTATAAAGTCATCCATCGTTTATACTATAAAGAGGGGTTTCTAAAACATGTTCTAGCATCCTATCGTCATCCATCAGATAGTCTACAAGTTCATGGTTTTTATAGAAAATACGATATATTAAAATATAGCTCAATATAGGCTAATAATTAATTCCTTACAAAATAACGAGACGATAATCAACATTTCAATAAACATGCTTAACATAAAATCAATTCATAAACTCGTAAAGCATGCATTTCATTTATGCAAATAAACTATAAAATTATGTCAATTTTAGAAGGGGTCCACTCACAGATACTCCGTAGCAGCAGAGTTGTGCGGAAAAGGATTAAGGAAATTCCCACTAGCAACTTCACCTAAGCACAAAAATGTACAATTTATCAAACTACCCAACTATAGAATTTCAAGAATTGGAAATGGGTCTTGGATTTGGATCCGGATTAGGGTTTAGGTTTAGGTTAAATAAGGTTAGGACCTATTGGGTTTTGGTTTTGGATAGGTTTAGGAACAGAAAGGGTGGTTTAGGCTTGAGTCCAAACCCACACACAATACACACCAGCACACTCACATGCGTGCACAGCACACATGTACACATGCACCGCACAACACACACATACACACACACACACGTGCACGGACACACACACATACCATGCACACACACGGACACACACACAACACACACACGCACAACACTTACAATCAGCCCAACACACACACAAACACAATCCTCAGCCCAAAGCAAGGCACGGCCCACACACACACATACTCACTGAGCCTAAAACACACACACTCAGTCCATGCATGACACGGCCCGCAGGCCAAATAACCAAAAGGGAATTGGGCCGGTCCAAGTAAGGGCTAAAACCAGTGGGTGCTTTGAGAATCCTGGTGGCTTGTGGGGTGTCGGGGAAGGACACCGGATAGTATGATCGGAATTCATCCCAATTCCGATTTGCACCTAAAATTAAGTAAAAATAGGAAGTTAAAACATAAAAATGATGCTGAGAGAGAAGGGAAGCAATATTTTACCACAAATAGACTCAATTGGGGTCGAGATTGGCCGAGTTTAGTCCTAGAGCTCGCCAGATTTTCATGCCGGGTTCTGGAAGAACAAAATTATATGCATGCCACGTTTAAAATACAAAATCACACTCCAACTTTATCTCAGGTTAACCATAACCAACACCAAACAAAGGAGACAATCTAAATATACCTAAGATAGCAAATTTCGAGAGAGCTAAAGCTCTCCGGTCCACTGGTCACTGCACTCACAGTGCACCGATGGTGCATGTAAGACCATCATCAGGTTCCCTGAGTCTCAACGATCTCGAAAATGTTGGTTTGGAGTTTGATTTGTGAAGAAATTTGGGTGGAAGTGAGGGTTATCTCTCTCGGTGTTATAGAAAGAGTGAGTTCGAGAGTTTCAGGAAATGGGAGGGAAGGGAGGAGAGTGAGGGGCCGGGGGACAAAGGTTATAAGGTGGGCCCCACGTGGCTCACCAATTTAAGTCCCAAAAATAATTTTTTAATTAAAACTCAACTATTTTTGAAATTAGGGGGTGGGGTGTTACAGTCGTAGTCCCCCCCAACCTGCGAAGCGCTCAAATGTCATGGCAGCAGCGGCAGTTTGGCTTTCAGAAGGAGTTTCCTCGTGTGTGAAGAGAAGAGAAGAGAAGGAGATGCGAAGAGGAAAGGGGGAAGTGAGAAGGAAATGAGGAGAGAAGAGAAGAGAAGGAAATGCGGATAGGAGAAAAGAGGGAAGGAAGGGGGAAGGGAGAAGGCACCGATGCAATGAAAAGATGGAGGGGTATTATGTTGAAAAATTTTCATTACTGTCAGTTAAAACCGACAGAAACATTTTTTAAAAATATAAACCGACATAAAATTTTCATTCCTGTCGGTTATAACTGTAAAATCCCACATTGCCTAGGGGAGAGGATCCTGTAAGCCTTATATGTATATTCCCATCTCTACCTAGCACGAGGCCTTTTAGGAGCTCACTGGCTTCGGGTTCCATCGGAACTCCGAAGTTAAGCGAGTTCACGCAAGAGCAAACCCATTCTTGTGTGGGTTCCCAGAAACAAAACCATGAGGATGTGGTCGGGGCCTAAAGCGGACAATATCGTGCTATGGTGGAGTCGAGCCTAGGATGTGGTGGAGGCCCAGACCAGGATGTGACAATTTGGTATCAGAGCCAATCCCTGGCTGAATATGTGCCGACGAGGACGTCGGGCCCCTAAGGGGGGGTGGATTGTAAAATCCCACATCACCCAGGGGAGAGGATCCTATAAGCCTTATATGTATATTCCCATCTCTACCTAGCACGAGGCATTTTGGGAGCTCACTGGCTTCGGGTTCCATCGGAACTCCGAAGTTAAGCGAGTTCACACGAGAGCAATCCCATAATGGGTGACCCACTGGGAAGTTCTCGTGTGAGTTCCCAGAAACAAAACTGTGAGGGCGTGGTCGGGGCCCAAAACAGACAATATCGTGCTACGGTGGAGTCGAGCCCGGGATGTGGTGGGGGCCCGGGCCGGGATGTGACAATAACCGACAGAAAAAAAAATGGCGGAAAAAATCCCCCCAAAATTTTGTTACGATTTAAAAAAATAAAATAATAATTGTTTGGTTTAATAAATAAATAATATGTATTTAAATAGAATACGTTTTTAAAAATTAAATAAATAATTGTTTTTTTTTTTGTCAAAAATAAATAATTGTTTGGTTTAATAGATAATAACCCATGTAAAATATGCAATATAGAAAAAAAAAAGATAATTGTACAATGAAAATGTCATCACACAAACTAAATATTGTCTAATCAATACTTGAAAAACATAAATAAAAATTTAGCACAAATTACTTTTCACACTTCAAAATTTAGGCAAATTTAACGGAGATATACATTCTACGAAACTAATTTCAATGATCTAACCGTCAAACTTGTTTGTAGATACAACAAGATCGCATACGTAAAAAATCGCAAAAAGAAAAACATTCAGAGATTAGGTAACGAAACAAAAGTTTTCGACGGTTATAAACGAAAAATCACAATTTAACGGTTATTTTAGCTCCGGTTTTGATGATTTTTTTTACAGCTACACTCCTCGACCCTATAAGAATACAATGAACGAATTCAATCTTCAATTTAAAATATTTACACTAGTGGATACCACAAAATCTTATTTTATACTTAATGGAAGTATAACATTAACTCTAAGTGTTTGTTTAATCTACTGTTTTGACGCGATATGCATTATACAAAACTTTTTTCAACGATCCAACGGTCAAACTCATTTTTACACACTCCGACATTGCATACATAAAAAATCGTAAAAAAAAAACATTCAAAGATTATGTAACGAAACAAAAGTTTTCGACGGTTATAAACAAAAAAACACAATTTAACGGTTATTTTAGCTCCGATTTTAATGATTTTTTACACCTGCACTCCTCGACCCTATAAGAATGCAATGAATATATTTGATCTTCAATTTAAAATATTTACACTAGTGGATACCTCAAAATCTTATTTTATACTTAATGGAAGTATAACATTAACTCGTAAGTGTTTATTTAATCTACCATTTTGACGCGATACACATTCTATGAAACTTTTTTCAATAATCTAACCGTCAAACTTGTTTGTACACACTTCGAGATCACATACATAAAAAATCACAAAAAACAAACGTTCAGAGATTAGGTAGCAAAACAAAAGTTTTCGACGGTTATAAAAGAAAAATCAAAATTTAACGGTTATTTGAGCTTCGATTTTGACCATTTTTTACAGCTACACTCCTCGACCCTATAAGAATGCATTGAACAAATTCGATCTTCAATTTAAAATATTTACACTAGTGGATACCACAAAATCTTATTTTATACTTGATGGGGAAGTATAACATTAACTCAAAGTGTTGGTTTAATCCACCGTTTTGATGTGATACGCATTCTATGAAACGTTTTTCAATGATCCAACCGTCAAACTTGTTTGTACACACTCCAAGATTGCATGCATAAAAAATCGTAAAAAAAAAACATTCAAAGATTAGGTAACGGAATAAAAGTTTTCGATGGTTATAAACGAAAAATCACAATTGAACGATTATTTTAGCTCCGATTTTGATGATTTTTTGCAACTACACTCCTCAATCCTATAAGAATGCAATGAATGAATTCGATCTTCAATTTAAAATATTTACACTAGTTTTATACTTAATGGAAGTATAACATTAACTCTTAAATGTTTGTTAAATCTATCAATTTGATAGGATATGCATTCTACGAAACTAGTTTCAACGATCTAACCGTCAAATATGTTTGTATATACTCCGAGATAGCATGTGTAAAAAATCGCAACAAAAAAAAAACATTCAGAAATTATTCTGGCGGCCGTCCAAAATTTTGCTTTGTTCGTGTCGGTTATATCCAACAGGGCCATGAGTGAAAAAAAAAATTTAAAACATGTATTTATTTATTTTTAATCATTATAATATTTTAAAATAATAAATAGAGTACACCAGATGTTCATGTGTGTTTATGTGCCAGACAATGTGCTTTGTGACGCATTGAAAAAAATTGTTTGAATTTCTTTGTATCTTGTTGCTTGCCTGTGAGGGTGCATAATCCCTATTACAAAAATGATAGAGCTTTAGATTGTAGTTTGTTGTTATTATTCTCTCAGAAAATTTATGGCTCGTGGGAATTGGGTTCATTAGACTTTAGGGTCATGAGTGAAAAAAAAATATTTAAAAATATGTGTTTATTTATTTATTTTTTATCAATATAACATTTTAAAATAATAAAATTTTCATTTTTGTCGGTTATAACCGCCAGAATACTAAAATAATAACCGCCAGAAAGTAAAATAATAAAATAGTCAATTTCTGTCGGTTATAACCGGCACCATTAACTTAAAAACCGCCAGAATCTGTCAAAAATATTTAAAAAGAAATGATTCAAAAATACTGTCGGTTATAACCGACATGATTTTTTTGATATCCACCACTAAATGTCCGCAAGGAATTTATGTCGGATATAACCCACATGATTTTTCTAATATCCGCCACTAATTAAATGATGTGTCGGATATAATTTATCCGACATGATTTTTCTAATATCCGCCACCATCATCCGCCACCTAAAGCTAATATTGTAGTAGTGTAGTAGGATAGGCAAAAATCTTTCCCTTTAGGATTACAACTCTTAATAGGTAATCAACTCCTAATAGGAATATAAGATACATTCCTTTATCTACTAGGATTTACAGAATCACATTCCTATTCTAAATATGACTGCAATACTCCTCCTTGAGTGTGTAAATACTCAACAAACCATTGCATCATATCTTCAGCAGAAAAGGTAGAATAGTTGATGAAGTCATCGGCACAATGGGTGAAACCCACAAAACCTCACAAAACCTTGTTATGGTAAAACCCAAGGGTATGGGGAAAACCCATAGACTAAGGAGAAAAATGAGAAGTATGCGTAATGGCTAAAACAAACGTCAAACAGTACGAAGGTAGTGAACTCAATGGAGTATGATCATCCCAAGATGGGTGCCTTATCAAAACCTCGTTAGGTAGCAAAAACCCAGTGGGAAAATGCTATTAATCGTAGGAAAAAGAGTACATTAAGATCAAGTGAGTATGCTTCAGGATACTCCCCCTGAGGTAGACATAACTTCTAAATAAGAGAACTACAAGCGATTCAACTCAGATAAGTTACGCATACGGATTCCTTGGACGAGCTTCTGAAAAGTAGACTTGGGCAATAACTTGGTGATAAGATCGGCCAGGTTGTCCTGGGAACTGATTTGCTTGACTTCAATGTTCTGATGTTGTTGTTGCTGGTGTGAGTAAAAGAACTTTGGTGCTATGTGCTTGGTGTTGTCGCCCTTGATGTATCATTTCTTTAACTGCTTTATACATGCTGCATTGTTGTCAAAGATTGCATAGGAAGGTCAACGACTGATGTAAGACCACTAGTGCTTCGAATATGTTCCATAACTGCTCTCAGCCAAAAGCACTCATGCAATGCTTCATGCAGGGAGAGAAACTCAACATGGTTTCAAGAAGTCGCAACTAGTGTTTGCTTGGTAGACCTCCAAGATATAGCGGTGTCTCTAATGGTAAAGACATAACCTGTTTGAGAACGTGCCTTATGTGGGTCAGACAGATATCTAGCATCTGCGTAACCAATATGGCGAGAATTAATCCGATGACCATATGGGGTGACAACACACGAAGATTCGTGGGTATAGAACAAGCCCAAATTTATAGTACCCTTAAGATAGTGCAAATGTCTTTAACACCATTCCAGTGCCTGCGTGTGGGCGTATTGTTGTATCTTGCCAAAAGATTAACAGCGAAGGAAACGTAGGTTCTAGTGCATTGAGCCAAGTACAGTAAAGCCCCAATTGCACTTAGGTAAGGAACTTCGGGTTCCAAAATCTCTTCCTCATCATCCTTTGGACGGAAGGGGTCTCGTTTAGCATTTAGAGTCCGAACGACCATATGTGTACTCGAAGGCTTTGCTTTATCCTCATTAAAACGTCGCAACACCTTTTGGTTGTAGTTCGATTGATGTACTAGGATTCCATCTGAACAATGCTTGATTTCCAGGCCGGGACAGTATCGAGTTTTCCCAAGATTCTTTATCTCAAATTCCGATTTCAAGTGTGCATCAATTTCCTCAAGCTCTGCGGGAGTTCCAATGAGGTTCATGTCGTCGACATAAACTGCAACAATTGCAAATCCGGAATGTGACTTCTTTATGAACATGCATGGGCATAATTCATTGTTCACATAACCCTGACTTATCAAATATTCACTTAGATGGTTATACCATATCCGCCCGAATTGTTTCAATTCGTAGAGTGACCTCCTCAACCTAATTGAGAGAGTTTCGTAGTCTAGAACTATTTGAACCAGTCAATGTAAGTTCTTTTGGAACTTTCATGTATATTTCCATATCTAGATCCCCATAGAGATACGCGGTTACCACGTCCATAAGCTGCATGTTCAGTTTTTCAGAAACTACCAAACTGATTAGGTAGCAAAATGTTATAATGTCCATTACGGGGGAATACGTCTCCTTGTAATCAATCCAGGACGCTGAGAGAAGCCTTACGCTATGAGGCATGCTTTGTATCTCACTATTTCATTCTTCTCATTACGTTTCCTCACGAAAACCCAATTGTAGCTAACAGGCTTCACGCGTGGTGGTGTAGGAATGATAGGTCCAAACACTTTACGTTTCGCGAGAAAATTGAGTTCGACTTGGATTGCTTGTTTCCAGTTTAACCAATCGGTTCTACATTGGCATTCATCGACAAAACGTGGTTCAATGTCATTGATAAGCATGATGTTAATAGCTACTAAGTACGCAAATGCATCGTCGACGATCATCTCATTCCTATTCCAAACCTCATCTAATACTTCCTAGTGGATCGAAATCTCACGATTCTCGGGAGGCCGACATGTTTTGTCTGAAGCATCACCATAATCTAAAATAACCTCATACGTTGGAACGGATGAGTAAGCGATGGTCAGATTCAAACAAGGGTCATTAATTGGTGCCATTTTCCTCTTCTGGGGTTGTGAATCCTTTGAACCAAGGGGTCTGCCACGCTTCAAGGTCGGAGTAGATGATTGGCTAGTTGCCAATGTACCTTGTCGCGTGGAAGGTGCGGCCTCCCCACCTTCAGGGACGGTTCAGCCTTCCCAAACAGGTTGTTGACGTACCGGGGTACATCTATCCTTGCATGTGCGTTTGCAGTAGGTATATGTGATCTTGTCACATTTGCTAGACCATTAAAAGCATCCGACATGCTTTGACCAATGCTCTGAAGATCTATAATTCGTCGAACCTCAGTTTCAGACTGGGCAGTGTGAGACATAGTGGGAGCATACCACGACAATTCGCGACGTTCTCCAAGAACATTTGCATGCTTATCTCCCTCTAACAACGGGAAGACTGTCTCATCAAAGTGACAATTTGCAAAACATGCAGTAAAGAGATCTCTTGTCAAGGGTTCTAAATAGCGAACAATTGATGGTGAATCATAACCGACATAGATTCCCATTTTTCTCTGAGGACCCAGTTTGGTACGTAGTGGCGGCGCTATTGGCACATAAATGGCACCTAAACACCCGTAAATGCAAGACGTCAGGCTCATATCCAGTGACCAACTGTAATGGTGAATGTGGTTGGGTAATGGTGGGCCTTAGGCAGACCAACATAGCTACGTGCAATATTGCATAGCCCCAGGCAGATATCGGAAGTTTGGTTCTCATAACCAAAGTCCAAGCTATCAATTGAAGGCACTTTATGAAAGCTTTTGCCAGGCTGTTTTGGGTGTGAACATGGGGTACAAGATGTTCCACATTAATCCCTACTGACATGCAATAATCGTCAAAAGTCTATGATGTAAACTCTCTAGCGTTATCCAGTTGAATCGACTTAATTGGATAATCAGGGTGGTGAACCCTTAGCTTAATGATTTGTGCTAGGAGTTTAGCAAACACAGCGTTGCGTGTGGACAACAGGCAAACATGTGACCATCGTGTCAATACATCAACCAACACCATAAAGTATCTAAATGGTCCGCATGTTGGTTCGATAGGTCCATAAATATACCCTTGAATCCTCTGAAGAAACTTAGGGGGGGTCGTGAATGATCTTTGTATGTGAGGGTTGAGTATTCAACTTCCCTAAAGAACACATTTTGCATGGCGGGAGTCCAACAAAGGGAGGTAACCAATGCCCATGAGAAGATTTGAGGATACGACACATCATGTCACGTCCAAGATGTCCCAAACGGTTATGCCAAAGCAACAAAGTGTCCTGGAACTCTGGCATAGGGTCGGCCACATTGTGGGCTTCTATGCCGCGAATGGTTGTGATGTACAACCCACTTGGGAGACGTTCCAACTTCTCGTGAATACGCTTTTGGACATATTCGTACGAAGTGATACAAAGAAATTCAGAACCATTATCTTCAGTGGTTTCAATATGATATTGATTATCTCGAATATCTCAAAAACTCAGCAACGTTCTTCCAAAAGATGGAGAATATAGTGCCTCCTTAATGGTTAAGATAATACTATTGGACAACATGATACAGGCATATCCGTATCCTTCAATCAGGTTGTATGGGCTTGAGGGAATTGTCAAATGAGCTTTCTTGGGTATTAAGTTAGTAAAATAGTGTCGTTCACGCAAGATGGTGTGCGTGGTTGCAAAATCTGCTAGACAACTAACTTCCCCACTAGACATACCTAGAACTAAATTGATTGAATTGGTCACATGTATAAATATAAGTCCATTAATTCAATTAAGCAATTCGATAAATAATATCCATAACATAATAATCCATTTTTCGAAATACTTAGAATTTTTTTTCAAAATTAAACCATAAACCTAGAAAAATAGGGGAGAGGGGCCGGCCACTCCTAGGGGTAAACACCCTAAAAACATGTCTAATTTATTCGTCCATAGAAGTTGACGCCTCTTGAAAATCCGATATCTCCATTGATGTAGTAGCATCTTCCAGATGATCCACATGTGCAAAGTTAGACTCACGACATGAATGATACTTGGCAATAGCCTTAGGGGAAGTTCGGCATACGCATGACCAATGATCATTTGATCCATAGCGGTAGCACATGTCCAATTCAGTAGAAGCAAGCTGAACGAGAGCTTTGCCCTTGTTCTTAAAGTTTGGGGCCTTAGGGGCAAGTGGTGGACACTGCTGGGTCACATTTCCTCCCTTAGGTACGACACTTTGTTGACCTTGGGCCTGTGGTTGGGCTTGTCGCCCATTGCCACGGCCACGATGGTTCTTTCGTTGTTTATGGCTACTAGAATTGGTCGTATGCGCTTCAGGTGCGGCGTTAGAGCCAATGGGTTGAGCTTGATGATTCTTCATCAAAAGCTGGTTTTGATTTTCAGTGAGAAGTAGTACAGAGATCAAATCCGAAAACTTGGTGAATTTCTCTGCCTTATATTGTTGCTGCAGGACAATATTGGTGGCATGGAAGGTCGAATAGGTCTTCTCCAGGTGATCTGATTTGGTTAGTTCCACTTTACAAAATTTCAGTAGTGATTGAATTCTACAAACTTCAGAGTTGTATGCATTCACGGACTTAAAGTCTTGGAAGCGAAGACGCTGCCAGTCGTGTCTTGCTTTAGGCAAGTATATGTCTTTCTGGTCATCGAAACGGTCGACCAAAGCAAGCCAGAGGGTGCGTGGGTCCTCCTCAGTGAGGTACTCAGTCTGCAGAGCATCATGGATGTGTCTTTAAATGAAGATCATTGCATTAGCTTTCTGAGCTTTATCAACAGGTTTGTCATCGGTAGGTGCCTCGATGGTGGCTCTAATACCCTTTGTAGTGAGATGAAGCTTCACGTCTTGAACCCACTTCAAATAGTTTCTTCCGTAGACTTCTTGAGCGGTGAAATCGAGTTTGTTCAAGTTCGACATGTCCCTAAAACGGAGGGAAAAAACGTGATTAGTCATATGGTAAGCCATAAACATATATCGTAGAACATACAGGTTTTATAGACATGTATTGGTTTAATTTTATGCATGAAAACTACAGGTTTCATGTGGTATGTTTTGAATAAAAACTTCAGGTTTCAAAGGCACTAAATATGAAACTACAGGTTCAATTTAGTTTTTATGAACAATTAGTTCATAAGGAGAGCTTCCTGCAAGAAACACAGAATGCAATTTAAGTGTAGTGGGTTTGAGTTTCTTCGGGTACTCAAGTGTGAGAACTTTGTTACTACGAAAGTATGTCAACGATTCAAAGTATAAAAATAAATTATTGAATCGTTAATGTCCAAAAATGATCTTCAGGTCAATAATTTTGGATTCATTATCAGATTAATGGACTGCAGGTCACTTTTAATTAATTCAATAGATCGAGACCAAATAGGGTAAATCATGGAAGTAAAATAATGCTAAAATAATAATGTTCGGTCGAAAACACCATAGTCCAAAAATTGGGCTAGGTGCCGTGATCAAAAGGCTCGGGTGTGGCTGCAATAGCAGCCCACGGGGTGGCTCCAGGCCACGGGCCGAGTGCTTAGAGTAAGCCCAGCAGCCAAGGCTGCTAGTATTAGGCCAATGGGGCGCGCGGGGACAAGCCCAGCTGAAGCTGGCTTATGGGCTAGCACATAGAAGGCTCGGTCGAAGCTGGAGCCTTGTCTTTGGGCTGGGGGAAGAAACCCAGCCAACTGGGCTGGTTAATAGGCTGCGAGCCGGGGCAAAAAAAAGCCCAGCAAGCGTAGAGCTTTGCTAACGAGTCGGGCCGGACTGCAGGTAGGCTCGGGGCTTCAGGCCTGTCGAAACTAACCCCAGGCCGAAGCCTGGTTGTTGCGTGCAGGAGCGGGAAGCCCAAAAGGTTGCTGCGATGGTCCATGTAGCTAGGCTTCAGGCCACACCATGTCCAATTATTTCCCTTTATTTTTTCAAAATTTCTAGGGTTTGAAAAACCCTAACATGCTTCTAATTTATTTTATATACATTGACTCACAAATTCAACATAGCAATTTAATAGCGTAATGCATGAAACAAATATATATATATATATATATTGACAAATATATGAACATATACAATATATATATATCGTAAGGAAAATATAAACATACAGGGGTTCATGTATCATGGGGAATGTTTTCATGCTTCATGGACTTTTCAAATATCTTCCTTTATTTTAAGCGTACCTGATTGGCAGAAAGCAAAGAGAAGCCTTTGAATTTTGTGGAAGATAGCCTCCTCCTATGATCCGTCAATTCCTCATCTTCTAGCAAGAGCGTGCTGATAACGTGTTGTAAGCCTATTTGATCGAACTAATCTAGGGGATTAGAGAGAGAGGGGGTCGGGCAATTAGAGAGAAGAGAGAGTGATTTAATTGTGAGGTGTGTTTGAGTCACCCCATTGTTAGTAGTAGGATAGGCAAAAACCTTTCCCTTTAGGATTACAACTCTTAATTGGTAATCAACTCCTAATAGGAATATAAGTTACATTCCTATATCTACTAGGATTTACACAATCACATTCCTATTCTAAATATGACTGCAACAAAAGGCACATAGGATAGTATTATTCATACACTCATTTTTAACTCCCACACACCCTTGTTAATTTTTTGCCATTGATCTTTTTCAATTCATTCGATCTGGCGGCCAAAAACTAAGAACAATGTGTAAGAAGAAAAAATAGGTGTATAAATAACTACCAAAGCACATATTATTTGTAGTTTTATTGAGCAATTATCTCAGTTAAAACCCAAGATTCTGTGGGCCTTTTCAGACTTGTATTATTTTCAAGGATCGAAAGGACCCTGCGTTAACACATGTTAAGGTTAAATTAAGCACACCCTATATCTTCAAACTAGTTGGAAAGACCACATCCTTAACGGCCGGGTAGTAAAAGTCACAGTTGAAGACATTAATATTAAGGGTTTAGGGTTTAAGCAATTTTTAATTATTCCTTTTTTTTAACAAGCAATATTATAAATGTTGAACACAAAAATTTTAGTGCAGAAGGGAACTCTTATTGAAAGCACCTTGAACACAGAACCTTAAGTGCAAGGAAACTCTCTTATAGAAGGTAGACTTGAACGCACAACCTTAAGCACAAGATGGACTCTCATTTTGTTACAGGAGCTACAAGTCTCTACATTTTTTTTTTTTTGAAATAAACGATATTATCTACACTAAGGGGAGGGGGTGAGTTTAGCCTTATAATGGGCTAGTAATAATGTGGTTCAAATTCGCCTTTTGCTAGAATCAAACCTAAAACATCTCACTTACAAATTAAGAGGAATACTAATAGACAGAAGTACTAGGTGGCTCTCTACATTTTTAAATTTGAAAGAAAATGAATGTCTTTTCATATATAACTAATAAAACGAGAGAAGTAACTGTGTTTATAACTTTATATACAAACTGCCAGTGAATTGTGTGTTAGGTACTAATCTCTCTCTCTCTCTCTCTCTCTCTCTCTCTCTCTCTCTCTCCTGCCTCTCTATATAAACCTCTTTCATTTCTCTCTAATACTTCTTAATAAGCTCCTCTCTTCTCCTCCTCTTCCTTCACACACGCACAACAAAAATGGTGAAGTTCTCAAAGGAGCTTGAAGCACAGCTTATACCAGAATGGAAGGATGCTTTCGTCAACTACTGGCTGCTCAAGAAACAAGTAAAGAAGATCAAGCTTTCAACAGTCCCCAAACAACCACCAGAAGCAGCTGGAGATTTCGGTGTCTCCATTTTCGATCCGGTTCGCTTTGTCACTAAAAAAATTAGTGACAAGTTGTTCAATTTCGATAACAAAACGGACATAATTCAGGTAATCAATTAATGCACACATAGAGAACATGTCAATAGTTATATATGTATTAGCTTAACAATTTTCAATGAGCTTTTTTTTTTTGAGGTTTATAGGTGGTTGCTCGGAAGGGTCTTGCTTACTTTGGATTTTAAGGCGAGTTTCAAGAAATTGTTAACAAGTTTACAAATCTAAAAGGAACCGAGAATATTTTCCCAACACTCGGTTAACTTAACTTTCTTTCTTTCCTCCCTTCTTTTCATTAGTTTTTCCCCAATAAAAATAAAGTGGTGTATTTTGGATTTTGTCTTTTTTTGGTGGGTTGTGTTCAGACCTGCAAAATACTCAAGTGATCACGTCATTTTCAGGCAAAAGGTTTTGGGCTGAGTTTCCTAGATGTTGATTCCTAAACTGATACTCCGATACCTCTGCTTAAAATATTCTTCAGTCTCTCTCTCTCTCTACGTGTGTGTAAAAGTTACGTCCATTTAGTACTCTATCAGCCATAACATCCACTTTATTGACAGAAGCACCAAAGCTTTGCTTTATTGCTGGTGCCGTGAATGGGTGCATGGCGCAAACATTGCACTTCAACTAGTGTGGCGGATATATCTAGCTACCTAGCCTTTTTTCAAAGACCCTTTTACAAAAGGAAAGTGATTTTTAAACGCCATTTTCAACTTCTCACGCCTATCTTTTTATTAACCATTGAATTGAATAAATCAACAACTAGGATTAAATAAAAGTGTGTAAAAGGATGACTAAGATTAAATAAAAGTGTGTAAAAGGACAGAGGCTAAAAAGAGCGTGTGTTTATCATTTTTCTCATGAAACCAACACCAAAAGCTTTTTCTTAAAGCAGAAAAAAGAAAAAACAACGATATTAGTAACACTATACAAGATTTGGTACATAATTGTCATCGATATTTTTAAATAATAAGACAATATTCTGCAAATTGATATATAGTACCAAACAATAATTTCTCTTAATAAAAGGAGGTTTTTTCCAATGAACATTTGCTATTGGGCTGCCGGGATCGGGGATGACTTATAGCGGCTTCTGTAATCTTTTTCACATCAATACATGCTCTTTTGCTTTTCCATGAACGTACATTAAAATTTGTTAAAAACGAACGTTAATAAAGTGGCCGGAACAGAGTCCTGCAAGTATAGTGCCCTTTTGGTCTGGTTTCACACTTTTTTGAGGGTTTCGATCTTTCTCACGAAAGCAAATTATGGAACGGTTGTAGTAGTAGACATACTCATATCACGTAACCATCGTGACCATGAGATAGTAAATCCAAAACCAACATGAAAAGGACACTAAAAACAAAGACAGCAGTCCCATAAATTAATATGGATCTTTTTTCTGTTGCACAGGTGAAGAGTAAAATCATGGAGGATGGTGAGGAGGAAGAAATTTTCGAGACCGAGCTCACTCAGTTGTTTTCTTCGGAGGATGAGGTAATAAAAAATATTGGTACAAATTTTACACCTAAATAATTAACCAATCCAAAGTAATTAGGGTGACTAACCTTAGTTAATATTTTAAGGGTTTTTATCACAAATGGTCCCTAAAATTGACCCATCCCATCAAGATGGTCCCTGAAATTGAAAATCAATCAATGTAGTCCCTGAAATTAAGTGTCGCAAATCAATGTAGTCTTTCCGTCATAACTCGGTTAAAAATTTTGTTATGTGCTGATGTGGCACATTTTATATTAAAAAAACTTATAAAATATTATTAAAAACTAAAAAAAAGATTTTTTAAATGTTAAAATAATAATTAATTATTAAATAAATAAATAAACCCATGTTTGTCAAACCCCACCCCCGCCCCCCCCCCCCCCCAACCCCCTTCCCCTTCTCCCCCACCCCCTGCAACCCGAAGAACTCCCCCTTCTCCCTCACCCCCTGCAACCCGAAGAAGAAGAGGAAAAAAAATTAAAAATAAAAACCCCTTCACCCCCTTCTCCCCCACCCCCTGCAACCCGAAGAAGAAGAAAAAAAAACCCCTTCTCCCCCTTCTCCCCCACCCCCTGCAACCCCGAAGAAGAAGAGAAAAAAAAAAAAAAAACACCCTTCACCCCCTTCTCCCCCACCCCCTGCAAGAAGAAGAAGAAGAAGAAAAAAATAACTCTTCTCCCCCCCCCCCCACCCCCCACCCCCTGCAACCCGAAGTAGAAGAGAAAAAAAAAAAAAAAACCCTTCACCCCCTTCTCCCCCACCCCCTGCAACCCGAAGAAGAAGAAAAAAAAACCCTTCTCCCCCTTCTCCCCCACCCCCTGCAACCCGAAGAAGAAGAGAAAAAAAAAAGAAGAAAAAAAAATATATTAAATGATTTTTTTTTTAGTTTTTTAATATAAAGTGTGCCACGTCATTTGACATATCAGCACATAACAGAATTTTTAACGGAATTATGACGGAAGGACTACATTGATTTGCGACACCCAATTTCAGGGACTACATTGATTGATTTTCAATTTCAGGGACTATCTTGATGGGGTGGGTCAATTTCAGGGACCATTTGTGATAAAAACCCATATTTTAATTATAAAAACCTTTTAATTAGGGAAATATTTAATGTACTGGGTTGGTGTTCATGTAGGTCAGGGTGTTTTTTGAGGCACTAGATGAAGAACTTAATAAAGTGAACCAATTTTACAAGATCAAGGAGACTGAGTTTCTTGAGAGAGGAGAGATTTTGAACAAACAGCTACAGATTCTGCTGGACCTCAAGCAAATTCTCAATGACCGACGGTGGAAGAATTCTGGAACAAAATCGAACATGCCGAGTGTTCCCAGCTCAAGGTCTTCTTCTCCTCGGAACTCCGACTTCAGTACCGGTAAGCCTCTTGTTTCGAAATAGGGCATCTGCTTACGTTTTATGTGCTGATATTTTACTTCCGGCCAAATTAAGAGTTTTGCTTACATATACTTCCACATGATAGGTTACTGGAAACATATGGAAATTTCGAGACTGTTTAGTAGCTGTCAAGGTAGCTAAGATTTGCAAAATAAGACTAATACATAAAATAAACCATTTAATGTTGCTTTTTAGATTATGACAAGGCCGTGGACCACCTAATAATATGCCCAGAAAGGGAAAAAAACTTGGGTCGTTTTACAATTTCAATCAAACCAAAATAAATTCCTTCACCACTCTTCAGGGTGTTATGGCTTCTTTAAGATAGTGCCCTAGTAATTAATTTCAGTTTTCAGTTTGTGGCTTAGTAAAAGAAAATTAGGGCTTTCTTTAATAAGGTTAGTATTGCAAAAGAACTACTCAACTAACTAGAATAACAGAAAGTTCTAGCTAAGTTTTATCTTTTGCAATACTACCCTTATTATTCTTTAATCCCAAAATCATTTTTTTCTTTATATGAAGTCACCGTTAACGAGGAAAACTGCTGCCACAAAATCATGTCCTATACCCAAATTTCTAGTAGTGCTATATGAGGTCACATTTCTCTAATTGCAAGTATCGCTTGCATTCTCAATCCTCTTTCACGTTTGCAAGTGCTAATCTGTCAACTTTGTAGGTTTAATGCATATACATGTGCAAATAAACCACTTTTTATGGTATACTAAACGTATGGGAATGTTCGTGGTCTTTATGGCACTTTGGCTTTCAAGTCGCAAGTCTAATCGTTAGTGCACCTATCTAATATCCATCTATCACAGCTGGAAAAAGATAAATTCTGGACAAATCCAAATCCTTAACGCTATTATCAGCAACTTTTCTCCTATTTGAGGAAGGCATAGAGAAAATCTTTCAAAATTTACCCTTTCTGTTGTGTCTCAAGTATTTTCCATGTTCCACTATAAACTAATTTGATACGAATTAACATAAGATTTAGGTAACAGTCCCTTTTTTAATCAAATCAAAATTTATAAAGAACGAACAAGAATGTGCATAGGGCAAACATGCGAAACGTAACCAAAAGGTAACAGAATCCTTGCCTCCTATTTCACGTGAGAGAGTTTGAGAAAGAATTGGATTGTAAAGAATTTTTCGAAAAATCAAAATCAAAATCAAAATTGTGCTGGCATGCATTAATGACTAGCAATAGACCTTTATGCAGAGAGCTTGGCGGAATCGAAAACTATTCCTACAGAAACACAAACTAGTGAAGCAATTGCAGCATTAGAAAGAAATGGAGTTAACTTCATTAACACGGCAACTAGGGGTAAGACCATGAAAGGCAAACCTAAAATGGCCATGAGGATTGATATTCCAAACACAACACCAACAAGGACTATCACAGCTGTTACTTCAATGCTTTGGGAAGATTTAGTGAACAATCCTAAAAAGGAAGGCCCTGGAGAGTTCATCAATCGAAAGAAGATACAGTGTGCTGAAAAGATGATTAGAGGGGCATTTGTGGAGCTCTATAGAGGCCTTGGTTTGCTTAAAACTTACAGGTTCTCTCTCTTTCTTTTAATATAATTACTTTGATTTACCAGCTAGGGATAAAAAAGCTACATAGTGAAGTTGCTGTGATTAAGCTAAATTTACTTTTTCAGACTCAGTTAAAAGCAATCAAACCAATAGCTGAGACGTTTGGAGTATATTTTCTGATTCTGTTAACAACAAGAGAAATAAACCGTGTAATAAGATGGATGTCGTGTAGATTAAAGGAATAGTCAGCAAGATGGTCAGTAAATGTGGCTTAAATCTAGTTTGTTGGAAGCGAATGACGTCCTCAGTAATTTGGACCACATATTCTGTCATTTGTATTTTGAAAGTACGTATAATATTTGGTTTATTTACATGTTTAAGCACGCCGATGACACCTTTGCAGAATCCATCACTTTACTTATAAGAATATGAGTAAATATCTTCAAGTAGCAAAGCATTAGCAACAGTTTTCTGAAAGTTATATAACTAATGACCGTTTTATGATGCTGCTGATGTGGGCATAGGGTGATAACACATGGATATGAAAATTATCAAGGTGGTGATACTATTTAGTAATGAATAATGCTCTTTCTAAAATAGAGAAGTGGAAGCAATCAAACACTGTCTTAACAGTGAAAGCTACTTATGCAGTGCAAGTGCACAAGTGCAACACTGCATCTACGCATCATTTAGCTTAATTAATGATTGTACCTTTGGAATATGTTTTCTTTAAGTAGTCGATTAACTATCTAATCAAATTTGCAATTTTTGCAGCTCACTGAATATGCTAGCCTTTACAAAGATCCTAAAGAAATTCGACAAGGTAAGATATTATTGATATTCTACCATTTTTCAGCCTCATCTAATTAGCAAATAAAAAATCTCAGCTTTATGAGACATGATATTTTTGGATATTACAACTTCCTTCACACACTTGTAAGTAATAACTTGGAGCAACCAAATTTTTTCATGTATAGGTATCAAACCAGCAAGCATCAGCAAGTTATTTGAAAGCAGTGAAGAGATCACATTTCATTAGTTCTGATAAGGTAACCAGTCAAATACCCTAGATGCAACCCTAATCTAGCTAAGAAAAATTTCTCCGCAATATGATACGTAGATTTCTAAATCCTATTGTTTTTGTTCTTTTAACTAGTTTAGGAGAATGGGTTTTAATGGTTTTCTGATGGGGATTGTGTGCATTATTATATATGGTTTGAAAAGGTGGTGAGACTAATGGACGAAGTGGAGTCCCTATTCACAAAGCACTTCGCCAGTAATGACAAGAAAAAGGCAATGAAATTTTTGAGTCCACAACAAAACAAAGATTCTCATATGGTCACATTTTTTGTTGGTAATCTCTCTCTCTCTCTCTCTCTAATATTTATGTACGTGTGTATATAAATCATCATTTCATTTTTTGTTAAACTGTCTTTCATAATCCACTATATCTAGTGTCAAATAAATAATAAGAGCTGCTAGTCCAATGATTATTTAACTATATAAGTAATGCAATATAATGCATGATTAGTCTTGGGGCCAACATGAACCGCATTCCATTGTATCGTATAAACTTTGCTTGCCACTAATCTTGATGGTGGGATTGCTCAATATATAATTGAATGAACGGTGATCACAAATTTTCTTGGGGCCCCACAAAGTTGTATGAGTTTAGTTGTTTGGTCTGATTGTGGTCTCCCTCTATTAATAAAGTTTAATCTTTTTTGGTTATGTTGTTGCAGGTTTGTTTACAGGTTGTTTTGTATCATTGTTTTGTGTGTATGCAATCTTAGCGCACTTGTCTGGTATATTCTCTCCTAATACAGAAAGGGATTACGTGGAAACTGTCTACCCTGTTTTCAGGTGCATTCTTTATCCCCAATATTTTTTTATACAACGATATATTTATATTTAGAAGTTGAGACATAAATTGGTATCAATTTTACCATCTATAAGATTCGAACATATAACCTCTCATTTAAAATTAAAAAAAAAATATTACTAACCGTAGTATTATGTAGCTTTGATCCCAATAATAATTATATCACAGAATAGCAATCTATAGTTTCTATTACAACCTATCTCAAAGTAAACCATTTGGACTATTGCGAACCGTATTGTGGACAATATCACTAACAGATCAGCTAGACTCACTTGTAATATCGAAATTAACTTGGCTCCTCAATGAGAGGATGGATTTCTCCTCAATTCACTACGTAGCCGATTCAAGGAACTTCATGTTT
The DNA here is from genome assembly GCA_035220775.1 of Malus fusca. Classification (NCBI taxonomy): domain Eukaryota; kingdom Viridiplantae; phylum Streptophyta; class Magnoliopsida; order Rosales; family Rosaceae; genus Malus; species Malus fusca. The sequence continues at coordinate 19,685,977 of CM069074.1, read as the reverse complement.
ATGATCAGAATTGTTCATATTATACATTTACTATGTAAAGATCATCTCTGCAAAACAATCAATTAAATATGAGATCGTTTAGTCATAGAACTGTATTAAAACATAAAAAGGATTCAGTAAATGAATTACGAAACATCTATTTATTTTCTATAATTGATTGACTATACAACCTTAGTTTTAATTGACTTTTTGTAAATATGATCTTTACTGAGTGATTTATAATACGAGCGGTTCCGATCATAAGCACGAAGTTCCGTGAATCAGTTACTAAGTAAATTGAATAGCCAAGCCTTTCTCGTATAAATCTAGCCATAACTTTATTAGTATTGTGGCGATGAAATATGCATTGTCAGTCACTTGAATACATTAATTTAAGCGAAATATATCCTTAATATCTTGTTAGCGGCTAGATAATGAAGTTTTAAGCTTAACTACGCAGAATTTGTTGATTTATACATTTTAATGGAAACAAACTTGGCTAAAAGAAAACTACAGAGACTTTGTTAGCTTACTAGCTCATTCTCTAACAGTTTAAACTTTCGGGGTTCTGTGGTATTCTAATAAGGCATTAGAGCTTTAGGTGTAAGAGGTCTTGGGTTCCAAACCTCTATTCAGTTCCCAAACCTTTGTTGGTTTGCAAAGTGACGATGGGTCTGCAGCTATGTATTTTCTTTGTCTGCATTTCAATCCACCCCAAAACCTTATGATGAATGAAACATTTATCAGTGTGCTAACTCTGAAGGGTGTCAATTTGTGCAGCGTTTTTGCATTACTCAGCCTGCACTTGTTTATGTATGGATGCAACCTATTCATGTGGAAGAGTACAAGAATCAATTACAACTTCATATTTGAATTCCAACCAAGCACTGCCCTAAAGTATCGTGATGCCTTCCTCATATGCACAACCTTCATGACAGCAGTGGTTGCTGCCATGGTTGTGCACCTTATATTAAGGGCAAACAACTTCTTACCTAGCCAAGTTGATGGTATTCCTGGACTTTTCCTTCTGGTTAGTTCCATTGCTTTCGTCAAGGTCTTGTTAGGCAGATAGCTTGGACTTGGACAACTTATATAAAACATAATATTCATCATTCAAGTTTAAAAGAAAGTAACTAAGAAATTGAGCCACATATCATGAAGCATTGTTGCTAATCCTCAACTCAATGTTCCAGTTTTCCATTGCACTGCTCGTGTGCCCGTTTGACATCTTCTATCGACCAACTCGTTACAGCTTCATCAAAGTAATTCGTAACATAGTCTGTTCCCCACTTTATAAGGTACATTTACTTCTTTTCTCATTATCCCATCAATTATGTAATTTGTTAACAATATTTTGAAATCAGTTAGCACAAAGAAGCTTTAATCTTCTTTTTTTCTCTTTAAATTGAAACATATGCAGGTTTTGATGGTAGATTTTTTTATGGCTGATCAACTTACTAGCCAGGTAATCATAGTAATATGCAGTGATAAAAAGAAATTTCTAATGCCAAATTGCTCTAAAATTCATCTTTAATTTAATCAATGGCCTAATATATACCTCCCTGCTTGTAGATCCCATTGCTGAGACACATGGAATCCACAGCATGTTACTTTCTTGCTGGAAGTTTCAGATCACACCAATATGAAACCTGCCGAAGTGGAAGGCTATTTAGAGAGCTTCTTTATGTTATTTCGTTCTTGCCGTACTACTGGCGTGCCATGCAAGTAATGCAGATTCTACAATTATTTTTCTGTTCAGTGAAAAATCATAATTCTTTAGTCCCACTAACATGTGACCTATCAATGCAATGAACTTCTAGTGTGCAAGACGATGGTTTGATGAATCCGACGTTAACCATTTGGCTAACATGGGGAAGTATGTTTCCGCCATGGTGGCAGCCGGAGCAAGGATTACATACGCTAACAACCCGCACAGCCACCTATGGTTTTATATAGTAGTGATCACCTCTGTGGTGGCTACAGTCTACCAGTTGTACTGGGATTTTGTCAAGGACTGGGGGCTTTTCAACCCAAAATCCAAGAACCTATGGCTAAGAGATGAACTCGTTCTCAAGAACAAAAACATCTACTATGCTTCTGTTGTAAGTTTTTCTTTAAATCTTTCTGAGGTTTATATGCATAAACCACATTCAATTTCTCAAACAATTAGTTTAAATTTTATGTAGGCCTTGAATGCGGTTTTGAGAGTTGCTTGGGTAGAAACAGTAATGGGATTTCATCGAATTCCGGATGTTGAGTCACGTTTGCTGGACTTTCTGTTAGCTTCGTTAGAGGTTATCCGGCGAGGGCATTGGAACTTTTACAGGTGCATAATTGTTTTCGAACAAAATATTTAATCCAATGAATAGGATAACTCCCGAGTCGTATCCTTCTCTACAAGCACCAGAAATAAAACCACAAGCTTCTCAACTTGCTGTATTTTTGTATCAAACAGGTTAGAGAATGAGCATCTAAACAATGTTGGCAAGTACAGGGCAGTGAAGACAGTTCCTTTACCATTCCGCGAGACAGATTCTGATGGCTGAGATGATCCGGTCTAATATGTATAGAAACCCCGAAATGCTGATATGGGTAAAGCCAAGGCATAAGGAATCCACATTTTCTTATATCAATGTGTGAGATACTGCCATCTAATCATCTCATATTACAATTCGGAATATGAATTGTGAGGCGCCAACTGTAATGAAGAAAAGCACTTTTCAAATGGAATAACATTTTTCTGCTGTACATTTTGGCATATTAATTTGGATTTGCTTATGTACGTGTATTAAATATTTCTCAAGACACTTCCTTTTCGGATTTACTACAAAAATGTTCGAATCAGAAGATAATGATCTAATCTCAGATACAAGAAAAGAAAACTGGAGTAAGTGATCTGATTCCAACAGTTTGTCTTAATTTCACAGAATAAATAACACAATAAGAACAAATAACACAATTAGGGCTTACCATTTCTTGGGAAAGCTGGTCCGATATGAACCTTAAAATCTAAGTTTTGGGTTTGAAGTTCTGCATGAGAAATTTTACTGTGAGAATTAAGTAATGTATGCAATGCAGGAAACGGCACCTCTGTAGAGTCAGACCTGTAAGGTTTTATGGGGGCTAACAGAATACCTAAACTCAACCGTTAAGCCTACAGGTCACCCATTAACACCCATTAGCATTTTTTTCTTTTCAAGTTTTAAGAAAATATAAAGCCGAGCTGTAAATTTGCCATATGCAAGAGAGTTGGAGCTTAGCCAGCACTTATGCAAAAGACTCGTTGGTGGTAATATATGATCACCATTGTTAGTTTGCTGATACAGAATGAAGCTGATATGGACCACACACCGACCCAGCCGGTAAATTGTTGGGGCTTAAAAAGACTTCACTACTTTGGAGATGTTTATCTCACAAAGAAGAATGTAATGCAGCGGAATTGATAGGCAAGAGAAAGAAAGAACACTCAGAGTATTACACAAAATTTGTATTCTTACACAAACTAATACAAGAGGAAACACTCAAACAATCACACACTTCTTCACTCTTTTTCTCACTTCTTCTTGCTACTTGGTTGGTTTATTAACACACATGCATACATATTTATAGGCAATGGTTGCCGACTTTAAAGTTGGCAAGAACATTCTAGTGCAATGATTATGTACTGCACCGACACACACTGCAAACTGACTTGGGCATTTCATCTTACTAGTTTTCTAGTTCTTTCTTTGGCTTAGATATTTAGGTGGATAATTTGTAGACAAAGATTGCTAGAATTTTCTAGCATTTGCACATTGGCTTTGGGTTGGGTCACTTGTCTTGGGCCGAAGACAAGATTACCTTTTAACATTCCCCCTTAATCTTGTCTTGTGACGTTGATTGAGTTTCTCAATCTGACAAAGTCTTCTTGTTTGAGTGGCTTAGTGAATATGTCTGCAACTTGATCTTGAGACTTCACGTATTCCACTTGCACATCCTTTCTTGCAATACACTCTCTTATGTAATGATAGCGGGTATCTATGTGTTTGCTCCTGTCATGGAATATTGGATTCTTTGCTAGAGATATTGCAGACTTGTTGTCGACATAGATCTCTGTTGGCTCTTCTTGTGGCATGCTTAATTCTTTCAACAAGTTTCTCATCCAGATTGCATGACAGACACATGAGGTAGCAGCTACGTATTCAGCTTCGCAGGTAGAAAGAGTGACAATCGGTTGCTTCTTCGACATCCATTGCTTTCCTCCACTTAGTATCTTGCACTGCTTCTTGGAAGTCAACTGGTTCACAATCAGCAAAGAGACAGAAAAGTGTAGGATTATCGAGTCTTTCAGCTACCTCATAGAGATCTCGTAGACTTCTTGTGGTACATCTCTTTCATTTAGACTCCCACTTGATGATGATGATGCTGGTGAATTGCCATGATTGGTTGATGTTGGTGAAGCAGGTGGAGTAGTGGATTCTTGTTGAACCTCTCTTGCTTGCTCCATCATCCTTTGTTCATTCTCTTCTTCAAACTGAGGAAAGAAGTGAAGATCACCTGCATAAGAGCCAAAATCCCATTCTCCTTCTTCATCGAACGTCACATCTCGACTGATCACCGTCTTCCCATTGTTTGGATTATACAGCTTATAGCCTTTTGAATTTGAGTCATAGCCGATGAAGATGAACTTAACACTTTTGTCGTTGAGTTATCCTCTCGTCTGGTACATGTATATGGGCTATGCTTCCAAAAACTCTTAGATGGGAGATACTCGGCTTTCTTCCGCTCCATGCTTCTTACAGAGTCTTTCCCCACACACTTCTTGTTGGAGATCGATTGGATAGGTAGACAGCACATGTTACAGCTTCTGCCCACAACTTCTGAGTCAATCTCTTGTTTTTTAGCATGTTTCGAGCCATGTCGAGGATGGTTCGATTTTTTCTTTCCGCCACATCATTTGTTGAGGGGATCTTGGAACTGTCAAAGGTCGACGAATTCCATTAAATTCACATAATTCTTGAAATTCCTTTTAAGTGAATTCTCCTCCTAGTTCAGATCTCATGGCTTTGATCTTGCAACCACTTTCTTTTTCTACGGTAGCTTTGAACTTCTTGAATGCTCCAAATACCTCCGATTTCTGCTTCAAGAAATACACTCAAGTTTTCCTTGAAAAATCATCAATGAAGAGAAGGAAATAATTATTTTTACCCAAAGAGCTTGGTTTTATTGGACAGCACATATTGGTGTGAATAAGCTCGAGTGGCTTCTGGGCTTTTGTGGTCGACTCCTTTGGAAAGCTTTTCCTGAATTGTTTCCCAAGTAAACATCATTTTCAAACATGATCAGGGTGACTAATGCACGGTAAGCCTTTCACCATCTCCTTATTGGATAATAACTCCAGTCCCACAAAGTTAAGATGCCCAAAATGAAGATGCCAAAGCCAGGATGTGTCTTTGTAGCATGTTTTGAGGCACTTTGCAACATCATTTTGAATATTCATAGGAATCATCCTATTCTTTGACATTTTCACCTTGGCAATTAATCTTCCTTTGTCATCTCTAAGAAAAAGGCTATAATTTTTCATATGAATATCATAACTTTTTTCTAAGAGTTGACCCAAGCTCAAAATGTTGCTTTTCATATTGGGCACGTAGTAGACATTTGAAATTAATTGGTGACTACCATATTTCAGGGGAATAAGGATGTTACCTTTTCCTTTTACGGGTATTTTGGATTCGTCTCCAAAAGAAACGTTGACACTCACTGATTCATTGAGCTCTATGAACATGCTTCTTCTTCCGCACATGTGCTTGTTGGCGCTAGTGTCAAGGTACCATGTATAGTCTTGGTATCCATCATTGTTCTTGCATGCTAGTAGCACAACGCCATTATCTTCTTTCTCTTCTTTCACATAATTGACCTTCTCATTAGGTTTGTTGCTTGGAGCTCTACATTCCCAAGCATAATGCCCAAACTTTTGACAGTTGTAGCATTGAACTTGAGATTTTTCATACCTCAAGTTTGAGCGTCATCTTCCACGACCTTTTGTTGAGCTTCCTTCGCTTTCGTAGTTGCTATGGCTGTTGAAGTTCCAACCACGTCCACGTCCATGTCCACATCCGTGACCTCAACCACGACTTCTTCCATACTGGTTTCTCTCGTTGTCGAAGCTTTCTTCTTTCTTCTTTAGCTGGACATGTGTCTTGAGGAGGTGCTCATCATTCCCTTGCCTCTTCTTATGTTTCTCTTCATATGTTTATAGCGAACCCATTAATTGCTCTATACTAATTTCTTCCAAGTTTTTAGTTTCTTCAATCGTCACGACAATGTGCTCGAACTTGGGGTCCAACAAGCTTAGTATCTTCTCCATAATTCTAACATCTTATAACTTTTCTCCGTTTCTTTTTAATTGATTGGAAACGGCTAAGACTCTTGAGAAATAATCAGAGATTGATTTAGACCCTTTCATTTATAGAGATTCAAACTCACCTCATAATACTTGAAGAAGAACCTTTTTCACTTGTTCGGCTCATTTGTAAGAGGTTTGAAGCTTCTTCCATGCTTGCTTGGTAGAGGTTGCACTCGAGACATTCTCAAAGCCATTGTCATCTAATGCTTGGTAGATGAGGTAGAGAGCCTTCTTGTCTCTCTTTCTTGAATCTTTCAAATTCTCCTTCTGGGGTTGGGACAAAGTAGCTTCATCTTCTGGCTCAGTGTAGCCTTTCTCCATGACTTCCCATACATCGTGTGCTCCCAAAAGGGCCTTCATTTTGATACTCCAATTATCGAAGTTGTTGTTGTCGAGCATTGGAACTTGGAAGGCTGTCATAGCGTTGCTAGCCATAACTCTGATACCACTTGGTGAGGGCTTTAAAAGACTTCACTACTTTGGAGATGTTTATCTCACAAAGAAGAATGTAATGCAACGAAATTGATAGGCAAGAGAAAGAAAGAACACTCAAAGTATTACACAAAAATTTTATTCATACACAAACTAATACAAGAGGAAACACTCAAACACTCACACACTTCTTCACTCTTTTTCTCACTTCTTACTCTCACTTCTTCTTGCTACTTGGTTGGTTTATTAACACACATGCATACATATTTATAGGCAATGGTTGCCGACTTTAAAGTTGGCTAGAACATTCTAGTGCAATGATTATGCACTGCACCGACACACACTGCAAACCGACTTGGGCAATTCATCTTACTAGTTTTCTAGTTCTTTCTTTGGCTTAGATATTTAGGTGGATAACCAACTTAAATTGTTGGAATTTTCCAGCTACTTTTGCAGACAAAGATTGCTAGAATTTTCTAGCATTTGCACATTGGCTTTGGGTTGGATCACTTGTCTTAGGCCGAAGACAAGATTACCTTTTAACAAAAATTAGGTGACTACAAGCAGTTCCAATTTCCCAGTTCAACACCAAGCATCCAACATTGCAACAAAAATAGCAATTTTCCCACTGTATTCTTATGGAGTGACGGCAAAACCCTATTCAATCTCTAAATACAGAAACCCTTAAAATGGAGCAAGAAAACCAATGGAGGAGTAATCGAGTAAGTGGACTGAGACTTACATTGTCCCAAGTGTTGGTGCTAGATGTGTGCTACATGTCATAACAACTCACTTATAGGTGAGCATGTGTTGTGCACGTGAGTGTGTGAGTTGGATGAGTGAGTGCACCTCCAACGACTATAACTCTACTTCCATTTCCATTTCTTGTAAGCATCAATTCAGTTACACCTAAATCGAATCCAAGGAGCTACGACTCTGAGTTTCTCACATCTCCATTCTTTCATGCTCTTCGAGTAGAGATCATCATCTCATTAATTTTCTGCTTCAACAAAAATAGCTCTGATACCTCCATTACCACACACACAGATCATAAAACACTAACATGGCCTCAGAGCCTGGTTCATCGCTTTAATCTGGGCGTGAATCTATGATTTATGTGTTCGTCAAGCTTCATCGCTTTCGTCAAGCTTCATCGCTGTAAAATTGTGTTTTAGAAACCTATGAAAATCGAAGATCCAAGTCTAATATGACTGGATTAACGAGTTCTGAGCTTCACACTTCTGTTTTCAATGGTGAAAACTATGAATCCTGGAGAATTAGAATGTGAATCATTCTCAAGTCTCATGGACTTTGGGAGCTGTAGAAACTGGGTTTACTATCCCAGAATCATCTAAAGAGAGTGTGATGTGAAAATTAACTTGACACACAAATTAAACCATATTGATGACAATTGTAGTATTAAGCAAGTAGGGATCGTTCTAGACCGGGGATTAACTAGGGATGCTAATCAACACAAATAAGACTCAAAAACACTAAACTAGACTCTATAGACTCAAAACTAACTCAAAACACTCAAAACAGCAAGCAACAATAAAAAAAGATCCAATTCTAGACCTAACAAGTGATTTGGACGAAAATAAAACTTAACTTGACTCAAAATACTAAAACAAAACAGGTTTCGACTCTAAAAACAAGACTTAAGAAGACACGAAATTGATGAAATATAATGGTGAAAGGCTAGTTAGAGGGTTCCTTCTCCACAAATGAAACATATGCATACGAATCGATTTCCAATTATTCTTTCGACAAACCATGAATGACAATGCCCCAAATTAATTGTATTGAACTAATTAATTTTCAGATTTCCCTAGATTCATTGAATTGAATGGAAAACGCATCACAACCAAATTATTCTTTATCAAGTTCCCTAACTATGGAATACGCATGATAGAAACACTTAACAAAGATCATTAAGTTCAATGGAAACCATAAGCATTGACGAAGCATTCATAACTATGAAAAGCATGTTACTCTTGCCTAGGATTTACTTAACACAATCGTGACTAGCGACTTTTACTACTCATGAATATAAGTTCATAACGATTAAGTGAAATTCCCTTATACTCTAGCATCAAATTCATGCATGCCAACTAAGTTGGCCACCTTAATCAACGTACAAGAACAAGTTCTTAATAAAATAGATAAGTAAACCACATTCACGATTCACGAAACAATAACTGGAGGAAATCAATTCATATAAAACATATGATCATGGCTTCGAATTCACCTCTAACTATAAAGAAATTAGTTCCTCATGTCGCAAATAAACAAAGATAACTTAAATTAAACATTGAAAATAAAAGATGGAAAACATCTAGAAACGCTCCAACGATCCAACGTCTTGAATGGCAAGCACGGCTCCAGGTAGCTCATTCTCCTTCCTTCCTTGCAATACTCATGGCACAATAGGGATATGGGATGAATTATGTAGTGAATTGTGGTAGAGGGTGGTGAATGATTTGTGCGGCAAGGGTGTGTATTTATAGGCTGAAATACATGGCACAATCCCTAAGGATTTGGATTGCACAATCCTTAAGGATAAGGACTAGGGTTTGGCAGAAATCCAAATGGAAAAGGATTAAGGTTTCCTAGCAGATTTTAGGCTTCTAGAACAAGGAAAAACGCCAGATTTATAGGGCCTTCTAGAAAGGGTGCTCACGGCACCAATTTAGGTGTTTCTAGAACATAAGGGTGTGTCATAAATGTAGGGAAAGGATAGGCCTTCTAGAAATCAGATATTTAGGTCCTCTTGCAGCTAGATTTAAGGTACAAACTGATTTAGATAAGATAAGCTAGGATAAAGCTAGATTAGGCAAGGATAAGATAAGATAAGGTTGGATAAGGTTTTGGATAATGTTTCCTCTTTTGAGCTGATTCCTTATCTTCTTTGTCTTGGATTTATTTTCTTCATCTTTTCATCACATTCCTAGCCTCTTGAACTTCCAATTCGTCCATCCATCTTGCTCCATTCATGAACTATCCATTTGATGCCCAAAACTGCCTCAAAATGCTCCAAATTGCACTTTCTTGCCAACTTTGTCATTTAGACCTACAAACACACGAAAATAGCTTAAAACACTATAATAAACACAAACGAACTAAGAAAACAAGCTAACTAAGTCGCATAAATATGCTCCTATCAAATTCCCCCACATTTAGCTTTTGCTAGTCCTCGAGCAAAACGAAACAAACAAAATAAAACAAAGTAAACAAAACATACTCTAATCCTTCCAACAATCGCCTCAGGGATTTCCAATGCACATGACATGTTAAAAATCATCATTCCCACAGATTTTAGTCATCTTTACACTTGAGCACATACTTAATCATAGTCACCACTTACTAGTTCACATTTAACCAATTAAAACGATGTTTTGAATGTAGTAACATGCCTTAGAGAATTTGCTCAATTCCTTACAAGATACTCTCTATTCTCACACACATTTTCTGACTACACACCCTACACTAGTTATATGTGAGAAGATTGATGTAAACATGTATACGAACACTCACATATATGTATAACAAAGAAAGCATTTTCTGGAGTTATTAAGCATGCTTAGATACGATCTCATGAATTGAACGCTACTACTTAGACGCGAGAACCAGGGATACCATATGCTCATACCAATCCCAAACTCCACATATTGAAACACACAACAACCACGATTAAAGTCTAAGGGTTGTAATGGGGCTAGGGTATTGGCTAACAAAGAAAGGTTAAGGATAAACAAAGGTTCTTAAAGCAATAGTAAGCAAAGCAATGAAATCAACTTAGAATTCACTTTAGAATGCAGAAATCAACTTTTAAACACAAAGGAAGATTCATGCAACACTTAGGGCCAAATTCAACTTGTTGGACCCTTTCTTCAACAACCAACACTTTAGAGCTCTTTTTCACATATTTTTCAGCTCTTCTTTATTCTTTTCACAACTTTTCTTTTTTTCTTTCTATTTTCCACGAATTTTTCTTTTCTTTTTCTTTTCTACCCGTGCCTCTTTTAAGACTTTGGCACACACACACAAAAATCCCTTCCCCCACACTTGTTTTTCTGCAAAATGTTTGATCAAAAGGAATTCCCTCTAAGTCATGCTCCACTATACTTTAAGAACAAGGGTATCGGTAGTCCTAATCTAGGCTAGGTAAGGATAATGTGGGTAACGAAGAAGATAGGCTAAATAAGGCTCAAAGGGGTTAAACCTACAAAACAAATGCATGGGATGAAGGCTTTCTGGCTCTGGTGGTAACTACTAAACAACTTCATCTTGTTATATGTTATGCACTCAATTTTAAGCTTTGAATGAAACGGGCATGAGTTCTAGTATTTGGAACTAAAGTGATAAAACGCATTCTAAGTAGCAACCAAGCAAAGAATAAGGAGATCATGCAACGACTTTAGAAAACAAGAAATCATAGATTAATAACTCTCCAAATAAAGTTTAGGCTCACGTGTCTCTCAGGGTTATAGCATTAGTTTGAGTTCCTTCCTTCAAGCATGTTACAAAAACTGATTTTTCCTTTGTGATTACATGTGAATTCGTAAACTATAACTATAACCAAGCATAAACCAAAGAGTATATCAAACTTCCATCCATATTTGTAACGTTCTTTAACAGTCATGCAATTAAAAACCAAATCCTCATCATTGTGTTGGAAGGTACCCTAAGACACAAACACACAAAAATAATACTAAAACGACTCTTTTTTTTGGGTTTTTCAAAACTTTTTCCAATTTTTTTCTTGAATTTTCGTATTTCCTTTTAAAGCCACATAAAGACACATCAAAACATACTAAAAACACTCAAAAACAATGAAAAACAACCTTTGAAATGTTAGGTGGTAAAATCCTACGAATTTTGCAACAAAAACACTTTGTTTACCCCCCCCCCCACACTTAAACCAAACATTGTCCTCAATGTTTCAAACATAGACTCACACAAAAACAAGTAAATAACATAACTAGCAAATAAGACAAATATGGCAAAGTAAAAGCAATAAAGAGTAGGGTTTAGGAACGCAAATCTGGTTGTGATGCCGGAGCTTCCTAGGTCTTCTTTATTTGCATAGGTTGCCTCCCAAGAAGCGCTTGCTTTAACGTCTTCCAGCCAGACGATACCTCCGTTTAAGCTGCAATAGAGCCAACAGCATGGAGGGGTACATTCACCACGGCATGCTCCTCAAAAGCTGCGTAATATGGCTTCAAACGATGTCCATTTACTTTGAATTCTTGTTGCGTCTTCAAACTTTGAATTTGAACTGCACCATGAGGAAAAACATTAGTAACAACAAAATGACCAATCCATTTGGAACGCAACTTACCCGAAAACAAACGAAAGCGGGAATTGAAGAGTAACATTTTCTGCGCTATAGAGAACGTCTTGCTACGAATCATCTTATCATGGAATGCCCTCGTCTTCTCTTTGTAAATGCGAGCGTTATCATAAGCTTCGTTCCTAATTTCCTCAAGCTCATTCAATTGAAGCTTTCTATGAAGACCTGCGGCATCAATGTCCATATTGAATGTTTTGACGGCCCAATGTGCACGATGCTCTAACTCAACGGGAAGATGACATGGTTTCCCATAAATGAGCTGAAATGGTGACATCCCAATTGGTGTTTTGTAGGCAGTACGATATGCCCACAATGCATCATTCAAACGCAAGCTCCAATCTTTACGAGTCGGCCCAAAGGTCTTTTCCAAAATCTGCTTGATTTCCCTATTCGACACCTCGACTTGCCCACTTGTTTGAGGATGATAAGGTGTTGAAACCTTATGCATGACATTATACTTCTTGAGCAACGCCTCAATGGTTCGATTGCAAAAAATAGGACCCTCCATCACTAATGAGTACTCTTGGCATTCCAAACCTTGCAAATATGTTAGTTCTAATAAAATCTGCAACCACTTTAGAATCATTAGTACGGGTGGCTTTTGCTTCCACCCATTTCGACACATAATCAACTGCAAGTAAAATATAAAGGAAACCATGTGAGGAAGGAAAAGGACCCATGAAATCTATACCCCAAACATCAAAAATCTCAACAAAATATATAGGGTGTTGTGGCATTTGGTCCTTTGCACTTATATTACCCATTCTTTGACAACGATCACATGTTATGCAAAAGGTTCTAGCATCTCTAAAGATATTAGGCTAATAAAATCCACATTCTAAAACCTTATGTGATGTGCGTTGTGTGCCAAAATGACCCCCACATGCATAAGTGTGACAAAAAGTTAGAATCGAATGAAACTCAGAATCATGCACACACTTACGTATAATCTGATCAGGGCAATGTTTCCACAAATAAGGGTCATCCCAAACATATAACCGTGCATCTTTCTTGAGTTTATCACGTTGGTGTTTATTTAGGGTGCTTGGGACATGCTTAGTGGCCAAATAGTTAACTAGATCGGCATACCATGGCTCACTTACCTTAATGGCATCTTCTTCATGCACCATTCGGCTCAAGTGGTCCGCCACCACGTTTTCACTTCATTTCTTGTCCCAGATTTCCACGTCAAACTCTTGGAGAAGTAACATCCAACGAATAAGCCTTGGCTTGGCCTCCTTTGTGAGCAAATACTTCAAAGCTGCATGATCAGTGTAAATAATAACTTTAGTTCCAAGTAGATATGAAAGAAACTTATCTAAAGCAAATACAACAGCAAGAAATTCTTTTTCAGTGGTGGAATAATTCAATTGTGCATCATTCAAGGTCCGGGATGCATAGTAGATGACGTGTGGCTTCTTGTCTCTCCTTTGTCCCAAAACAGCCCCTAATGCATAATCTGAGGCATCGTACATAAGCTCAAAAGGAAGGCTCCAATCTGGTGGGACTATAATGGGTGCCGAAGTTAGCTTTTCTTTGAGGTGATTGAACGCCTTCTCACAGTCATCATCGAACTTGAATGTCACATCCTTTTGAAGAAGTCGGCAAAAGGGTTGGGAAATCTTGGAAAAATCTTGGATGAATCGCCTATAGAATCCTGCATGTCCAAGAAAAGAACGAACCTCTCTCACCGAAGTGGGAGAGGGTAAGTAGCGTACAAGATCTATTTTTCATTTATCAACCTCTATTCCCTTTGCTGAAACTATGTGACCTAAAACTATGCCTTGTTTAACCATAAAATGACATTTTTCCCAATTTAACACAAGGTTAGTTTCAATGCATCGTTTTAAGATTAAAGTGAGATTATCTAAACAACCATCAAATGAATCACCAAAGACACTAAAATCATCCATGAAAACCTCAATGATCTTTTCCACAAAATCTGAGAATATACTTACCATGCATCGTTGGAATGTGGCTGGTGCATTACACAAACCGAATGGCATTCGACGATAAGCAAAAGTACCAAATGGACAAGTAAAGGTAGTCTTTTCTTGATCATCTGGAGCTATAACAATTTGATTATATCCCGAATAACCATCAAGGAAGCAATAAAAAGAATGGCCGGCTAACCTTTCAAGCATTTGATCAATGAATGGCAAAGGGAAGTGATCTTTCCTTGTGGTGGCGTTGAGCTTCCTATAGTCAATGCAAACTCTCCAACCGGTTTGGATACGAGTGGGCACAAGTTCATTCTCTGCATTCTTCACCACGATGACTCATGATGTTTAAACCAACCGTATTTTCATATAATATAATCAATACATTGTGTGACACTGCTTATAGATATCTGCACTCAAATAACATAAATTTGAAGAAACATTTGAACATAGGTGCATGTATATGATCTTTCTCATGATGATACAACAATGTCCACATTTTACCAATACTCGTTAGCACCTGCTAAAACATTATTATAACGAGGATAAAAATTTAGAAATTTTCTGCCAATTTGAAAAGAAATTGGTTGGTGGTGTCCTGTCCTATGTGGCATGTGTATGTGTTTGTGTGTGTGGGCACGGAGAAAAATAAATCTAATGATTCAGTCAAACTTTGGAAAACTCCTCATTTGTTAGATAATCAACTATTTTCTTAGAGAGACAGTAAGCAATTGATTGGATGGTAATGATGGGATTGACACCAGCAACACTGGGAAGAACACTACCATCGCAAACAAATAGGCCTTCTGCTTCGCAGCTCTCCCCGTTCTCATCAACAACACCTTCTTTTGCTTTGATTCCCATTCTACAGCTCCCCATCTGATGTGCTGAGGAATAGGTTGTCCAATTCTCTACCAATGATTGCGGCCTTTCATCTGCAGTAACCATGTCAAAAAAAATCCTCCAGTTTCTCAGTATCAATCCCTTTACATTTGAGTCTCAGCCCATCAATATGATGTGTGCCAACTTCAATTTCTCATGCTATTATCAGAATCCTAAGTGACTGCCTCAGGCCTTCCTTCATGTTCTCTCTGTCTAAGGTAGAAAACTCATAGCTTACTCTTCCCCCATTCGTAACAACCCTAGAACCCCTATCTCTAATAATTGAAATCAAGTGGGCAGTTCTTGAAAACTTTAGCATTCTATTCTTTATGTCTTCCCCAGACTCCCAAGGGCACAAAGCAGAAAATGTTCCCGGCCCTAATGCCAGTGTTTCTATGATTGATTTTGCCTTAGAGTCTGCTAATACCACCTTATGCACTAATGTAATTATTCCACCCTCATAGTTTTTACCTTTGAACTCTAAATTTGAGTCGGGGAAGTACCCCCAGGCCATTAAAACAGGGTGGAGATGAAGATTTCAACCAATATTCTTGTTTTTCAATCCACTAGAGAGCATTAAAGGGGGTGTCAAAAGAGCTCCACAAGCTGAGACTGTAACTTTAGCCTTAATTTGCAGCCTCTTTGTAATGCTATTGCTCAAAGCTTTTGCCATTACCTCTAAGCATTTCTTTTTCCTTTTACTTTCACTTTTGCCGGTTTCCAATACAAATTTCTCGGCTTTACATCCAGTTAAGATCACTGTACCATGATCCACTGCATCCATTAGCCATGTAGAATCAGTCCCCTTTTTCTTTCCTTTCTTGCAGCCATAACCACAAGATCCACAATAACGCTTCTCCGAAGAATTTCGAGGCACAATATCAACTTCAAGGCCTAAATTCTCACACCTATTTCTTAGTACTTGATTTTGAAACCCTTCTTCTATACAATTCTCAGTAACACCAATTCTCTTACACACGGTATCCATTGCAGAAAGATACTTCCGTCCCCTGAAAAACTTGATCTTATGATCCTAATTCCATTCCTGAAGAACATAATCTGGTGTTTTAATACAAGCTGACCAATTAATAGCAGAGCCACCACCAACCGTTGATCCGACTTGAAGTATAATTTTTCCATCAGCAGTTACAAGAATGCCTTTTGCTTCATACAGCTGATCATGGGAAGGAGCTTCCAAAGAAGAGTAATCTAAATGAGTGAAGTAGTTTCCTTTTTCGAGAACGATGACTTTGTGGCCTGAGCTTGCAAGAACAACAGCTACAACACCTCCTCCACAACCAGAGCCAATAACTACAGCATCACATTTGATGTTGTAAATGTTTTTTGTGGAGTTATATATGACTTGGAGGCCTTTCTGTTCAAGGGAATTCAAAAGAGTAGTATCAGTTTCAAGCATTGTTTCTATTATTCTTTTCTGAAGAGGCCTCTCTTGTTCTTGCACTTTTGAAGGGTTCTTAAGATCCTCCTGATCATCAGATTCTACATGGTATCCAATGGCTTGCCATATTGAGTTTTCTGCATTCTCATCGACCTGTGAGAATAGATTAAAGATTGAAAAGTTTAGGGGTTGTTTGGTATTCAGTTTGAAACTAAATTATAGTTTTCAAGAATAATGAATGTTACTAAACTACATAATATTCATTCCAAAAGAATACCAAACATGGTTTTAAGCTATCTCAAATGCTTTGAAACTACTCTAAAATTAAATATGGGGATTTTGCCTAGCACAACTCATGGGATTTAAATCCATAATTACTGGAAAGTCTTGTTATTTTCTGTCATGTGTTTTGACATCAGTAGGTCAACATTGATATAACTCACCTATAGGAAAAAACTATATACACAAGAACAAATAATGGTCATATGCTTTTTCTCAAGTGGCATGGCATGAGCAAGGATAGGAGGATAAGGATTCAAATACAAACTTACACATGA
Source organism: Malus fusca (assembly GCA_035220775.1). NCBI lineage: Eukaryota > Viridiplantae > Streptophyta > Magnoliopsida > Rosales > Rosaceae > Malus > Malus fusca. Next base: position 19,669,047 of record CM069074.1, on the reverse strand, counting down.
CCTCCATGAAATAAAAAGAAAAATAAATAACCATCCAAGAATTCTACAAGCTCACACATGATCAGTTAGTCTAGTTCTTTTTATAATACAAGTCTTCATTTAGTTGGAGGATGTCTTATGTATGACACATGAAAATATGAAGATAATATATATACAAATATATATATATATATGGGCGGATCCGTGGCACCACTTTTTTCACAAACTTTTGACACAAGTTTATGTGGGGTCCACTCTGGAATGTATTTTAGCGATTTGAACCGTCTATCTTTTAGAAAATCATTCATCGATCATTAAAAATTAGACAAATAAAAAACTATTAAGATATTCATTTGTAGTAAAGAAAATTGACAAATACGGTTCTACAAAGAAATCCTAAACCCTTAATCCAAAAGTCATATGATTTCAGATTTGGTAATTTTTTGTATAGATGATCTTTGAAGGAGGACCTAAAAGATAGATGGTTAGGATCGTTGAAATAAATTACAGAGTGGGCCACCTAAAAACTTGTGTCAAAAGTTGTGTGAAAAAAAAATTGGTGTCACGGATCCACCCTATATATAGGGTTAGGATTAGGAGACCCATTTTTATGCACACTTTGTAGGGTCTATTCTGTAACTTTTTTCAATGATCCGAATTGTTTGTATTTCAATTCTTCATTCATAGATCATTCCTACAAAAATTAGACAAATGAAAACATTTAGACGTCCAATTGCAGTAAAGAAACTGGATGAATACGGTTATGCAAACAAATACTAAAAGACTATCATCTAATTCACCGGTCGTATTGTTTTGGATTTGAATGACTTTTGTAGACATGATTTGAGGAAAACCCTAAAAAAAGTATGTTGATGCACAAAATCAGTGAGGACTTTGATACAATAGAAAGTGTCAAGTTTGTGACCTTCGCTAGATTGCTCCGGTCACTAGTGTGGATAAGTATGTAAATGGATAAAGACAGGGAAGCAAACACAAGATGTACGTGGTTCACCCAGTTTGGCTACGTCCATGGAGTAGAAGTGTTCTCATTAATTGTGAAGGGTTTACACAAGTACATAGGTTCAAGCTCTCCTTTAGTGAGTTCTAGTGAATGATTTAGTACAAATGGCATTAGGGATTATTGTAGGAGAATGATCTCCTTTTATAGAAGAGAGTTTCTAGTTTTGTTCTGACATTGTGATTGGCCTCTGATGTTGACACGTGTCGCGCTGTGATTGGCTTTGATGTCGACACGTGTCGCGCTATGATTGGCCTCCTGGTTGGAGGCAAACTCTTCTGGGTCCTTGACGGTATAACGCTGACCGGTGCTCGGTAGTTTCAGGATTGGTCAAGTATGGTACAAACAAAGTAGACAGTTTGGATCATTGAAATACTCTATATATTCATGTTAGTCCTCCTCCTACCGATGAGAGAAAATTACCAATAGACCGAAGACTAATTGGTATACTTGATTCCGGGATTAGGTATCTTTCCTGCATGAAACTCCCTTTCTCACGAGATAATATGTTTTAGGGAGACAATTAATATCAAACTAAGTTTAAGGGCTTAATACTAGCTTGTAAGGATATAAATACATGTCTTACTTAAAAAATTATATATGTATTGTAAGGGCATATAACGAGTTGAGCCACTTCCTTTATAGAGAGATTTTTAAATGTCTGGAACATGGAGCACATATGCATATGTCAATATATAGGTGGAGGGACACTTGAACTATAAGATCCCTCCACTTGTAATTTTTGAAATTCTTAAAGGACAATTTATGGTATTTTAAATGTTTCATCATTTTAGGATGCTCACTTTATATATATATATATATATATAATGTTCCGCCCCATATTCGATCACGTTGAAAATCTCTCCCCTAATGGCTACTTGGTTTTGACTATTGCGGGGAAAACAGTAACAAAAAATTATAAAGTATTATTTTGGAAAAACTTAATATAAGTCCAATTTTATTAGCAAATATTCAAAATAGTTCAATTTGTTAAAATAAGTCCAATCCAAGTTTAGGATTATTTTATTATCAATAATTATTTATTTATTGATAAGATTTCCCATAAAAATTAATTTCTTCCTAATTATTTTTTTAATTTTTATAATCAACCTATATCACCGGTTAATTGTATTTACTCATCTATATGAAAGATTCATTTTTGTAATCAACATGTGTCACTGATTAATGTGTCTTGTTTGTAGGTATATTATGTTTTTGTATCTTTTAGTTAGGTTTCATATATCGCTTATAGCAAGGTTCTAAAATATGTAGGTGCTAGTCGGACGGCGAGCTGGGACCTAATGCCTAGGCGGCTAGGTGGACAAAACGGATTTGAATAAATTTATTATATATCATAAAGATTAATTAAAATTACTATACAGAGTATATAAATATTATGTTTATACTTTTAAAACAATATATATATATATATATAAAACTGGCTTAAAGAAGACAAGACTATTGTCTCTTCTAGTCATCCCTCACAAGAAACTATTCTTATCACATCTGCTAATAAACAAATTCCAGCAACTCCTTTCAAAATCCCGAAAAAAGATGCAGGAACCAAACCCATTATTGAACAGAATAATTTTACCAATCAGAGTCTTCATACAATTAGTAAACAATTAGATAAAATTGAGACAAAGATTGATAATCTTTCTATCTCAAAACCCAAGGAAAAACCTTTAGTACATTTCTCATAATCCTCTTCAAAGGCAGTAGCCTTGAAATCATCCTCTACTTCCACAAGTCAAAAAATTGATCAGTTATTACTTGAATTAAAGAAAGAAGAAACTGTCCAAACTATAAATCAACCTGATGAATCTCAATCAGATTCCTCTCTTCCATCCTCTGAACCAGACACTGGTACAGATTCTACCCGAAAAGTAGAACAAGCTTTCTAGAACCTTGAACTTAAAATGATTAATCATAGACACATTAATCCTACATCTCTTACAAAAAACTGGTATCCCAGACCAACTCCTCCTGATATTCAATTTGAAGAAAGAAACATTCAAAACCAATTCTCAGTCTCTTCTGATAAACTCTATGAATGGAATATAGATGGTTTGTCAGAACAAGAACTTCTCAATAAACTCCAACATATGTCCATGGTTGCTAATAGTTATATTACCAATCATAATCTTACTCAACCAGTCATTGTTGATCTTTTGGTCACTGGATTCACTGGAATGCTTCATTCCTGGTGGGAGAAACATCTCACTGAACAATCCAGAAATGAAATTTTAAATGCTGTTAAAAAAGATGAAGAAGGAATACCAATTTTTGATGAACATATTGGACAAGGCGTCCCTGACGCAATTAACACACTTCTTTTTACAATTATAGAACATTTTATAGGAACACCTAGTAATGTCACCTCTAGGATCCATGATCAACTCAGCAATCTGAGATGTCCAACTCTAAGAAACTTCAGATGGTACAAAGATGTATTCATGTCTAGAATCATGCTTAGAGAAGACAGTAATCAACCATTTTGGAAAGAAAAATTTATAAATGGATTACCAAATCTTTTTGCACATAAAATCCGAAATGTTTTAGTAAACGAAGAAGGTATCATACCATATCATACCCTTACTTATGGACACATAATAAATATTATCTAGAAGGAAGGATTAAAGATGTGTATTGATATGAAAATTTCAAAACAAGTTAATAAAGATAAATCCATCGCTAAGTATGAATTAGGAACGTTCTGTGAACAATACGGATTACCTCCTATTGCTCCTTCTAACAAAAAGAAAAGGTCAGATACCTACAATAGGTATCCAACCAAACACTTTAGTAAAAGACACCCCAAATATAAGAACAAGAATTTTGAAAGAAATGAATTTTATGAAAAACCAAAACATTCCAAATGGAAGAAAAAACCTTCCAAGAAATTTCAATCCAAAGACCAAACCCAGAAGGGCAAATGCTACAAGTGTGGCAAATTTGGTCATTATACCAATAAATGTAGAGTAAAGAAAACTGTCAACCAGTTGAAAATCTCTGAGGAAGAGAAACTTCAATTAATCCAAGTTTTAGAATTAAAAGATACAGACCGTAGTCAGTCAGAAGATGATTTGGAATTATCCTCTTCTGATTACCATTCAATGAGCAATAGCTCATCTCCAGACATCAAGGTCGGATGTACTGATGCTTGTTGTAGTAATAAAATTTCAGTCCTCAATAAATAAGAAGAACAAGAAGATTTTCTACTTGAACTAATAAGTAAAGTCGATGACCCAGAACTTAAGTCTTTCTATCTCAAGAAACTAAAGAAATTAGTTTCTTCAGATGAACCAGGCACTAGTCAAACCCATTCTACTCCCAAAATCTCTCTTATCAAAACCTTAGAAAGGTTTAATAAGACTAAGAAAGAAATAACCATCAAAGATCTCCAGCAGGAAATTAATAAAATCAAAGATGAAATTAGGCTTTTAAAGTCCGAAAATATAGAAGTCCGAACACAACTTAGTAAAGTTCAAACACATTTATTAGTAAATCCTCATGATGAAGAACTTGCCAGTTCTTCCTCCAGTTCAGATACAGGTTCTCAATCCACAGAGAATTTAGTCTTAAGTCTTTTAGACAAGATAAGAATTCGAAAATGGTATTCTAAAATTAAAATAATAATTGAAGATTTTCATTTAGAAACCATAGCTCTAATTGATTCAGGTGCAGATTTGAATTGTATTCAAGAAGGGATAATTCCTACTAAATATTTTTATAAGTCTACAGAAATACTTAGTGCTGCAAACCAGTCACCAATGCATTTGAAATATGAAATACCAAAAGCACATGTTTGCCAAAATGATATTTGTTTCAAAACCCCATTTGTTTTAATAAAAAATATTTCTAACCCAGTTATTTTAGGTCTCCCCTTTTTAGCACTTATATATCCTTTTAAGGTATATCACAATAAGATTACTACTAGGGTCTTAGGACAGAAAGTCACGTTTGAATTCTGCCCAGAAACAGACCTAAAAAAACTTAGACATTTACAGAAAAATAATATTTCGAAAACTGTTAGTATTATCACTAATAAGTCACAACATATTAATTTCTTAAAAGAAGAAATTAATCACAAAAGGATTAAAGAACAGCTAACAAACAAATCTTTGTCAGAAACAATTGATAAATTTCAAATGAAACTTATTAATGAAGTCTGTTCTGATATTCCCAATGCTTTTTGGCACCGTAAACAACACATTGTTAAACTTCCTTATATAAAGGAGTTTAATGAATAAAAAATCCCTACTAAGGCCAGACCAATTCAAATGAGTCAAGAGGTTATGGAATTCTGTAAAACTGAAATCCAAGAACTTCTTAATAAAGGAATTATTAGGAAAAGTAAGTCATCATGGTCATGCCCTACATTTTATGTTCAGAAAAACGTAGAATTAGAAAGAGGAACTCCCAGATTAGTTATTAACTATAAACCTTTGAATGAAGTTTTGGAATGGATTAGGTATCCAATTCCCAACAAAAGAGATTTGATAAAGAGACTTTCTCAAGCAGTTATTTTTTCAAAATTTGATATGAAATCAGGTTTTTGGCAAATTCAAATTCATGAAAATGATAAATACAAAACAGCTTTTGTAACTCATTTTGGACATTATGAATGGAATGTAATGCCCTTCGGTTTAAAGAATGCACCAAGTGAATTTCAAAATATTATGAATGAGATTTTTAATCAATATAGCCTTTTTTCGTTTGTTTATATTGATGATGTGCTTATATATTCAAAATCAATAGACGAACATTGGAAACATTTGCATTTGTTTGCTAGAATTATTAAGTCCAATGGATTAGTTGTATCAGCTACTAAGATTAAATTGTTTCAAACTAATGTTAGATTTTTAGGATATAACATCCATCAGTCTACCATCCAACCAATAGATCGAGTCATTCAATTTGCTGATAAATTCCCAGATCAGATTACTGATAAAACCCAACTTCAAAGATTCCTTGGATCATTAAATTATGTTTCAGAATTTTATCCTCATCTTCGTCAACAGTGTAAACCATTGTTTGATCGTCTTAAAGATAATCCTCCAGCATGGTCTACCATTCATACTTCCATTGTCAAACAGATTAAAACTCATGTTAAGACATTACCTTGTCTTGGCATTCCAACTCCCAACTCTTTTAAAATAGTTGAAACTGATGCATCTGATGCAGGTTATGGAGGTATCCTTAAACAAAAAACTTCTTCTGAATCTCCTGAACAAATTGTTCGTTTCCATTCAGGAATTTGGAATCCTGCACAAACTAATTATAGTACTATTAAGAAAGAGATATTATCTATTGTATTATGCATTAGCAAATTTCAAGATGATTTATTAAATCAAAATTTTTTAGTCCGAGTCGATTGCAAATCTGCAAAACATGTTTTACAAAAAGATGTTCAAAACATTGCATCCAAACAGATTTTTGCACGATGGCAAGCCATATTAAGCATTTTTTATTTTGATATTGAATACATTAAAGGCAGCCATAACTGCATTCCAGATTTTTTAACCAGAGAATTTTTGCAGGGGAAGAATGTCAGGAAAGAACAACAATATTCAGAGGAGGCTTCCAGCCACTCTTCCTCCTCCACCACCAAAAAAGGAATCTATTCCCGATTCCTCTTCATCGGCCCTAGCCATAACTAACCGATTTGTTCCCTTATGATCTCCATTAGGATCAACCGTTGGCCAATTCCGACCAAACTACCAAACGACATTAGCCAGCCCTTATGACCCGTATTCATCAATGCCATCACCATCAACCCCAAAAACACCTAGCTTTGCTAAAACTTCTCCGTATGTTAAGAAACATCCAATGGAACAACTTTTTTACATTCCCCATCACATTAACAAAAGGCAATCGCCAGACAAAATAGCCAAAACCATTTTCCCCCCAAACTTCCATTACATCCCAACTGAAATTTTCAAATCTCTTCAATATTATCAAGCCATTCTTTCAGCAACTGAAGGAATTTCCGTTAAACCCATTTACAGCACTACTCATCAAACTCTCAAACTCCTTTACCATTCACTCCATATTGGAAAATTCATCACTGAACAAGAATGGGGAATCCCTCTCTACCAAACCAAACAACTCGCCATCCAACATGAACTTATCCCAAATAACAGATATAACTATTTTGATTATATCCAAGCCTAGACCAATATTTTCCTTCACCAATCACCCGATTTTTCTCATTCATGGTTTGTAACCTTTGATAAAAGTTTCAGATTAAATTTCCCAGCTTGGTTTCCAAATTGGTGGTCGACTCATGGCCCAACTGCTAGTCTTCTACCAGAAGATCTCATGCAATTTCTTTCTTCTGGTTTCCAGCAGCATTTCGATAGAAGTCGTTTCGATTCCAGAATTACTCTTTTTGCATTGTTTATGGCTAAATACAAAGTCCCTTGGATTTTTAAATGGAATTATGAGTATGAAACAGGAGAAATTTACAGAGCCCGGTGGGTTAAGTGGTGGGATAAATTCGACTGCGGAAGAATTATCAGCCTAGTCTCATCGGAATTTCCCTCTACACCTGCTTCAGTTATTTCTCCACCAGCAACATCCACACAGGCATTGCCTCCAGCATCCTCCACCCAAGCATTGCCAAAAATCCCAGAAAACACTCAGTCACTATCGGACATTAGTCCTTCATCCTCCCTCAAAGGCAAGCAGTCCAAGACAGCAAAATCCTCCAAATCTTCCAGTTCGAAGAAAAAGGGAAAATCTTCCCAACTCCTGAAGATGGCCGATAAGCTTATAGCAAAAGCAGCTCTGCTTCAAAGTTCCAGTGAAGAAGAAGAAGAACTCTCCAGCTCAGACTCATCAGATGTTTCGTCTCAACCAAAGAAATGGGCGGATCGAGTAGATAATTATCCAGATGCCCAAGACCCGTATGATTTGTAAAATCGCACAGTAGAAGTGAATTCCACATGAAAAAGCAGCAATCAGCAGTAGCAGCTATCATTCAGTCGACAAGTTACTATTCATGAATAATAAAAAAGTGAATTTTACTATTCATTTACCACTCCAGACATCATCATCGTGATTACACAGTGAAAGTCTCATCATTTCTCAGCCTTTACAGCTTTTGGCACATGCATTTGGCAGAGCACAGCGGGATTCTCGGATCTCAGTCTCCAGCCTTCTCCTATATCATCCAAGCCCATTCTCTGAAGAAGGGGACTTTCGTCGAACAACTAAGACTCTCTGCGAATTCTCAAAAGAACAGAAGTCATAATTTAGCTCCATTCTTCATCCACCAAAATTATAAAACACTTGTATTTTAATTTTTCAATCAAGGATGCCTGCGCGCTCCATCTTTTACCTTATCAATCGTCAGTAGACGAAATTGTAAGTCGGTTTCCGATTTGAAATAAAATTATCTTTCAAATATATATATGCATCACTAGATTCAATTCATTATTTTAATGAATATTACGCCTATTTTTAATATGATTTTATTTGTTTATGTAATCATACTTGACTCAGTTGGCTTCCAGTTTCCAGTAAATCCTAATTTGATTCTTAGCAAATATATTGAGCTTATCATTTCCATATATATCTTTGGCTTCCGTCATTTGGTATATATATATATATATATATATACTGGAAGATAGGATTTAAGTGCATAATAATATAATATGATCTTAAAAAGAAAAAGAATAATAAAACATTAAAAGAAAAGATAGAAAAATAAAAGTAATGATGGATTTAAGAGAGAAAAGAAATAAAGAAATATAAAAATTAGTAAAAAAGTTAGTGGGGATCAGGAACCGTGTAATTAGAATAAAGATGGGGTTGGACACGTCTATATTTGAATGACTGCAACACGAATTTTTTCAGATTCATAAGCTTCCAGATTCCAGTGGCTTCACAGACGTCCGCCTAACCTCCGCCCAGCCCCGCCTAGACCTCCATAACTCCGCCTAATCCTACCCAGCGACCGCCTAATATGTTGACCGATTTTGTGATCGATTAAGGGTTAATCGGCCACCGTCGAACGCCTAGGCGCCATCTAGGCCGATTTTTAGAATACTGGGTCATAGGTATAATATATATTTAACTGTTTATCTATATATACCTTAGGTTTTTGTTCATAGTTTACCTATAACAAAGATTAATTGTTTTACATATTTTTTTCTTTTTATAATCTACCTTTATGACAAAGTTAATGAATATAAAAAAATTTATTTAAAAAGACAAACTGGTTAAAAACATGTAATTAGATAACTGAATTCATTCTAAAAATAACCTATATTTTTTAACCCGAATCTAAAAGCCCTTTTTTTTCTTTTTCTAAGTGTTCATGTTATTCAAGTTAAGTAACATCTGAAGCCTCAACGATTACATCTGTTCCACCTCACCCTCTTAACTTATTGTCGTGTTCAACTTAAAAAATTTCTGCACATCAAAAAGTATGTAGGGACGTGATAACAAAATGTGCTCAATTTTCATATTGGGGGAGAGCTACAACTTCCTTTGTAGCTCTCTAATTATGATCGGAGTGGTTGGTCACCTCATGGTGTGGCCCGATAAGAAAGATTAGGCTTTTGTTGATGCCTAATTGAATAATTGGCTAAGTACTAACTGGATTTATGCCTAAGATACAGTATGTTAAGGCATAATCATCTTATTATTATTAGTGTATAATATTTCTTCGATACGATCGATATCTTCGTAGAAATATTTAAAAATTCAGAGAAAGATATGGAAACATTGATTATTAGCAATTAAACTGCACCGGCGCATGATGGTGATGATATTTCAACCACTGGTTATTTTTAAACTTCTTAAGATTTGATGTCTCATGACTATCATGCAGTGATCTAATACACAGCCTTTCGCTATCTGTATGCACGAACCGCTTACCAATTCAATTTCTTAATTTGTTTGATCATGTCATACATATATAATAGTAGCATTTGCCTACACACTTTGTGTGTATGAACACATTTTTTTAGAAAATGAGAAGGAGAGAGGGAGAGAGAGAACGTGGGGGAATGAGAGGTTTTTGTTTTTGGTTTTTTTTTTTTTAATATTGGAGGTATTTTAACATCACCTATAGGCGAAGCTTCAATAAAAAACAGTAAAATTTGGACCTGTGAAATTGCATTATTGCCCATCATTTTTTGTGTGTGATAGAAGACTAAGTAGTCTTTTAACCCTCTTTTGGTTGACAAAGAGGGTTTCATTAATTAATAGAGATATAACATGAGTACTCTATTTGTCAACCCAAAAATTATTATCTCTATCTTTTTTTTATATATATAATACAAGATTTAGACTAAACTACAGAAAGGGTTTGTTATAATAATTTCCATCAAACTCTCCATCTATAGAAGCCGAAAATAAAAATTACAACTTATAAGTATAGAAAAATATCATTAGACTACTGTATTAAGTGATGTCATCCAAGTCATGTAATTGTACTATTTTAAATATGTATCAGTTTCCTATTTTCTCTCAACTTTTTCCCCAAAAACTGCCTTACATTTTTTATTAAAAAAAACTGAAAATATGACTTTAGCCCTTGAAACTTAATTGTTTCCACATAAAATCAGACATAAGTTTTTTATTCAAATAAAACCCATTGACTAGATTCCATATCAGCAAATTCATTAATTATATTTGACTTTACACATTTAAAAATTTTCGATGCCCAAAACTGTCACAGCCCGTCCCGGAATTTCATATTCGAGGATGTGAAGTTACGAATTTGTCCTTGGTCGTCAAGTGGTGACTTACATGTGACTTATTTAAGTTGGATTAATTTTGTAATATTGTTAAAGTTTGACCTAAAGTGAACTAAGGACTTAAAGAATTTTTGGCTTGTGGTTTGAATTGGTTGGACCACACACACACGGGACACACGTACACACTCACCCCGTACTCTCTCTCTCTCCTCCCTCTCAGTTCTCTCTCTCTCTCTCTCTCTTTCGAACTTGTACGGACAAGGAACCAAACCCCTCAAAACTTCGCAGATCGACGTCAAAAAGGTGAGTTCCTTCATCCTTACAACCTCTTGAATTGATTGGTACTACTTTTAGAACTGGAAACCCTCGAAATCACGTCGAAACCGTAACCTCGTTTGATATCACTGTTCACGAACTTCATAATGGTTGGTTTTAGGACAATCCAAGCTCACAGTGAGCTCTAGGAGGTTCCCACGAAGTTCGGGGACGTTCGTTTGGAAGTTTTGGACGTCGGGAAGCCCTAGTTCGAAGGTGGCCGGTTTTGGTGAAATTATCCCGACGAGTTTTCGAAGGATTTGGAAATTTAAAAAGGTATAGCCTTCTTCCTCTCAAAATTTGTGAAGTTTTGGTGAAAATTTTGTGGAAAATGGTGCAAAATTGAGCGAGAAAAGGGCAATTGCAGGTCTGCCCAGTTTCCGACGCCGGCGAGATTTTCCGGCGTCTGGAGGTAGGGGATGACGCGCGTGGGGGTGCGTAGCACCGTGCCTCTCCCGGCACGTGGGGGCAGGTGCAGCATTGAAAAATTATTCTAAAAATATCTTGACGTCCGTGACATCGAGTAGGTCACTGTGGTATATTCATATACCCAAATTGAGCATCGTATGAGAAGTTATTACGTATTGTTGGTTATGTGCTTTAAAATAACGTTTTTATAGTTGTTTCGCATTTAGGTGAGACCTATCCCGAGGACGAGCGCATTCAAGGGCGTCACGGGGGTTACGACCCTTCGACTTACCAGTGAGTGGGCAGTTATTTTCTGTATATACCTATATACTACTGATTTTTCCCATAAATTGAATTTAAATGAAAGTCCTGAACCACTTCTGCAGTACCTTTTCTCTTTTCTCCAACGACAAACTTGAAAAGTTGTGAACGAAGAAACAAAGAGAGCCACAAAGCAGTAGGGTTCCCAACTTAGTTCCCAGTACCCACAAAACCACTCTAACCAATACCACAGCTTCTATCAAGGCCCTTCTCACCAATAGCTGTGCAACCTGCAGCCCACGAATATATCGAAGTGATGTAATAAATCCAAGAAACATGAAGACCTAATTTGAAGAATACAAGCTTACAGTAATACTTGTTTGCATTTGTCACTTTAGCACCACCTTTTACACATAAATTATTACATAACAGGACTTCAGAGTCATAAGTTTGACAAACGAAATAGTTTATATTAGTGCGGTCAGTCCAGAACTACCCTGTAAAATTTTATATTTTTATCAAGCACACCTAACTTGCGATTTTTTTTTTTTTGTCGAATAATAGATTTTTGTTAAATTAGATGTTAGATTAGTCATCGACGGTGTTTGAACACATGCCGTCATGCAAGGGTTCAACACTTTTCCACCACTTGCATACCTAACTTGTGATTGAATATTATTCATTTTCATTGAACTTTGTTATAAAAAAAAATTATCAACCTATAAAAATAGTAGCTCCGAATCTTTCTTTAGGTCATAAGACTCATAACTATGATCATTCATGTAGTCTAATTTTTTTTTCTACGTTAAATTTGATATGTTTAGTTTTATAATTAAACTTGATTTGTTTAGTTTTAGAATTAAACTTGATTTGTATAGTTTTAGAATCCGTCGAGAATTACTTTTTAACGATTTTCAGTTGAAAATAAAAACTCCGTATAGAGAGATATACCTCATCGGGGATGGGAGTTTGAGCCGCAGAAGCCTTATAGAAGGACTGAACAGTCTTGTTGGTTGTAGGTTGTTCCACCTTATCAGTTTCATACAAAGGAGGTAATAAAGCCTCACAGATACTTGCCAAAGACTGCATCTCAGCTGAAGAGAATCCATGACTGTATTTTCCATCATCTCCTGCATATCCTCTTCCCCCATTCAACAAAGGATGACACTCCTTTCTCATCTCTCTCTCTCTCTCTCTCTCTGTTCGCTCCCTAAATCCGCCATGGTGCCTTGCGGGCAAGCCGGGGATTTACTTCACATACGAGATTGGTGGGTGCGGGCGTGCCACTACTAGATGCCGCTAGTAGAACGGGATTTGAATGATTGAGGTTGCGCCTTTTGACTTCAAATCAAGAGATTGTGTCATTGAGTGGGAGTTTACTCAAATTAAGGTTCTTTGTTTGCCTTAAAAATAAGGACTTTACTTATATGGAGAGATAGAACAATATGTAAATGACAAGGTTGCTTGGAAATATAAATGACAGAGGAAAGTGACTGAAATTGCAGATTGCTTGTAATTTATATGGCTGGAAATGAGTACATAAAAGCTACAAATGAGATCGATACCGCAAGTGAGCAGCAGAGCTAATAAACTAGATAAAAGAGGGCTTTTGGAAAATCTGGTTTGAGCAGAGTTTGTGCTTTTGTTTGTTTGTTTGAGTGTCTCTAATCCTTGTGCATCTGCTCCTTTTTATAGAAGTATGGAGGAAACCCTCATGCTGAGGTTTTGCACCTGCCCGAAAGAAGCTTGGGCAGCTTGTATTCCATTGCTTGGGTAACTTGCATTTCACTTGTCTACTTGCATGGAGAAATAATATTAAAAGGGGAACTTGCATTTTCACCACATGCTTTTAGCACATGTCTCCCCAACTTGTAATAAACTAACAATTAAAAGAAGCAAGTTGGCTTCTTTCACATATTCTTGCCCGAAAGTATGCATGGTGACCTTCCATCCACTTGCATGAAAAAACATGCACTTTATCTTTGATTAAACAACTCTCTTGGCAAATCTCCACCACCAAAACAAATTGGAAGAACAATATCATAATGTCAAACCCCTCCACTTGCATCTAAATATCTTTCCAAGTTAGCTTTCTTGCATATTAATCCTCCAAATGCCATATTTTACCCAAATTGCCCAAATAAGTAAAAATGGGTATATTTTGAGTGCAAACACTCTCTCTCTCTCTCTCTCTCTCTCTCTCTCTCTCTCTCTCTCTCTCTCTCTGTGTAAATTGAAGTGTTGTTTATCGATACACAGCTTGGCTTGCTATTTTGTGTTTTAATAATTGCATATCTAATGAGAGCAGAAGAGAAATAGAAAAAAATAGAAGACGCCCCACCAAAGTTTATATGATTAGAAAGTAGAAACCATATCATGTCTCTCTTTCTCTCTCTGTACTTCTATATATAGGCGCTTTTTCTATTGTCCACTTACGAGATTAGATAAAGTCATGTGGCAAGTGCATATTAATCTCTGAGCAAACAGAATACTAGCAACAATGGAAGATCTATGAAACTGAGAGATGATATCGAAGGACGGAAGAGAGAGAGAGAGAAAGACTTATTATATTTCTTTATTAACAACACACTGAAGCTTAGAGCAATACATTTCAGGTTATATAGTATTCTCATCTTCTATACTATTACCAGGGCTGGCCCAGGCCCAGTGCAAGCAGGGCAACCGTCCGGGGCCCAAAAATATTGGGGGCACCAAAATTATTAGGGTGGTGTATTTATATATGTTTTCATAAGAGTATAAATTTATAAAATTTGGTTCAATGACACAGAAATTTAAGTAGAAGAGGTGGTTTGGTCATTTGAAAATAATGAGAGGTCTTGAGTTCAAAACACCACATGTGCTTATTTACTTTCTAATTTTTACAAATTTCTTTTCATAAGAGTATAAATTTATAAAATTTGGTTAAAGGATCAAGAAGTTTAATTAGAAGCAATGGTTTTTGTTGTTTAAAATTAGCAAGAGGTCCTAAGTTCGAAACGCTATGGGGATGTTTATTTTTTTCAATTTTAACAAATTTTTGTTTGGTTGTTAATTTATTTTTAGTTACTAGCTAGTAGCTATGTAGGTTGTTATTTTTAAATATTCGTTTCAATTCAAGTCTAATCTTCAACAATGAGTAATACGTAGACCAAATTTGTAGCGCAAATTTGTAAATTATATGTCGTGTTATCAAAATATTTAATTTAATGTTCATTCATTACTAATACATATCAATTAAAGACTCGAAAACATCATTATTGTTTTAGTCCCACATTGACAAGGTTGGTAAATAAGAAAAAACACCTCATGATTTATACAAAAACACTTTCAAAGTTCAAATGGAAAACAAAACTCATCATCTATCTACTTATAAGCCCAGAGTTGTTTGGTTTTCTTCTCTCAATACAAAATAAATTAGTCCTTTTTTGTTTCTAAATTATTGAGTTTGAAGTGCTTTTCTAAGTATAATTTTATCAATGTCTTACGTGTGAAAATAAATAATTTTCTTATATGAAGTTATGGCACTTTTTTTGGCGTCGCCCCGGGCCTCAAAAATCTCTGGATCGGCCCTGACTATTACAAAAATACCTTTCAACTATCTCTACTTTCACAACAATACTAACTAACTCGTTAGCTCTAAGCTTGACACTTGTCAGCTATTACACCCCCCTCAAACTCAGCGAGGAACTAGTAAGCTGACATTGTTCTCGTGGTTCACAGAGTAGACAGGATTAGTGAGTATTGCTGTTGAGATTGTTGAAGCAGAACTTGCAGGCGATACATCAATACGCGAAGCACCCAATGCCAAAGTGTGACAATGTTTGATGAACACAGGACTGTGTAAACCCTTTGTTAGAACATCGACAACCTGATCCTCAGTGGGAATATATTGAACCATAATGTCTTTCTTCTGAACTTTCTCTCGAACAAAATGATAATCCGTGTCTCTAAGTGTTTTATCTTTGAATGAAACACTGCATTTGAACAGATTGCCAATGTAGACAAGTTATCACAGTGTAGGCAAGGAGGAAATAATAACACCTGATGAATGTCTTTGAGAAGTGACCTGATCCAAAACACATATGCAGCACAGTGAGCTAGTGCTTTGTATTCTGCATCTGTTGAACTCCGAGAAACTGTTGATTGTTTCTTAGATTGCCATGATATTGGATTGTTTCCTAGGAAAACAACATAACCTGTGATAGATCGCCTTGTGTTGATGTCTGCAGCCTAGTCAGAATCCAAGTATGCATTTATAGAGAAGTCTGTGCAGTTTATGTATCTCAAACCACACGTAATTGTGCCTTGTAAATACCTCAAAATTCGTTTGACTAAATGAAAATGCATCTCAGTGGGATTAGTCATGTATTGGCACACCACATTAACTGAATGAGCTATGTCAGGTCTAGTAAAGGTCAAGTATTGCAGTGCTCCTACTATGCTTCTGTATTGAGTAGGATCAGTCATTGGCACCCCTTCTGTGATAAGTAGATGTATATGTGGTTTAGAAGGTGTGGATGTAGGTCTGCAATTCTCCATACCAGCTTTATGCAGCAAATCCCTTGCATACTTAGACTGGTTGACAAACAAAGACCCATCTTCCTGATACTGAATTTGCAAGCCTAAGAAGTAGGTGAGTCTGCCCATATCTTTTAAATCAAATACCTCTACAAGATCTTGAACCACTCGCTGAATTTGTCCCTCACTTGAACCAGTTAGGATTATATCATCCACATATAACAGAAGTATAACCACATCTTTGTTATCAAATCCCACAAACAAACTTGTATCAGAGAGAGAGGTTTTGAAACCCAGAGATGGCAAATAACTTGTGAATTTAGAATTCCAAGCTCTTGGAGCTTGTTTGAGACCATATAAAGACTTGACTAATTTGCAAACGTAGTTTGGATACTTTGAATCAACAAACCCTTGAGGTTGTTTCATATAAACCTCTTCTTCCAAATCACCATGCAGAAAAGTGTTTTTAACATCCAATTGTCTTAGTGACCATCCAAATTGAGCAACTAGTGCTAGAATTAATCTGACAGTTGTATGTCAAACCATGGGACTAAAGGTCTCTGAGTAATCCAAACCCAGTTCTTGAGTAAAGCCTTGTGCTACTAACCGAGCTTTATATCGTGAAACATTCCCATCAGGATTCTTCTTAACCTTATACACCCATTTGCTACCAATAACACCTCTATCATTTGGTGGGGGCACCAGATTCCAAGTACCTTGTGCTGTCAAAGCATCGAACTCCTCTTGCATGGCTATCTACCACCGTTGATGAGCAGATGCTTGCTTAAAAGTTTTAGGTTCCTCATAATCTATTATATCAGCTAGGAATGAAAAACCTCCAGAAAAATCATTGTCAATATTCAGAGACTGTAATTCAGGCAAATCAGCATAATTCTTCCTAGAAATTGCTCCAGTTTGAAGCCTAGTTTGTATACCAGTGTTTGTAGGTAATACATGTACACCAGAGTGATGTGATGTTGGAGAAATAGGTAAAATTACCTGAAGTTGTGCAGGATCTAGGACAGGGAACAAATGAGTTGTATCAGTTGAAGAAGAAAGAGTAGGACTTGAAAATGTTGAATGAACTGACAAGCCTTCACTATCCATTCCTTGTATGCTTCCATCACTGTGTGCAATCTGTCATTATTGTACTCTCTCATAGGAGATGGTTGTGTAAATTCCAATGGAGATACCTCAGATGAACTCACAAATTGTTGATCAGATGATTGAAACATAGGTGCAGAAACAAGTACTGGTATAAGCACAGAAGAAGTTTGCACTTGATTTGATTTATCTTGAAGTATATGTATATTTTGAAGAACTAGTTTATATGGAAAAGTGCTCTCATCATGAAACACATGCCTGGAGATAATGCACTTCCGTGTATTTAAATGAAAACATATAGCCCCCTTATATCCCCCTGAGTATCCCAAGAAAACACACATCACAGGCCGTGGTTGAAGTTTATTTGCAGCGTAGGGTCTAATCCATGGATAATCTGCACTGCCAAAGATTTTTAAACTCTATAAATCTGGAAGTTTCTTGTATAATAGGTAAAATGGAGATACCATATTCAAAGTCTTGCATGGCATCCTAGGTAAAATGGAAATACCAAAATTCATATGGTAATCCAGCTTATGTAAGCAAAGTAATTCCAGTCTCTACAATATGTCTATGTTTCCTCTCAGCAATCCCATTTTGCTGAGGTGTATAAGGACAAGACACCATATGCATTATACCTTTTTTAGCAAGAAAATTCTTGAACCGTGTACTTATATATTCTCCTCCTCCATCAGTTTGCAAACATTTAACAGATATTCCAAACTGATTTAGTACAAATGCATAAAATTTGATAAAGACAGAGAACACATCTGACTTATTCACCAAAGGAAATATCCAAACATATCTTGTATATTCATCAACAAACAGTACATAATACTTGTAACCATCTAGAGACTTTATAGGTGAAGGACCCCACACATCACTATGTATCTTTTCAAATGGTGAGGTACATTTATTAGTCCTAGATGGAAATGGTAATTTGGACATATTTCCTTGAGTACAAGACACATATACTTTGACTATGGTCTATACTAACTGGAACCTAAGATTGTTTCAGCATAGAAAACAATATGTCATTGGCAGGATGACCTAGCCTTTGGTCCCAAATCTGAGACTTCACTACTTGACCCACTAAAGTTGCTGGAAATGAAACTGCAAATTGTAAACCCTTGCTCTTTTGAAAAACTGGAATCTAGAACAATTCTCTTGGCCTACTCTTTCCTTGATACAGTATCTCCTTTGTCCGCTTGTCCTGCACAAAGAAATTAGTTTCATCACAAATAAGCCAAGATTTATTATCAGCACATAGTTGTTTGACAGACAATAAATTTCGAACAATCTGAGGAACGTGTAAAACATGTTTGAGGACAACAGAACGATTATCGGTCTCTATAGTAGTATGACTGATGAGTTGATTTTATATTATATATTTTACCCTAATCTTAGTATATTTTGGTTAATATTTTGGAAGAATGTTGATACTTTGAATTGTATTTTCAATATAGGACTTTCGACTTCCTCTGGAGCAAAACAGAATCAAATAGACGAATTTTGGAGTAATTCCAGTTGGAGAACGTTCGTGAGCCACTTATCTTGATCGTATCAAACTTTGGGATTTTCCACCAAGCGGTTATTTTCTGGAGATAAAATAAAGGAGCGATGCGCAGTGCTGGAAAATGACGTTTTTGGACTTAAATTGTGTTTTTGGAGCCGAAGATGACCTCAGATGGGTTCGTGGCCTTCTGGAGAAGTGTTCAGAATATTCCAAACATTAAATCTAGCTATATTGGACCAGTTTTGGAGCAGCTTATGGGTCCAAAACATGGCTGTTCAGATTTTAGGCGAATTTTACCATTTAATTTAGGATTATGTTTCCTATTTTATTTGATTATTATTTTTAATTTCCTAGTGGGAATAAAGGACCTGTTTTTAGGGTTTGTGTGGGGGCTTAACAGATATATTGCTTGGCCGTCTACAGTTTTTTTTACTACGCTTTATTTTATGCAATTTTGGAGACAGGGAGAATTGCTAGGGTTTTGGAGATTTTCTACTTGAAGGTGCTTTCAATCATTTTCTTAATAATATTTTTCTATGATTTTAATTATGAATATGCGCAACTAATTTCTTTTGCTAGGGCGAAGCCTTGAGCCTTAGCATGAATATGTGATTTTTATTTAATTGCTTATGATTGATTGCATGCATACTTTGAATTGTTAATCACCGGGATAAAAACTATCTAATTGTCTTAATGCTTGATCACCATTAGGATCTTTAGAAAAGTTATTTGATGCAATTTTGGTCAGAAGGTTCCCTGAAATTGACGTTGGCTTCTTGTGATTAATAATTGTAATTTCACTTAGGATGAACACCACGTCTTAAGGATTGCATGGTTTTTCAAAGGGTTTTCATAAAAGCATAATGAGTCTTTCATGTTCAGATTTGATCCGAACGTCCGGACGGGTTGCAAGTTAGATATATGTTCTGTGTTGGAGGTTCTAAACAGAATATAAATTAGGAAAACCTAACCTTCAAAGTGGCATGTGTAGATCATAAGTAATTGATAAAAGTTCATAGGATTGCTAGGTGATGGTGAAACCCTAGTGCTTTCTTAATTTGATTTCTCCCAAAACTGTTTTCTTTTCCTTCTAGTTTTTAATATTGCAGATTGTCTTATTTTTATTAATTAAATTCGTTTTTAATTTAAGTAGGTTATAAAATCAATCATCTCAATTTCTACTCTACAATAATTAATTGGAATTTAGTTTGTTTCGAATTATTTAATAATCCATGTGGAGAACGACCTTGCGAGATCCGTTTATACTACAACAACCTTGTGATTCTTGCAAGTAAAATAGGAGTTTTTAGCCCAGTCACATGAGTAGTAAAATCCCTATCAAGAAAATGGCGCCGTTCTCCCATTTCTCATTTCTCCCTCTAGCTGCTTCAGAAAGCTTCTTTCTCTGTATTCTTCTTTTCTCATCCTCGAGCCCCTAGCCATTTCTATCTCAAAAACCAAACGCATACCCCAGAGCCGCACTATACCCCCAAACTTAATCTCTGAACCAGTACCATTTCCTATTGTAATCTTTTCAGATCCCTCAAATGGCATGACTTGTGACAATCCAGTCATATATGCCGTCATATGATGAGATGCTCCAGAATCAACAATCCAAGAGTCTGCAAGTCCATATTGAGTTGTCTGTTGTGCACTCATGGCATTGAAAGATGGTGGTGGAGGATGACCCTGAAATGAATAGTTTCCTCTATAAAAACACTCAAGAGCTGAATGACCCCGCTTACCACAAATTTGACATTCAACCTGAAACCTAGTTGCAGAAACATTATTGTTATTTCTGTGATAGCAGTTTGTAGTTGTATGCCCTCTTTTATTGCAAATTTGACACTCAATGACCACATTAGTTCTTGTATTTGTGTTCCCAAACCATGTAAAGTTGCCATTATATCTAAAATTATTTCCCTTGAACCCATCATTATTTCTTTAATTGTATTGTCCTTTTGAACCTGAAAGTTTTTAGAACCATACTGACCTTCATTGATGTTAGACTGCTGAGAGTTAGATCCAGAAGGTGGAAAACCTCCCATATTACCAGCAAAACCAAAACCAAATTGTGGTGGATAAAACGGAACCTGTTGTTGAGACAAAGGATAAAACGGAGGTGGGACAGGATATTCTAGTTGTTGTGGAGCTAGGTATAGAACTTGAGTAATGACACCTGCTGTAGTTGCTGGAATATGACTATGATTCTGAGGATTTGAAGTAAAACCAGATATAGTAGACCCAAAAGTCCCAGAATTAGAACTAGAACCAGAACTATTCATATACAAGGCAGACAAATTTTGAGACAAGATAGTAGTGTCCCATTCAATCTCTTTTTCAGCACCAAGCAATTGAGCACAAAACTCTTTCAGTGTAATGGAAGATTCCCTAGCCAAGATGATTGTTCGAATAATAGCATACTCTTTAGGTGAACCAGCAAATCCAGCAATTATAACATCATTATTTGAAATGAATTCCCCTGGTACATTAAGCTGATCTTTAATATTCTTTAACCTCAATAAAAACTTATCAATCGTATCTGTCCCTTTTTGGATTGTATGCAACTCAGTTTTTAGGTGATTCACCCTTGACTTAGACACCGAAGCAAATCTATCTACCAGATTGGTCCAAGCATCAGCAGTAGTCTTACAACCAAGAACATATTCCATGGCTTCATCAGATAAGGTAGCCAAAAGAAGACTAAGTAAAGCCATATCCGTAGATTCCCAATCTATAAATGCCTGTGTAACCTCCTTAGTTATGCCTAAATCTGTATGAATGACAAATTTAGGAGGACATACATTTGTGCCATCGAAATGACCAAAGAGCTTGTAACCTTTAAGCACTGACACAAACTGAAAAGACCATTTTGCAAAATTGTCATCTTTCAACTTAATGGTAAGCATACCAAGAAAACTATCCACTTTCGGTGAAGCCATGATTAACTACAAACCAACTAAGTCACACTGCTTTCTATACAAAAATAATTCAGCCTTTCACCAAGAGATTGACACGCTTCGATTTATTCCGTTTACCAAGAAATTTACACTCTTCGAATTTTATCAACAAGAAAGAAAGATTGATACTTTCTGTTTGAACAAGAAAGACTGATACTTTCTTGAATTCACCCAACACCAAAGAAAGATTGATACTTTCTTGAAATCACACAAACTCTACCAAGAAAGACTGATACTTTCTGGAACACACAAGATTCAACAAAATTATTGAACACAAGTACAATCTAAAACATAGAACTCATTCATCAGAAGACAATTCCCCAAACTTCATCACGAATACAATCATCATCAAACACATCATATTTCTTCAACAAATCAATTACTCACAGATCAATCACAGAAATCGCAACAGAAATTTATCTCAAGAACCAATTAGATATCACTTGAGAATAGCAGATTCACCAAGAACGTTTCGCAAAACCCAGACCGGAAACAAATCGTCGAACAACCCTCTGAGGCAACGATGAACCCAGATCTTTCAATGATTGTAGCGGAAGAACCTTCAGGACCAACTACGGCAGCAAGCCAAATACGGCGATGATACCATATTAATCTCTGAGGAAACAGAATACTAGCAACAATGGAAGATCTATGAAACTGAGAGATGATATCGAAGGACGGAAGAGAGAGAGAGAGAGAGAAAGACTTATTATATTTCTTTATTAACAACACACTGAAGCTTAGAGCAATACATTTCAGGTTATATAGTATTCTCATCTTCTATACTATTACAAAAATACCCTTCAACTATCTCTACTTATCACAACAATACTAACTAACTTGTTAGCTCTAAGCTTGACACTTGTCAGCTATTAGTGCATACGTGCCATATATCTCGTAGCCATTATTAGACTGTCCCCCAAAGCAAGGGGAAGGCTTTAAATTTCTTAACCAATACTAGAACTACTAGACTAAAACAAAAATTTCTCCAAGGTTTTTTTAGTTTATGGAAAAATTGTGGGGTTTAAAATCTGGTAATGTTGAAGGAAAACTTGCATGGTAAGGTAGAGAGGGATGGCAAGAGAGAGAAAGAGAAAGCGTTCAGTGATGGTAAATTGTACACGCTCATTTATGGTCTTATGCTTTTATTTATGGGAGTTTTAACGAAAAGCTCACGGTACTTTTCACTTTAACGAAAAACCACATTTTTACACTAAAAAGTCAAACCTGGTACTATTCACTTTACCCTTTATTTTGTCCTTATCATTAAAACTCAAAGTTTTCAAGCCCTTTTCATTAGTTTTCCTTTTATTTATATTAATCAGGTGGGTTTTTATTGCCTCACAAATAATACAAGTGAAAAGGATTTGATATCCCAACTTCTATTAAAATCTACTTCTAGATTTATACAATCACTTTCCTAAACAGTATTAGCTACAACAAGTAATACATTATATACTAAGAGCTAGAATATCACTTGCAAGTGAATAAAAATACCATTAAACTATAATACTAAATGACAAGAGAGTTACTTAATATTTAAACATTAAAAGCATGTGGAGAATGACAAATCTTGACTGCACCAAACTTCGTGATTTGTTTTGTCTTTGATAAAAAAATGGCATTTAATCTTCTGATTAAAGGACCGTGTTCTATATGTTGGTAAGTTGTTTTCATCTTCATTTTAATCACTTGACATAACTCTCAAAAGTCAAGTAAAAACAAGCAAATAATCGGGATTCAGATTGTTAACTTTATAATATTTATGAGCCAATGTGAATTTCCAAACTTTGCAACAATTTGATTTCGAAAAGTTTCTTACATATAAGAGACATTTTCTTGATTTTTTTGAGAAAATCAAGAAAATGTCTCTTATATGTAGGAAACTTAGAATAATGATATGGCACTACACAAAACTATTATGCACGATACGAATCATAAATGAATTTCTAGATAGAACAAGACATGATGATGACACACATATATATAATATTGTAATTGCTCATTGATCAGTACGTGGACAAAGCTCGCCCAAAATATTATTGTACACATGTAAATTTCGGTGAAAATAAATATTCACGAACTCATTAAATTTTGACATGTGAGAGTTTACGTAGCGTGTACCATGTGTCTCACAAATCGTACACATGGCTTGTGACTCATCAAAACTGAATGAGTCATCAAGAGAACACGTGTCAACACTTGCCGAAAATGAAATATTTAATTTAAATTTAAATTAAACAAATTAATTAATTTAAATGTAAATCATATGAAAATGCCAAACTCAGAATATTGATTTATTTCATTTTTATTTGATTAAATCAAATGTTAATTGATGGAGTCAAATCATAAATCATGAACCAAAACACAAATCAAGTCTTGGTTCTTATGCAGGGAAAGCTTGGAGAGTCTATAAATACCAGGCTCCAAAACAAAGAAGGGGTCCAGAAAATCATTCCCACACCCAGACATTGAAGCTCTGAACCTCCCAAAGTCCCAAATTCTCAAACAATTAGAACATTCAAAAAGCTCTCTGCATTCTTCGCCACACTCCCAAATTTTCAAACGCTTGTCCTCCATTGCCAAGAGCCAAAACCTCGTGGCATCTGTAAATTCATTAATACAAATATTATTTTGTACACGTATTCTTGTTTCATGTGCTACAGAGAATTCGTGTTTACAAATACATGGACAAAGCATGTAAGAATCATAAACCCAAAATCCCCAGCTCACCCGTACAGGTCGCCATTGTCTGTCTTACTCCAGCACAAAAGATCTAATGTTGCAATCTATTTTGAACTTCATTGATCGGTAGCAGTGACAATGACACCGGTGTGTTCGTTGGTGTTTTCGACGGTTGCAGAGAGTATTATACGATAGTGCATGCATGTGTCATTGAAATTAATAAACCCAAGTGTAAAATAAATAAATAAAAATAGATAAATGTTGTGGGCATAATTTATTGAACAATTATGGAGGCCATAAAGAGAGAGGGTGCGGCACATAGAGAGAGAAAAGAGAGAGATGTGTAATTGTGAGGTGTGTTCTATTCCACCCCATTGTGCCTTTATTTATAGTAGTAGGGAAGGTTAATTCTTTATCCTTTTAGGATTACAACTCTAATAGGATATTAACTACTAAAGGAAATATTCAAAGATAGTCATAGATACACTAGGATTTAAACAATCACATTCCTAATCTAATAGGACTGCAACACTCCCCTTTGAGTGTGTAAATACTCAACTAAATGGCGCATCAGGTCTTCAGCGATGAAGTAAGTACACTTGATGAAGTTGGCACAATGAGCGAATGCGAGTCTCAGATCAACGGAAGAATGCATAAAAAGGTAAAACTCACAAAACCTCGCTATAGTAAAACCCAAGGTGAGAGAAAACTCATAGACTAAGGAGAAAAGTGAGAAGTTGCATTAAGTCAAAACTATACGTCTTATGGACGCAAGTAGAAGAGCTCACAATGGTATGATCAGCCCAGGATTGGTGCCTCGTCAAAACCTAGTTAGGTAGCAAAAACCCAGTGGGAAAAAAAAGTACATTAATATTAAGTGAGTATACTTCTGGATACTACCCCTAAGTTTGACAAAACTTCCAAATGAGAACTACAAGAATTTCATATGAATAGTTAGGCATACCAATTCCTCGAACAAGCTTCTGGAAGGTTGACTTCGGCAGTGACGTCATATAGAGGTCGGCAAGGTTTTCTAGGATCGGCTTGCATGACTTCAATCTCCTAATGCTTTGCTGATGTAGATGTAGACACAATATGTCTTGGCATTGACTTTGTTGATGTATCATGTCTTGGTCAGGTTGATACATGCGGCATAGTTTTCATGGATCGTCGTTGGGACTTCATAAGAGCATATTTATGTGACTTAGTTAGCTATTCTTATGCATTTACGTTGTTAGTTGTTAGTTATTTTAGTCTTTTAAGCCATTTTAGTGTGTTTTCAGGTTCTAAGGACAGAGTATGCAAAAAGGTGCATTTTGGAGCCTTTTGGAGCAGTCTTGGGCATAAAATGGATATCACATGCTTGGAGCCAAATGAATGGACGAAATTGAAGATCAAAGGAGGCAAGAAATGAAGAAATGAACATGAAGAACAAAGAGTTCAGAATTGGAAGCCAAAGTTTCTAAAGTTGGAGGTTTCCATTCTTGAAAGTTTCTATTCTTGGATTGGAAGTTTCCTAATATTTTTTCACCTATGTTCCAACCCTTGCCGCACCTTCCTCATCCAATTCCCCTTAGATTCTGATTTTGTTAGCCTTTTCTTTGTGGATTTGGGTTATACAAACCCTTTTCAGAAACTAAGTGGGCCAAAACCCTTTCCTTGGTGGATTAAACCCCTTGTGCCGCACCTAATGTTTCTAGAAGCCTTAAAATCTGCACAAACCCTAGTTTTTTTCTCCCTTGGATGGGCCAAGCCTTTTATCTCCAAAACCCTAACCTTTTCCCATCAGATTTTGTGAAAACCTTAGCCTATATATATGTGTTTTAAAGCCTAAATTCGTCACCACCCCTCATACCATTTAGAAACCCTTGTGCCGCAACCCTAGACACCATTCTACACAATTCCCTACCACCATACATCCTTGCCACAACCCCCATCCAACCTAAACCCATCTGTGACCCTTCCATTCATCCATAAACACCCGTAGACACTTGTGCCGCAACAAGGTGGGGAATAAGAAGGCCTTTGGCGTTTCATGCTTGCAGATTGGAGCATTTTAGGTGTACTTCGTTCTTGTTTTCAATGTTTACTTTGTTATTACTTTCTGATTTTGCTGTAATCATGAGTGGCTAAATCCCCAGTTAGTTAGGGGGAAGTTTGAAGCCATGAACATGCTTGAGATATGAATTGATTTCTTCCAATTGTGATTTGTTAAGTTGTGATTGCAATTCAATTATCTATTTTATTCATAACTGATTCTTGTATGTTTATTGAGGATGCATACTTAGTTTTCATGGTTGAATTAGATGCTAGAATATAAATGAGTTTCACCTAATCGTTACAAGTTTATATTCATTAGTAGTGAAGGTTGCTTGTCACAATCGCGTTAATTGAATTCTTGGCAAACGTATCATGCATTCATAGTTACAATTGCCTCATCAACACTTATGATTTTCATGAAATGTAATGATCTCTGATTGTATCTCTATTATGCATTCATGTAGGGGACTTTTAGAGAATGATTTGGGTTGTTGCATGCATTCATCCAATCCAATGAGTAAAGGAAAATCTGAGGGTTAATTTGTGCATCACGGTTAATCTGGGGTGTTGAGCATCATAATTTATTGAAAAGCAATTGGAAATCGATTCATGTACAAGTGTGTCATGTGTGGAGAACGGACCTCTAACTAATCCATCCATCATCTTATTTCTCAAATTCATTTTACAATCTGCCTAGTTTTATAACTTGTTTGTTTGTTTCAAATTCGTCCAAATCAAAACCCCCCTTTTACTTTCTTGTTTCAAAGTGTTCAATTTCTGTTTTGTTTGTGTTTTTGAGTGTTTTGATTCAATCCAAAACACTAAATTTGTCCAAAGTTGTGTTAGGGTCAGAATCTGCCTAGTTTCTGTTTTTAGGCAGTTTTGAGTCTTTTGAACTTGTTTTGAGTCTCTTAAGTCTATTCAAACGTTTTTAACTTTGTTTTTATGTTTTTGAGTCAGTTTAGAGGTTTTAGCAAGCCCTCCTAATCCTCGGTTTAGAACGATCCCTACTTGCATTTATACTACAATTTGACAACAAGAGGGTTTAATTTGAGTGCTTAACTTTTATCACATC
Source organism: Malus fusca (assembly GCA_035220775.1). Classification (NCBI taxonomy): domain Eukaryota; kingdom Viridiplantae; phylum Streptophyta; class Magnoliopsida; order Rosales; family Rosaceae; genus Malus; species Malus fusca. Next base: position 19,641,458 of record CM069074.1, on the reverse strand, counting down.
AAATTTTGGCGCCGTTACCGGGGATTAGCAACTTTGCTAATCCCTCGTTAGTTCTCTTTGTTTATTTTCGTTTGTATTTGTTTTTGGTTGCTGAATTGTTTTGTTTTCTTGTTTTTAGGTACTAGTTTATGACTCGAAGTTCCCAACCTATTCGTGAGCACATCTTGGACTTTGACGACGATTTTGAGCGAACTTTGAGAAGGAATAGGAATCAACAAGTGCCCAATCCACCTATTCCTGAACCTGAGTTCGAAGAACAAGTAGTAGTGGAGGAAGAAGACCCCACGGCACAGGTTGTGGAGGAAGTGCCAAACATGGCAGTGGACAATCGAACCATCAAAGAGCTTTCTTTCTCGGGTGTGGACAATGCAACGCCTCTATGCATCCAATACCCCCCGGCAGCCCAAGGGAAGACAGAAGAGTTCGAATTGAAGTCAAGCTTGTTGCATCACATTCCGAAGTACCATGGTCTGTCCATGGAGGATCCAAACAAGCACTTGAATGAGTTTGAAGTAGTTTGTTCGAGCATGACCCCGGTGAATGTAGATGGCAGCATCTTGAAGATGAAGGCCTTTCCATTCTCTTTAATGGACAAAGCTAAAGATTGGTTGTACGAACTAGCACCTAGGACGGTTACATCTTGGGAGAGTATGAAACGAGCATTCTTGGAGAAGTTTTTCCCAACTTCAAGAGTCATTCTCTTGAGGAAACGGATTAGCGGCATCCAACAAAATCAAGGTGAGTCATTTCCCGCTTATTATGAACGTTTTAAAACTCTTGTTGCTTCATGTCCACAGCACCAGATGAAGGAGGAGCTGCTCATTCAATACTTTTACGAATGACTCCTCCCCATTGAACGTCAAATGTTAGATGCCTCAGCGAGTGGTGCGTTGGTTGACATGACTCCGGTGGCTGCCAAGACTTTAATTGTAAACCGAGAACACAATGCACAACAATATGAGGGTGTTGGACAAAGAGAAAGCCCACAGCAACATAGTGTGAATGAGGTAAATGCCATTTCTGAAATTCAATCACAATTAGCTAATCTTACTTCTCTTGTGTCTCAGGTTGTAATTGGGTCAAAACCACAAGAAAATCAGGTTTGCACCGTGTGCTCTATCCAAAGGCATCTATCAGAGAAGTGCCCTCAGTTGATGAGAATGGTGGATGGGAAACCCTCAATGTCGTGGGTTTTCAAGGCCACAATCAGCAACATAATGACCCCTACTCCAACACTTACAATCCGGGGTGGAGAGATCATCCAAATTTCAAGTGGAGAGAACCACAACAACCTGCCTAACACGGAGGATTTCGGCCACAACCCCCTGGGATGTATCAAAGGCCATACGCACACACTCAAGTCCAACCACAATCTGCCCAAACCAATTCAAGTACATCCATGTATAATGATCAAATTGTTCAATTACTAACTTCTTTGGTGCAGGGGCAGCAAAATCAAACCAAAACAATGCTTAATCAAGCTAAGGAGGTGGATGAGTTGAAGAAACAAATGGGCCAAATGGCGGAGTTCATGGGGCAATTCAAAGAGCAAGGCAAACTGCCTAGCACAACTGTTGTGAATCCAATGGGGGATTTGAATCCGCCAAGGCCATTACGTTGAGAAATGGAAATGAAGTTGGAACGGAACCCCAACCATCAAAATCTGCCCAAATGGAGGATGAGAAGTTGCACTTCGAGGAAGAGAACCATGGCAAGGCCACGGCAAGGAATGCACAACCCTTTCCGTGCACTCCTACACTTCTGAATCCATCCAATATGTCCACCACAGGTAAGAAAGGTTCCAATTCGGTTAATTCTAACGTTATTCCACCAAATGTGCCCTTCCCTCGCAGATTCATGCAAACAAAGAATGAAGAAAGTGAAAAAGACATCCTTGAAAGATTCAGAAAAGTACACGTCAATATCCCTCTCCTTGATGCTATCAAGCAAATCCCGAAGTACGCTAAGTTTTTTAAAAAAGCTTTGTACAACAAAGAACCGGATTCGGGAGAAAGAAGTGGTACATGTGAGTGAGAATGTTTCTGCCATATTGCAAAGAAAGCTACCACCTAAATGCAAAGATCCCGGTAGTTTCATTATCCCTTGTGTTATTGGAAATACGAGATTTGAACATGCTATGCTAGATTTAGGTGCATCAATTAATGTCATGCCATATTCTGTTTATGCATCTATGAATCTAGGAGAACTAAAACATGATGGTGTTGTTATTCAACTACCCAATCAATCTAATGCTTACCCAAAAGGAGTTTTGGTGCAGGTAGACCACTTGATTTTTCCTGCAGATTTCTATGTACTTGACATGGAGGATTCAGCCCACTCTCCACCATCGTCAATCTTACTTGGACGACCTTTCATGAAAACAGCTCAAACAAAGATTGATGTGGCCAAGGGAGCGTTAACAATGGCATTTGGTGGTGATATGATTCACTTTAAAATTCCTGAATCTAATGTGAATCTTACTGATGTTCGTTCTTGTTTTGCCATTGATGTAATTAAAGATGTAGGACAAGAGAATTCAGCGCCAATTAAGAAGGATGAATGTCGAACCACCAAATACGAGGGAGTTGGAGCGGAGCACAAAGAACATGCCACCAACCTCCAAATGCACAATCTGCCCAAAAGCACAATTGGAGAATCTATGGACAGTGCTACCACTTCATTGCAACACATTGGTGAGCCATCTAGTTCGATTTCAATTCCCATTTCAACTAATAGGTTGTTACCTTCTTTGGTGCAGGTCCCCAATCGAATCCATGATAATGGGAGGATTTACATTGACTTTAGGAAGCTAAATTCCACAATCAGGAAGGATCAATATCCTATTCCATTCATAGAGCCAAATCAGGGGCAATTCGAGGAGAATGTGATGGAGGAACCACCACCCCATGCCGTGGGGTCTAGTCAAGCTTAAGAGGAGGTTTTCGTCCGGCTGCAAGACGTTAAAACAAGCGCTTCGTGGGAGGCAACCCATGCCAATAAAAGAACACCTAGAATCGGCTCTAAATCCAGATTTGCTTTCTTTCCATCTTTCTCCTTGCTGCCCTTATCTTTCCTTGTTTATTTGTTGCTTGTTTACTTGTTTTTATGTGAGTTTATGTTTGAAACATTGAGGACAATGTTTGATTTAAGTGTGGGGGGTAAATAAGTGTTTTTGATGCAAATTTGTGGGTTTTATTCACCTATCACTTCCAATGTTGTTTCTCACTGTTTTTAAGTGTTTTTAGTGTGTTTTGACATAAAAATTCGAAAATCTCATAAAAATTTGAAAAATTGTTTTGAAAAACCCAAAAAGAGTTGTTTTTGTGTGTTTGTTTGTGTCTTAGGGTACCTTCCAACACAATGATGAGGATTTGGTTTTTAATTGCATGACTGTTAAAGAGAGTTATACACATGGATAGAAGTCTGATTTACTCTTTGGTTTATGCTTGGTTGTGGTTATAACTTATGAATTCACATGCAATCATAAAGAAAAAAAAATCAGTTTTTGTAACATGCTTGAAGGAAGGAACTCAAATTAACGCTACAACCTTGTGAGACTTGAGCCTAAACGTTCTTTGGAGAGTTAATAATTTGTGCATTGTTGTTTTCTAAAGTCGTTGCATGATCTCATTATTCTTTGCTTGGTTGCTACTTAGAAGGCGTTTCATCATTTCGTTCCAAATGCTAGAACTCATGCCCGTTTCATTCAAAGCATGCTATTGATTTGCATAACACATATTCAAGATGAAGTTGTGTAGTGACCACCAAAGCCAAATTGCCATGCCCCTATTTCATTATGTGTTTAAGTTTAACCCCGTTGAGCCTTGTTAAGCCTATGTTCTTTGTTAACCCGCACTATCTTTACCTAGCCTAGTTTAGGACCATCCATACCCTTGTTCTTGAAGCATAGTAAAGCATGACTTAAAATGAATTCCTTCTTTATCAATGTATTGCAGAAAGCAAGTGTAGAGGAAGTGATTCTTCTGTGTGTGTGTGCCAAAGTCTTAAAAGAGGCACGGGTAGAAAAGAAAAAGAAAAGAAAACTCGTGGAAAAATAGAAAGAAAAAAAAAAGAAAAGTTTGAAAAAAAATGGAGAAGAGTTGAAAATAAGTGAGAATTAACTCACATGTGTTGGCTGTTGAAGAAAGTGTCCAAAAAGCTTGAATTTGACCCTAATTGTTGCATGAATCCTCCCTTATGTGTAAGAGTTGAGTTCTGCGTTCTAAAGTGAATTCTAAGTGTCAATTGCATTACTTTGCTTACTATTGCATTAAGAACGTTTGTAATCCCTATCCTTTCTTTGTTAGCCATTACCCCCAAGCCCCGTTACAACCCTTCACTTCAATCTTGAGTGTTGTGTGTTTCAATTTGTGGAGTTTGAAATGGGTATGAGCATATGGTGTCACTGGTTCTCGCATCTAACTAGTAGCATCCCATTCATGAGATCATATCTAAACATGCTTAATCACTCCAGAAAATTGATTTCTTTGTTTCACACATATGTGAGTACTAGTTTTCATGTTTACATCAATCTTCTCACATATAACTAGTGTACGGTGTGTAGTCAGAAAATGTGAGTGAAAATAGAGAGTATCTTGTAAGGAATTGAGCAAATTCTCTAAGGCATGTTGCTACATTCAAAACATCATTTTAATTGGTTAAATGTGAACTAGTAAGTGGTGATTGTGATTAAGTATGTGCTTAAGTGTGAAGATGACTAAAATCTGTGGGAATGATGATCTTTAACATGTCATGTGCATTGGAAATCCCTGAGGTAAATGTTGGAAGGATTAGAGTGTGTTTTTGTTTTGTTGTGTTTGTTTCATTTTGCTCGAGGACTAGCAAAAGCTAAGTGTGGGGGAATTTGATAGGAGCATATTTATGTGACTTAGTTAGCTATTCTTGTGCATTTACGTTGTTAGTTCTTAGTTATTTTAGTCTTGTAAGCCATTTTAGTGTGTTTTCAGGTTCTAAGGACAGAGTATGCAAAAAGGTGCATTTTGGAGCCTTTTGGAGCAGTCTTGGGCATAAAATGGATATCACATGCTTGGAGCCAAATGGATGGACGAAATTGAAGATCAAAGGAGGCAAGAAATGAAGAAATGAACATGAAGAACAAAGAGTTCAGAATTGGAAGCCAAAGTTTCTAAAGTTTGAGGTTTCCATTCTTGAAAGTTTCTATTCTTGGATTGGAAGTTTCCTAATATTTTTTCACCTATGTTCCAACCCTTGCCGCACCTTCCTCATCCAATTCCCCTTAGATTCTGATTTTGTTAGCCTTTTCTTTGTGGATTTGGGTTATACAATCCCTTTTCAGAAACTAAGTGGGCCAAAACCCTTTCCTTGGTGGATTAAACCCTTGTGCCGCACCTAATGTTTCTAGAAGCCTTAAAATCTGCACAAACCCTAGTTTTTTTCTCCCTTGGATGGGCCAAGCCTTTTATCTCCAAAACCCTAACCTTTTCCCATCAGATTTTGTGAAAACCTTAGCCTATATATATGTGTTTTAAAGCCTAAATTCGTCACCACCCCTCATACCATTTAGAAACCCTTGTGCCGCAACCCTAGACACCATTCTACACAATTCCCTACCACCATACATCCTTGCCACAACCCCCATCCAACCTAAACCCATCTGTGACCCTTCCATTCATCCATAAACACCCGTAGACACTTGTGCCGCAGCAAGGTGGGGAAGAAGAAGGCCTTTGGCGTTTCATGCTTGCAGATTGGAGCATTTTAGGTGTACTTCGTTCTTGTTTTCAATGTTTACTTTGTTATTACTTTCTGATTTTGCTGTAATCATGAGTGGCTAAATCCCCAGTTAGTTAGGGGGAAGTTTGAAGCCATGAACATGCTTGAGATATGAATTGATTTCTTCCAATTGTGATTTGTTAAGTTGTGATTGCAATTCAATTATCTATTTTATTCATAACTGATTCTTGTATGTTTATTGAGGATGCATACTTAGTTTTCATGGTTGAATTAGATGCTAGAATATAAATGAGTTTCACCTAATCGTTACAAGTTTATATTCATTAGTAGTGAAGGTTGCTTGTCACAATCGCGTTAATTGAATTCTTGGCAAACGTATCATGCATTCATAGTTACAATTGCCTCATCAACACTTATGATTTTCATGAAATGTAATGATCTCTGATTGCATCTCTATTATGCATTCATGTAGGGGGACTTTTAGAGAATGATTTGGGTTGTTGCATGCATTCATCCAATCCAATGAGTAAAGGAAAATCTGAGGGTTAATTTGTGCATCACGGTTAATCTGGGGTGTTGAGCATCATAATTTATTGAAAAGCAATTGGAAATCGATTCATGTACAAGTGTGTCATGTGTGGAGAACGGACATCTAACTAATCCATCCATCATCTTATTTCTCAAATTCGTTTTACAATCTGCCTAGTTTTATAACTTGTTTGTTTGTTTCAAATTCGTCCAAATCAAAACCCCCATTTTACTTTCTTGTTTTAAAGTGTTCAATTTCTGTTTTGTTTGTGTTTTTAAGTGTTTTGATTCAATCCAAAACACTAAATTTGTCCAAAGTTGTGTTAGGGTCAGATCTGCCCAGTTTGTGTTTTTAGGCAGTTTTGAGTCTTTTGAACTTGTTTTAAGTCCCTTGAGTCTATTCAAACGTTTTTAACTTTTTTTTTATGTTTTTGAGTCAGTTTAGAGGTTTTAGCAAGCCCTCCTAATCCAAGGTTTAGAACGATCCCTACTTGCATTTATACTACAATTTGACAACAAGAGGGTTTAATTTGAGTGCTTAACTTTTATCACATCAGGACTCAACGATGATGAAAACAGCAAGTACTTCGAATATGCTCAGCAAGAACTCCTAACCATGTCTCACGTGTGGCATAGTGAAGTGAGGTGAGTCTTGGAACGATTTGAAGATTTTGCAACTAAGGTCATATTGTGGACCTCTAAGATATTGTGATATCCCTTAACGGTAAAGACATAACCATTCAGGGATTTTGCCTTATGTGGGTTTAATAAGTAACCAGATTCAGCATAACAACAAGGCAAACATCATTCCGAGGATCAGGGGGTCGGATCCGCTCAAGATGCATTGGGATTTGCCCAAAATCGTAGTACCTTCAGGGTACGTCTTTAATGCCAATTAAGTGGTTGCGTGTAAATGCAGTGTTGTATCTTTACCAATAAATCAACAGCGAAGGAGATGTCTTGTCTAACCAATGAGCTAAGTACAATGAATCACAAAGTTGAACTTAGATATGGAATTTTGGATTCCATAACCTCTTCAAGGGTTTCATTTGCATATAACGTATGGACGAACACAGTGTAAACACGGAAATTCCTGAAACAAACTAGACAAGAACAAACGTGTACAAAATAATATTTGTATTGATGATTTTGGGGTTACAATCTCTCTCAATTTGATCCTCTGATTCGATCTCCGTAAGGCGTTGATTTGTGGATGTGCTATTGATCCAAGGGCTGTTGGGGGCTTGATCTTGAAGGTTGACGAAAGGATCTTCAAGGGGCTTTTGGGCTTGATCTTAAAGAAACGGTTGTGCGGATTTCTTCAAGGGCTTTTGGGCTTAATCTTGAAGGTTGATAGGTGAACGGATCTTCAAGGGGCTTTCGGACTTGATCTTGAAGAACGGTTGGATGTGTGGATTTGTTGATGTTATTGATCAAAAGGGTTGTTGGGGCTTGATCTTAGGATGAACGGATGATGAACGATGAACACTTTCTTCAAGCGGCTGTCAGGGCTTGATCTTGAATTGGTGGAAGTTCTTCAAGGGTCGTCGGGGCTTGATCTTGAAGGAGGATTTGACGAAGAACGAAGAGAGCTTTCTTGATCCTTCGGGATTCGCTTGGGAGCTTTAGAGTTTCAAAGCTTCAAGGTTTTGGTGTAATGTGAATTGGTGAATCCAAATGAATGCATTGGCTTCCTATTTATAGAATTCCAAAACTTGATTTTTTTTATTTAAATAATCAGATGAAATAAATCATTTCTGCCAGGTGTTGACACGTGTCCTATTTGATGACTTTTCCGATGATTTTCGATTTTTCATTGACTCACATGCTACGTGTAAAATTTATATGACAGATGAACATGGGAATTTTAATTATTGATCAACATTCATTTCACCAAAATTTCGATGTCTACAAATGCCCCCACTTCAAGGCGTGTCGTATACATGTGCTTGTAACGTATAGAAGATGCATTTTGAAGTCCCTTAGTGTAGATGTCGATCCAAGGGCCGTCGATGCTTGATCTTGAATTGGGCTGGAAGTTTCTTCAAGGGCCGTTGAGGCTTGTTCTTGAACTTTGTTTGAAATTTCTTCAAGGGACGTCGAGGCTTGATCTTGAAGGTTGAAATTGGACCACAAGGAGCTTCCCGTGGTAGATGATCTTTGGCTTTGGTAGTGGATGATTTGGCACGTATTTTGTTACGCTTGTTGACTTTCCACAGCTTTGATCTTGAACTGGGTTGGAGGATTTTCTGGTTTCCTCCAATTGTTGACTTTCCACAGCTTATTCTTGAACTGGACTTGAGGGTTTTCTAGTTTCCTCCAAGGGTTTGAACTTACTCCTTTTATCCGGAGCTGAATTTGATTCAAAGGCGGTGGACACTTGATTTTGAATTGGACTTGTGATTTCTTCAAGGGTCGTTGGGGCTTGATCTTGAACTTAAAATGACCACGAGCGGTTTCAGGATTTGGACACATGGCAGGTAGGCACGAGATAGAGGTGATGGTCTGTTTCTTTATTCAATCTTTCCAATTCATACCCGAGCAGTTTGGTCAACGGTATGATCTTCAAGGGTGGTGAATCGGCACGTGCTTTGTTGTGCTTGTCTCTACATGCTTCAATGTATCATTTTCCCTTGCCTTATCTGTTTTTCGGGCAGGTGTGGTATCTTCTCTGGAAGCACAAGATGTTGAAACAATGGGTACTTCGAGAGCAGTGCTAGGTAAGCAATCAGGGAAGGGGTTCAGGCAATCGATTCCCAACTGGGAGTTTGACTTCAAGTTTCGACTGATGGCCCTCATTCTTCTTGTCCTGCAGGTAAGAACAAGGACAAAGAAAAGGACAGGGAGAAAGCATGATATGAAATACTCTTGCTTTTGAAGAAGTGGTGGCGATTTGACAGCATTGCACATCGAGGCTTTGTTCTTCGGCGAAGGTGTCAGCGAAAGGCTATTGAAACTTCTCGAGCTCTTTGATTAGGGCAACAATGCCGAGCTTGGCTTTGATTTAAACTTCTTCATCTAGGTTATGCGGTTCTGCAGGGAAGAGCGTCGTGCTATAGTGATATGTTCCGGCTCATCATTGATCTTTCTGCTTCAATCTCTTGCAGTATTTGCCCTCGATGCAGGAGTGGAATGCAACCTTTGCATTTAAATGGTCCTTCAGAGCACTACTTCTCAGCGGCAATGAGCACTCGAGAGTAATGCCAGGTAAGCAACCAGGCAAAGGTTCCAGGCAATTAGTTCCAGATCGGAAGTTTGATTTCAGGTTCCGACTGATTGCTTTCTTTCTCCTTGTCTTGCAGGTAAGGGCAAGGGTAAAGGAAAAGACAGGGAAAAAGCATGATATGAGATACTCTTGCTTTCTACCCTGGTGATATGAGATACTTTTGCTTTGGGGTCATTTGTTTGACAAGGTAATCCCGGAGATGAAGAAATTTGAGTATTTCGAGAGGCATTGCTGGGAGTGCACTCTCGGAAGTAAGGGAGGGTCGGGCATTTTTACAGGTCTGCCTTGCTATGGAGGATGAAGGTCGACGTATATAGGAATTTCCCAACAGCCAGTAGTGGCACTATTCCTTCACTCTTGTCGGCAACCGTTGGGTAATTGAACAGTAAGATTCATGGGTTTTCGACTTTGTCAGAAATCTTTGACAAAGTTGCCCGTGCTTTCTGCAAAGTTGAGGTTGCGTGTGGAAGGTGCTGACAAATCCTGAAAAACCGATATTTTGAAATTCAGATAGCGGTGCCTCTTCGATCTCTGAACAAGTAGCCTTGTTGCCTCTTTGATTTCTGAACAAGCGGCCCGGCTTTTGAAATTTGGGGAGTGGTGCCTCTTTGATTTCTGAACTAGCGGCCCGACTTTTGAAATTTGGGGAGTGGTGCCTCTTTGATTTCTGAACGGCCATGTTGCCTCTTCGATTTCTGAACAGGCCCTATTGCCTCTTCGATTTCTGAACAGGCCCTGTTGCCTCTTCTTTTTTTTATAGAGGCATGAATCGTGTTCAAAAAACACACTTAGAGAGTTGTCGCCTTTAGGAATTTCCCTCTTTTTTTTGTATTTCTAAGAACTCGATTTACACAACTTCTTCTTCCTTCATCATTCCTGCAAATAGCTTGCCCATCTGACCGTCGTCTTGATTTGAATGTTGGGGAAGATGTTGATATGTCTTCTCCAGACAACATATGGCACCCATTATTCTTATCCCCTACTAATCCTTTTACGGTTGGGGACTTTGTGATGAAGAATGACATAACCGCTACGGTGGTAGCTAGAAATCTTCTCACCCCCAAGGACAACAGGATCATTTCCAAGCGGTCTGATATGCTGGCCGTTCAGGACTCTCTGGCTTTCAGTGTTCAGTGTGCAAGCTCTGTATCGAATATGGGCCAACGCCTTCTTGCTCGAACTCGTCAAGTTGAGTCACTGATGGCTGAGGTGGCGAATCTTAAGCAAGAGATTAAAGGGCTCCAGCACGAGAACAGAGAGTTGCACATGCTTGCCAATAGTTACTCGACGAGCATGAAGAGAAAGCTTGACCAGCTACAGGAATCCGAAAGTCGGATTCAGAATGACCATCAAATGTTTGTGGCTTTACTCCAGAGGCACCTATTGCCTTCGTCCTCTAGAGTTTCACCGAGTGTTGAGGCTCCAAACAATCAACCTATGGCGCCTCTTCTTCCTGGAGTTCCGTCGAGTGATGAGGCGCCACCTACCTTCTTGAAGGCTGTTTTTTTTTTTTTTTTTTTGGACCCATGTAAAATGTACATTTATGTAAATTTTTAGAGAAAACAATAAATGAGCTTTATTTCATTCAGTGTCTATATATACATGTGTGTGTGTGTGTGTGTGTGTTTTTTTCGCTGTTGGTGAGTCTGGCACCATCAATATTTTCCTTCTTTTTCCCAATTTAAATGTCTGTCCCTTTTGCTTTCTGGACGCCACCATCCCTTAACAAATGATGGCTATCATTTTCTTTTTCTTTTTTTTTTATTTCTTTTTTTTTATTTCTTTTGGATGGTGCCTGATGCACCGAAACCTTTATAACTTTTTTTATTATTATTTTTTCTTTTTTTTTTTTTTTTTGCATGGTGCTGTCCACCAAGATTCCACCATCTTTTTTTTTATTTCTTTTGGATGGTGCCTGATGCACCGAAACCTTAATAACTTTTTTTATTATTTGTTTTTCTTCTTCTTTTTGCATGGTGCTGTCCACTAAGATTCGACCATCTTTTTTTTTATTTCTTTTGGATGGTGCCTGATGCACCGAAACCTGTATAACTTTTTTTATTATTTTTTTTTCTTTTTTTTTTGCATGGTGTTGTCCACCAAGATTCCACCATCTTTTTTTTTCTTATATATATGGTGCTCAGGAAGGCTGGGTTTGTGGGTGAAAACACAGGCCGAGTCCGAGAGAAGAGGTTGTTGCTGCAGAAGAAGGAAAGAAGGCAGGGCATATCAAGTTCCTTCGTGCAGTTTCTCTCAGCAAAGCACGACTCCAATCCTTTGGCTTATGTATGTATCTCTCATCACCTCGTACACATATATGTATATATATTATATGCCATATATATGGAATGTGATCGTCATGTTCGTGTACATGTATCATATACAGAGGATAGAGATAGACGTTGTTACAGATAGGAAGAAGAGAAGGCAGTTTATAGAAAATTCCTCCATGCAGCCTTCATTCTGTGAGGCCTTTTTTTTATTATTATTATTATTTTTTTTTTTTTTAGCTATGGATTTGACATGTGCATATATATAGATATATATATGGAAAGTGGTTGTTCTATCACCATGTGCATACATACATACATAAAATATGATGTGTCTATTTTTTATGCATAATGTATGTGCCCCCACTGATGGATTTCTTTGCTGTAATGCCAGGAATCCTTAATTTTAAGAAGGCAGAACATGATGCCGAGACTCTCACAAAGCTTTCAGAAACGTGGTTGTTGGTGGCGGAGTGAGCAGGTTGCCTAGTGCTTGTGCCAGAGACTGCAACGGGGTTTCGCTGTGTAGTGCCTTTTGATCACAGTTTTCCCTTGGTGGTGCGCTGCCGTGTGGTGCTGTGCAAGAGACTGCAACGGGGTTTCGCTGTGTAGTGCCTTTTGATCACAGTTTTCCCTTGGTGGTGTGCTGCCGTGTGGTGCTGTGCAAGAGCCTGCAACGGGGTTGTGTAGTGCGATTGCGTAGCATTTTGGTTTTCTTCGCCAGTGTAGCGTGCTTTGAATGACCGCTCTGTAGCTACCCTATTTGCCGTGTTGCTCAAGTTTTGTGGCTGATTTTTTTTTTTTTTGCAGTCATGGTATTTTTCAAGTGTTTTAAGAGCAACACCACCACCATTCTTGCGAAGGATGGCGATTCGCAAGATAAAGGAACAACGTTGAAGCTTTACGCGCCACTGACTAGCCCTAAGGCGCTTGCTCTTCTCGTGAAAGACAACTCCATGCATATTAAGTCGTGGTCTTCCGAAGTATCTTGGGAGGTGGTAGACTCTGTTCGACCAAATACGAAGAAGAAAGCGTGCATATCGAGGGTTCTTATCTTGAATCCTTCGCACCATGCTCGTGACAATCATCCGGCCTCGTTTAAGCTTCTTGGTGATCACATCCGCAATGGAGCTATGGCTTGGAATAGTACCCTGTCGACAACTGGAGAGGCCGTCTTTGATGAGTTTTATTGGGAGTGGCTTGAAGATGTCTTAAGCCGATCTAAAGATGTGCTTACTAACGTGGGCCTTTACCACGTTGTGTACGTATCTTTGTTTAGTTATGATCGCCATCATTCCGTCCTTCGTGTGTTCTTTGAGCATTGGTGTTCGGTGACCAACACACTTCACACGGCGCAAGGGGAGATGTCCATTTCACTTTGGGATCTTCACAGGATAGGAGGCTTGCCGATCCAAGGTAAGTTTTACGACGAGGTCGTTCCCAGCGCGGAGGAACTTTCTCTTTGCAATAGCCGAGGATTGCCTGTGAGTTGCCGCTGTTTGTTTTGGGCGTATCACAAGCTTTTCCAGGATGCTCAAGGAAAATCAGGCATGAGGATTTCCTCGTGGATCCGATTTTGGTACTGGGAAGCCATGAGGTATAAGAAGCCTTTGAAGAAAAGTGGCCGTAACAAGACCACTAGGCCAAAGGGAGACTCAGACCCATCTGGTGTTATTGGCTCAACCAGGCGCCGCTCTTCTGACGAGTTGAGAGCGTTTGAGGATCTTAGCATAGCATCAGAGCATGTGGAGGAGTCTTACCTAGCTGTTTTCTTAGCTTGTTAGCTTTGTAAGTTTGTTTTCCCAAGAGGCGACGTCAACTTAGTTCGTCCTAGAGTTTTCAAAGTTGCTAGCAAGATGGCTGCAGGTGAGTCTTTTAACCTTGTTATTCCCGTCTTAGCCAACATTTACAATGGCTTGGGCATTGTTTCGAACTCGACAAGCACTGAAGATCGTGCTGTGGTGCTTCCTTACCACTATGTGTATGGTTGGTTGGGTGAATACTTTGGCACTTATTTTTCTTCCTCGACTCTAAACAAGTCAATGTTTTCTTCATCGACTGCAGCCAAGCTGGGGCTTTTGATGACGAAGTATTTTGGCGTGCTCTCCGTGAAAAGCCTTGATGATTTGCAAGCGCGAGCGCTGTTTAAAAGTTGTGAAGATTTGAGGATAGACCCCTTAGCCAGAGTTGGCTCGATACGGCGAGGCATCGTAGACGATTCGCATCTCCGCTTCTCAAACTTGTCTTATCTTATAAGTCTTCGCTCGGGGTTTGTTTCTTTGCGACAAGAAGACCGATGCATTGTTCAGCCATATAGTCCCCACCGTTTCAGCATGCAATTTGGTTTTGTCCAAAACATGCCAGGCAAGCTGAAGGAAAAGAACCAATCGGCATCCTTGCAAGCCGTGTATATGCATTGGGAGTCTTGTACCCGTGCATGTACAAATGTTGTTATCACGCTGCCAGCCAAGGATGAGTTCAAGAGTAATCCAGTGACCCGTGTTTACGTACGTTGGTGGTCAAAGGTACATTATAAGAACTTGGGGATGGCAAGTGGTATCAATTCTCTCACTCAGGCGATGATATGTTGAGAGAGGGCTGTCATGTGGTTCCGATGCAATTGGTACCTCTTGATTGCGCGAGTGTGGCTCCCTTACAAGATAGACCTGTAACTTTAGCTCTTCAACGCCCATGCTTGTCTCCTCGACATCCGGATGCTTCTGAAGAGGCGGGAGATGAAGTTGATTCGCACGAAGATGGGTTTATTTTGCAGCATCGTCGACAAGTTTCAAACAAGCGACCACTTGAGGGTGCTTAGGTTGACAGCGATGTCAATTTTCATCATAAGAAGAAAGAAGTGTTCAGGCCTCCTCAATTCGATGATCGTGTGCCATTAGAGAGAGATGTATGTATTTTCTTTTCTCTCGTGATTTCTTCTGTTTTCACCATTTTGGCTTTCGTTTCTAACATCTTTCTTTATCTTCTTTAGGTTGGGCCTTCTTGTCCTTATGATTTGGCAACTACAGATGTTTATTCCTATACGGATATGCTATTTGGAGGTGACCTACCTACAGACAGGGAGATTGGGGATCCGCCTGGTGCAGAGCTTGTTCCCGAGTTTACCATGTGTAGGTGGAGGTATGCAAGAACCCGTCATACATCCAACACATTTACCAGCTAGCTCTGAGATCTCTTTGAGAGGGCCGAACCTTAGTGGTACTGAGCAATTAAACCATCGCATCAGTCTTGGTGTGGCAATGGATATCAAGAGCCATATTGAGGAGAGGATTTCTAAGTGCCCGTTGGAAGACCTTACGTTGCTCCAGGAGGATTTGTCGAAGCTTGTTTCTGTGATTGACAACCTTAACGTTGATTCTTCATCCTTAAAGATCAAGATTACCAAACTTATGGCCGCCTCGACTAAGTATTCTTCTTTGCGTGTTATTTCCTTGGAGAAGTTGAGTCTAGATGTTAGAGCTCATCAGCTAGCAACAATAAACTTGTCACTGGCTCAAGTCTGGTCTTCTCAGCAGGCTGCTTCGGGAGATTATCAAGTCACAGAGACTTCTTTAACTTATGTCCATGTGTGTCTAGATGCATTGGTGCGAGAGCGAGAGTAGTTGGTAATCGAAGCATCGCAACTTGAAAGCGCTCTCGCGGAGCAGGGAACTACACTTTCTCAGCACCAAGAGGAGATTTCACGCCTAGAACGAGAGAAAGGCATGACTATGGAGTTGCCCATCTTGTCTCCCACCGAGGTAGAGACTTTGAAGACTTTGGAAGGCTTGCTTGAAGATCGCCTTCGTAGTTTTAGGGACATAGTTTTCAAGTAGTATCTTCTGTTTTTCTTGGAATAAGGCTTTGGAGCCGATTCCTTCTTTTAAAGAAATAAAGTATTTACATTCTTGAATCTGCTCTTCATTCTTCAAAGTGTTTTTTTTTTTTTAGATGGTGTGACTGTACTTGAAGTTTTGACGTTTCAAGTTGCCTACGTACCCTCGGTTGATGAGGGATCAAGTCATAACGTAGTTCAAATGCATTTTTTTATTTTATATATATATATATATATATATATTGTGCCGTAGGCAGTTTATGCTCTTGCGGGCCAAGAGTGTGGAGCATTTGTTTTAGGGGTAGTAGCGCTTCAAGAATCTGCCATTGATGGGGCCGATCTTCAAGCCGTCTTCTGCCATGATTAAGTAGGGGCCGTTGGTGTAGTCCTCTTGTATTACGTATGGTCCATCCCACTTTGATGTGAACTTGCTTTTTGTCTCGTGAGTTGTGATGATAGGCCTACGCAATGCGAGGACGAGATCTCCAGTTTGGAAAGACCTTGGGCGGACCTTCTTGGTGAATGCTTTGGATAGCCGTGCTTGGTAGCATTCCAAGTGTTGTTGAGCTTCGAGCCTTCTTTCGTCTAGTGCTTCCAACTCTTGAAGGCGCAACTTTGCATTCTCTTCATCAGTCAAGCCTTCTTGTATAGCCATTCTTAGTAAGGGGATTTGACTTTCGAGCGATAAAATAGTTTCCACGTCATATACAAGAGAATAAGGCGTAGCTTGGGTAGGAGTCCTATGTGTCATCCTATATGCCCAAACTGCTTCGCTTATTCTTTCGTGCCAGTCTCTCTTTGTTCGGCCGATCACCTTCTTTAGGAGATTGCACAATGTTTTGTTGAATGCTTCTGCAAGACCGTTGGCCGGAGCATGATACATGGAAGACTTGTGTTGCTTAAACTTGTATTTCTCGCAGAGCTCATCCACGAGTCAGTTAGAGAATTGTTTTCCATTGTCAATGATGATATAGCAAGGCACACCATATCGGTGGATGATATGCTCCTTGATGAAACGGACGACAGTTTCCTTCTTTACTTCCCTTAGGGGTATGGCTTCAGCCCACTTGGAGAAGTAATCTGTTGCAGCTAGGATGTAAGCTTCTCCTGCATATGACTTTGGAGTAATTGGTCCTACGACGTCCAATCCTCATGCATCGAACGGCCATGAAGCAGCTGTGGGGTGTAATGGCTCAGGTGGTTGATGTATGAAGTTGGCATGGAATTGGCAGGCTTGGCACTTTTTGGCTTGTTCCAGGCAGTCCTTCACCATGCTTGGCCAGTAGTAACCCATTCTTTTAAGCTGGAAATGTAGCTTTAGTCCAGATTGATGCGCCCCGCATACGTCTGAGTGTGCTTCTTCCATGGCTTGATTGGCTTCTTCCTCGCCTAGGCATCTCAGAAGTACTCCTTCGAAATAGCGCCGGTAGAGTGTTTCTTTGTAGTAGAGGAAGCGAGGTGCTCGTCGACGTATTTCGGAGCGGTGTCTAAGATCATCTGGAAGTTTTCCATGCTCTAAGTAGTCGATCAGCGGTTGTCTCCACTCTTCAACATCGACTGGAAGTACTGAGATGACATTTGTATCATCCAGTAGCATTTCAGTGACGAGGGGGATCACCCATCTTTGGCAGACTGGCATGTCTGCAGCTTCGTCTTCTCCTAATGTCATGCTTGAGGCTAGGTTGGCTAGAGCGTCTACCATTTGATTTTCTTTTCTTGGCATATGTTCTAGTGTTACAGCCTCAAACCTTTGTAGCAATTGAGTTACCAGCCGGAAGTATGGGACAAGATCATCTTTCCTTACCTCATATTCAGTCAAGAGTTAATTGATTATAAGCTTGGAGTCGCCATATACCTCGAGGGCTATGATTTCCATGTTGATCGCCATTTGAAGCCCGATGATCAGTGCTTGGTACTCAGCGACGTTGTTGGAGCATAATTTGTTTAGTTTGAAGGAATAAGGTAGTATTTGCCTTTGTGGCGACATGAATACTACTCCTGCCCCCGCTCCGTCCGCTCGTGCAGATCCGTCGAAGAACATCTTCCATGTCGGGAAGATGTCGATGTAGAACACGTCATCGTCAGGCAAGTCGTTTGAGATTTTCCAATCAGCTGGGATTGGGTGATCGGCAAGAAAGTCTGCTAGCGCTTGCCCCTTAACGGCTTTAGCTGGGACGTAGATGATCTCATACTGATTAAAAAGCAACGCCCATTTAGCGAGTCGCCCTGTCAAGACTGGTTTAGACATGACGTATTTGACCGAGTCAGCTTTAGCAACCAAGTGGATAGTGTAAGCATGCATGTAATGCCTGAGCTTCTGGATGGCGAACACCAAGGCAAGGCACATCTTTTCTATTGGGGAGTAGTTCAACTCGGCGCCAGTGAGAGTTCGGCTGAGGTAGTAGAGCGCTCATTCTTTCTGGGATTCATTCTCTTGCGCCAAGAGTGCTCCAACTGAACTTTCCTGAGCCGTGATGTACAATATGAGTGGTTTCCCGAGAACAGACGCCCCCAGGACAGGTGGACTTGACAAATACTTTTTTATGCTTTCAAAAGCATTGTGGCATGCTTCGTCCCATACAAACGGAACATCCTTCTTCATGAGTCGGCTGAACGGTTGACAACGCCCTGCAAGGTTGGAGATGAAGCGTCTGATGAAGGCTAGCCGTCCTTGTAGACTTTTCAGCTCGTGCAGGTTTCTTGGCTCATGCATGCTTTGAATGGCCTTGATTTTTTATTGGTCCACTTCAATACCACGGTGCTTGACAATGAAGACGAGGAACTTTCCGGAGGTGACGCCAAACGCGCATTTTAACGGGTTCATCTTGAGGTTGTATTTTCGCAGCCTTTCGAACACTATTCGTAAATCCTTCAAGTGGTCTGATCTTTTCTTTGCCTTGACCACCACATCGTCTACGTAACATTCTACGTTTTTGTGTAGCATGTCATTGAAGATTTTCTGCATTGCACGTTGATATGTAGCTCCAGCGTTCTTCAGACCAAAGGGCATCACCTTGTAGCAGTAGATACCTTTTGGAGTGCGGAAGGTTGTTAGTTCCTCGTCTTCGAGAGCCATGCGAATTTGATTGTATCCAGAAGAGCCGTCCATGAATGATAGTGCCTCGTGGCTAGTGGTTGCGTCCACCATGATTTCGATGATTGGCAAGGGGAAGTCGTCCTTCGGGCAAGCGTCGTTGAAGTCCCGGAAGTCTACCCAAACACGTATTTGTCCAGATTTCTTAAGGACAATGACGATGTTGGAGATCCACTTGGGGTATTGCACCTCTTGAATGAAGCCTGCTTCGATTAGCTTGTCAATCTATGCCTCGATTTGTGGAATGAGCTCGGATCGATAGCGCCTTTGAGTTTGCTTTATCGGTCGCGTTCCAGGCTTGACTGCAAGATGATGCACAACAATGATAGGGTCAAGGCCGGGCATTTCCTTGTAGGTCCAAGCAAAGACATCTTTGTACTTTGATAGCAGTTGGTAATACTCTTCTATCTCGTCCGCACTTAGCAGCGCACTTACGAAAATAGGTTTCTGCTCCTCTTTTGTGCCTAAGTTGAGCTCCTTGAGATCATCAACCGTGGTTTGCCCCCCATCCTCAAGTTGTGGTGGCGCAGCAGTGACATCTTCTTCGGGGATTTCGTCTTCTTTGCCTTCTTGGATCGTGATATGGAAGACATATTGGACTTCCTCTTCAGTGTCGTCCTTTCGGGTGTTGTAGTTACGAAAATCTATGCAAGCGTGGAGTTCCCCTGATTTTTTAAAGGCAACATTTAAGTTCTGTCCCGAGTCCATGACCTCTTGAATTAGATCTCCTTCGATCATGTTGTCAATCTCAGCTTCATCCAGGCTTGAAAGTCTATTAAAATGGTTTCTTGCCCTATTTCCGACTGGTGAATTTGTGGATGCAACGTAGGCTTCATGTGTAATTTCTTTGAAGCGACATGAGTCCATCATTCAACTTTGCTTGACTTCTTGGAGCATGCCCCCAGCGGTCGAGGCGACAACTTTGAGTCGAAAGAGCCAGAAGCAACGTCTTCCTTAGGGATTTCATCTCCTTTGTCTTTTTGGATCATGACGGGGAAGATGTCTTGGACCTCCCCTTCAATGTCATCATCTTGGGATTGTGCAGGCGATGAGCTGTGTGCCGAGTATTTGAATAAGTCTTCGAGGAAGAAGAGATCGCGCATAAATGATCTTTGTGTCGAAATTTCCTTATCTTCAACACTTTCACATTGCTTTGGAAGTTGGCGAAAGCTGTTTTGCCCCCTTTCCGATTGGTGCGCTTGTGGATACAACGTAGGCTTTATGTGCAATTTCTTTGGAGTGACATGAGTACATCCTTTAACTTCGCCTGACTTGGAGCATGCCCCCAATGATCGAGGTGAAGACTTTGAGTTGAAAGAGCCAGAAGTGACGTCTTTCTTAGGGATTTTATCTTCTTGGATCGTGATGGGGAAGACGTCTTGAACCTCCCCTTCAGTGTCGTCCTTTTAGGCTTGTTGGCATGAAGATTGTCCAGTGTGGATGATGGTGCGCCTTCTTACTTTCAGTGGTCCATTTGTGTCAACCTCCAAGATTGCTTGGCGCTTCATCCTTGAACGAATTGAGCTTCGAATATCGCCTTTTTTTGCTAGCCTGTCGAGCTTTTCTTTCTTTGACGTTGTCTCCCTATTTCTAGAAAACTTCTTGCTGTCTTGAAGTCTTTCCAAATCTAACCGACGAGGAGGAGAGCTGGCCGTGTTGCTTTGCTTCTTAGGTTTTGACAACCTTTCAAAAACAGAGCTTTGGGATGTTGGCATGTTGGCATGTTAAGCCTCTTGAAGACGGAGGTTTGGTTTTGACCACCAATGCGATTAAGTGCTGACGTTCTGGGTCTTGAACGATTCATCCTATCGAAGACTGACGTCCGAGGGGCGGATTTAGGCTCCTCTTGATCTTATTCAATGCTCACGCTGATGTGTTGAGTGCTAGCTTTTTTCGCTTTGCTTGAAATCTTCACGGGTGCATTTGGTGTGAAGCTAAGTCCAGCTTTGTTGTTGTCAACTCCGTAACCATGCTTCTTCAACTTCTTTTGAGTCTCAGTGAGGTCACGTTCTTTATTGTTGATGGTGTTTGAAATCTTCTTTCCAGGATTCGAAGAAGAAGCGAAGTCGTACCCAGCTTTCGACATGAGTTTGTAGGCGTTTGGATTAAAATCTTCTTCGGTCCTCTTGGTTGGGAGAAAGCTTGGTTCCACCCCATTTGGTAGAGCTTTTATGAAGCCTTGTGGTAGTCTTGCAACCTTAGTGTTGCCTAGCTGCGTCGGAGGCAAAACTGCATTCGTCTTGAGCAACTTTACATTATCCATATGCCGCTGTGCATCTGCTTTTCTTGCTCCAGTTTTGAACGGAGATTGAACATTCTTTCTTCTCAACATCGGGATGTATCGGAAGACGGGTGTGTTTGGTCCATTTGAGGGCTTCCTACTCCCTTTGGTTGTTGCAGGTTTAGCAAGCTCATCATCGTTCTTGCTTGAAGACGGCATAGATTCTCCTTCTTGCTTCTTGGGCATGGCTTGCCACTCCTACTTTTTAGGTCTTGCTTTGCCCGTGGATTTGATCTCTTTTGGAAGAGATTCGGGCATCATGTCTTCATCCATGTAGAACTTGGCGT
The DNA here is from genome assembly GCA_035220775.1 of Malus fusca. NCBI lineage: Eukaryota > Viridiplantae > Streptophyta > Magnoliopsida > Rosales > Rosaceae > Malus > Malus fusca. The sequence continues at coordinate 19,620,225 of CM069074.1, read as the reverse complement.
CTACAAAATGTGATTCAGCTTCGGTGAATGGTTTGGTGTCGCCATAGATCACCTTCACTCCTTCTCGGTAGAATTTTAAGCATTGGTGAAGGGTGGATGGTACTACTCCATTCGCATGGATCCAAGGTCTTCCTAAGAGCAAGTCGTAGGAAGTTCTTGCATCAATCACGTGGAATATCATGCTTAACTTGAGTTCACCAATAGTCATCTCCACTTGGATCATGCCCATCGCTCTTTGTCCTCCTTGATTAAAACCTTGGATTAGTAGACGACTTAGGGACAGTTCATCTGCCTTGATACCAATTGTAGTCATTGTTGACTTTGGCATGATGTTTATGGCTGATCCACCATCCACAAGCATACGGTTGACTTTGTGCTCCCTTACGTACCCAGAGACGAAGAGAGGACGGTTGTGAGGCTTGGATCCTAGCAACAAGTCTTCGTTGGTAAAGTGGATTGCGTCCTCGGCGGCACAGCATGTGGCACATTCATGTGGTCGAAGCTTCAAGCCTTCGTTCTTGCTTTCTTGCACTTCGTGGTCGTTGGGACTTGCCAAGACCGCTGCCAGTGCTCTTCGCATCTTCTTTGGCAATCGTAGCGCTTCCTCGATGCTAAAGTGTGTTGGCAGACCTTCTTCGAGCGTGAGAGTTTTTTCTCCCTCAGTGGTGATAACTTTGCCTTTTGAGGGCTCTTCCATTTCTACTTCAACCATGTGACATGCGACGATAGTGCACTATTGGAAGAAGTCCTTCAGGAAGTACTCGTGCAAGGCGACATGAATGTGTGGATCTTGCTCCATAGGTTCCCCAGCATACGTTGGCTTAGTAGCTTTTACGTTTCTTTTGGGCTTTCTACTGTTGCGGCGACGATGTTTTCTCCCTTGTTCCAATTTCGGCCTTGTGGCTTGTGGTTTTGGTTTCCTTGTCTTTTTGTAGGTCACCAATGTCCATCCTTCTTCATCATCGGTATGTGCATCTTGGCCACTTGCCCTCGGCAATGGTTGCGCAGAAGGTATCGTGCAACTTGAGCATTGATAAGAATGGTCAGGTGTCGCTTGGAGAGGCACAGGATCGAATGATCCAAACGCGATTGTGGTAGTATGTGTTGTGGCTGTGTCTTCGAGGTCAAGCTTGATTCGCCCTTGTTGTGCTAGCTTCATGATGAGCTCTTTGAGGACGAAGCACTTACCAACAGGATGGCTCACGATTTGATGGTACTTGCAGTATTTAGGATCGTTTATGCGATTCATCTCTTTAGGCCGCTTGCATTCGGGTAGCTCGATTACCTTATTTTCTAGCAAGTCGTCTAACATTGCATCCATGTCTGAGTCAGGAAAAGGGTACGCCTTCTGCTCCAATTCCCTCAAAGTACTTTTGTACCTGTCTTGGGTGCGAGGAGGCTCACCTCTCTTTTATCTCCTTTGCTTTGGTTTTGGAGGAAATCTTGATAGGCGCAGAGAAGGTCTTGATGGGCGCAGTGTTGACAGTAAAAGCTTCCTTGGCGGGCTTCTTCCCAGTTTTATCTACATTTAGGGCAAACACCTTGTCCTTCTTAAAGTTGGTGATTGGCTCTTTTTTTCCATGGTGAGCAATGCTCAGCTCCATGTCGTGGGCACGGGTGGCTAACTCTTCAAAGGTCCGTGGTTTAATGCCTTGAAGGATGTAGTGTAACCCCCATTGCATGCCTTGGACGCACATCTCAATTGAAGAGATCTCCGAGAGCCTGTCCTTGCAGTCGAGGCTTAGATTACGCCATCGGTTGATGTAGTCCACGACTGGCTCATCCCTCTATTGCTTCGTGCTCGTCAGCTCTAGGATGCTCACAGTGCGGCGGGTGCTATAAAAGCGGTTAAGGAATTCCCTTTCCAATTACTCCCAGTTGTTGATGGACTCAGGCTCTAGGTCCGTGTACCACTCAAATGCATTTCCTTTCAGCGAGCGTACAAACTGCTTGGTGAGGTAATCTCCTTCTGTCCCCACGTTGTTACAGGTCTCAATGAAATGGGCGACATGCTGCTTTGGGTTTCCCTTTCCATCGAACTGCATGAACTTTGGCGGTTGATAACCCCTAGGCATCTTCAAAGCGTCAATCTTCTTGGAGTAGGGCTTTGAGTATAATACAGAGTCATGCGAGCTTCCTTCGTACTACGCCTTAATGGTGCTGGCGATCATCTCCTGCAGCTGCTGGATAGAGAGAGATCCCATGAATGCCATTGCCTGATCTGGCTCCGGCTTCTCTTCGACTTTCTCTGCCGGAGGCTCCTCTTCTTCATCAGCTTTTTTCTTTAATGGATTAACTATTGGGTCGACTTTCACATCGGGCTTTGCATCTAGTTGGTTGACGAGTGCGGCGATTTGCAAGTCTTTTTCCTCCACAGTCTGTGTGAGTTTTACGATCGTTTCATTAATTTGAGCCAACTGCTCCTCAATTAAAGTTGCTCATGTAGCCATAACTTGCATGGATGTGCTGTCGCTCGAGTCAGCATCGGAAAGCAAGGACTCAGAGTACTTCCTCGGGCTTTCCTCCATTGGCGCCCTTAGCGAGGCCAAAGTGATCACGGGCTAGTGCCTTGGGTGTTCTTGTTCCTTTGGCAGAGTTGATGCAGGGGTGGAAGATGAGGCAGAAAGAGCTCTTGCCTTGCTTCGAGTTATAATGCCCGAAGTGACACTGCCTGCGACGATGATGCTCTTGTTCTTCGCGGGAACAGCTTGAGCCTTCCTTGATGCCATGTGTGTTTCTTATGGATTTGAAGATAGAGATGAGAGGCGGAGATGTCCCACTGGGCGTGCCAAATTTGTAAACACAGAAATTCCTGAAACAAACGTGTACAAAATAATATTTGTATTGATGATTTTGGGGTTACAATCTCTCTCAATTTGATCCTCTGATTCGATCTCCGTAAGGTGTTGATTTGTGGATGTGCTGTTGATACAAAGGCCGTTGGGGGCTTGATCTTGAAGGTTGACGAACGGATCTTCAAGGGGCTTTTGGGCTTGATCTTAAAGAAACGGTTGTGCGGATTTCTTCAAGGGCTTTTGGGCTTAATCTTGAAGGTTGATGGGTGAATGGATCTTCAAGGGGCTTTTGGGCTTGATCTTGAAAAACGGTTGGATGTGTGGATTTGTTGATGTTGTTGATCAAAATGGTCGTTGGGGCTTGATCTTAGGATGAACGGACGATGAACGATGAACACTTTCTTCGAGGGGCCGTCGGGGCTTGATCTTGAATTGGTGGAAGTTCTTCAAGGGTCGTCGGGGCTTGATCTTGAAGGAGGATTTGAAGAAGAACGAAGAGAGCTTTCTTGATCCTTCGGGATTCGCTTGGGAGCTTTAGAGTTTCAAAGCTTCAAGGTTTTGGTGTAATGTGAATTGGTGAATCCAAATGAATGCATTGGCTTCCTATTTATAGAATTCCAAAACTTGATTTTTTTATTTAAATAATCAGATGAAATAAATCATTTCTACCAGGTGTTGACACGTGTCCTATTTGATGACTTTTCCGATAATTTTCGATTTTTCGTTGAGTCACATGCTACGTGTAAAATTTATGTGACAGATGAACGTTGGAATTTTAATTATTGATCAACATTCATTTCACCGAAATTTCGATGTCTACACACAGGTATACTCAAAAGTAACACCTTCAGGGTGTAGCTCGACTGATAGACCAAAGTACTGTCAGAACAATGCTTCAACTTCAGGTCAAGGCATAAAAGAGTTTCCCAATATCATTCATCTCAAATTCCATCCTCAGGTGCGAGGCAGTTTTCTCAAGCTCTTCTGGAGTCTTAGTGAGATTCGTGTCAACGACATAAACTGTAACTCTAGCAATTCGAAATAAGACTTCATAGTTTAACACGCAAGGGCATTCATTCATATCCCTGACTGATCAAATAATCACTTAGGATGGGCATACCACATCAGTCGGATTGTTTCAATCCGTAAGTGAACGCCTCAAACAAGTTAAGAGGGTGTTCCGTGGTTTGGAACTATTTGAACCAATCCATGTAATTCTTCGGGAACTTACATGTAAATCTCCGTATCTATGTCCCTATGGAGAAAACACTAACCACATTTCATAACGTTGCTATCAATCACATGACGTTTGAGAGAAACCTTCCATCGTAAAGTGTGCATCATATCGCATTATTTCACTCATCTCATTACACTTCCTTTCCCACTTGTAACACAACGGGGTTTCCTTGGGCAGTGTATGAACAATAGGTCCAAAACACACTTTGGTAAGGAATTTTAACCTGGATTGTAATTTTGGTTGTCCAATCAGTTATACATTGTCACTTAATTAACGGAACACGGTTCGATATCGTCGCTTTTCATTTATGTCGGTAACTACCATATAAGTGAAAACATCATCGATGGTAATCTCATTTCAATTCTATTAACTCATCCAAACTAGTATACTAGACCAAGAACTTCAAGTCTCGGGAGTAATCCGGATTAATCTCATGAGATGGAAATGATTTGAGACAACGATTAGTATGGATTCATTATTGTGTCATGTCTTCCTCTTTTAAGGAAGTGAATCCTAATAACCGAGTGATTTATTGGCTATCCTCTTGTGTACCGAACCGTCTAACAGAGGCATCCAAATCGTCCAACAGATGTGGCACACCTTTCGGGGATGTTGACTCGACATCCGTTAAGTACGTCTATCCTTGCAGGCATGTTTGTAGCTGGCATATGATCTCGTCACTTTAGCTAGATTAGAGGAATGCGTATGGAGCAACATTCTGAAAGCTAGAATACATCGCACTTGCTTATCACACTTGTGCGGTACGGGGATCGAGATGAGACATAGTGGGAAACGTCCACGCAAATTCGTGCCGTTCTCCAATAACGTTGAGGTTCTTATCTCCCCCTAACGGTGGGAAGATTGTCTCATTGAAGTGACAACCCATAAATGAACGGTAAAGAGATCACATGCAAGGGCTCTAAGAGAGTTAGTGTGAAGGAGAATCATAATCGACAAAGATTCACATCATTCTTTTGAGGACCCATATTGATACGTTGTGGCGGCACAACTTGGCACTTGGAATGCACACCCAAATGCGTAAATACGAAGCGTCAGGTTCGTACCTAATAACCAACTATAAATACAATGGTCCTTAAGACGGACCAACATAGATACGTACAAGATTACATAGCCCTAGGTAGAGACCGAAAACTTGGTACATTCACCAAGGTCCGGGCGATCATTTAAATTGCGCTTTATGATCACTATGCGAGGCTATTTAGGGTAAACATGGAAATTCGATGTTCAATTATAAACCCAAAAGATATGCAATACTTTATCGAAAACCATCAATATAAACTCTCCAGGATTATCCAGTCTCCCAAACTTTAAGGGATAAGTAGGGTGGTGAACCCTTAAAATCGGCCAGGAGTTTAGTAGCAATGTGTGTGGACAAACATGTGACCAGTTTGTTAATTCATCAACCAAAACCATAAGTATTTATATGGTCCGCATTTTGGTTGGATTAGTCCACATATATTCCCTTGAATCCACTGTGAAAAGAGAGTCGTTTCATATCTTTGCGAGGGATGATTTAGAAAATCAATTTTCCTAATCAACAGGCTTGGTAAAGTGTGCTTGTAGGCACAAGATCCTCACTTCAGGTAAGGAGATACGTTGTAGCATCATTGGTCGACCTAAGTGTCCCAAATGGTTGTGCCAAAGCAAGTAAACTGCTCAATCACCAGGCTCCAGGCCGGCCACAAGTGGCGTGTTCCCAATGGGAGGTTGCGCATTGGCCCCAAATCAAAGCTTCAGGCTCATTTTTTAAGGTGGTGCAAAGATATTTCACTCTATTTTCTTCAGTGGTTTCATTGATGATCATTGTTCTCTCGAATATCCTTAAAAAAACTCAACGATGTTCTTCCGGAACGGATAGAGTATAAGGTCTCTTAAATGGTAATGTAATACCATTTATACAACGAGGAGCATGCCAATACTCTTAATCAGGTTGGATAGATCTGAAGTCGTTGCTAGAGATTTGATTTGACTCACAAATTCCACATAACAATATAATTGTGTAATGCATGAAACGTATAGATATATCGACAAATATATGAAACATATATAATATATACGTCGGAAGGTACATATAAACGTAGGGGGTTCATGCATCATGGAGAATGTTTTTATGTTTCATGGTCGTTTCAAATATCTTCCTTTATTTTAAGCGTATCTGATTGGCAGAAAACAACAAAAGCCTTTGAATTTGTAGAAGATCCTTCTTGGAAAGCCGGAATTGCATCTCTAATGCGTTGTATCACGTTCAACACAGAAAAATTAAATTGAATCAATAGCATGTAGATCAATAAAATAATAATTTAATCATAAAAAGAATGATTAAAACGTAATACTCCCTTGATTGAAGATCAAAACTCTCTTTAGCACAGCGTCAAGAGCGTGCTGATAATGTGTTGTAGGCATAATTTACTGAACAATTATGGAGGCCATAGAGAGAGAGAGGGTGCAGCACATTGAGAGAGAAGAGAGAGATGTGTAATTGCGAGGTGTGTTTTATTTCACCCCATTGTGCCTTTATTTATAGTAGTATGGAAGGTTAATTCCTTACCCTTTTAGGATTACAACTCTAATAAGATATTAACTACTAAAAGAAATATTCAAAGATATTCCTTGATACACTATGATTTATACAATCACATTCCTAATCTAATAGGAATGCAACAATAAACAATTTTTGTGCTTTATAAAGAAGTAGTTGAGATTTTTATGAGATTTTGTTATGTAAAGCATACAATCTAATAAGTAATAAACACCTTTATCTATCTATACACAAATCTTCATCGGGAATAACATATGATCAAATTCTGCATGTACAAAGTTCAAATGTCATTTGAGTGAGATCTCAAGGACGAGTTTAAAGATTTTTGTTTTTGGCATTTGGACAAGTTTAAAGTTTGGAATAATTTAAGAGTTTTTATTTTAAGAATAAAACTTGGCAAGGCCTATTTAGGTGTTAGGAATGCTAGTAATCTTTTTATTTAACCTTTTTTCTTTATTCTCTTTCATTTTTTGTTCTAATTACACGTTGACCGGAATTTTTTATTTTGTAGTCACTCTTGAAAAATTAACTAAGTTACCGTTTGATAATTACTGCGCTTTCAATCACGAGCTGGTGGCCCAGTGGTAATGATGGATTGCAAAGCTTCCTTCAAATTAAAAACTGGAGGTCTTGGATTCGAAACCCGCTGTTGGTGTGGAAGCCAGACTTGTGGCCAGGGGAGGCTGAAATACCTCTGTGAGTCTTCCCGGCCCTTGGAATTGGTGGATAACCGTGGCTTGCCACCAGTTGTTCCCCTTTTAAGAAAAATAAATAAATTATTGCGCTTTCATTTTTCATTTTTCATAAAGGGCAATGCTATGAAGACTAAATATGTAGACTATATTTTGTAAACTAAATGACATGAAGTTGATGATTAGATTATTACTTAAGTGATGATTCACGTGTTTATTTCTTATTGATGACATATCATTTAGTTTATAAATTTAGAGTACAATTTTAGTCTACCTAGCATTACTCTTGCATAAAACTCCTTGGGTGATCAAACTATACGCTTATAGATTAACTATTATGCAGGGACGACGATGAGGAGTGTCTTCTTGCCGGTTGCCACTCGCCTCAACTGGAGTCATGGTTTCATGATCTCGAAGGGGCACATCCTTCTAGAGAAACATGACTTCCATTAACCCAACCAATATGAAGCTTTAATCAAATCCTTGTGCCAAAGCCCCCATGAAGCATCTCCTAAATGAATTACTTAAATTTGAAGCTTTTTATACTATTGAAATGGACTATTAGACGATCTTTTGTACGTTTATATAACAGATCAAATACTTTTTTTCCATTAAAAACAAAAGATTAGACGATTTTAATTTTTTGGAGTAGAACGAAATAGGACATTTTCAAATCTAAAGGAGTGAAAAGTCATACGAATTAGGACGATGAGATAAAAAGCAAATCGAGTAGAACAAAAGGGTCACTGAAAGTCTCAAAATATCGAAAGCATCCCTTTAGGCGTACAATCTTTTCAGGTCATCTGATCACTTAACCTATTCATGTGGTTGCCAGTGCAATTATGCAAGCATTATTCTTGAAACGTTTATCTAATCCTAATTAATATTTAGGTTTAGCCGAGTACCAATGTACCATATCCTTAATAAGAGCTAGGCTTGTGCAAGCTTTTTTATTGAATTCATAATTAACTATTATTCAGGGATGACGATGAGGAGTGTGTTTATGTCAGTTGCCACTCGCCACAGTTGGAACTTGTGGTTTCATGATTTCGAAATGGCAAATCCTCCAGAGAAATATGACTTCCATTTACCAAACCAAGTTATATGACATTTCCCTCACCTCCGCTCACATTTATTTGTGAAAGAAAGTTAGGTGCCACATAAGTCATATAATATTATTGGCCGACACCCAAGTTATTATATCAGAAATTAGAAATATGAAATCTCCTTAATTTAGATTGACCCCTCGATGATGAAATCCATCAACCAACCAACCTCTTACAATTGCATGGCTCAGCCAAGTCAGCCACTGAATGGTCCAATGTGGCCCAAAAGCTGTCATGTCATGTCAAATGCGCACAGACAGAGGTTCCTTTAAAAAAGAGATCCTCATCATTTTTCTAAGTGGTGTCTACCACTCTATACTAAGGGCTTGTTTAAATATACTTTTAAAATGGCTGAAAGTGCTTTTAAGGAAAGTGTTTTTGAGTTCCAAAAACACTTTAAGTGCTTTCTGCAAGAAGCACTAGTTATGTGCTTTTGCCAGGAAGCATTTTAAATGCTTTTTCAGGATTTACTTGCATTTTTACTGAGGATTGGTTCCAAAAACATTTTCACCAAAAACACTTTCAGTCATTTTAAAAGAACATCCAAACGAGTTCTAAATTTCATTGAGTTGAATTGTTTATTTTTTCGAATTTGATTTGATAGATTATAATTGCAAAGAAGTTGGTGAATATTGTCCTAACTGACAATAAAATTCATTCTGATTATGAAATAAGTAAATAATATCGGATTGAATTAATTTTTTGTAAAAATAATTCATGGATAGATATTTAAAAAATAGACAATTTATATCATTATAAAAGAATGTAATGTAAACCTCACAAGTAGTTCTTGCATCGTAAAAATAGGGATCCTTTTTTCAAGGGACCTAATATAGCTATCGTAATGTTGATTAAGACACATATTAAGTGATGTTGTAATTATTTAGGTAATAACAATGATATAATAAAGTCATTTACTACTACAATTTAGTGCTTCACTTGTAAGTGAATAGTTTAGGATGCGTTTGTTGCACCGAACTATTTTGGATTGGACTAGCTTCAAGGACTAAGCTGGATTGCCTTAGACTGGACTAAGCTAAAATAACTTAGTGAAGTATTTAGTACAATTTTAGACTAAGAAGCAGGATAATAAAAAATAAAAATAAAAAACCCATGTTATATCACAAAATATTTTATTTGCTTCAACTTCAATTTCAACCAAATATTGTTATTCCTGTTAAACATTTCATCTTCTCCATGTTCAAAGTATATTGGTGTCACTCAAATACCATCTTTAATCCAACCTTCTTTCTTCTACTGGCAATTGCCACCAGTGCCATCTACCATATTAGAAATTGCAAAATTCTTGAGATTTCAGAACCAAGTTCCAACAATTGATAATTTGTTTCACATTTAAACAAAAACCCATCCACAACAAAGCAACCCATCACAACTTTTCCCCAAAAAAATCAAATTTACACAAAAGAATCAATGTGGGTTATGCGAATAAGGAAATATACCAACAAGAACAAATAATACAAAAGCCATACATCAGATCTAGCAAAAACATATATACATACATATATGTGTGCGTGTATGTATATGTGCACACACACATATATATACAAACCCAGAAAATGGTGCTTTCTATAATTTCAACTTAAATTAGAAAGAACCACCATTGCAAACACCATTAAACCAAATGAAACATATTCAAAAATCTGAAATTCATATTATATTACCAAAAAATAAGCAAATCTGAGGAAGATTGAGGATATATGGCATTACATCTTTCCATTTGAAAATATCAGTTTGTCGTGCCCAGATGGACTTCGCAGCCAACATCATTTGAACTCAGCCTCCTTTTGAGCAAGTTGAAGCGGTGCTACGACGGTGGTAGCCATCGTCGAGACTTAGACAAAGAGAGCGGGAGATGACCTTGGGAAAAGGAGTGGGGTGGCCCCGGCATCGATCTGGGCCTCGGATCAAATCGACCCATCGGTGGGTGCTAATCTGATTTTGGGATTTAGGGGTGGGTGGTAATGAGATAGAGCAGGGAGAGAGACGAAGATCCATGCAGGGAAGGAGTGGAGGATTTGACATCGAGGTCGTTGATTACGATGAGGCAGCGAACAGACGAAGCAGACGAAGGAAAGGCATAGCAGTCCGCTGCATTTTGGGGGGCTTCGCTAAGAACCTCTAACGAGGTCTCTAGTCGAGACGAATCTCGTTTAGTCCCACTAAAATTAGTCCCTGTGATTAACAAACACGGGTGTAGTCCAATCCAACGAAGGCTAGTGAACTCAAACAAACACATTTTTAGCATCTTAGGTTGGAATCTCGTGAATAACAAGTTCGTAATCAATTTATTTTTGGGAACTTTAACAAAAAACTCCCGGTACTGTTCACTTTAACGAAAAACCACATTTTTACACTAAAAAGTCAATCCTGATATTATTCATTTTACCCTTTATTTTGTCCTTATCGTTAAAACTTAAAGTTTTCAAATCATTTTCATTAGTTTTCCTTTTATTTTTTCACCCCTTTAACATGATGAAGGTTTTGGGTTGCATGTGTGGCAGTGAGCCAGTGGCCCAATAAAACAAAAGCCACAATCAAGTTTGGACTGGTTACCCTAGCCCACTCATCATACAATACACAATGAATGTAGGGGTGTCTTACAGCTTATAAACACCAAAGTTGAGGCTAAGTTTAGCTTGGCCATCAGCTGAGTGCGCTTCTACTGAACCGGGGGAAAATAGCACAATACAGTCAGTCGCTCGCGCGTGCGTGTGCAGTTTCTAACCATTGATTCTTGTGAGCAAGTGATGCTGAGCGAAATTGCATGTGGGAAATGAGGCTTATACATTAAGAAACCAACTTGCCATTCAGTAATACGGTCTGGTGGTATTCCTCTTCGCTTAAAAGTGAAAGGTTTTAGGTTCGAATCTCGTGGATGGCAAATTTGATACCAAACTAGGCTGCCTATTATGTGGCTTAGCCAAACTCCTCTTTCCCTAGTGTAAAAAAATATCGATATACTAAAAAAAAAACATTAAGAAACCAACCCTAAAACGGTCCTCCCTGTCTGGGCCTTTGACAAGGGTAACAAGAAGAGAAGAATTCACTTCAACCAAAGCCATTTGAAACCTCCAATGGCTTTTCCCTCATTCCCTTGCCTGCTGGAGCCATCAACCTTCAACACTAGAAGAACTAGGGACTTTGGAACTTGTTTCTGATCATGTTTAATAGAAAAAATTATAAAGTGGTTCTGGGTTCAAAAAAACACTTGAAATGCTTTATTAAAGAAGCACTTCATGTGTGCTCTTTTCAAGGAGCACTTGGATTTTATTAAAAATTCCGTTGTGCTTCTAATGAAAGCGCTTTTACTAAAAAAGCTTATGAGCAAAAGTGTTTTTTTAAAAGTAGTTCAAAACGCGCCAATATGACAGATTTCCTTTAAACCACTCGGGAGCAATTCTGGGTGTCAGCGTACATGCCTCATCAGGATACTGAAAGTATGTTCTAACGCCCTACTGTCCCAGATTCTTCAATAATCCAAGCATAAAAAACAAGATAAACAAAGATGCCGAAAGAAGACCTAAACATGGAGGGCAGGTTTAAGACACTACCAAAAAGGCTTTACTCACAAAGAAAGACAAAAAACATACAAGTATAACAGAAAATAAAAGTTTAATTCCATCTAATAAATAAGCCTTCAACAGCAAGCCTTCATTATACATAACATTACACACCACAGCAGCAGCATCTTAGCAAAATAACAAAACTCATTGCAGCATCACATTCCTATGCTGCTGACTACCCTCTTTCCTAGATAATCATAAATGTAAGAAGAATTTTCAAGCGTTCTGCAGACCTATGATAGGTGCCTCCACAGTGCCGGGCGATCCCTTGAGATAAGAAGTGCCCGAGAATCCAAGTAATCAAAAGAAGGTGCATACAAGTCATCTGGACCAACAGTTTCTCTGGCTTTTTGACTCCCGTCATCACTGGTCAACAATGGAACTCCGTCATCCTTCAACGCATCAAATATAAACAGCCCCAATCCGCAAACACCCATGACAAGGTTTGAATTCCCCCAAACTTGTGTAATTGCTGTGTAATGACTGTGAGCATTTGATTCTGGCAAAGCGTAGGTGCTGTATAGACTTTGTTTTCGGATTGAAAATTGTTGCACCTGTGAAGAAGACTGCTTTTTCCATCCCCATCTTGCACTAGTGCAGCCAAGGAAGACAGAATCTCCACGAGAGAAAACTGATTGCACATTTACACCGAGTTTTGGTATCTTAAGACCTACGCCAGTTGGATGCCGAAAGTCTATAATGTTAATAGAATCTTGAGTACAGAACACTCCGTCATTTCCTTCTGCTTCCACAGAACTTACTCTGCAAACCAAACAACCACATTAAGTGTTATTAGAATCTTGCATACTCAGCAGATTTCTACTTCAATTGGTATATTCTCATGCTAGAACTAATTTCCTACCTGATATATCCAGAAAGTAAGCAAGAAAACCAGATGAAAAAATAAATTAATCGCACATTAAAAACTAGTAGCATAGTGACATATTCAAGGACATGATAGAGGACATATCCATCAAGAAACGCATGCAAAACAGGTAAAATGCATGAACCAGAAATAGAATAGAAAACAAGTAAAAGCTAAATGAAAGGTTGACATCCACCTTTGTCGAACACCACCACCTAGTTCAGCATCAGTGTTATTCACATGAAGAGCGGAAATTTTCCGACCAGAAGAAGAAACAGATAGTAAAGCTTGAGGGTTAAGAGAGTTCACATCCCAAAGGGAAATTGTTTCAGCTTCAGCTACAACAACTTTTCCTCTATTTCTCCACTGCAAGGGGCTTGAATTATCCATTGCTATAATAGGCTTTGATACATCCCATTTCATAACTTGCTCACCATCACGGATGTCATAGATTCTCACAACTCTCTGACAGCTAGCAGTTGAGACAATGAGAGGTCCACAAGGTCTATACCACCATTGTCTAGGTTCTGGATCCAGAAGATCAGACAAAGCATTTCTTCCATGTGAGATGCTGTTGGGCAAGTGGCCAAGCACTGTTCTTGAAGGGGCTGAACCATCCTCAATCCGGAAAGCACGCACATCTTCGGCATAGAAATCCCATGAACAAAATCCTGCATCCATTGTATTGCCAGCTGATGCAGCCACAACATACCTTCCTGAGCAACCATCAGCACTGGGAGCACGAATAATCCAACAGTCTCTCCACATATTAGGTGAAACTACAGCAGGAGGCTTGTACACAACTTTCTCCTGAAGAAACCATAAACCATCAATCAATAACGCAAATTTCACATTCAGCAATTACGATTTTATGTCCCCCAATTGTTCGTTTGTTCATACTACAGTATAAACAAGCATGTCTTTTACCTTGGTTTTTTCAATGTTAATATTTGACATAGATAATTGAAAGAAAATCAAAATATTTTGCAATAAAAGTAAATCACACCAAAAATTCAAACTTAATTTGAGTAAGCCTAATTTATACTGAAGGTGCACATGATCTGAAATTGCTTTGATAATTCAATTACTATAAGCATAACTACGCAATGAAGCTCAGGCAATAGAAGAGAAAAGTTAAATACCTCACAGTTTACAATATCATAGAAGGTGCACGAACTATCATCGTGAGCAAGAAGAACCGACTCTCCCTCAGACATGAACCACCCTCCAGTTGAGGTTTTTTGGCCTATTTGGTTCAGCTGGTAACTGCAAGTATCCTCATTTTCCTCGTCAAAGAACATTTCCTGTCTATTCTCCTGATCATCAAACTCATCAAGTTTTTCATCGGTTGTGAGAATGAGCTCCAAATTTTGTTTTCCAGAGACAAATTTTGAAGATTTTTCAACTTCTGCAGCAGTGACACCATCCACTTCTTGAACTTCAAAACATTCCAAACCTTCACGTCCGTCATCCCTTGAAACTTTAGTTTGGTCCAAGGAAGCCAAGAACTCTACCGCAATTGGGTTATCATCTGTAAGGCTCAATGACTTCTCTTCAACCTTTGCTTCACAACTAGTTTCAACAGCTTGGAACCCATGACTTTGAGGGCTTTCGAATGATTCTTTCAACGCCACACAAGTTTTAAGCAACTTATGATGAGGAAAGAGCCTAGCTTCCAAGTCCTCACTGTTCAACCCTTTTACCAAACTCTTAGCATTACACACCAGCTCAATATGGCCCTTCTCAACTACTTTTGCATCCCTGTCACTATGCTCAGTACTTTTCGGCAACCCCATCTTACCACCTGAATCATTGACATGTCTCATGGCCTTCTCAATTCCAGAAATCTTTTCCTGAATATCAGAGAGTATCACCTTCGACGTATCTGGATTATTCATATCCAAAATCTCCTTGGTCTTCTTAATATCCGAGGCAATCCTCTTAACCTTCCCTTCCAAGAAAGCAAGCTTCTCGTGAAGCTTACTCGGATATTTGATACCCGAACGACCGCCACTACTACCTTCTTCATTCAACCTCTTTTCTTTCAAACCCTCCAAAACCTTTGCATCACTTACAGATTTTTCACCAGACTCCTTCAGTCCCAAAGCATCACCACTCCCAATTTTCACAGCTTTATCATCCACCCTCGCCAAATTTTGATCCTTTTTATCAACCGCACTAGGGTTTTTCAGATCGGAGCTCAAATTAGCCTCTCCATCTCCACTTCCCGGATCCCTAACCCTAACCCCATCCGAATTCTTCTCAATTTCCACCGCTCTCACTTCTAATTCTCCAGAAGTTGCATTCTTTTTCTCTAAATTCACACCAATTTTACCACTTTCTTTGATATCCCTCAAAACCCTAATCCCATTCGCTCCCACATCACTCCTCTTCACATCCAAATCCCTAAACCCTGTTCTCTGCTTCCCACTAGCTGATCCTCTAACCTTCCCTGCACTCGACACTACGCAATCCCTCTCCCCAACCGAACTCAGACCCGAACCCGGTCTGACCCGATCCACCGAGACCCTCCGCTCCTTACCCGTATGAGAAATTACCCTCGTAAACTCAGAAGGGCTAGAGCTCCTACCTCTCGGCGCCGATGACATGGACCACCGGGAACGCGTTTCGCTACCTGCGCCACTGGTTTCCGCAGACACAGCCGCCTTGTCGACGCGAGAAACGGGCCGGATTGTGGGCTTCTGGGCCGAAGCCCGGAAAGCAGCGGTCCCAGGAAGAGGGTTCTCCTTTCCGGCGCTGGCGTGCCTCTTGTCGGAAAAGGGTATCGGCGTTAGAGGCTTGGATGGTTTGAGAGTGGCGGCGGGTTTGGATCCTGCTGCCACGCCGGCGCCGCCGCGGTCTTTGAAGCGGCGAGCCGATGTGGCCGACATGGTATTTTGTCAGTAAATAAATTAATCGATTAAATGGATAATCGAAGGTGTAGGTTGGAAGATGAGTGTTTTTTAGAGACTGGGAAGATGGAATGAATGGGGATCTTTCGACTGGATTTGATTTCTCTCTGGTTCGCATTTGAGCGGGAAAATGAAATTAATTTTGAGTTTTTGAAATTTTTGGGGTTTTCGGAAGTCTCAAGTTTCTCTTTTACGGTTTGGGCCTCGAAACTTTTATAGTACTGAGCTTTAATTTTAGGGCTTGAGGTAAGTTTAATCTAACTAAAAATCATCCTATACTATTATTTAGCTAACAGGATTTCATATTTAATTATACGAACAAAACTAATCTATATCAGACCCACAAACATTTAACACACATGGGCTGAACTAAAAACCCAAAACGAAATGATTTGTTTTTCCACCTTTGCCCCTAACAGCAATGTTATTCTATCAGCCAATTCTGTTAGAAATAAACTTCCCTTTATTTACAAGTATGTCATTATGTCAACCAGTTCTTTCTCTCTTTCTTTTTTCTTTAGGAAAACTAATGAAAATGGCTTGAAAACTTTGAGTTTTAATGATAAGGACAAAATAAAGGGTAAAGTGAAAAGTACCAGGTTTGACTTTTTAGTGTAAAATGTGATTTTTCGTTAAAGTGAACAGTACCATGGGCTTTTCATTAAAACTCCCTTCTTCTTTTGGCCGTTCCTTCCCTATTCAGGTTTTGCTTTTTTTACTTATTTGTAATTAGGTGGTTCAGATTATTTTGTTGATCAATTTCCACCCTTAATTTTGCTTTACCACTTAGAACCCACTTTCCTAGAATGCAGGAGCCACTTCCATTGGAAATTATTCCAATTTCATTTTCTGTTTGTGAGTCGTTGTAGATTTGCCAGTGGGGTCTCGACTCTTGATAGATAAAACAATGGTCTTGTAGATTTGCCCGTAAAGCTCCGGTATTTTCATCAGCTCGGGTGTTTTCAACATCACCACATTCTCCTTGTTATTTGCCTTTACCGGTAGTGTTGTTCGTGGCATTGTTCTGTCCCAGCAACAATCTGAAAACAAATCAACAAAAAATGCATTGATATCGTACTAACAATTTGATACTTTACGTCTTCAAGTAAAAAAAAACGATCAAATAGCTACAATATTTCCCCAAGTAAACAAAATTATCAATTATAAACATTTAACCCTAACTATTTCTTGAATTGGATAGGAGTACCGATACTATTTCTTAAATAGAACACTAGTACTATTATTATTTCTTAAACCCAACATTGACACTATCACTATTTCTTAAACTGAACATTCACTACTTCGTAAACTGAACACGAGTATTATCACTATTTCTTAAACTGAATACTCACTAATTTGTATACTAAACACGGGTATTATCACTATTTCTTGAACTTAACACTAATATTATTACTATTTCTTAAACTGAATACTGACTATTTGTTAAGTTGAACACTGATTATTTTTAGAATTGAACACATGTACTGTCACTATTCTTAAACTAAACATTGACTCTTTTTAGAACTGAAAACTGACTATTTATTAAATTGAAAACTTGTATTATCATTATTTCTTAAGCTAAATACTAACTATTTTTCGAATTGAACAATGATACTTATTTAGTTTATTATCCTTAGCTAACAACTCCAATTCAAATCCTTCATCCCACAAGCAATTTATAAGCATTATTCATTTTTCCAAAACATCCAATTTTAAAGTCCAATTTAGTACCATTTCTTTGTAGGGACCAATTTCCATTATGTAACCTTTATTCTTGAATTAATTTAACTTCACATATTTTATGGCTGCATCTAACGTCTTGTTAGACTGCATACGTACCCTCAACAGGGATCAAGCCTTTCGTAGTTCAAAAGTTCAAAGTTTCGAACCAAATACAAACTATTCATTTAATCCCACATACACCGCAATCATATTAATATTTAAAACATAACAATTAGATCAAAAACAACCTACTTAAAATAACGAAATTCATATAAAAACGCAAATCTCAACTTGCTGGTCGTGCACCGCCGCCCCGACTCGCCGGAAAATTCAATTATTCCTAAAAATTCTCAAAAATTACAGAAATGAAGATCTCAAAGAGTAGAGAAAACTTCATACCTGTGGACAAGTCCAATTTGGTCTAGAAAGGCTCCAATTTGGCCCAAACCCGCCGGAACTCTAGAAATTGGTATCCTTAATTCGACTTCAAACAAACTTCGACGCCCCAACCATTGCTTGGGGTTTGTTCCTGGGGTTAATAATAGTCTACTGGTAGTGGAAATTTAATCAATTCGTTTCAGATTTGGTTGAATTTAAGCAAGGTATGTCGCAGCACCCTCGGGTGTGTTCTTCCCAGATTTCAAACCAAACTTCATGATTTTTTTTGGGGTAATAGGGAGAGGGAAGGTCGTGGAGGGGTTTCCAAATGGTTGATTGACCCAATTCACCGGAAAAAGGGGTGAATTTCCGTCGGAAATAGGTGTAGTGCCGAACCGGGTCGGTTTGCCAAGGCCCGGGTCCCGATCCCCCGTGTCCCCTTTCTCTCCTTTCCCTCCCGGTTCTATTTCCCCATTGGTCCCTCAATCATCTCCCCCCTTCCTTCTCCCTCATTTCTCTCCTTTATAATCCATCTCCACCGCCCATCTTTTCTGTCTTTAAATCTCGGTCACACACGTGGCCTTCCAGATTTTTCTTCAAAAATCTGGAGTTATCTTGAACTCAACCATTTTACTAAAATGCCCCCAACTTTAAACGTTAATAACTTCTTTGTTCTAACTCCGTTTCACGAACGGTTTGCGCCTACGCATTCGTGAGGTCGAGCTCTATTCAAAAATATAATTTTTGACCTCGAAAGGTCTACGTATTTTAAATAATCATGGTCCAAACTTTAAACCTCGTAACTAGTTTAATTTAAAACTAACTTACACGAATTATTATAAATTCTTGAAAAATCATATAAAAGCTCAATAATATCTCGATTTATTTCTTCATAATCATACATCAATTTATTTTCGATTTTCTCCACATTTTCATATATTTAAAATTTTCAGGGTATTACAAAGTGAAGTCTAGTGGACCCACATTGGTTAGAGAGTGACTTGAATATATGGGATATGGTTATTACCTTAATTTCTTATATTAGTATCCTTTGTGAATATGAATTGGTTTTATAAATATGATTTCTATTGAAATGTGATTTTTATATATTTAGCCATAGACCTATGTTTATTAAACATGATTTGGCTTGTGTACTAATGATGGTTGTGATATATGTGGATTTAATTATCTTTTTAGTAATGTGAATGATGTGTATGACTATTTTTATGACAATGTGAGCCTAGAATCTTATTAGAAGTATGATGTAGAACTTAGGCTGGTGTGACATATTTATTGGTGGCCATGAGAAGTTGATGGTGTAGGTAACTACGTTGTAACTCATAGGGGTTAAGGTATGGGTAGATAGTGTGTTGAGCTGATTGCACCAAGTAGTAGTGGTATATGCATTCTAGAAGTGATCATGCTTGGTATATCCGCGATGGGTGATCACTACCTAGAGCTACAGAATACAATCCGGCTTGGTATATCCGCGATGGGGGACTGTTAGGGGTGATCATGCTTGGTATATCTGCGATGGGTGATCACTGCCTATATTATTAGATTATGCATATGGTTCTGCATGGTATATCCGCGATAAGGGACCATATGTATTCATGGGTGATCATGCTTGGTATATCTGCGATGGGTGATCACTGCCTATATTATTAGATTATGCATATGGTTCTGCATGGTATATCCGCAATAGGGGACCATATGTATTCAGGGGTGATCATGTTTGGTATATCTACGATGGGTGATCACTGCCTGCACGAAAAGATTATGCATATGGTTCTGCTTGGTATATCCGCGATGGGGGACCATACGCATTTTAGAGGTGAAGATGATTAGTTGTACTTGGTACATTTCGATAGGCGATCATAATTTAGTTTAGATTCCGTTGAGTGGTCCGGAATCGTATCCTGGATTGGATTCCATTAAGTGGTTCGGAATCCTTACTCTTGCTCATTTCTATAAGTTAGACTAGAACCCTGGATTCGAGTGAATGAGAATTACCCACAATAGACCTTGTGAATATAAATTAGAATTATCAAGTTATTACTTGGAATCTAGGCAGAGAATTATGTAGAATTCCTTTATTAAATTTTGTGCACTGATGTGTGATATGGTTGACTGATTAACATAATTAAATGTTAATATCATGCCTCATTGATTCATGGAATGGGTTACTTGACGTGATTTTGGAATGATGTTGAATGTTATTGTTATTAATATGATTAGATCAGTGATCAATACGACTAGAGGATACTATTGTGCTTTGTTGATTCTTTGAGATATTACATGACATGAATTGCGATTTTATGTTCAAACATAATGATTTATATGATGGATGAAATAGAAACGTTGATTGTCATGTGAGTTGTTATGTAGCTTGAATCGAATAATTCATGCTTGTCAAGTCCAAATATTCGATTGAGGAATGTTATGCCTTTCGGCTTGAACGGACTGTGATATATGTCTAGTTGTAGCGAAAGACGAACTACGAATGACTTGATCCTTGTTAAGGGTACTGTTGACCCTAAAAACTACAAAGCCTACGTGGCGCGCATGCCGAGTAATCTATAAGCTAACTACGTCCTTTGGTGAATGCGGGCGTGCCAACTCGTCGGCCGAGCTCGGCCGATGAGTAAATTTGTTGATGTTGCGTTGGGTGCGCGGCTGACTTCTGCGTCTTGAGATTGCGGCCGAGGAAGGAACGCGTCTCGGCCTCTTGGGTCCTCGAACCTGAAGACAAGGCTACTATTCTTACGAAGTTCACGAATCGCCGTCGTCGGATTCGGTCACAGTGATGTAATTCGTCAGAGTAAACTCACGTCGAATCGACACCAAAGTGTAAAGGCACAAATACTCAAAGCGAATATAAGTTTTAATAGTGAACGTGGTTTGGCCGTCTGAATGCCGAACTCTAAATCCCACTTGAGCGTATTCGATCATAAAACAACTGGGCGTGCAATACGCCGAGCTCAGTAAACAGTAACACCTCACTTCGCCGAGAAGGCTGATGAGATGACCTCAATCAATAAGGATTCAGAAATCCTTCTCGACCGAGACTTGGATATATAACCGACCGTCATCGCCGCAGTGCTGTTGATGCCAACGAAAGATACTGCGAGTTCGGCCAATTCTACGGTGACAGAGCTATATATGTCGACTTAAGATATCACTGGTTGCTTTCACAGTGCTGTTGATGCCAACGGAAGATGTGTCAGCGAAAAGAGAAAATAAAAATCTCAAGAGTTGTTGAGAGGTTTTGCGCAGGGCAGTTGTGTGTTGAATTGAAGGGGCTTTGAATGATGCACAACCTCCTATATTTATAGCACTGGATACCCTTGAAGTCGGGTCAAAACCCTACTCGGACTAGGTCTTCTTCTCCTGATCAAACACTCACTCGACCAGTCCTATTTTCACTAGGATTGTGAACCTAGTCTTTTATTGAGTCGGATTCACTTCCGGGTTATTAAAGTTGCCGGGACTCCTTATTGCACTAGGACTCGACTTGCAAATGCAGCATGACCTAGCCGGCCTAGGTTTAGAAGCCCACGTACTAAACGATCCAAGGCTCCCTTGGGCCGAGAATGGTTCTATACTCGGCCCAAATTGATATTTTGGGCCCAAACAGGTACGTAGGCAGTCTAACGAGGAGATTAGATGCATCCATAAAGTATACGAAAAATTACTATGCGATTCGATTCTTGAGTTATGCTTCGTACATATCCCGGAGGCGGGATGTGTTGAGTATATGGTTACTTGGTGGCGTGACAAGAACCATCAAAGTTGAGTTTATAGAAACCATATGCAGGAACAGTCCATTTGATAATGCTCTTTTGATTTGGGCGCTTGCCCTTTGTAGGCTTCGAATTTGCTCTGTGGAAATTGTTTGCAACAGTGGCATCCATCATGATACAACGGGTTGGATGTAGATTTACTTGATGAAAACAACATTATTTCTGTCATTCGACATTTACCAACAGAGCACAAGAATTTACTAAGCTTAGAGAGCTCCTCCTTATCAACATGGGAAACATTATAAAGCCAATAATTTAAATTAGCAATCGAAGAAGGAGAAGAAATGTTACTACAAACTTTCCAAACCTCTTGAGCTTAAGGACGGTAAGCAAAACGATGCAGCTGATCTTCATCGGACTATCTCCAACTAAATGGTCCAGAGGGCCGAAAATAGCCTGAAAATCGTCTCCAACCGAGGGCCAGGCCAAATGGCTCATGGGCCCCACTGGACAAAAAATGGCCAAAGGGCTAACCAGAGGCGGCCCACATGCTAATGTCATATTTGATTTTTTTTTTAACATTAAGTAACATGAAACAACATGAAACAATATTAAACAACATTAAATAACATTAAGTAACATTAAACAACATAAAAAAATTAACAACATGAAAATTATTGACAATCCATAACATAAAATTATTGAGGTAATTTAATTTAAGTAACCATAGTAATTCAATTAAAATAATAAATTATGTTTGGCTCTCGGTTGAAGATGGTTTTTTGTGACAAGGCTATGCTTGGCTTGACCTTTGGTTGGAGACAGTAAGAAATATGGCCCTGCACTATTTATTAAAATATTAATTTCTTGGAGGGCCAGATGGGTAAAACGAGCCATCTGACCCTAATTCGGTTGGAGATGATCTCAGAAGCATTACATGAAGGACATAATGAAACACTACTAGAGCTGCATCTACTTAGTTTTAGGTTTGTGGAATGGGAGAGTCTCTTTAGCATTTTCCAAAAAATTATACAAACTAATCTTAATTAAAGTAATATTTATTCACAATCCTAAGGTGGAGGTACAAATTTGGAAGTTTGCATTCTTTCCATGAATGTTGGACGCAGTGAGCAATTGGTTGGATTGCGCACAGAATTTCCCATCGTATATTCGATTTGAGCAGGATTTTTTGTTTTGTGAAAAAAAAAAACGATATTATCTAACATCAAGAGGGTGAGAGAGCAGGCTAAACTTCATAATTGATAACAATAATGTAGTTCAAATTCTCATTTGACGAGAATCGAACTTAAGACCACTCACTTATGAGTGAAGAAAAAAATCATTAGACCGCAATACCAAATGACGATTTGAATAGGATTTGAAATCAGGGCATGATATTGTTATTTGGTCACAAAAGAAATTAACACTCTTAATTCATAAGCAATTGAGTTTCAAATAAATCCAACCAAAAAATGTAAAATCAATTTGGACCGTTAGATTTGCAATCGTAGGGTCAAATTTCATGAAGCTACCAGTTCCATCCATTTTGCGTTGAATAATTTACTAGAAGACCGTACAAACGCGCGCACTCATACTAACCACGAATCCAATGGCGTCGTCTCAAAACAAACAATATAAACTCTCAAAAAGCCAAGACCTTTCCTTTCTACTTTCTAGCCATGGCCATGGCTTCTCTGAGCTCTCTCCCTCACTCTCTACATTCCTCGCCTTCTACTTCTTCTGCAAACTATGTTATTCCAAGCAAACCACCCTGCCCAAAACGCCTCCGTTTTGGTTCGTCAAATCGCCGTCACACCAAAAGCTTTGCTCTGAGAGCAGCTGTGGACAAGGTTTCTGTTCTCGAACCGCCGCCACCACAGCCGCCGTCTTCCGGAAGCAAAACCACGCCCAACCCTGAACTTGTAGCGTCTTTAAAGCTCAACCTATTGGTACGTTCTCAAGCTATTGGGCATTTTTCTTTAGCTTGCTCAATTTTTTTTTCCAGTTTGGAATTTGGATGCAAATCAAGTAGTTGGTAACTTGGTGGTGAAATCATTGTACTTTTGTGTAAATGTTATTGGTATCTCATTACAAATTCTCTGCAGCATGCTGTTATGTTGAAACATCCACATCGATCGTATCTATGTGAAAAGAAGTGTTTAAATATCCTAACTCCACTCCAACTAATATCAAGGCCTTTTGTGATAAAACCCCACACCTGACGGATTGTGCAGGTGCCAGGTGGTAATTACCAAGGGGACAATATCGGTGTTGTTGGGAGTGGTGTCCTTCAACACAAGGATAACTCTATTTGGTATTGTTGGGTTCCTTTGTACTTCCCTATGATTATATGAGTTTTTCGCTTTGTGTCGAGTATTGGTTTTATGATTAGAGGACAACAGTAATCATGTTTGTGCTTAACAATTGTGAGTTAAATATTTTGGAATGAGTATATGAAGGCTGATATTACTAGTATAGGATTTCAATAGAGGCTCTTGAAAAGCCTTCTTCAATTTTTTGGTCGCCTATGTTTGTAATTCAGTTTATTAACTCTTCTTAGAAAGTTGATTTCGCAACAAGGTTCTTGATATACGGATTCATCAGTAATTTCCTATCTGTGGAGCAAAATCAAACCATGTCCTCCAATTTACATCTCTTTTATATCACAGCTTCATCTTTAAAGTATGGCTTTTACTGTTGTCACATAAAATGGCAATGTGCACATGCGCTCTTGCGGTAGTCATGGTCCTTATTTATGTGAATTTAACTGTTTGTGCTTTCTACCATCGTTTTTTCAATTTGTGTCTAATCCGATGCAGAGTGCTGTTTCTGGGCTAAATAGAGGTCTTGCAGCATCGGGAGAGGATCTACAAAAGGCAGAAGCTGCTGCCAAGGAGATTGAAGTTGCTGGAGGTCCAGTGGATCTCTCAACTGATCTTGATGAACTGCAAGGGAGATGGAAATTGATATATAGCAGTGCATTTTCTTCTCGTACTCTAGGTGGGAGCCGTCCTGGACCTCCCACCGGAAGGCTACTCCCAATTACCTTAGGCCAGGTACTCATCTACTATATTCCTGGACGCCATTGATTGCTTTCACCCATTTGCATGTTTGCTAACTATGAGCACCAATTGAAATATTACACCAATATATGAACACCAAGTGACTTTACCTGATCCTTTTTAGAAACTCATACGCCCCAAAGCCCACAAAGTCTTTTAAGTTTTTAACCATTGAGTCTGCAAAACCATTCCAGATTGCATCATTAGTTCGAATTTCCTTCACCATAGCTTTAGGAAGTTGATCATTTGTACTCTTTATTAGCGTGGATCTTTTTCCATTTACCTCCTTCCCGTATCCTGTTTGCAGTGCCCAGCAAGCATGAAAACTTTTTCTTTGGTAAGGAAGAAACCATGCAGGATAGAAAGCCATAGACTAATACAGAAACTTCACACGGAAAAATACAGAGGCTCTACTCTCAGTAAACCATATTGTATAAATGTGCGGAGGATTACCTGAGGAATCCGTTTGAACCTGTCTTTCTTTTGTAGTTAAATTGTCCATTGTAGCTAACGAAGTTCTGAAGTAAAATTTTGGAATAGTTCGTTTGAAATATATTAAATTTGTTCGACCTCAACTTGGGCCTAGGATTTCAAATAGCAGCAGCATATGTCTATTTATCCCTTGACAATACGCGTGCCCGCACGCACAACATACGAACAGTTGGAAGGGGGAACGTCTAAGATCTGCTATGTGAAGGTGTAGTAGATCATCTGGAACTTAAATTAACAGTTTTATGAATTAAGTAAATTCAGATAAACAACCTACGTTGTTAGATTTTAACTGGTTAAGATCTTCTGTCTGACCCTGTGTTGTTTAGTCCTTGTCATTGTTTTACATCATACCAAAATTTACCATGTATTGAGTATTCATTATTCGTTGATGATTTTGCTGTTCCGAAAGTAACATATGTTATGCAAATAGGTATTTCAACGAATTGACATCTTTAGCAAAGACTTTGATAACATAGTGGAGCTTGAACTAGGTGCTCCATGGCCCCTGCCGCGCGTTGAAGCAACTGCCACTTTGGCCCACAAATTTGAACTCATAGGTACTTATGAACTCTCTTATTTGGTGTATTTTGGTTTACGTAGCAACTTATGAATGTGACATAAACCAATGAATGACCTTTTAATAATTACAGGATCTTCCAGGGTTAAGATCATTTTTGAGAAAACTACTGTTAAAACTACTGGAAACTTATCGCAGCTTCCTCCATTAGAGTTACCTAAGTTACCAGAAGGACTACGACCTCCGTCTAACCCAGGAAGTGGTGAATTTGACGTTACCTACCTTGATGCTGATATCCGCATCACCAGAGGAGATAGAGACGAGCTGAGGGTTTTTGTTGTTTCATAGTTTCTTGTTAGTTTCTTTTCCTACTTCCAATGTATCTCCATCTGTTTTGCCTAGCGTCTTCTTGGTGTCGTTTGATCATACGTTGTTACTTCCAATTGTTGTATGCATGAACCGGTGGATGGAAGTTCCAGGAAATGTTCAACGAGGAACAACACTGTATACGTGTAAATTTTGTAATCGATAAAGTGAATCGTCTTTGTCACTTGGATTGTATCTGCATTGCCTTTTCAAGTGATATCTATAGGAGTTATAGGCACACTGGCATTCAGCAGTTTTGCTGCTGGTTTATCCAAATTTTAATGGTTGTGGCCCTTGTGGGGGTATTAGATATGAGTTTTAGCTGAATCTTGACGTGTTTAACACAACAAATAAAGACATTACTTTTATCAACATTTGAAGGGAGTATTGAATTGTGTTCTGTAGATGTGGTTGTTAAATTAGGCAACATTTTAAAGTGCATTGTTAAAATTTAAATCTAGTCTATGATGTAGTGGACCAAATATTTTTGGTGACGATTTTCGCATTGCTATTTTATTGAATTTTCTGCATTTGCGATTGAGGGTAATCAAAGTATAAAAACAAGATGCAGAGCTAGAAAGGCCAAAATTAAAGTGTGAAAATTGTTATCCTGTTTTTTGTATCCTTATTAAGTAGGAAAACAATATATACTTACAAAGGTCGTTGAATTTGTGTGTGCAATGGACAACAAGTGCATTTAGAGTTAATTAATACTTTTTCCCAATGTGAAACGATTTGACCCACCACTCACAAGTCAATTTTGAAAAATAAAATAAATTAAAATAAAAAATAAAAGAAGAAAACTAGACGTTACAAATGACAACGGCTATATTTTTGTTTCAAAGTTTTGAGTAGAATTCTGAAAGCCCCTCATTTTCAAATTAAATGCCCTTCCAAGACTCTTCCTTTTTCATCTCTCTTTCTCTAGCTTCCTTTCTCTCTCCCACTCTCATCGTCTCTGTAAATCCAGATCAAATCTTGAATTCTTGAACCTTACAAATGGCTCCGACGCCGTCTTCTTCCAAATCAAACCACTCCCACACAACCCAGTTCAAGACTCCGCTATCCAAGCACCGCCTCCAGTTCCCCAAAGTGCACCCATCTCCGAACCCAAACTCCGCCGTAAAAGATCCACCGGCGGAGCACCCGGTCGAAGTTCTAGCCCGAATCCGAGACCACCCAGATCGAAAAGAACAACCCGAATCGGTTCTCCAGATCAATCCTCAGAGGCAGAGTATTCGTGTCCGGGCCGATTTTGGGTACCGGGATTTCACGCTCGATGGGGTTTCGTTATCGGAAGAAGACGATTTGGGGACGTTTTACAGCAAATTTGTCCAGTCCAGGATTGACAGTGTGAAATTGGGAGAAAAATGTACGATCATGATGTACGGCCCAACTGGGTCGGGCAAGAGTCACACCATGTTCGGGTGTTGCAAGCAGCCTGGGATCGTTTACAGGTCGTTGAAAGATATTCTCGGGGATGGGGAAGATGACGGTGGCACCGCGGTTGGGTCGTTTGTGCAGGTCACTGTTTTGGAGATTTACAATGAGGAGATTTATGATTTGTTGCCGAGCAACAGCGGCGGGGGATTCGGGTATGGATGGCCAAAGGGCAATGGCTCCAATTCTAAGGTGATAATTTTAGCTGAGTCTCCCTTGTTTTATCGAGTTCTTGATGATTTATGAGTCTTCCATCAAATTTTCTCTCTCTGTAGAACTGTAAGTTTGGATTTGGAAATGGGTTTTCTGCAAGTTTGAATTTTAAGATTTGTTTGTGTTGGCTCACTGTAAATTTCATTAAATTGGTTGTGTTGGCTTAAATTAGAGAGAACTTGTAATATCACTCTTAAGACTGCCAATTTTTAAGGATAAATTATTGTGAACTCCGTGTAAATTTGGTTAAGCTGCTTGTTGGCTAAAATCAAAGGAAATTGCTCCAGTTCTAAGGTGATTTGATTTGGATTTCGAAATGAATTTTCCGTCGAACTTTGGATTTTTAGCTTTGATTGTGTTGGCTCACTGTAAGTTTGGCTAAGTTGGTTATGTTGGCTTAAATTATTGAGAACTCATGTACAAATCTTACAGGCTGTCCTTGTTTGAAGGTACATAGTTCTGCTGCAATTTTCTGTACTAATACTTGTGTCTGCAGGTTAGGCTTGAAGTTATGGGGAAGAAGGCAAAGAATGCAACCTACATTTCTGGAAATGAAGCTGGGAAAATTTCAAAAGAGATTCAGAAAGTGGAGAAAAGAAGGACTGTTAAGAGCACCCTTTGCAACGATAGAAGTTCTCGAAGCCATTGCATGGTAGATTCCCTTGAACTTTCAACTATTTGGTAATTCTTTCCGAGTATTGTTATGTCACTAGTTGGATGTGACTTGCTTTCTATTTCTGCATAGATAATCCTTGATGTCCCAACAGTGGGAGGACGCTTGATGCTCGTGGACATGGCTGGATCTGAAAACATTGAGCAAGCTGGCCAAATTGGGTTTGAGGCAAAAATGCAGGTAATTTCTCGGTGGTGGTGCTTAATCTATGCTTGTATTGTTGCAACAATTTCTTTGGCATTGTAACGATTGCTTATTTTTGCTTACATTGAATTCACAGACTGCAAAGATCAACCAGGGAAACATAGCTCTGAAAAGGGTGGTTGAATCCATTGCCAATGGTGATTCTCACGTGCCCTTCAGGGACAGCAAACTGACCATGCTTCTACAGGTAACTTCTATTCACACTGATGCCAGTTACTAAGGTTTATATGGTGCCTTTTAACCTTGTAAGAATATGTGGATGATGGTTCTTACGTTCTTTCTGTACAGGATTCTTTTGAGGACGACAAGACAAAAATCTTAATGGTCCTGTGTGCAAGTCCAGACCCAAAGGAGATGCACAAGACAATCTCCACCCTTGAATATGGTGCAAAAGCAAAATGTATTGTCCGCGGACCTCATACGCCAATCAAGGACAAAACTGGGACCGAAGATTCATCTGCAGCTATTTTAGGATCAAGGATTGCTGCCATGGATGAATTTATCCTTAAACTGCAAAGGGAGAATAAGCTCAAAGAGAAAGAGCGGAATGAAGCACACAAGGAGCTAATGAATAAAGAAGAAGAGGTTGCTGCATTGAGATCTAAACTTGAGCTTGTGGAAGGGAAGGGATCAGGGGCAAAGGAGGAAGAAATCAACTTGAAGGTGAATGAAGTGGCCCAGACTCTGAAAAATGAGTTGGAAAAGAAGTTGGCAGAATGCCAGAGAATGGCGAATGAGTTTGTTGAACTCGAGAGAAGGAGAATGGAAGAAAGGATATTGCAACAGCAGCAGGAAGTTGAAATGCTGAGGCGGCGGTTGGAGGAAATTGAGCTTGAACTGTGCCGCTCAAGTGATGGAAATGGTAAGGAAAGCGGGTCGAAGGAGCCTGATGGAACGCAGTTTGCCAAAAGGTTGTTAGGAATCTATGCCAGTGATGATGCAGGAGGAATGGTAAAGTCAATGGATTTAGACATGGATGATCATGAAACGTTTACTCGGGAGATCAAATATGTAGGAGTGGTACCTGGGGTTGCTTATCCATCTGACAGCAATAATGTAAACACTGCACACATTGATTCTTTTGAGCCAAAATATGCTGACAGGGTATGCCTGAGCACTGTTTTTGAGGAAGAAGAAATGGAAGAAGAGGAAGGAGCTAACAAAAATGTGGAAGCTGAAGAGGTTGAGAAAGAAGTTATAGAGGAAGAGAGAGTGTGTATGGTTGATGGATCTAGCTTCAGGAGTAATTATAATGTGGACTCCCTGACATCGGTACCTCAGGATTATCAAGATACACCAACTGTGCTTTGGCAAAGCAGAAATCCAGAGGAAGAAGATAACGATGGAAAACCAGATGATAGGCTTGTCAGAATCTGCAACATATTTACACTCTGTGGAGATTACAGAGAGATCTCTCAGCATATCCCACGTCCAGCACCTACAGTTGCATCAGTTAAATCAGAAAATGAGCAGAAACTGGCAGAACCAGAGACAAACAAAAGCCGAGTGTGTGATGAGACAGCATTGGCCTCCAAGGAAAACTACGACCCTTCAAATGAGGGCACTGACTCGGATACTACTGAAGTGTATGTGAAATGGGAAGCTTCAAAAGAAAATCCAGGGAAGCTCATTACAACACTTAAGGTTGTAAAAGACGCAACCCTTGCTGACCTGCGAAAGCTGATTGAAATCTATCTCGGTGCAGAAAATCAAGCATTCACTTTTGTCATGCTTGGAGTTGGGGTAAGAGTCTCAAACCTCTTGACATGCTAGGCTACACAGTCTATTTTCTCTTACAATTGTATCCTGATAAATTTCCTATCATCCATAGAATGCAGCATGATAGGTTGCAACTTATGCGGTTCATTAGTATATTTTCTGTTTTCGATAGAATGGTCAAACATAGAGGAACACGAAAAACTCCATCTAACTACTCTGTGGATACTTGATGCGCAGGACCCTAGTGGAGCATCGGTAGAGAAGGAGAAGGAAGCAGCAACTCAGACAACAAAGCTTCCCCTACACAACAATCAATCAAATAGGTACCTGGCCTGCTTGAGACCACTGAAGGGAATGCAAAGCCCAAGTAGGCTTCTCCCATTAAGTCCCCCCTCCCATTGAAATCACTGGAAAACAGGCTACCAGTCACTCCGACTTCCTGCTTCTCAGTCCATGGTAGTGATTGTACGACACCCGAAGTAGCACCAAACTTAGGTTCTACTCCATATGTTACTGTCAGAAGACATTAGTAGTAGTACTCAGACAGTGCAACTTTTGTAATGAAAATGCACAATATTATATGAGTGTGTTTCTTTTGGTACATATTACTGTTCTGATTACATCATTTGACCAAAACTGTCGTGCCTAAGATTACGTGACCACGAAGGCGCCTCTCTCTGACCAAAATTGACCTATACACCGCGACTCGCTAAAACCATAAAACCTATTTTTCAATGAATTACATTCATGAAAACATCATAAGAATGTACAACGGACAATTAGATGCAACAATTAAGGAGTTGGCACATCTCAACTTCTCTGCCACCTGCTGATCTATCCTATTGTGTCATGGACTCCAGCCAAGGTTCTCCGAAGACCAAGAATAGACGCAGGTTAGTTGCCATTCTTGTTCATTGTTGTCGTGGACGGTGGATCCCTCTCAAGTCTCGAGATGGCATCAACGTTTGAATGGTGGGATAGAGGATCAAAAGCAGCAAACAATTTTGCAGTCAACCAAAAGGCATTTGATTGCAAGCAAGCAATAGATTTGTAGCTTCGACAAGTCATATTTCTAAAGGAGAAATCAAGAAACAGAAAAGATTAAACATAAAAGTTGACCTAATTGACACGCCCCGATCCCGATATTTCCCCGAATACTAGGATAGGCACGAGTTGGCCCACACCCGAGAGTCACGAAAGCCATTTATTGAGTGCAAAGGCTGGAAATAAGGAATAATTAAGACTTAAAAATATAAAAGAATAAAGAATATGCATTTAAGGAACGTGTTCAGAGCATACAACTAACCATAATACTAAAAGAAATAATATAAAATTGAATGAACAAAGGAGTAGGTCCTACACCAAGAGGACTCGAAGAATGGGGGCGCACAACAAAGGTGAGTGGACCAAGTTCATATATACAATAATAATAAAACAGTTATTAACGTACTAACCCCCAGGTTTATATAAAGAAAACTACTAGCATAATAAGTGACAGATTTACTGAAAACCCTAGCATGCCAAAAACATCTCTAAAGACATATCGCGGAAAAACATCGCGGAAATCAAAACATCAAACGTCTCACAGATCGTCTCGTAAGCGAGGTGTGCTGCCGGTAAGATCACTGAATAAATATATATCTCTTGGCCCTATGCCAGCATCGTGGTCTCTGCGCCCGTAGCCAGAGATTACCAACTCCTGGCCCAATGCCTGCTCCGTGTCCCTCAGCCTGTAGCTAGGGATTATTTCTCCCTGCCTATCTGCCAACACCAGATCCTCGCCCCAGGCGGCATAGTGTCCACTAGGTACGCACAAATAATTACGCCTCTCATAAATAACCACTTCATAGTATAAAGTCATCCATCGTCTATACTATAAAGAGGGGTTTCTAAAACATGTTCTAGCATACTATCGTCATTCATCAGATAGTCTACCAGTTCATGGTTTTTTTTTATAGCAAATATGATATATTAAAATATAGCTCAATATAGGCCAACAATTAATTCCTTACAAAATAACGAGACGATAATCAACATTTCAATAAACATGCTTAAAATAAAATCAGTTCATAAACTCGTAAGGCATGCTATTCATTTATGCGATTAAACTATGAAATCATGTAATTTTAGAAGGAGTCCACTCACCGAATTGCGAGCACGATCCTTAATAGGTGCCTAATTCTCTGTGTTGTGCCTCATAATATTGGCACCTATAAAAATATTAATTTAAGCATTCCCCAGAAATTATTCCAAATTCAAAGCAGCGATCAAACCATTTCCAATCATCACCAAATTAAACTAAAATCTCATAGATGTGATTAGGAAAATTACCTAGATTTCAATTTAGGAGGATTTTGGACCCATTAATCTCGGATTCATCGAGATTCCACCAAGATGGCACTGGTGGTGCTCCCCATTTTCTGGAAAACAAGACAGAACATGCAGAGGTTGAAAACCTGGAATCTCACCTAGATTTTTAATCCAGTATCACACGAAAGGATTACAAGGTTTACCTAAACACATATTTGGGCACCAGGTGGTCGAGTCCGCCACAAATTTGCCGGGAAAGACCAGGGAATGTCGCCGGTTTCCTGAGTTTGTGCACAGTAAAATTCAGGGGGTTAAATCCTTGAATTTCACCTCAACTTTTCAGTAGAATCACACTCAAAGGTTCAGATGACTTACCAGAATATGGAAATAGATGAATTAGAATCAAATCCCCTTGGATTCGACGAAGCTTTGCCGGACATCTTCACCGGAAAAACTGAAAAATTATGCAGAGGTTCCCTAGAGTTAAAACCCAGAAGTTTCTCACTCAAATTCGACATATAAGGGTTTCAGGACATTACCTTAGATGAGAAATTCCCTAGTTTGGGACGGGTTTGCTTCAGAACTCGTCGGAGTTCCGCCGGAGGGGACTGCCAGATGCTAAGGTTGAAGAAGAGAAAATTACAGGGGTTTTAGACCTTAGATTTCAAGTCGACCAAGTGGAAAGATGGTTAAATTTGAGGTTAAGGTCTTGTAAACTGTCCGGGATGTCAAGGCAATTGTTGAGAGCTTTATAGAATGCCTGTTGCTGATTGCAGTATGATTTATGCAGGCAATGAGCTGTAGGATTGCAAGACCTTGGATTTCTACGACATCGAAGAAGAAGTTTTGCTCTTCTGGTTTCAGATATTCATTAAGATGTGGAGTGGGAAAACCATTGCACTTGACGTGACAGGAAAGAGCACTGTCAGAGAGGTGAAGGACAAGATATTTTGCAAGGTTAGAGTGCCAGTTCGTGTTCAGAGTATTGTAGTTGCCGGTAAACGCCTGGATGATGAATGCTGTCTTTCAAGTTACAACATTCAGAAAGGCTCCACTCTCCACATGGTTTTGGGTTGGCGAACCAAATTCCCTTATCATTCATCATTCACAAGAAATTCAAGATAGAGTTGAACGTCTGTCAGGCGCTATTCAAATTCCCTTATCAGTTATCAGTCTAGAAATATAGTGTTCAAATAGTAATTCATACGGTCGCATATAAGAAAAACGATCTAATTTGAATGCACTCACTTTCCCCAACACACAGGCTGTGTGCTCTACTTTTATCATTAATTATAAAAGCATTCTGTTGTTGCTTACAAGGTTTAAGTACTTACATTTGGCTCTGGAGAAAAGGAGCTTGTCAAGTTGATCTACGACCGGCAGTGTGAGTATGCCTTGATTCACAAGGAACAAAATTTTGGAAACAATCTGAGTTCTCTAGAACGAATTTTCGTTAGAATGATTAACATTCAGATATTTGAAATAATTTATTCTTGATTCTTTCATGAAATCTTTTTTTACAAGAGGAGTTTTTACAAGAAGAGTTGCATAAAAATTATGCATAGCAGCACTCAAAGTCCTTCGGTGAATGAGATGAATGTCCGCCGGAGACTGGATCTGTATTTGACATAAATTGGGGGCATGGATCCCCTCTTTTATTGTATAAATTGGGGGCATGGATCCCCTCTTTTATTGTGGTGTTTTTGACCTCAATTGCTTCCTCTTGTCAAACTGAATTTTAAGATGGCAGCAGAATAAAATCTTTAGGCTGGAGAAGAACCTCATACGCGAGTTTGGAAACAACATGAAGAACCAAGAAAAAATCCTCTGATAGAGTGAGAGAATCGAACACCGGGTGGGCTGTCGTAGACTCATTCGACTCCTCAAATTTGTTTTGACGTATTCTAGAGGCAGTAAGAGTGCATAAATTGGAAACCAAACTTCTCAAATCTCACTTGCAGCTTTGCAAGTCACAGCTATCAACATGACAAATGAAAAATAAAAAATGATCAATGAAGTAAGCAAGCAGAAGTCTCATACCTTTGGTTTCGAGGGTTTATGTTAAGACCTCAGTTTGTGCATTTAGTTCGCGTTATTCCCGCCAGAAAACCCCTCAGAACTTTTCGCTTCTGCGAAAACGGGGTGCATTGGACTCTCGGTACTCTTGCATGATCCATGCTCTGAACCTTCCAATGAAATATCAGTCATAGAATTCTGGCCTTTTGATCTGTTTGCCCTTCTTGATGACCTCGATGACCCGCCTTCAGATGACCCCTTTTTCCTCCTTTGCTTTGGTATTCCAGGACGGTCTTGTCCGGGTGATTCCGATCCAAGATTGTTAGAATTCCGGCTTTTTCTTGAATGACGGCTACTACCTTCCTTAGACTCATGAGATGGAGTATCCATTGCTCCTTCCTTGGAGCGATGATGCCTAGAATGCTTCTTTGACCCATCAGAGCTCTTCTTGGTTGGGGAACCTTCAGATTCACCTGTGGAATGGCGCCTAGACCTTGGAATGTCATTTTGCTGCACCAATTCTTGGGCAGCAAGGCTTGTTTTATGCATATCTGCAAAAGACAGTGATCAATTTTAATGTCATGTCAAAATTTTGACATGCTATGTTGTCAGATTGTCAATCTGAATAGGCAAGGCTAATACTATGAGGTGGAAAAGATATGTAGTGTTAGAAAAACTGGCAAACCTTGGGAAGCCAGTTCTTCAACAGTCAATTTCCCGGTGGATGGGACTTCCGGAGAAGCGCCTTTGAAATCATTCATCTGCAAGATGAATGTCATATAGTCACAATTTTATGTAAAATGGAAAAAATGTGCATCAAATTAAGAATGATCAACTGGTGTGCTTGGATGTTTAAGATCGAGAGACAGGGAGAGAGAGAGCAACTTACCCAGCTCGGAGTACTTTTTGTAGACGGACCATCCCATCCAATGTGCGCAACATGCTTAACATCTGTGGGAAATCCAATTTGTATGTCATCATCTTTATCATCTGCAAAATTTGTACAACTTGGTCAATCCCTTTGCCCTTTCCTTTCAATTTCTGGTAAAAGATTATTCATATCACCCCGAAGAAATTAAGCAAAAACAAAAAAAATCCTCCAATATTTTATTTTGCACTGTTAATTCTCTCTGACGACAGGAACTGCAAGCTAATTTCACCAAGAACATCTGTTGAAATGAGACAATGCACAACTATATAACCAAAACTCATGACAAGGACATAATATGACAAGAAACCAAATGAATTTAATTAATGTTCGAA
Source organism: Malus fusca (assembly GCA_035220775.1). Taxonomy (NCBI): domain Eukaryota; kingdom Viridiplantae; phylum Streptophyta; class Magnoliopsida; order Rosales; family Rosaceae; genus Malus; species Malus fusca. The sequence goes on along the minus strand of CM069074.1, from coordinate 19,584,356 downwards.
AAATCAACGGAGATTGCACGTACCAAACATTTGCGAAATGTATCTGAGGCCTTTCAAGAGGCCCTTCACCTTGGTTCCCATTTTGTTGGTTCAAGTGCTTCAGGACATGCACTTCCGAGGAAACCTTCAGGAGGAAACTAAGTTGCGAGTGTAGTGCGCACGGACAGCAGCGCTTATTCTGAACTTTGAATGCAAAGAAAGCAACAATGTGTATGACAAGCTCCCTGATCATGAAAACCACAAAAAGGAGAAAAGAATCAATACTACCACAGCAAATTGGAAACTCCACCTCCCAAAGAATATTCATTAGTTGGTAGTTCCTACACCGTTTGCGAAAATTTCCAAATTGATCCCAATTAACGTGACACAACAACGTCGGATCCCACCTCCCCGTTGATCCAAAAATATGTAACACGAAAAATCCGAAACACAGAAAATATGTAGGGTTTGGTACCTTGAGAAGAAAGGCATTCAGCATGGTACAACAAGGTTTAGCAATGTGAAGCAGACATAATCATAAATGTTGCCAAGCCTACACAAATAACCCAACTGGGCAAAAGAGAGGTCTCATCTCTTCTCCAAAAACCAATTTACAAATTCAGATTTGCAAATGTGGAATGTGGTGCCATGGGGCCTGAACTAATTTTTTCCGTGAGTCGGAAAATCCGAAAAGACTCAGAATTGAAATGATAGCACAGGTTTTGTTGGATGATCCGGTGGCGATGCAGCGCTCGTTTCCGGTGGCAAGTTATCAAAACCTATAGCCCACCGGATTTTCGGCTGCGAAAGTGAGAGAGATAGAAGTAGAAATGGCCAGAACCGTAGGCTAAATTTGGGCGAGAGGGGGCTTGTTAACGGTTTTTCAGTGAATGCGCGGCAAAAGCGGTTGGGAAAAACAATTGTGTGGCAGTTGTGGAATTCTACTAGTTGCTCACATCTCATTTATCCTCCTCTTCCTAATTTTTGGAGTATCTTTTAATTCATCCACAACAACTCACTACAATAAATCATTTGTATAATAAAAGAATAAAATTTGCAAATTACCATGTCTGCCTAATTTTTTTTTTAAACAAACAATATTTATCTACACTAAGAGGGAATGAGATGAGCTTAGCCTCAGAATAAGCTACCAATAATGTGGTAAAAATTCGCCATTGGTGAGAATCGAACCTAATACCTTTCACTTACAAGTAAAGAGGAATACAACTAGATCGTAATGCTAGGTGGCTCCTAATTTTTTTTTTTGGGTACAATTGAAAATTTTGTTTTATGACATGTTTTACTTGTTAAGTCATGAATTGGGAAAGTTAAGAATATAGGAGATAATGAATTACAATTGAATTAAGGGTAATGCTAGGGAAACTAAATTTGTAGATAAAATTTGCAAACTAAATTATGTGTCACCAATAGAAATGAGCACGTTTATCAACGCTTAAGAGATAATCCAATCATCAACTTGCATTTCATTTAATTTATAAATTTAGTCTCCCTAGCATTACTTTTGAATTAAATATCTACCTTATTTAATCATGACCGAAAGATGTCAGGAATTTTAATACATTGTGCTCTTTTTCTTTAATCAACGGAGGCCAAAATTTGAACTTGAGACCCATTCCAACCCATTGTACTCTCATCAGACATAAGTTTTCGTTCGTGCCTTTATGAACTCTATTTGGCAGCTCCAAATTAGGGAAAGAGATCCTCTCCGGATCTCTTCTTCCAAAGCCCACGGATCAAGTGATCAGGATCTTTGAAATTTGATACAACGGCAAAAAATTATTATCTTTTAAAATTTTTACTAATTTCTCTGTTTTTAGCCGTTGGATCAATTTTAAGGGCTCGGATCACTTGATCCGTAGGCTTTGGAGGAAGAGATCCAGAGAGGATCTCTTTCCCCAAATTAGGACACGATCAATTGCCACATTGGCATACTTAACTGGTTACCTACACTAGCCGTGAGTGAGGATCCTCACCGGATCCTCCAATCACATCCGTTCATCATACATCGTGCGGTTAATTTTCGTCAAGTACTGCTTACATTCAATTTTAAATAAAAGAATTTACAATAATTTCTGATTGCACGATGTACGATGAACTGATATGATTTGAGGATCGCCGGGATCCTCACAAATGAGGTTCCAGCGGGGATCCTCACTCACTAGTCGTAAAATTTGATTAGAGAGTAGTTGTACAATAGGTTAACGACATTGTAGATCACACATGCTGACGCGATCAGGAAGCACTCACATGAACCACCACCACCTTCAAACATAAGATTAAAAGATGGATGAAAGAAAATAAATTAGGGTTGTAATACCTTCGAAGGAGAAATTTCATCTAGTATAAGTGGATTCTACTCTATTAGGTCTAGTGCACAACGTGGTTAATGAAGTTTGTACAAATCTAAGTGTAACATGTCTATACAACCTATAAGAGTACGGAAAGGCGTTGTCAATGCCCTTTTACGAACTAGCTCATGTCTCATTTACGGGCTAGCCCAAATGGTGAGAGAACGTAGGAAGGCGAAGATAAGTCAAGTGTTCGATTCTTTATAGAAAAGAAATCCATACGCTGGGAAAGGATTTCGGGAAAGGGAACACCACTACCTGCATCATCCATCAGAGGGTTATTCTTTAGTTTCATCCGATCTCTCATGTCAACCTAAGCATACAAGAAGAAAGCAGGATAATAACTCAAGGCACGAGCGGGCAACGAGCATATAAAACCAGATAACAATCTGATACTGTGTAATAAACATCTATAAGTAAGATTTAACATTAAACATAAAATCAAATATCCAAGTGCAGTGTAGGAAAAAGTTGCATTATTTTTCATGTTTTAAGTTGAAGGATTAGGACATAATACGGACATGATCCATGGGTACAAGCTTCCTCTCATCAGAAAACCTTCTCAATTACGAAGCCTTCAAATCATCCATGCCAACACTAGTCTGTTTAAACAGAGTAAAGTTCGTCAGCATATATTAACATTTTGCGATGGCAAATCTGTTGATAATTGTCTTCTTTTCTCGTTGTTTCTAAATAGAAAATCAACGGAATTGCAACTCAAGGAAATTATGAAACTTCCCTTCCAACCAAAGGATAACATCTCAGAACGTTGAGTTTTGCTAATCTTACAAAACCTGAGTGACTTTTTAGTATGATGAGTTTCAAGGGCAACAGTTTGTAAAATTTTCAAAAATGAGCATTTTCCTAACTCAATCTTATGTGGCTAATTGATGGAATAGAGTTTCTTTTTTCCTTCAACTTCTCCATACACATCTATTTGTCATTCTAACCAATTATTGTGGTCAATCTATGGCAACCTTCTCATAACTAAATGACGACGTTATAGAAAAAGGCTCTCACTCAATTCGGCAACAGAATAAAACATCTTACCAAAAACTTGTGATTCTCTTGAAGAAGAGGCGTAAAGGCATCACAGAATTTCTCTATATCACCCATGACATCGCCGTTGCCTCCTATCACCTCCATGAACTTCTTTCTGTCAGGAGCAAGCTTCATGGCAATCTATCATTATAGTGACTAATAAGTCCAAATTTGAAGAGGAAAATGTTCTCGTTCACAGGGCCCAAACAAATTAAAAAATTTAGGCAGTAAAACACTTAAAAAGGAAGCACTGAACTTGCAGAACATAATCGTCTTAATACTATTAAAAACATCAAAGGACTAAAAACAGTAGGAAAACTGGTAGTGCATCAAATAATCGAAGGGGCATTGGAGACATTACACTGAAAGTCGAACTAGCAATCCATCCATGCCATTTTTTCAGGGTCTTGCCATAGGAATCTGTACAAGCCTCTGACATTGCCCAATCTTGATGCTCCAGTAAGTTCCGGAACAGCTCTACCAAGAAATCCATTGCTCTGAAAATGAACAAGAATAGTATCATACATATGAGGTATCACATTTCAACAAAGTGCAAAATCATAAAAGCAAAAAAGCAAACGTTAATGATCATATCGATTACCTTGTCAACCAAAGAAGACCATTGGTGCAGCTGGATGACGCTTTTGCTGTTTTCGCTTCTATCTCAACTTGTACCAAACTGTACAAGAGGTTGAATGCGGCAGGATTGGATTCATATTTAGATTCCAATCTCTATACAAACAAAAAATTGTTGAGAGCGAAATTACAAATGGGCACTCAAAATCGATCAACTAAAAGATGATCTACTTGTTAACATACATAAAACCCAAAGGACGTTTCTATCGGAATGATGCATGAAAAATAGATCATTCAAGTTAGCCAACATAAAGCATAATTCTACTAAACTCACAGCGCACCAATGGTGAAAATACAAGTAAATGAACATTCTTACCGTTATGTTACCTCCGATGTCTGATTTAACAAGGGTCATAGCAGCTCCAAACTTATCTAGCATCAGAATTTCGAATTGCAATTCATAAGCAGATAAGATCAAGCCCAGAACAAAATAACCAATCTCAAATTATAAAATTTTAACAAATGGGTAGCTAGCATTATGCTTAAAAACCATGTACAAACAAAAATCGTGCCTTAAAGAAAGCGAAAACCCAGTTCAATTTCTGGGATCAGAGCAAAAGAGGGGGAGAAATGAACCTATAACAGGTAAAATCTGCTTGCAGACATCCAAGAAAGGCTTGGTCAGAATCTCTCCTTGTTGGGACTTGACAGCCTTGAATCCTTCCAAAGCGGGAGCAAACACAGTGCCCTCCATCTTCTTCCCACTTCACTGGGCAATTAATATCACCATTCAAATTCACAACACAACAAGAGGTAAAATTTACAAGCAAAGCTCAAATCTTTCAGTCACAATAGCTTAATCGAAGCAAGATCCAGATGAACAATAAATGGGTAACTGAGATAGAGTGAGAGGAAGATCGGAGCTTACATGAAAGTTGCTGGTGCGGTTCGATCTGAGTGAGGCTGCAGAAATGGTGAGGGTCAAAATCGAAAATCAAAATGTGGGTTGCGTTGGATTCGATTATTCCTGAAATGGGAAAACTATGGGTGGAGAAATTGCAATCCGAGAATCGGATTCTTGTTCTGAGATTTGAATTGCTTTGGAAAGTGAATGTTTAAAAGAAGTGAAAGGGATTTGACAAATTGAGTGTTTGGGGGACTATCCGTGGATCAAATACGAATCCGTAGCGTCCGGGATCCGAAGACGTTGGATTGGCGAAAGGGGTAACCGCCAGCCGGCTCAAGCGGGTTCGTGGCCGTCGCTTATTTTCTTTCAGTTTCAGAACCTCCCTCTTTTTTCTTGTCGTTGGATTAAAAAATTACAAAAATCAAGGGCTAGAATGGTGCAGAAGGTGAAAAATAGGGGACTAACTACAATATATGCATTTACTTTTTTTTAGTACATCGATATTTTTATATTACGGGAAGAGGAAGTTTGGCTAAGCCACATAATGAGCAGCCTAATTTGGTATCGAATTCACCATCCACGTGATTCAAACCTAAGACTTCTCACTTCCAAGTGAAGAGGTATACCTCCAGACCGTAGTATTGAGTGACCAATATATGCATTTACTAAATATACTAGTCTCTGGGCACACGTGTGAGGGACTAATTACATCATATGCATTTACTTAATACACTAGTCTCTTGTCACACAGGAGGGACTAAATGCAGCATATGCATTTACTTGATACACTAGTCTCGTGTCATATGCTCATATGCGTGGCAATTTGCTCTTTCACGTTTTATTATTTACTTGTAATTTTATTTCTTTTTTTTTATATTTTTCTTTTAAATTTTTTTTTATAGTTTGGGTGATATTCAATCCAAAACAATGGTTGATAATCCTATCCCTCAACTTCTCGAGGAGGAAAAGAATATTTCTGAACAACTCATTCAATCTCTAAGGAGGGATGAGGAAATCATGTGGGCTCAATAGGCTAGAGCTAATTGGTTACAGTTAGGGGATAAGTATTTTAAAACTCATGCTACTATTAGAAAAAGGAGAAATGAAATACAAAGAGTCAGAGATGCTATTGATATTTTGTGGAATAGGGGTAAGGGTACGGAGGAGGTTCTTGTCCAGGATTTTAAACTGCGTTTTTCCTACTCCCATACTCCCAATTCCAGTTATGTGAGTAGCTTTATTGAAATTATCAATTTGTGTATAACTGATTCACAAAATATCGATTTACTAAAGGAAGTCTCTGAAAATGAAATTTGGATGGCTGAAGCAACATTGGAAACTTGACGCTCCGAGACCATATGGGTTGCATGCTACATTTTTTCAACATTGTCGGTCCACTGTTAAGCATTATGTTATTAAATTGGTTAGAGATTTCTTTGATAATTGCTCATGTCTTAAACTGATTAATCCTACTAATATCGTCCTAATTCCGAAAGTTGAGAGCCTTGAGACTATTAATCATTATAGGCCTATTAGCTTATGCAGTGTTATTTACAAAATTATCACTAAAATCATCATTTCTAGGCTCAAGCCTCTGCTTGCATAGTGTATTTCTGAAAATCAAGGGGCTTTTGCCCCAGGAAAATCATTACTAACAAAACTATCACTAACATTCTTATTGCTCATGAAATTCTTTATGGATTTAAGAATAAAAAAGGCAGGTTGGGTTCCGGTGTGATAAGGAATCCTTTAAAAGATCTCATGAGACCCGCCCACTATTACTACGAAAAAAGTACTGCCCTTCGTTGCTAGGAGAGTTAGCAAACTTCTATTAGCGTCGGTCCTTGAGTCGAATTGATCGTGTCATGTGGGCCATTAAGTTGGACCTTGAGAAAGCCTACAATATGCTAAGTTGGGACTATATTCGTATGGTGCTTAGTAATTTTGGTTTCCACCATAATTGGATTAAGGTCATGGAGTGCATCACTTCAACCTCCTTCTGTCTTGATTAATGGAGAAGCAAAGGGTTCTTTTTATCCTTCACTGGGAATCTGGCAGGGTGATCCTTTATCCCCTTACACCTTGATTTTATGAATGGAGCCATTGATTAGACAACTAAATTTGTTAGCTTGTAATTATTAAAATAAAGTTGGTAATCTTTTTTCTCCCTTAGGGTTCAAAATTTCTAACTTGGTTTTTGCAAATGATTGTTTAATTTTTAGTAAAGTTTCTTGTAAACAAGTGCAGAACACCTTGGCGATTGAAAACTATTATAGAGGTCATCATATTACTTGCAGGATCATTTTCTTCTATTTCTTGGACTTATGTCTTTTGGGAGGCGAATTTTCTTGTTGATGCCATTACTAGCGTAGGGCACTCTATTCATAAGCATGAGAAGGCTGGCAATGGTGAGTGGCAAGCCTAGGTTCGTGCCATCTTTAATAGGCTTTTGTTTATTTTTATTTATTTTTATGGAAACGAGCTTGTTTATTTATTTATTTCATTTTGAAAGGCACACCCAAAAATAAGATAATTTTTTCTTTCCAAAAGTTAAAAAATTATGGGAAATACCCCAAAATGGGACATTTTCTTAATCTTGGGACATGAATAGGACAAACGGGCTATGCACATCATGCACAAAACCGAAATTACTAAAAGCCCACATATAAATACAAAAACCCTTAGCTCATTTCATCATTTTTGTCATTTGGAAGAGAGGATGCAGAGAGAGCTATGTGAGCTCTGGGTTTCTAGGTTGAGCTCAAATTTCTGAGCTCCGATTTCTAAGAGAGAGAAGTCGAGAGTGAAGCTTCAAAGTGAGGGTTTCTCATTTGCATCAATGTTCCATCCTTAAAGACATGATTTTTGTACCAAATTTTGCGTTTTAGCTGGAAAGTTCCATTCTTTCTAGCCAGTGAAGCTTCGGCAGCCATATTTCCACTGCCATCAGATTTGTCTCTCTCTCTCATCTCTTTCTCTCTCTAACTTAGTCATTGTCTCCATTTTTGCAACTAATTCTTGTTTGTTCAATTAAGTTTTTTGGATTTGCAGAGATGGGAAGTCAAACCAAAGAGGGATGGGGAAAAGAGGGCCCCAGATGTGTTATGGAAATCTTTATGTGTTTATGGGTTTTGTTACTTTAGATTTATGGGTTTCAATCTTAAGAGTTTTGCATTTAATTTTTGTTTAGGGTATTGAAGATTCATGGAGTTGTGTTTGTGGATTTGGCTTTGTGTGTTTGTTACAGAGGGCTCAATATTTGTTAATTTTGTTATGAACTTGCAAATTTTTGTGAATTCGATCTGGAATGGGTTTTTGTCTAAAAATGTTTGTGAATTACAAGTCTTAGTTCAATATGAAAGAAATTGTACACGATATGCACATTTGTCATCTCTATATGATTTGCCCTATGCTTGTATATTGGTATTAGTATATACAAGATGTTGGATTGTGAGTTTCAAAAGGTCATTCAAATGATGAGTTAAAACAATAACAATGGGTTTAAAAACAAAAACAAAAAAAATGTAAAAACCTCCACGTTTCGAACCCATGTCTTGTTGAAACTATGAATATATAGTCCCCACCATTACAAAATAGTTAGAAATGCCTGGGCCAACCCATGCACAACATGATGTAGGGGGTGTGAGATTTGATAACACACTAGCCTTTATGTAGGAAATGAAGTAACAACATTTGGAAGCATTTTTCAAGTTGGGGGACAAAAAGATAGTGGTGGGGTTCTTACAACTTTTGAAGGTCACATGCATCATATCTTTACCACATAAACACCTTCAACACATTCCCTCTTATACCATTGATTTCATCCTCATTATGGTAGACTTGTGTATAAATATGTTTCTCACACATAGACTTGTGTATAGCCAAAACAATTGAGAACACAAACATGTCTAAGTTCCCACATGAAACTAAGGGATATAACGCGGAGTTCCATGGGTGGTACAACATGGAACCTCCTCCACTTCCGGGGTTGTTGAAGGCAAATCCTACGTCATCGTTTAGCTCTGTGGACTCGGTGATGCTGCTGAAAAGTATAGATCAGGTCGTAGAAGACTCGACTATGAGATGGGCATCGCCGAGTATTAGAACCACAAGCTAATGAAGGCAGAAAAAAGCTTGTGGACCTTAACGGTGAAGCCAACGAAGTGCTCTACCGTGCAAACAAGCAGAAAACAAAGGCTGACATGTATGGAGAAATGATCACATTCCTAAATTTTGAATTGTTCCAAAAGCATCGAGGCCATATTGATTCGTACGAGCGTTCTCAGGATGGAAATGCCAAAATAGAGGAGGAACGCAACAAGGGCTTTAAGGATTCTCGTCGACTAGCGAAGGGAAATGAACCGCGTCAACCATAATGGAATTATATGACATTTTATTGTTGTTCAATGTATTAGCTAAGTATTTTATGATAATAAACATGCGTACTATGCATCCTTGTTATATGGACATAACATGCACACAGAATGCACATTAAATGCACATAATATGCCATGCACACAAGACATGCACACGTTATGCACGTCGTATGCACTCATCAGGAAAATTTTGTAGCTGCAATTCTTGTAGATGGCATCAGGAAATGAACATTTTTTTTGTGATATGTTAAATGGTTTTAATAGGGACTAAATTTGTTTCTTTTCCTTTACTTTTCTTCAGATTTAGTTGTCATGTAATTTTTGTTAGTAAATGGAAAAGGGAGAAGTTATTTTGGTATCATTAACAATGTTTGCTTTCTTAAATGAAAAGATGCACAACACAAAGCATGAACAAAGCATGCTTAAGTCTCCAAAGCCCGATGTCATAGGTTCGAATCTTATAGGATATGATTCTGTGTCCTTGCTACATTACGTCAAAATTAGACTACAATAATTGAGCACAAACCCAAATTTGACCTCCTTTATGCCTCTCGTGTGCATACAGTGTATAGTTTTATGGAAAAATTGAAGCCAAAGCTAAGAAATATTTGACCCCAACCATAGAACCCACGAACTCACAAAATACAGGTAAAGCCAAGAAACCCAGTAGCCATAAAACATACGAACCCAGAAATTAAAACTCATAAATATTGCACTTTGAAATCAAAACACATAAACAAACCTTTAAAAAATTAAAAACTTTATTACCCAGATATCGTAAAGAAACCAACATCACTCGTACTGGGCTTTGACTCATGGTGATTCATCCAATCCCACCTGTGACCTTCATGAGATCTTTGGTGGATGAATTACTTTCCATTACACACCAAGCTTTTGGGATTGTGAGTTGGGAATTGTATTGCCACCTAAAAGTTAGATGCGATCTGAATCTTGGGTCACCAATTCAAAAACAGAGGAGAGAGGGGACTGATGAAAAGATGGCCATTGGTGAGAGAGAAAGGGTTGCTGCCGCTGAGGTGGGTTATTAAAGGGTGATTGCATTGTTAGGGTTCTTCGCCAGAGAGAGAGAGAAAGAGTAGAGAGAGTAGAGAGAGAGAAATCAGAAAATGGGAGGTAATAACCCATTTATATACGAGGGCAATTAGGTCATTTCAAGGTGTAGGAGAATCTTATTTTTGTCCAGCGAATGTGCATGGCGTGTGCATGTTCTGTACATATTAAAAAAAAAATCCTATTTTTGTCTCAAGATTAAGAAAATGTCCCATTTTGTGGTATTTCCAAAAAATTATTGACATACCTGTTTTTCTTCAACAATGAGAAAAAAAAAATGGTATCAAACTCGTTATGCATAAAATTTGAATTTTTGACCTTTAACATACAAGTAAAATGAATATCACTGAACCGTAGTATTAAGTGTCTGTATTGACAAACTTTTTGAATTATACATGATCTCCATCAGCCAATAAGAAAATAAGGAGAAATTAAATTAATTAGACATTCCACTCTAAATTCATTTAAACATTTTATTGAAAACTCTTAAGTTTCAAAGCTCATCCACTAGAAGAAAAAAGCTCATCTACCACGATGGATGCCCGTGATAAATTGCAATCTACCACGGGCATTTTGCCCGTTAGTATTCTGGATGTGATAGAAAGTCTTTGTTCTTACCATGGACTATGCACGTTGTCAAATGCAATGTAATCACGGATTGTGCTCGTAGTAGATTGAGATCTAACACCACATGTTATGGCTATTGTGGATTACAAATTGATCACGACTAATGCTCGTTATAAAAAATTTTCCAAAAGTAAAAAAATTAAAAATGATTTAATAATATATATATATATATATATATATATATATATATAAGATATTTATATACAAATTTGCAAATTTAACTTTATTAAAATTCATATATTCAAATATTACACTAAAATTAACAACAAAATGAGTAGTTATATTAAGAAATATACCAAATCACCAAAATATGTAGAGACTTTGCTTCACACTCTAAAACAAAACTCAAGTCCTAGTTCCAACCTTGGTCCTCCAATGATATTCGTCTTCTCTGCAATCGTTTTTTTCAAGAAGACACACATCTCCTAAAGCCAATCGCACTTTAAATTTGCAGGTGGCTATAAATGTAGTTGATATTTGAATTATAAACCCTCATGAATTAGAACCACCAACCACCTATGAGACAAACAAGGAAAAATATAAAGCTTAGAAATCAAAACTCAGGGCCCATATATTGAAAAATTCAAATCCTCAAAGTCAATTACACAAAAAGCAAGCAATCTTGATGCAAGTGAATACATGATGCCTGTAAAAAAAATTGATCGCTATAATTCAAGGCTCTCCTTTTTTATTTCGAACCACCAGGCCATAGATTGAGTTTCTTACTAGAAGAGGATTGTGACATGAAAAATAATAGTCAAAAGGATAGAAGACCACTCCTATGTGAGAAGTGCCTGAAGGGATAAGCAAGTAATATAAGCAAAGGAGAATGGTTAAGTAAACCAAACTTAAGCAAAACTAAAACTGACATAAAAACCTTTGGGTATCAGTGGAGAAGAGCTTGCTTTCGAATTTCACAATGGAGCAATCGATTTTATTTCTCTGCTTCCGCGAAACAGTTTTCTCACACGTTCGCATTTTCCCTCCTTCGTTTACACGTCTACATATCGAGGTTTATCATGTTTGTAGATTAAAACTTCTACAAAAGAGCCTCTCTGTGTATGTATAATTAAGCAGAAATGAGAGTTGCAATACCAGGATGTGCTCCATGTAGATTGCAGAATGTAACCATGAACATCATGAAAAAGTAGGCGAAGCACAAATGTAACAAAAGTGCTTGATAGAATCCAATCAATATGTATAGATGCAAAACATAGAAATACAAAAACTAAACAAAGTAGAATAAAAACAATCCATCGGTCTTAAATCATGACCGACTCAAAAATAGAAGAGGAACGACGAGCTTCACAATGCACAATTTGTGTTTTTGCTGGAGTCTAGTAACTGTTGGCAGCGTCATAGAATGAAATTGAAAACAAAAATTTCCTCAAACCATTCGAAGTAGCAGGAACAATGAAGCTTCTTCCCTCCTTCTCTAATGTTGGATTTGTAAATTACTTAATGTGGATTTGTGAGTTCTTGGGAGTTTACTCATCTTCTTAGTCAGTTTGCGGTAGTTTACTCTCTGGTCCTCCATGATTAGGTTTCCTTTTTGCACGTTCAATTTCTTTTCTCTTTTGTTTCTATTTTATCTCAGTTTGTGGCAGTTTAGTTCGAGTCCTCCACGATTAGGTTTTTTTTCTTTCTTTTCTTCTTCTTTTGTTTATCTCTTTTAATTGTTATTTTTGTTTCTTACAAAACTACCCTTAGTAATAATTTCTTTTCAGTCAATGCGTTTTTTTGTTTCAGGGTTATTTTGGTCCAATAATTTTTGGTAAAGCCTTGAGACATCAAACTTGACTTCTGGCTTTCTAATATTAGAGATTAGAGATACTAGTTGATTAAAAAATAAAAAAATTAAATTACAAAGATAACAATTACAGTCTGTCATAAATTAAAAAGGTGATTTTGTTAAAACTTTTTGCAACCACGGGCTTTCCTCATGGTAATATTTAGCTAAATTATAACAGGCTTTAAACGCGCGTTGATACTTTAACCATTTCAACCACGGGTTTGTTTATACCCGTTGTTATAATAATTATTTACCATGAACTTCAAATGTCCGTGGTTAAATTTGACTTTTTATAACGGACTTTATACATCCATGGTCAATTAGCCGTGGTAGATGCAGTGTTATGGCGTAGTGATCATCTTAATAAAAAAACAAATTTGAGAAATACAGAAATTATCATGTGTTCTAATAATTAAGGTAATTAATTTAGAAGAATTTGGGAGGGTATTTGATGGCATTCTTGACAATCTTTTTGGAGGCAGCATCAGCAAGATCAATGCCGCATATATCCGCCAACCTGATGAGGTAAAGAAGCACATCAGAAAGCTCTTCTCCCAGATGCTCTTTATCTGATTCCTTCCAATTTGGCAACCCTCTGTCCACCTCTCCCCTCCACTGGAAGATTTCTGATAGTTCTCCTACCTCTCCCACCTACACATGCAGCATCCATCGTGTATATTATAGCAACCATGAAAATTATTTATTTGTTTTCAAATTCCATTTCTATATATTTTCAACCACTCATGCATGAATGGCTTAAATTATCTTTTTGCAATCAAAGTTTTCTAAAAATGTACACTTGGTAAAAAAAAAAAAGTTAAATGAAAGCTTTCCACATATTAGGGTATGAAATTTGCAACACCCAATATGCCGCCTTAGCCTACACCCCATCGACCCGCCTACTTGGGTCTTGTATGGATATGCAAGAAGGGGTCCTGATGTGAGTCAAAGAGAGTGTTACAGCCACTACACGTTGTTAGTTGTCCCCTGTGCGTGCCAGCTTTTCCCTAATCAGAATTCATCCCAATCTTTCTGAAGGAAGTGTTCAAGTGGGCAAAGTTGAAAGATAAACTTCAAAAAGTACGATCTGTCTATGGTATCCCACCCCAAATGTTTGCAAAAGAGTATTGCATGCATTATGAATGCAAAATTGGAGTAGGGATTTCATATTTCAGAAACTGCTAACCCCACTCATATTTGAATGAATAAGGTTTACTGGCGTTGGCCATTCATGAAAGATAGCTTATGTTAAAAAAAAAAATAGCAGATATAAATTGGGGCAGTTGACCAGAGCACGTCCATTTAAACGCTAGTTTGAATTCTCATTCCCGTAAATTAATAGTTTATAATTATCAAATAAAGAAACACCAACAAATCAATGAAATGGACAGGTCATGCACGTGTTTAGGAAATATATGTTTGCATCTACAAAGAGATGTATGTATGTATGTGGCAAAGGAACAACATCTTCCAACATATGTATGTACGTATATGTATATATACTTATATTCTTCAATCTGTGAACTTGAACCACACAATAAAAAAATAACCATCATAATTAATATAATCGAACCTCACAATACGAAAATATAAGCATCTTATGTCCTCAAACCATTTTCCAAAAGCAAAGAAGATTGCATGACCCAAGCGTAAAAACTAATGACAGAGAAAAGTAACACAGAAATGCGTGGTTAGGCAGAGAGAGACCAATGAACTTGTTAGACATGCATCATACATTGAAACATATACAGTGTCATGGTTACCAAAACAAATGATGATCGTAGAATTGTAATGGGAAAATATTTAATTACCATAGCCAGGAGTAGGTTTCTGGGACTGTGGTATTTCTCCCAATCTCTAGCCTTGGCAAATTCCTCAAGCTTCTTAGAGAGGTCCTTGAGACTGATATTCTCTCTTTCTTCTTCTGCTGCATTAATCTCTTCTCCTTCTCCCATTTTTCACTCTCTCTTGGGTTTTTTTTTTTTGTAGAAGAGAGGGACTTTTTATAGCTTAAAAAAGGATGAAGGTGCAAATTTTATTTTTCTCTTTTTAAGGAATAAGTATCTTGTATGCTAAAAAAAATAAAAAAAATAAAAAATAAAAAATAAAAAAAAATAAAAAAATAAAAGAAGGAAAAGGATAAAAAGTCTAAAAATGCCGGCCCTCTGTCGTCCTCATGTTTATACAAGAGATTCCTCACTGTCCCTTCACTGTGCAAAATGGCCAACTTCAATGCATATAATTAGTAGAGAATATTCCATAGTTACTTACCATGGATGTCATGTTTGATCAGCAACCATTAGGAATGTTATTAGGGCCGGTCCTGAGAATTTTGGGGCCTTAGGCGAGCCTTCGAAATAGGGCCCTAAAGTTTTTTGACCTCTGGTTCTTTGTACATTGATATGTATAAATTTTTTTCGCTAAATAGATAAAATATTCTATTTCTACATCAAATATCATTAAAAGTTAATATCAAAGGAATTATGATATTTCCTACTTTTTCTGTATTTTCATGTTATTTACAAGATATATAAATTTTTTGGGCCCCCCCTCCCGAAGTGGGAGCCCTAGACAGGCACCTACATGGACTACCCTCAGAATTGGCCCTGGATGTTATGGCCGGTCCAGATCGTATGTACTTACGTGATGGTCATTCATTTAGTGATCTAACCACTAGTTGGATTTAGGTACCTCATAAGGGATTTATTTCCCTCGATTCAAAATGCAGCAATTTTTTTTTTTGTACATCGATATTTTTACACTAAGGGGAGGAGTCACTAGTAGAAAAAAAGCTTGTGCGACGAAGAAGATTTTGTCGCATGAGTGTAACTTGTGCGATAGAAACACACTTAGGTTGCGCAAACATCGGAAGAATTCAAAAAAAAAAAAAAAAACTTTCTGCGACTAACAATTTCGTCGCACAAGAGGACTTCACGCGGCAACTACTAGTGTTCGTCGCCCAAGAAAAGGCAGGTAAATAAAATTTGGCGCCAAAAGTTTACGTGACCAGTTTTTTCTACATATTCATTCGCAAAGTGTTGCTAAAAACGGTCAGCCGCGCATTAAACGCTCCTATTTATAGTGCGCATTTATAACACACTTTGCGCGACCAAGGATTCATCACGCAAAGTGTGTCGGGTTTTACATAAACATTGTTTCAGAACCCTATTTTGCAAAGGTTTTGTTTCAAACGATGGTTGATGTTTTAGATTCAACGAAAAGTTAGGAGGGAGAAGGCTCTCGTGAAGGGAAAGGTAAAAAAAAAATATTGTTGAATTAATTGTTTTACATTTGATATGGTTGAAATTATTGTTTTAATAGGCTATTACGTTTTAAATTTTTGTGGTAGGAAAAAAAATGAAGAAAGTTGTGTTGACAATAGAAAGGTACCGACGTAAGCGTTTGCCCTCGTTTGATGACAAAAGTTCGACTAAAGCGTCCGCCGAACTTAGGTTTGATATAGGGGGATTGGTGCGGAAGCAGTGTTCTACCGAGTTTAAGTCTTGGAAAATGGTGCATGTGTACTTGATAAGTTTTATTAAAAATGTGTAATTGTTTTTGTTTAAAAATGGTGCAGTGTTCTACCGATAAGTTTTATTAAAAATGTGTAATTGTTTTTGTTTAAAAATATATTTTTGCAATAACTAATTTAATTTTATTGCCATTATAGGTTGTTTGGGATATTGATAAAACCTATGAGAAGTAGCGGAAGTATGTGGATGACCCTTTCAAGATGCAGTTCCGGCAGTGGAAGTTTGATGTACTGCGGGTTACTGCTGCTGTTGCCGATGCCCCTGCTGATGACCAAGAGGAAGAGTGAACTTAATTTGTTTTTTTTTCTTTTTTTTTGTTTATGAAATAAGATTTATTTGAACGTTATGTTGGACTTTTTTGAAAAAAAAATTATGTTACATGGACGGCTAAAAGTTTACATTAGTTATAATATATATTTTTGTTAATAAATTAATTTTAATAAATATTTTGGTAATATATAATTTGGTTTGATAATTTTAATTGGATAAAAAAAATTTACATTAGTTAGAAAGATAATGGAAAAAAAAAAAGAAAAAAAATAATGCAACTTGCGCGACGAATATAATGTTCGTCGTGCAAATAGTTTACATTATTAAATTATAAAGAAAACAAAATAGAGAATTTTGCAAAAAAAAAAAAATGACACTTGCGCGACAAAGTTATATTTCGTTGTGCAAAAGTAACTTGCGCGACGAATTCTAACTTCGTAGCGCAAAGTGATTCTTCCAAAAGTAATCTTTATAACATGACTTTAGCTACAGAGGCAGAAAACTGCAGATTTCGCCTATGCACCTTCTTTCCGTTCGTTTTTTTTTCAATTCGGGATCCGTCGTTCCCATTTTCTCTCAATTTCTTCCTCTAATACTTCGTCCATCTAAATCTCTATCTTCTCTAGGTTGATCGAGCTATTTCGGTGTGTTTGGTAAGGTTTTTGTTATTTTCATTTAAAAGTATCAATGTCAATTCATACTAACACTGTAAGATTCGTTGTGTGTAGGGATATTGTGTGTGACTAGCCCTCGGTGGATAACGATTTGGAAGGTATTTTCTTCGTTTTATTTTTCAAAAATATAAATTAGTTAAATTATATTGAAATTATGTTGTTATGTTTATATTAAGTTGTTAAATTATATTTATTACACATTTTTTTATGTTGTAATTATGTACAATGTTGAATTGTATATGTACAAATTTGTACGTGACGTACAAATTTGTGTTGTGATGTAAGAAGTTAATTGTAATTAACTTCGTATTTGTTTTTTTAGTAAAACTTAGTTTCCCGTTTGAAGATTAGTTGGATGTCGCAAACGGATGTGAAAGCATGACTGCGGTCCAATTAATTCTTGAATTTTCCCATTATTTGGACAGTTTGAGAATGCAAAGTTATGACGTGTAGTTTACGATTAAAGGATTAGGTTTCAGTCGTGGGGATTTCGGTGTCATCTTTGTACATTATTTGGGTGGCACATAAGTATTTCATATCTATGTCATGTACTTGAAGAACTGTACAAAGATGTTGCCAAAATTTCTCCACATCGAAATCTAATATGAACTAGCCGTAAATTATGTGACATAATTTTGCATTCCCGAATGGGATAGGGCCCTTACCGAAGGCATAAGGTGACAAAATCATGTTGAAGTTGTTGTGATTGTTGTACTGTTATTGTGGTTGCAGGAATGATGGACAGAACGAGGATGCAGAACCCGAACAGATGCGCCAACGAATACTTGAATGGAATCGAGGATTTTATTGACTTTGCACGTACACACAATATGAAAAACTATTAAAAAATGCCAACCAAGAGTTATACTCGGGGTGTGAGAGATTTTCGATTCTCACAGCTGTTGTGGAACTAATGCACGGGAAAATAAAGTATCGTATGTCGAACCAGTGTTTTGATTATGTTTTGGAGGTTTTCAAGAGAATGCTACCAAAGGACAGTTGTTTGTCGAAAGACCATAGAAACGCTCAAAAGGTGTTGAATGGTCTAGGATTGGGTTATGAAAAAAATTCACGCTTGCAAAAACAATAGTGTAATGTTCTATAAGGAGAATAAAGTGTTGGATAAATGTCTTGTATGCAATGAGTCGAGGTTCAAAATGACATCTCAGAATAGATTGACGAAGATCCCACAAAAAGTCATGCATTATTTGCCTTTGAAGTCTAGGTTGCAGCGGTTGTTATGTCAATGCATACTGCAACCGACATGAGATGGCATATGGAAAAACGGGTAGATGAGACATCATACAGATGGGGAGGCATGGAAAGAGTTCGATCAAACATTCCTTGATTTTTCTGCTGATCCTCAGAACGTTAGATTGGGACTTGCCACTGACGGTTTCAATCTGTTCGGGATTTTAAACCAACACCACAGTACTTGGCTGATTTTCGTATTTCCGTATAATTTGCCGCCATGGAAATGTATGAAAAAAGAATACATGATGATGACTCTATTGATAACTGAGGATCCTAGTAGGTCAATCGATGTATACTTATGGTCGTTGGTGGATGAGCTAAAGGATTTATGGACAGACGGTGTGCGCACATATGATAAGTGTACTAGTAAGATGTTCGCTTTGCGGCAGCAGTGATGTGGACTGTGAATGATTTCCCCACATATGCAATGGTTTCCGGGTTGAGCACTAGAGGTTATATGGCATGCCCTGTATGCAAGGAAGACGTAACATCTAGTTGGCACGCCGAAAAAGTTTGTTATCTTGGTCATCGGAGATGGTTGCCATGGGACCACAAGTGGCGAGAGAAGGATAAAGAGTTCGACGGGAAAAAAAAGCCTCACCTCAGACCCAGAGAATGGTCCGGTCATTAGATTTTGGAATAGCTTAAACGTTTGGATTATACTCAGTTCGGAAAAAATGTCAGTAGGACTAGACCTTCTACACATATGAACTGGACGCACAAGTCTATGTTTTTTGAGCTATCGTATTGGTCGAAACTAAAATTGAGACACAACCTCGATGTTATGCATGTTGAGAAAAATGTATTTGACACATTAGTCGACACAATTTTAGATATCGAGGCAAGACAAAGGACACGATCAAAGCTCGTCTTGATTGGAACGAATGGGAATACGACATGGTTTATGGATGACTAGGGACAGTGATAAAGCCAGAAGGGATATTGAGTTTTTTTTTCCATGAAACCGAATGACAAAAAAGAAATTTTAAAGTTTTTATCATTTGTAAAGTTTCCCGATGGGTATGCTTCAAATATCGCACGTTGCGTGAACATTGACGGGGGTAAATTAGCTGGACTAAAGAGTCATCATTGCTATGTGGTTCTGCAACGCCTACTTCCTGTTGGTATTCGACATCTCTTGCCAGCCGATGTAGTGAAACCAATCATGTTGTCCAATATTTTTTCACAATTAACGTCAAGATCGTTGAGAAAGACGGACGTTAATCAGTTGCGCCATGACATTGTGCAAGTTCTATGCAAGTTTGAGATGATATTTCCTCCAGCTTTTTTCATAAGTATGATCCACATGATGGTTCACTTATCGGATGAGGCATTGCTTGCTGGACCAGTCAACTTTTGATAGATGTATCCAATAGAAAGGTATATAATCCTCGTCATTTTTATTAATCAATATCTTACGATTAGTAAAATTTGTATCGTATCGTTTTATTTTGGCAGGCTTCTCGGAGACTTGAAGAAAAGTGTACGAAACAAAGCAAAGCTCGAAGGATTAATTATACAAGCTTGGGTGGCATATGAGGTGTTTACATTTTGTGGAATGTATTTAAAGGACGTGGAGACAACTTTCAATCGTCCTCCTCACAATAATGACGGGGGTGTGAGAAATGAGAAACTTTCAATTTTTGCCCAAATCGCTCGACCCTTCGGAGATCCGATACGATGCAAGTCGTTTTCCAAAAAGGACATGGAGGTAGCACATTGGTTCGTACTCAACAATTGTGACGAGACACTATCATACCTAGACGAGCATGAAGATATGATGAAGCAGGCACATCCTTCACATTTGAATGCCAAGAAACACCATGAATTGTTTCTGTGGTGGTTTCTCGAATATGTAAGTTTGAAGTGTTTTGTATTGAACATATATATTGTACCAAATATTATGGCGGAACTAACAAATTTAAGTGTTTGTGTAATATTAGGTGAATCAATTGAAAGCATCGAATTCCTCAGCATACAATGAAGAGTTATATAACTTGGCGTTCAGACCGATTCGCGTTGAATTGTTCTCGGGTTGCCATGTTAACGGTGTCAAGTTCTTAAGGGCTGCACAAGATGACAAGTTGTGTACGCAAAACAACGGTGTTCATGTCCTAGGTGGAGGCGAAAGTCAGACATTGAATTCTTTGGCAAACTAACAAGTGTTGTGCAATTGTTTTACAAAGACAGATGCCAAGTGATCCTATTTAAGTGTCGATGGTTTGATACAAACCCAAACAGGAAGAGAAATGTTAAAAGAGATCATGGATTACTATCAGTGAACACTACCAAAACTTGGTACGATGACGACCCTTACATCTTATCAAACATGGCAAAACAAATTTTGTATCTAGATGACCCTAAAGCCGGGAGGGGTTGGAAAGTTGTTCAGAAGATGGATCATAGGAACGTGTATGCTATATCGGAACAAGACCCTACTGACGACAACATTGATAATTTCGCTGACCAACGTCTAGAATCTTAGATGAAAATTGGTGCGGAAACACTCTGAGATACTAATCCTATCTAAGAGCCATTTCAGATAGAATGAGTATCTTCGATCGAAATACCGATTCAATCAATCACAATTGACCATGGTAATCTTCTGTGATACGATGGTCCAGTGCATACAAACGACGATGGTGACGTACCTATCGATGGTGAGGAATGGGACACTGAAAATGATGATAGCAACGAAAGTGAAAGTTATTATAGTTTGGATGAAGATTAATGCAATTTATTTGTAATTTTTGTTGTAAAACACATTAAATGGTTAATGCATTTTATTTTATATGTGAATTACTTTGTAAATAAATTTTTTTATTAGTATTTTATAATAAATTTTAATCAAAATTCTACAAAAAAAAAAAACCATTTCTGAACATAATTGTGCAACGCACAACACTTTTTCGTCGCACAAGTGTTTTAATTTTATGCGGGTAGATTTAATTTTTAGACACTTGCTCGATGAAATCTAGGTATTCGTCGCGCAAGCGTCTAAAAATTAAGGCTTTTTTTTCATGGAAACTTTAAAAAACATCGCAACGAAGTTTTTAACCTTGCATGACAAAGCCTCTGTCGTGTAAGCTTCTATGTATTTATTCCCGTGTATCGTCTTCCTCCCCTCACTTCTCTCTTATTCCTTTTTCTTTTCCCGATACCCTCTCTCTCCTTCCTCTTCTCTCCCAATGCCATTGCAGCATCTCTCTCACCCTTAGTTGTTCTTCCTTGACACCCTCTTTCACCCTCAGACCCTCTCACTACCACTCTCCGTCGCTCACCTCGTCTCTCCGTCCCTCTCTTCGGCCTTCACATCTTCATCTCCAAGCGGTAATTTCCTCTTAATTTTTTTTTCAATTTTCTTTATTTACCATGTTAATTAGGGTTTATAGATTAAGGGTTTTTATTTTGTATTTTGTATTTTTCAAATTGGGAGTTAGAATTAGGGCAATGTGGTTAGATTTAGGGTTCGTAAATTGGGGGTTACATTTAGGTTCTTAAATTAGAGTTTTTAGGATTCTTAATTGGGGTTAGATTTAGGTCTTAAATTAGGGGATCGATTTTCGGCAGTGAGGTTAGATTAGTTTTTCTTAAATTGGGGGTTAGATTTAGGGTGCTTCACTGGGGGTTAGATTAGGGTTCTTAAATTAGGGTTATTGATTTTAAATTAGGGGTTATAATTAGGACAGTGGATTGCAATTAGGGTCCTTAAATGAAGGGTTAGAATTAGGTTTCTTAAATTTGGGGTTTTTTTAATTTTAAGTTAGGGGTTAGAATTAGAGTAGTGGGGTTAGTTGAATTTAAATTAGGGCTTACAATTAGGGTTCTTAAATTTGGGGTTAGAATTGGGGCAGTGGGTTAGAATTAGGGTTCTTAAATTACTGGTATTTGAATTGAAAGCGTGGGTCAGTGTTTGTGCATGTTTAATTGTTGTTATAATGCTATGTAGTCATGTTCAACATGTGGTCGACCTTTCTTTCTTAACACTGAAAATATGTCGGATTGGATTAGGGTTCTTAAATTAGGGGTTAGCCTTAGGGTTCTTAAATTTGGGGGTTTTTTAATTTTAAGTTAGGGGGTTAGAATTAGGGTAGTGGGGTTAAGTTTAGGGTGCTTAAGTTAGGGGTTAGTTTATTTTAAATTAGGGGTTACAATTAGGGTTCTTAAATTTGGGGTTAGAATTAGGGAGTTTTAACGAAAAGCCCACGGTACTGTTCACTTTAACGAAAAACCATATTTTTACACTAAAAAGTCAAACCTGCTACTATTCATTTTACCCTTTATTTTGTCCTTATCATTAAAACTCAAAGTTTTCAAACCCTTTTCATTAGTTTTCCTTTAGAATTAGGGTAGTGGGTTAGAGTTAGGATTCTTCAATTAGGGGTTAGAGTAAGGGTTCTTAAATTTGGGGTTTTTTAATTTCAAGTAAAGGGTTAGAATTAGGGCCATGGGGTTAGATTTAGGGTGCTTAATTTACAGGGTTAGATTTAAGGTTCTTAAGTTAGGGGTTAGTTGATTTTGAATTAGGAGTTAGAATTATGGTTTTAAAATTTGGGTTTAGAATTAGGACAATGAGTTGGATTTAGGGTTGTAATGGTTTATTCGTTTTAAATTTAAGTAGAAATTATTATGCATATGTTCGATAATTTTTATCTTTGTAATCTAACAAATTTATTTCCAATTTTGTAGATGTCACAGCTCATTAGAAGCCGAAAGGCGATGATGACTTCACCTCGTCTGACAACTACACCTCATCCAACGACTGCACCTACTATTGCCGCAACTGCTTCAGCAGAGATGGATCATAGGTCGGTGAATTCGATTGATCCAGTTGGTCCTCCAATCCCACAGGCGCAGGAGTATTTGACTTTTTCGGTGGCGCTACCTGTTAGCGCCCGACATGCTCACCGGTGCCCCTGCACTCCAGAGCAGATGTCGCCATCAGGATCCACAACCGATGCCTCGGGTCCACAACCAGGTATACTATCCTAATTTACTCCCTCATTCCCATGTTAACTTAGTTTTGTTATTTAGGTTCAGTTTATTAAGTTATGTCATTTAAGGATTAAAAAGTTTATATATATATATATATATATATATATTGTTTATTGTTGTCATCGTTCCGAACCCATTATTAAACAGTTGTGATCATTGTGTAGGATACATATATTGTTTATGTTATTTTCAGGGTTTTGGGAAATGTTTTAATTATAGGGAGGTTCTGCCGAAATTTTGGTAGGATTTGTTATTAGTTTTAGGTTAATGTTAATTTTTCATTTCTTTGCAGCAAAAAAAAACACCCAGAGACCTTGTTGGCAATTGAAGACGGCGAAGGTCACCCGGGTGACCAACGATCGTATCACAATCGGATACGATGAGCAACATCGGGCAGCACCAATGTTGGAGCAGCATAGTGCATCGGTCCACGACATTGGGTGGAAGTCTTGGAAGGCGATGCTGGAGGAGATGAAGAACACGATGCGCATTCATTTGTCGGTAAGTATCGTTGCATTTTTAATGCTTTTCATGTAAAATTTATATATTTATATTTATTAATGTCTTTTATTACTAATACTTTCGTAATATTTGTTACATTGCAGACAAACTACAATTTCGATAACATCAACGAGGACATGTTGGCATACCTCAATAAGCTTTTCTCTGAACGTTACAAGCAGTGGAAGAGTGATCTGCACCAATATTTCCTGATGTTTGATGATCCGCAGGTCGCTCTCGAGGAGGGTTGCCCGAAGGAGTTCGAGGACCGAGAAGATAGTTGGGTTTGGCTCTGCAGTTATTTTCACGAGCCGGGCTATGTGGTGCATTTTTAGATAGGACTTCTTTCATTTTACTTTTTAAAATTTGTACTAATGTTATTACTTTTTTTTTAATTTTCTTTAAATATTACAACTAATACATTTATTTTGTGTATAGCAGAAGAAGGTGAAGGCAAACAATATCAATCGGGAGAAGAAAACTCTTTTCCACCATTCGGGTTCGAGGCCTTTCCCATATAGGATGGAGGCGCGGCGGAAGGTATATATTAAATCTTTCATTTCCAATTTTAAAATGTCGCTAATAATTATTTTTTGTTTTTTTCCTTACTAAAAAATCCTTATCTTTTTCTATTTCAGGGGTGTTTAAAATTCCCGGAGATCGACATCTTTGATGACATTTATGTTCGGCCCAGGGATGAGTTGATTGAGTCCTTTCATGTAATTAATTTCTTATGCATTAAAGATTTATACTAATTATTTCAAATTGTTTGCTATTAATATTCCATATTTTATTTAACAGGCGACTATGGTGGAGAAGGGTCAATTGGTCGTTCAAGAATCCGCCTCCCAGCTTCCCCCGGACACGCCGATAGAGTATGTGGATCCCCTTGAGGATGTGGGGTTTCACATCCTTATAGAGACGTTGGACCAGACTTTCGGTCAGAGGCCAAGGACATATTGTCGGGGGATGGGAAATGCCAGGTGGTGGGAGAGTGGAGCCTCTTCATCCTCACAGTCGAAGAGTGAGGTTACGGTTTTGACGCATGAAGTCGCTGGCCTGAGGAGTGAGTTCGCATCGTACAAGACTCAGATGTCATTGATTGTACAGGCCCTCAGTTCCTCCGGGACCAGTCTCCCCGATTTTTTTGCACCACTGCCATCAAAGCCTCTCCACCCCGAGCATACACAGCAATCAGACCCATCGACCTCCAACCATGTCCCCAACCCCACCCCCTTCCAGCAACAAGATTACCAAGCACATTCGAACGACTTGCCCATAGATTATGCCTCATTTTTTCTGTACTTTTTTCCCACTTTCTTTTTAAACTTTGTATTTGTATGTACATTTTTATTTATATTATAAATAAATTGTTTTTTTATTCATTAATTTGTTTTTTTGTTGTTGTCAATTATATGACTTATATTTTTAATGACATTCTATTTATTAAATTCTTTTTTTTAATTAAAAATTACACTTACGCGACGAAGATATGTCGTCGTGCAAAACCACGCGCGTCTTACATGTTTCGTCGCGCAAATATTTTTTAGACGAACCATAGACGTCCCCAAAAATTTCTTGTCACAAAGCACAATTGTACCCTTTTATATCGTGCAACGAAAACCTTTGTCCGTAGGCCTTTCTTGCGACGAGCAATAAAGTGTCGCGCAATCGTTTTGCTGCGCGACGAAATTGCACTCTTCGTTGTGCAAGGTCTTTCTTCATGACCTTTGCGCGACAAATTCTGCGCAACGATTTTTGCATCGCCATAGGTTTTGTGCGACCTGGAAATGCTTTGTGTGGCACATACTCCCTCATCGCACAAAGTGTTTAATGTAGTAGTGAATTTGGCTAAGCCACACAATAAACAACCTAATTTGGTATCAAAATCACCATCCACGAGATTCGAACCTAAGACCTCTTACTTCTAAGCAAGGTATTAAATATCGGTAATATCGGAAATATCGGTAGTCCAGAAACACGGAAATATCAATGGAAATATCGGGATATTATCGATATCGATAAAAATAATATGGAAACCACGGAAATTGTAAGAAAAACTTGGAAATTTTTATTGAAACTTTGCAGGATGTTTATTTAGTCAATTATGTATTAGTTTATCACAAAAAATTGGAAGGAAATGCATTGCATGATTGATTTAACTGATTTAAGTTGATTATATAGCGAGCTGGCAAACATTGTTAGTGTAGAAAATATGTAGTAATTAATGAAAGAAGTTTAAACACACCATAATCATTTATATATAATGAATTAGTACAATATTTTACACTTTATACATTGCATGGTAAGATACATGAGTGACTTAGTACCACATAGAGTTCCTATAAGGTTCAAAATTTTCACTATCTTCATCATCTTTATGTGTAGAGTAAGTGTATTTTAGCATATTTTCACAAAAACATAAGTGATATGGTGGTCAAGGTGTTGAAGGAGTAAAATGGGAGGGGTTCGAATCCCCTTGGTGTTTTTTTAAATATGGAAATTTATCCTAGATAATAAATATTAGCTTGCAAGCCTTGCAGACATCTTAACGACCATATAAATATTACAGGCTGAATATGTAATCACAAACACATCTGTAGCGAGTTGGATAAGGCCCAGGTGCATGGTTGACAAATGGAGGGGTTCGAATCCCTCTATGCGCAAGATTGAGACTTTTCAGCATTTTTCAAGTATTTTTGGGTTTCATCTCGCGATATTATCGATAATGTTCTAAAAAACGCTAGGCGCTAGTCGGGCGGCGAGCTGGGGCCTAGCACCCAGGCGGCTAGGCGGATTTACGTAAAATTGCTATATATGTTATAAAATATGAGTATATTTGTAATATTTTAGGGTTTTTTATGTTGATTTAGTAACATTTACTCAGTTTACATATTTAATTCATTATTGGACTTTGCTTTTTTTTTATTCAAATATTGGTCTTTGCCCTTCAATTAATAACAGCCTTGTTTTCTTATAAAAAATAAATTTATTCTCTAATGCTAGAGACGAGGCAAAGAAAAGCATGGTTTCCTTGTTTCTACAGATCTCTACCCACTTTTTTTTTTTTTTGGACAAAGGTAATTCATTACCACCAAAGCACACAATATACAACAAAAAACAGAGGCCCAATACAAATAAAGCACAAAACTAAAATATGGACCTCAAAACAAAAACCCAACCCAAAGGTTGAGCCCAAAACAAAAACACAAAAACAAAAAAACCCTAGCAACTTTGAAGCCGTCAGATCCGCCGACCTTGAACGAACACCTCTTGCAGCCACCAAAACATCAACCAAACGAAGTCTCCTAGACGGAAAAGAAGAAGGTTCCACCCTCCACCAAACCGCAAAATTCAAACCCACAACTTAATATCTTATCAGCCGGTGACCCTTTACACACAAACCCAGAAAATCTCTTTTTTTTTCTCTCTCTCTCTCTCTCTCTCTTTAGTTTTTCCAGAAACCTTTAGCAAGGCTAGATTCAGATGCAGACGCAAGTCGCGATGCAGGTACAGCTGCGAGTTTGATGCAGGTGCAGCTCTCTCTCTCTCTAGTTTTACCAGAAACCTCTAGCAAGGCCAGATTCAGATGCAGACGCAAGTTGCGATGCAGGTCGTCGCCATCGCCGTCGGTGGTCAGGTCAACTCCCGGTCCCTCACCTTCTTACCTCTTCGATTGATTCATGCATATGAATTGTGGTTGTGTTTTCAATCGCTCTGTAGCTTAGATCTTGATCTTAATCGTGTTTTTGCAAGGTTTTTGGGACGAAATCGGCACACCCATTTCCGGCGTTCTTCTCTGATTCGCACGTATCCAAAATATCGCGATATTTTTCCGAAAACCCGTCGGATACCTATTAAAACATCGGACCCGTGAAAAACCGATAATATAGGCGAAATATCGCCGATATTATCGGCATTTTGTTCCTTGCTTCCAAGTGAAGAGAAATACCACCAGACCGTATTACTGAGTGGCCAAAATGCAGTAATTTTAACATAACAAATTAACTTGTTTGATCATTTACCTTTTTTTGAAAGAAAAAAAAAACTAACGAAAACCCCCCAAAAACTTTCCTTTTAATCATAAGGACAAAACAATTCAATAATACCCAAAATGGGCATGTAAAAAAAGACACGGAAGAGAACATTTCAGAGATATCACATACAAAAGTAAAAATTGGGCACCAGGAGACAAGCCATGCAACAAATTCACATGCAAAAGGAGACAAGCAAGTTCACATGCAAAGCAAAATTTATGCCACGTTTCAAAAACAGTGCTGACACTTTCAGCAACAGTAGAAGCATAATGACAAATCACAAGTACCAAGGAGATGTCCACACAATTTATTTATAAATAATTTTAATACCATTGTATCCTCATTCAGCCTATATAAGAGGAGTTTCATTCATTGTAAAAACACACCTCAACATCTCAATACCTGAACACCCTACTCTCACTCACACCATCTTTATACTCTCAACATCCGTAGTCTTAATAGCATTCTTATAAACACTTCCTTGTAAGCACTTTCTTGTAAACAACTATCTTTTTAAACATTTCATATATCAATAAAAGTTCAGGTGTACATATTCAAGCAATCTCCAAGTCTTAAGTAAACTTTCTTTTCTTTCTTTAGTGTGTTTGTTTAATTAGACTTTTAGTCCAAAACGAAACACTATTGAAGTTATATTATTAATCTGCTAAATTGACGATCATACTTTGTTCGAGCACTCTGTTATAGTTGAATGCTTGCCATACAAATAAATGTACATTAACCAGGGTACCTCTGAGTTCTTCGTACCTTTGAGTTCAGCCGTTAAGGCTTTTATACTTGTACTGTGAGTGATCGTCATGCTGAAACATGTCGAGTTCCATGTGCAAGGTTTTATGTCTAGTTGTTATAATGGTCATCCGACTATTTAACCGGACCTTGCTGTGCGAATCTGGTATCAGAGCCAAGTTTAGCATTTTCATAGTATAATTATAATAGTAAAGTACCTTGAGGACGGAAGTCATTGATACAATTGATATCACACTTGTTTATTTTGTATGAACAACAGATATTATTGTCCTTGTAGACCTTGTCAACCACAACCACCAGGTATTCATTATCCCAAACACCCAACTATAAATAGCATAAAGAGAAGATTAGCATATATATCCAAAAGAATTAGCAGTACTTTGAAGAAGCAAAAGTTTTATCTTGGTTATCTTGAACATCCCTCATTTATTCGTAAATATAATAACACATAAGTGCAGCATAAAGTTTTAGAAGCAAAAGGAGCAACGTATCAAGTTTTGGAGACCCTGAGAGAAGAAAGAGAGTTTCTAAGAAACTAATTAGCTGTAACTCTAGAGAAAGGTATACTGTAGTTTATGATAGATTATCTTAATTTAGAAATTAGTGAACCTCAAAAAAGAAAAATAATCTTAGACCAAAATAGTTTAGTTTGTTATTTTCCATTGAGAAGGCATAATCATATTTTGCATAGTGAAGAAAATCCACAAGCCAATTGTATTGTAGATCTTATTATTAGTCAAGCAGAAAATATAAAATTAGAAAATAATAAGCATAATCATTTGTGAAACCAGTTGTTAGAGTATTTTCAGGAAAATTCCATAAAAACAATTAGACAACATTTAGACTATATTATATCTCAGTTAGAAGATAATAACAAAAATATTCAAAGGTTTCCTAGCAAAAGAGAGATAAAAGAGCTTGTTGACCTCATAGATAGTAAGCCGAAGCAAGTAGAACTTAGATCACTAGAAATAGTTGAGCAGTGATAGGAGCATATTTAGGCGACTTAGTTAGCTTGTTTCTTGGCATTTATGTTGTTAGTTCGTAGTTATTTTAGTATTTTAAGCTATTTTCGTGTGTTTGTACGTCTAAAGGGTTAATGTGGCAAAGAAGTGCATTTTGGAGCATTTTGGAGCATTTTTTGGCATGGAATGGATAGCATACGCTTGGAGCAAAAGGAATGGATGAAAATTGAAGTTTGTGCATCATCATCTCCCTATAAATAATCATTTTAGCACACTCATTTCACCCAACACATCCACTCATTACAACCACCCAACACATTCACCTACCACTACATCCACTCATTTCACCCAACACATCCACTCATTACAACCACCCAACACATTCACCTACCACTACATCCACTCATTACCATCACCCACTACATCCACTCATTTCACCCAACACATCCACTCATTACAACCACCCAACACATTCACCTACCACTACATCCACTCATTACCACCACCCACTACATCCTCTCCTTAGCCTATAAATACATCCATCCACCCTTCACCATAGGAGACATAGATCAATCAAAAACACACACACACATCATCTACACAATTCTCCACTCTTTGCCGCATTCAATACAACCTTCATCCAAACACATCCATTCATCTTCACATCCATTCCTCCATACAAACAAACCTTCAAACACTTACCAACACCTTGTGCCGTAGCAAAGGAAGGGAATGAAAGTGCTTGGACATGCTTGCTGTCCAACTTGGATCGTTGGAGCGTTTAGGTGTTTTCTTTCTTTTGTTTCCAATGTTTAAATTCATTTTCTTTTGTTTTGTTGTGAATATGAGTGGCTAAACCCCTCTTGGCTAGGGGTGACTTCAAAGCCATGATTATGTGTGTAATATGATTTGATAAATTCCAGTTATGAACTCTTGAATCGTAAATGCAATTGGCTTAACTATTTGATTGATAACTTATTTGTATTTGTTGATTAAGGGTCGACACTTAATTGGCATGCATAAATCCGATGCTAGAATATAAGAAAGTTTCACATAATCATTACAAACTTATATTCATAAGTAGTGGAGGTCGCTTATAAACGATCGCGTTAAGTTTAATTCTAGCATGAGTAACATGATGTCATAGTTGCAAGTGCTTTGTCAATGCTTATGATTTTCATTAAACGTAATGATCTTTGATTGTATCTCTATTATGATGTCATGTAGAGAACTTTTGAAGAATGTTTTGGGTTGTCGAATGATGTCATCTAATCCAATAATACAAGGAAAATCTAAGGGTTAACTAGTGATGTCACGGTTAATTTGGGGCATTGTCGTTTATAATTCAATGAAGTAGTAACTGGAAATCGAGTTGTTTGCATACATGTCATGTGTGGAGAAAAAACCTCTAGCTATCTCATCCATCATCTTATTTCTCAAATTTGTTTTACAATCTGTCTAGTTTTTCATACTTGTTTGATTGTTTCAACTTCATCCAAATCAAAACACCCCCCTTTTAGTTCCTTGTTTCAAGTTGTGTCAAATCTGTTTTAGTTTGTGTTTTTAAGTGTTTTGATTCAAGTAAAAGTCAATTTTCGTCCAAAGTCATTCCTAGTGTCCAGTTTAAGTCTATTTGGTTGTTTTAAGCTGTTTTGAGTATTTTAAGTTTGCCTTGAGTCTTGTGAGTCTTGTTAAGTGTTTTTAAGTTTAGTTTTATGTTTTTGAGTCAGTTTAGAGGTTATTAGCAAGCCCTTCTAATCCCCAGTCCAGAACGATCCCTACTTATACTTATACTACAATTGTCAAAGAGGGTTAAATTTGTGTGTTAAGTTAATTTTCGCATCAAGCAGTTAAAATTAGAAGTTCAAAAAATTCAATTAGTGCAAAAAGAGTTGAGTGAACAAGTAGATAAGTTGCATAATAAAATAGATAAATTATTAGTTTAATGACCAATTCTAGAACTAGCAGAAAATATATCCAAGCTTTGAAAGAAATTAGTAAGTTAGATAAAGAACCAGTACGTTTAACAGATTTTTCAACACAAGTAGCCAGTAGTAATATTCCCATTAGGCAAAATAATTTAATTATTCAATTAGTTTTAAGTTTGGCTGAAAAATTAGATCAAGTTGAAGAACAAATAACAGAAATAAACCAAGTTTTACTTAACGCATCTTCATCACTTCCACCATCTTTACTAGATAAATTAGAAAATTTAACTTTAAGTGCAAATAACAATATTAGAAGACCTAAGCTAAATCATTTTGATAATAGGAAATGGAACTCTTTAGGAAAAAAAGAAAAGAAGTAGTTAGAGCTAAAGATATTTATCCAAATGAAGAAGAAGCACAAGAATTTATTCGAAGAGGTTTTGAGAGAACACAGAAAAATAAATATAACTTGTACCAATTAGGCTTATTTGAAAACAGAAGTAGAATTGTAAGTATAATCAGTCAACATGAAGTTAGCTGTATCGATAAAGAAGTTACACTTAATTTAATTAGTAAGGAAGCATTTATGTATTTAAGAAAATCACATTTTAGTCAGATTCATATAGGAACAATATTAATAGGAATAGCAGGATTAACCAGAGCACAAGTAGGCACAAAAGCATTAGTATACATATATGATGATAGATGAGATATCACCAACAAGCAACAATAGCAACAGCTGAAGTAGACCTAAGTTCAAATTTAGCAGTCATAGGTTGTATTCCAAATTATGTTATTACAATTAATGAATTTAGTAAATATATTAAAATAAGCATAAGAACAAAAAATTATAATATGAAAGGAGAATATAAAAATTTATGTATTAGCTTAATGAATATTGGTAAAGTGTCTGATAAATATAATCATAAGTTTAATTTAGAATTTCAAAATTTAGTTCAAACATTTGGTAGTAAACATGTAAATATGATAGAAGCAAAACCCGTAGATAATAGCCTTTTAGAAGAAACTCAGTGGACATTACCTAATTTACAAGTAGCAAGAAATAGACAACCAGATAAAGTACAAATATATGAAACTAGTACAGGTCAAACAACAATTATGTTTAGTAATTACAAGCAACTAGAAAAAAATAGAAGATGATGAAAGTGAAATAAAAAATGAGAGTATACATTTGGCATTTGATAATTTAGATATTAACTTAGTTGAGAAAATTTTTGATCATATTGTAGATAAGTTTGTAGAAGATATTGATCATTTAGATGAAGAACAATATTTAGAAAAATATAAGACATATGATTTAGGGCTACACAAAATTTCAGATGAAGAGATGAAAAAATTAATTTTAGAAATAGGAGTAAAATATATTTTAGGGTCAAAAGAATACAATAATTTATTATGAAAGAAGAATATAATCCAGCAAAAGAAAGTAGTACATCAAGAGTAGAAAATCCAGGACATGCAAGTAGAACTGACCAACAATTTTTGAGACCAACAAATGAACAATATAATGAAAAAGCAAAAGTAGATTACATAGAAGAAAGTATGATAAAGCCACCTAGAAAAAATAGGATTCCATATTTGACAGGGTTATAACAAATTAATATAGTTGGTAATATATTAAATTTAGATAATCTAGATCCACAAGATTGGGAAAGAACGATTGAGAGATGGGAAAAGGGTTGTGTACATGCAGCATTAATGTTAGATTTTAGTAATTCACAAAATATGTTAGATTACTTTGAGCATACTATGTTTTAGTATTTTATTATTTCCAGTCATGCAAAGTCCAAAGTCCAGAACAGCATCAAGCAGCTAAAACATATTTTAATATAGATGATTTTGTTACTTTGATTAAACAAGAATTTTTAGATAATAATATGTTAGATGGCAGAAGTGAACAAGAACGAATAAGGGCAATTAGAAATTTAGAACAATTACAAATTTGTGATTTACAGTATATAGCCGAGTATACAACAGATTTCTTTAAATATTGAGGAAGAACATGTAGAATTAGTGATATTAATTTATCAGATACTTATATGACAAAAATAAAAGGACCAATGGGAGAAAAGATTTGGAATGAATGGAAAAAGCATCCAAAGAAAAATGATATTGCAATAGGACCTAGAATTCAACATGTATATGATATACTTAGACAAGAGTGAATTCAAATAAAAGATAAGAAACAAATTAGGAAGCAATTTTATATGAGCTGTAAAAATATAGATTTACCACAACAGTATGGTTGCCATAAAAAGAAAAAGCATAAGAAAATATACAAAAAGAAAAATAAATCATACAAACATCATAAGAATTTTAGCATAAGATCTTCAAGAACATATAAGAAGAGAAAATAAATTCCAAAACAATTTCAGAAAAGAAGTGGTAGACCTTGGATTAGAAAATATAAAGTACCAAAAGATAAGAGTAGTTGTAAATGTTATTCATGTGGAGAAGTTGGACATATTAGACCTAAATGTCCAAAATTAGGAAAACGGTCGATAGATAAAATACATTTGATGAAGTTCTTTAAGTTAGAAGAGGATGAAGATATACAGTCAATATATAGTTTAGATGATTTAAGTGATAATGAGAGTATTTATAGTATATAAAGTATAAATATGATAGATTCAGACTTGGAAGATTCAAGTAGCACAAATAGTGATTTAGAAGAGTATATGTGTGCATTCATAGAAGAACAACATGAAGAAGAATATAAATACATTAATTTAGGTTGGCCGGAAAAATGTCATAAGTGTAGTAAATTAGTTACAAAAAAATATTATAATACATATTAAATATTGTGCGAAAAGTGTTATAATAATAAATTATTAGAAATTAATTCAGCAAAATCACAAGAAAATACTGAAATATTAGGAAATATTGTTTATAGTATAGAAAAGCCAAAAAATAGTTCTTTAATTACCATAAATTGTGAAATAGAATTAGCAAAATAACATAAGATATGATATATACATGGAGTACAAAGAGTGCCATAAGAGAAGAGTTAGTACCAGAAAAATATAGACAAAAATTAAGAAAACCAGTAAGAATAACACAGTTTGATGAAAGACTAGTTTACTTAACTTAACACATTGCATTAATAATGAGTCTATTAAAGTAGAGAAACAACAATTTAATTTACCATTAACATTTATTTCACCAGTAGGATCATACCCATTCATTCTAGGTTTAAATTTTTTGAAAAGTTTACAAGGTTTTTTATTTATGAATCCTAGCATAACATTTTTCAAAAGAGATATTACAATAACTAACCAAAGTAATGTTGCAGAAGCATACAAAAGCATAAGTATAGAAGAATTTAGTGACCAAGATAGTTATTATTTAGAAAACTCAAAAGAAAATGATGAGCATAATAACATAGAAGAGTTTGATGAAGAAATATTTGAACATGAATATCCAATTATAGAAGAAAGAAATCGTATAGAAATATCACATTTAAACAAACTAAAGAGTTTAGAAGAATTGTTACAATTAGCAAAACAAACTAGAATTATAGGAGAAGACCCACAATTACATTGGAATAAAAATAAAATATTAGCAAAATTAGATATAATTAACCCAGATTTAACCATTAAGACGGCTGATATGCCTTGTAGTTTAATAGATAAACAAGAGTTTGAGCAGCAAATAAAAGAGTTGTTAAATTTAAAAGTAATTAGACCCTCTAAGTCTAGACATAGATCAACAACATTTATTGTGAGAAAACATTCAGAACTAAAGAAAGGTAAGGCTAGAATAGTTTATAATTATAAGATATTAAATAATAATACATATGAAGATAGTTATAAGTTACCAAATAAGGATGAGCTTATAAATAAATTCAAGAGAGTAAGTATTTTAGTAAATTTGATTGTAAATCAGGATTTTGGCAAATACGATTAGCAGAAGAATCAATTGAGTGGACATTTTTTACTTGTCCAGAAGGACATTTTGA
Organism: Malus fusca; assembly: GCA_035220775.1. Classification (NCBI taxonomy): domain Eukaryota; kingdom Viridiplantae; phylum Streptophyta; class Magnoliopsida; order Rosales; family Rosaceae; genus Malus; species Malus fusca. The sequence goes on along the minus strand of CM069074.1, from coordinate 19,548,717 downwards.
GTGGCTTGTTATGCCATTTGGACTTAAAAATGCTCGATCGATCTTTCAAAGAAAGATGGACCAAATTTTCAAGAAGTACGATAATTTTTGTAGTGTTTATGTAGACGATATCTGGGTACATAGTAAAAATAAAAATGAACATAGGAAGCACTTGGAGATAGTTTTACAAAGAATTATCAATAATGGAATTTTGATTAGCAAAAATAAAATAGCGTTAGAAAAACAAGATATAGATTTTTTAGGAATGTATACCAAATCAGGTACAAGATCATATAGCTAAAAAGGTTTTAGAATTTCCAGATAAGTTAGAAGATAAAAAAAAGTTACAGGCATTTTTAGGATTGTTAAATTATGCAAGAAATTTTATCCCTGATTTAGGAAGGAAAATAGCAGTATTACATAGTAAAACTAGCAAAACAGGACAAAAATATTTTAATAGTGAAGATATTAAATTAGTTCAAAATATAAAAGAAGAAATTACTAAACTTAAGCCATTAACATTACCATTAGATGATAGTTATAAAATAGTTGAAACAGACGCTTCATCATTAGGATGGGCAGGTATACTATACCAGAAAAAGCATAAGGAGTCTCCAAAGTCTGAAGAACAAGTTTGTAGATATTCATCAGGAAAATTTAGTGTCACATCCCGGCCCAGGCACCCACCACATCCTGGGCCCTGCCTCCGCCGTAGCACGATATTGTCCGCTTTGGGCCCCGACCACGCCCTCACGGTTTTGTTTCTGGGAACTCACACGAGAACTTCCCAGTAGGTCACCCATCATGGGATTGACCTTGCGCGAACTCGCTTAACTTTGGAATTCCAATGGAACCCGAAGCCAGTGAGCTCCCAATCGTACTAGGAAGAGATGAGAATATACATATAAGGCTTACAGGATCCACTCCCCTGGGCGATGTGGGATGTTACATTTAGTGATGTACAGTCAAGATTACCATCAACAAATTTAGAAATTTTAGGAATAATTAACTCACTTGAAGCGTTCTCTTTATTTTTACATAATGAAGTATTTACGATTAGAACAGATTGTCAAAATATAGTTTCTCATTATAACATGATACATGCTACTAAACAGGAAAGGATTTTAAACCAATTTTTGAACACATAAAAAATAATGACAATACATTAGCCGATATCTTATCAAGATTAATTTGTTGAATAGGAATGGAATATCGTGGACCATCATCCTCAAATAGCACAAGACCACAAGGCAGAAGAGCACCTTTCAGTAGCATAATGATGCACCAGCAACTTCCACCATTCAGTGGATTCCAAAATAGCATAAGCAGACCAGAATCGCCACCAATACCTATTTTCAACTTTAATGGCAATATTGTTGAAGGAATAAGAAATCCAACTCTGAGGTATAGGTCAAGGGTACCAGCACTTTCTGATGGGCAATAGGTTCTCTTAATAATTTTTGGAATATCCAAATCAAACAGCCAAACATGAGGTTAGGCCATGAAAAATCAATTAGAGCCTTAGAACAAGAGTTTGATAACTTTAATTTTAATTTCCATCAAAGCCAGCAACATATTCATTCCATTGAGCACAAACTTCAAGCCATTTCTAGAGATCATGAGTCATTACTTAGTAAGTTTACCAAAATAAATCAAGAACTCCAATCTCTTATAATATAGCAGAAGGCAAGTGACACCCTGAAAAGAGAATTGAAAATAGGTTTGGAAACTGATCAGTATAAGAATAAAGGAAAGTAGGTTATTGAACCCATAGAACAAGAGGCTAATGAGCCCATAGAAGAAATTAAGATTGAGCTCTTAGAAGAAGACATTGAAATCGAGCAACATCAAAATAATAAGCAGCATCAGCTTCTGAGTGACAAAGAAAAACAAGAAAAATATGAAAGTTTTCTTAGAAACATATCTTTAGACTTAATAATAGATGATATTTTATTAGAAGAAATTTCAAAAGCAAAATTAAGAATAATGCCACCATATATGCAAAATGAGATATTGAGCAGAGCATCACAGTCCATGAAAGAGTTGCAATTATAATTACAATGCGCTTTGTATCAATCAATCTTTAATTCAAAACTAGGGATGGATATTATTACAAAAATGTATCCATCATGTCTTTGTGATAGTACAGAGAATTGTATTTGTAAACCAGAAGTTAGCAGAGCTGTAGCCAGGATTAACATGAGAGATTATAGACCATGGCATTTTAGTTATGAGTATCAGGAAAAACATAATGCGGTAGAAGTTACCCCAATCTTACTATTAGAGTTTGGTTATCTTGATAAAATATTTATTAACCATGTCTTCCAACTACAATTATTTCCTGAAAAGCTTTTGAAAGTAGTAGAAGATTATCTAGAAAGATCAAGGTATAAAATATCGATGATATCGGAAATATCGGTAGTCCAAAAACACGGAAATATCGGGATATTATCGATATCGATAAAAATTGAATAAAAACCACAGAAATTGTAAGAAAAACTTGGAAATTTTTATTGAAACTTTGCAGGATGTTTATTTAGTCAATTATCTATTAGTTTATCACAAAAAATTGGAAGGAAATGCATTGCATGATGGATTTAACTGATTTAAGTTGATTATATAGCGAGCTGGCAAACATTGTGAGTGTAGAAAATATGTAGTAATTAATGAAAAAAGTTCAAAACACCATAATCATTTATCTATAATGAATTAGTACAATATTTTACACTTTATACATTATATGGTAAGATGCATAAGTGACTTAGTACCACATAGAGTGAACGTGGTGAGTAGTTCAAAAGTATATACTTGAAAAGAAATTGTCAAAGATTCATTGTCATGTGCAAATTTGTTTCTTGCAAAAAGACTTCAAAATAAAACCATATATATAAATATTTTAGCATATTTTCACAAAAACATAAGTGATATGGTGGTCAAGGTGTTGAAGGAGTAAAATGGGAGGGGTTCGAATCCCCTTGGTGTTTTTTTAAATATAGAAATTTATCCTAGATAATAAATATTAGCTTGCAAGCCTTGCAGACATCTTAACGACTATATAAATATTACAGGCTGAATATGTAATGTCGGGCGGTGGGCTAGCGCCTAGGCGGATTTAGGTAAATTTCTTATATATTTTGTAAATAAGTGCATACTAACATTTACGAAAAAAAAAAATTTGTATATCTTGGAACAAATATATTATATAAATTGGTTAAATTTATTTTATAGTAGATGATTAAATATTGAGAAATACGTTATTTAAAAATAAATATATATATATCTAAACATAAGAGTATAATATAAGATTATCTTATTCTGATCATAAAAAGAAAAATAATAAAATAATATAATACAAGAGTGTAATATGGTGTTGTTTTAAAAAAAAACAAATAATAAAATATTATCTAAATATTTTATATAATTTATTTATTAAGGGATAGTGGGTAATTATTGTTTATCCCTTTATTTTGTGATAAGGCAGAGACTTTTTCACTTTCCCAAGTTCCAGTTAACATATTTCCATCTTTTCAGACTTTTCTTCTTCTTCATCTTTTCAAACGTTTCTCTTTTATCTCTCCGCTCCATCTTTTTCTTCATCTTTTCACCTCCCTCCTCCGATGGCCACCCTCTCCGCCTTCTCACCTCCCACCTGGCTCGACCCCAACTCCGCCTCCGCCTTCCTTACCGATCCCACCGACGACAACCCCACCTCTGTCGTTGACTCCAGCGACGACCACCACGACCCCCAATCGCCCCCAAACCCCAACCTCAACCTCCAATACAACCACCCATTCTCCTCCTCCCCCCCGGAGCCTGCCCCGTCGGCGCTGCGCTCGCCTCCGTCTTTGTTCCACGTCTGCTTCAACCAAGACCACGCCTGCTTCGCCATGGGGACATACCACGGGTTCCGGATCTACAACTGCGATCCGTTCCGCGAGCTCTTTCGCCGCGACTTCGACAACGGCGGCAGAATCGGCGTCGTTGAGGCGCATATCTTGGGTCTGAGCCTGGATTGCAGAGAGAGATCTAGGCAGCTGCGTCGACGCAGCCTCGGCTGCCTTTCCGACGACAGAGCCACGACGATTGTTTCGATAATATCGAATATATCACGATATTATCGATAATATCGTGATATTTTGACGACAATTAAGGGGATACGTGGGAAAATATTGGTCTCTCTAAAAAACGATAATATCGACGATATTTCACCGATATTATCGATATTTTAGTCATTGAGAAAGATGGAAAGAAATTTGCATAAGTTTTATTAGTAGTTCTCCAGATTGGTATGTACATATGTATAATGAGAAAGCTAGGCATATAGCCATGATTAATGAAGAGTCATTTAGACTATCCCCTATCTCCTCACACAGGTGGACTCCTTCATACAAAAATATTCTAAAATTTCTAGGGATCCAAATGCTAGCCTTAGATGATTTTGAAGATTTTAGGTATGATATGGTACTAGTAGTAGAAGAAGAAAAAGAAATGTATATTAACAACAAGATAAGGATCAGTTATCAGCCCTATTGGAAGCCTCAAAATTTCAAAGAAGAAACAACAGAAATGTACTGCATAGCTGGTAGAATGCGATGAACAGTACTGGAACAATTTGACAAAAGAAGAGCTGCATAACATTGACAACATTATGGAAGCATAGGAGCTGGTAGCAAATTAGCATAAGTTGAATAGCATCATGTAAAATAATGTATTCCAGACGGAAATGTCAACATCATTGTGGACCCCACTATAATAATAAAAATGGCATAAGAGTAAATAAAGAAAAGAGTTTGATCCATTATGAACTTTTTATACACAAAATGTTATTTTGATTAAGAATGAATAGTGCCAAACCCTTTACATTAAAACTCCCTTTTTTTTTTTACTCCATGGAAAATTCATGAACATTGATTTGAAAGGGGCGGTTATACGTTAAGTTGTTTATATTGCGGTCTCTTTGTCTTTGTTTTTACTAACATATTAACGCCTAAGAACTACATATTTATACGATTCACTTTTCCACATGTATAATTTAGTCCTTTGGGTGTGATTGTACTTTTCATTACCGCCCCCTCTTCTGGGAACATCGATATTAAATTGTTGGTTATATTTAGTGATCTGTTACAAAAGAACGACTTCATTGTCTTTTTACTAACTGATTAATCTTTAAGCACTTTAGAAGACTCAAATTATTTTCTTGTCACAATTTGTGCAATTAAGGTACCGTGAATTTAAATTGACCATATGCATCTCACATCATTCAGAGATTAACAAGTGTATATGAATCTTTGAATGGGTCAACCTCCTCATACTGCCCAAATCAATATGCAAACAATGAATACAACCCCAGAAAAGCAAAACCTTGCTTTTATCCTCCTTTTCTTTTAGATGATTTTCCTTTTAATAGTTGCGGCATCAGGCACAAATACGCTTTCTTTAATATGAGAAAGATATAAAAGTTAATCGATTTTTTAAAAAAAATTTGTATGTTATATTGTTAGATTGTTAATTCAAATTATTACTCAAATTTTTTATTTGTATGAGTGTGCGGTAGATACCAGAAGCGTATATCACTATAGGCTTTTTAGTCAAAATGAACCATGAGATTTGCATAACTCCTCATTTTGGTCTTTTAGATTTGAAATCAATAGAATTGGTCTTTGAGTTTGTCTACAATAGATCATTTTGGTCATTCCGGAAAAAAAAATTCAAAAAATAAGGATAAAATGATAAAATGCCCCCAATTTTTGTCAAATTATTTTGGCTTATTGTTTACTAGATTGAGGGTATTTTTATTATTTTGACCCTTATTAAACATAATTTTTCAACAAAGGCCTAAAATGATTGATGGTGGACAATCTCAGTGACCACTTCTATTGAATTCAAATTTCGGGGACCAAAGTGAGGAGTTATGCAAATCTCAGGGACCATTTTGGCTAAAAAACCATCACTATATAGCAAATGCTTATAAAAATTGTTAATGCAAAGTTTTTTCACGTACATGTGCAACCTTGAGAATAGTCATTAATTCAGTAGAAAATGTGAGTAAAATCCAAATAAAGTCGAAAAATACAAGAATATACGATATGGATTAGAAATAAATAAATTACAAAAGTTAAGATAGAAAGGTGGAAATCAATTAGGTAGGGTGTGGACATGAAAGATGCACAAAGATAAACTTAATAACGATATATTCAATGCCACATACAAGATACGATAAGATAAAAATGAGCAAAGGGTTCGCACAATAATGCTTGATTTTTTTTATGTAAAAATTCTCAGGCAGAAATATTTCAGAATATGTTCTTGCTAGGGTTTAGTCGGTGATCATTTTGGACTTTGACATCCATCTTAACTGGGTGATGTTAACTGCTGCTGGGCAGGAATTTCATAAATCCTATCCAGTCCTTCTCAAAATGAAACATTTTCTAAAGAAACTCAAATAAACAATAAGGCATATTGGCATATTATTATGGTATTTTCTGGCCAAACAATGCACTGCCTTACCCTGGAAGGCTTTGAACTTAAAAAACATTCGACATCTAATGCTTGCACACCATGTTAAACAACTACTAGACTCAAACAACTTACATACTGTTAGAGAATAACAACGTATGCGAATTCGAAGCTAACATGCTCTCCCTCATTCAATAAAAGTCGTAGCTACAGTTTTACTAATTAAACTAAACTACCCTCTCCAAAGTCGTCTCTGCTTTAGTATAAGGTGGAGGAAAAATTCGGGTCCAGATATGGAGTCCACGTCAAGGTCTTCAAACCCCAGTTCGAGGGTCTAGGGGAGAGATTTTTTAGTGTGACCGGTACATGGGATGGTACACCACGTGTCACTAAACAAATGGTGGGATATGTGTTCTAAAAAGTTAATAACTTCAAAAATAAAAATTTTCACCATTCCTATTAAAACACGTGGTGTACCACTTGTATTCCCGTCATAACTAAAAATTTCTCGGTCTAGGGTAACGATCTGGGATTCTGAAATCGAGTCTTATTATGTCCATGGCCTCAAATAGTTCGACTAAAAAATTTCCTTTTGGAGAGAAAGATACAGAGGGAAATGCAAAGCTTAGATATCAATGAGTCACCCTTTTTCCTTTTATTGAATATCACGGCACTACTATTCCACCATTACCATCACCCAACAAGTTAATTAAGGAAAACATTTGGACCTAAATCTAAAATGTTATCTAAGCATCACACACCTTTGCTTCTTCTTCTTTCTTATACTACTTTTTAATAAAAAAAATTTCTGAGTTGCGTGAAGACTAAACTACATATTCTATTGAATATTGTCATATATTCTTCAGACGCGTATCAACAGTTTCCTCCATGCATACTGTACAAGTTCTATGGAAGTGGTAGCCATGTTGAATGCAGTGGCCTACTTGAATTGCAGTGGGAATTCAACCCAGGAGATATTTAGAGAAAAAAACAGAAAATTCTTCCCGAAAATATAGAGAGAAGAAATAAAGTGGGAGTGATGATAGTGAGTTTTATAGAGAACATGAAAGATATTGTCATGGTGCAATGTCATCAAATATAACCAGACATGATCGTGGCCAAATGAATGTCAACAGTGATACACATGAAAATCAAATTAGATTTTCTTTTTTAGTTTTTTTTTTTTTTTTTTTTTTTTTTTTTCATGTGAATCCTTCTTCCTCTCTCTCCTACGTACCACACTTCCTCTACATTAATTCTTGATATAACGATTAAACAGACCATAATATAACAAGATATACTCCAAATGATGAAACATTACTGCTTAAATAGTGATAGGAGATTGTCTGTTTTCTATTATACAGTTATGAATTTTGTTTATCTACGTAATTATAATACTTGTTGTCGCAAAAAACTGAGAGTCAACAAGGGAACCTCAATGGTCTCGATTGTTAAGGATAGTGAAGGACTACCATATCACAATGCACTCAAGGCACCAGATTAATACTTAGCTTAGCTGTTAAGTATTGGTAGTTATAGTTTGTTATGTAATAATGATGATCCAACAATGGGTGGATATTTATGTGTGTATATCAATTGTAAAGTGTACGATGAGAATTCATTGTTCACATTCTCAATCTCTCTCTACAATTTCTCTCTCTCTCCAAGTTTTTTTTATTTTTTATTTTATCTTTACAGAAACATGAACTTCTACATGGTCTTAGAGTCAGGTAATTTCACGTGTGAAGTTCAACAGCCACGTATGCTCCACGTCACCCAATTTCTGTTGTTCATGTGCTAGGTTTGAAAATTTGTCACACGTTAGGAGGCGTATTGAGAGTAATAATCCTAGATCAGGGAAATTAGGGACATTGCATGTGCTTATAAGTAGTTGGACTACTCCCGATATTACTAATTGATTTTATGGTGAAGCCTCAACTTTCTTCATTGATTTCAAGGTTGCTGGTCCAAATTAGAGGTAGTCAAACTTGCCTACGTGGAGTAACCTGCAAAATATGAACGGAAATGGTTATCCGAGGCACATCGGCATAGTGGCTATCAACGATGCTCCGATGATGAAGTCACTACGGGTTGAAGGATGGAGATGGGGTTTAGGGCAACAATATGACTTACCTCTCTTTGTTGAGAGAGCTGGTATTTATAGAAGAGCAAATCTCTTGGTTTTATGAAAAATCTCTTGTGATTAAGGGGGAAAAAATCTCTTTATTTATCGGACGGCTCTGTTAGCTGGGCAGAGGACCAGCTACACCACAGGATTGTGACACATGTCTTTGACCATCATGATTTAGGAATTGTTGGAATCTTTAGTACCGTCTTCGAATCTTCTGACCAATGCTTGGGACGAGACAACATTCCTCTTAGTCGACTAATGGTGTTTGAAAATGACCCAACCTTCAAAATAGTTTCTGAAATTGAAAATCGATCAATGTAGTTCTTGAAAAAATAAATAGGCGTCAGAAATCAATATAGGTATTTTGTCACAATTCTTTCAAAAATTTCATTATATGCTGATGTAGCATATAAATGGATCTCACAAGAATTAAGGATTTTTATCACAAATGGTCCTTGAAATTGACCTACATCATCAAGATGGTCTATGAAATTGAAACGATCAATGAAATTGCAAATCAATGTGGTCTTGTCACAATTCTGTCAAAATTTTGTTAGGTGCTGATGTGGGTTTAATAATTTAATAATTAATTAAAAAAGTTGTTTCATAATACCTTTTGCATAGTGAGATTATCTCAAGGCAGAGCTCGTCTGCGTCACCAACATCACCTGGGAATTCCTAAGAAACTCTTCAAGATTAAGGTTGTGAGGTTGTCAATCGCCCAAATGTTGATGGTGATGTCACAAGTCGTCATCAATCCACACCGTGACTAAAGGTGGTCTCGATGCTGGTCCAATCAGATAAGTGACAACAAAGGCTACTGTAGATGAAAGTTGAGGAGTGTGAGATGGGATCAGAGGTGATTGCGGGATTGGGTTTTTAGGTTGGCAACTTTTTTAATTAAGTATTAAATTATGAAACTTATTTCTAATTTATTTTTAATTTAATTAGACTTGTGGGATTCATTTATGTGCCACATCAGCACATAACATAATTTTGATAGAATTGGGACCAAAAGATGACATTGATTTGAGACCCTTATTTCTAGGACTACATTGATTGGTTTTCAATTTCAGGGACCATTTGTGATAAAAAAAATGACTTATGGAACCTATTTATGTGTCACAATAGCACATAACAAAAATTTTGATAGAACTGTGACAAAAGACTACATTGATTTGCGGCAACTATTTTTAGGGACTACATTGATCTATTTTCAATTTTAGGGACCATCTTGATGGTGTAGGCCAATTTCAAGGATCATTTGTGATAAAAAAAACTTTAACATTTTTATATGCCAATAAGGTGTTTTTTTAGATCATCCAGGTTGTTCATCCTCTTAGGATACCGAGCTAAGCTGATTAGTGCTTGAGTGGATATTTAATCCTGGGCTTAGTGCAATTGAAGGCCCAAGAAAGCAAAAAGTAGAAGGAAGATTGGGCTTAGATAGTTGGCAGCCCAGGAAGAAATGAAAATCATTTTTGCCAAGATATAGGCAACAAGCCTTTGTGAGAAGTGACAAGTGACAGAGGGCAGTTCACCCTGAGCAAAAAGTACTTTTCTGGGGCATGAACAGGTAAATAACAAAAGTAGATGGTGACTCACCATACTCTGGAGGCCATCACCAAAAGGGAAGACTTGGACAGTCGGGCTAGAGAGTCTATAAAAGCAATGAAGGACACAAGGAAGAAGAACACTCAACCAATCAATCAAAAGACATTCAACTCTGCATTAAGCAATAAACCAGAAAGCTTTAGTTTGTTCAAACTTTACCCTTTTAGTCGTAGGTCCACCATAAAAAGTCATCTTTTGTCAAGTTTTAGAAGCTCTGCTACCTTTCCCCTGTGTTGTAGTATCGAATCTCTTTAGTAAACCAGATTTATATTTTATTCTCCAAAGATTACCACTCCTGTAAAACACAAATAAAACTGGTTGCAAGAAGACGAACCTTGCCTGACAATCTTGCCCGATTCTCTTTTGTTTGTACTTACATAAAGTAGATCTGTTGTTTATGCATCTTTCATTGGATCCTATATCATTTTGGATTGCTTTTCATTCAAAGTTTCATCTATGATTAATCTTGCTAAACTAATTAACCTTGCTTCTTTATTGTTAGCCTAAAACTATAACCAGAGAAATAATTTGAAGGGCCCTGAACTCCCTTTAATTGAACATATGATATTAAGAGTAAAAGTCCTTGTTTACAAGGCAAGAAAAAGAACTTTATACACTCTTAACCCATCTGTAAACAATCCAACTAAGATGTCTAAAATACTTGTGGCACATGTTATCAATCCATTTAATAACCAAAAAAGAACAATATGTTATACAAAGATAATGGTGGCATGCTCATACCCATATTAGTTTTGATTGAGAGCCTCAATGCCTCACAAAGGCCCCACAAATGCACCATTCAAACTAATAACAAACTCATATTGTAGTACACCAAGCAACAAACCTTGCCCGACAGGCAAGACCTAGGGGAGTTGTGCGAGGGACAGATCTAGACTGAACATAATTTTGGCACGCTCGGTAGGACCTATCTTGTAATATTGTATGCCAAGACGAATGAAGGATTGAACGTTCAGGTGGAAGGTGGAATTTGGGCAACCTCTTTGTTCAACAGAAGTAGACATGACAGATTGCCCAGAAGACTTTCCTTCACCACACAACCCCGGGATCTTAGAGAGTCCGACCTTTTCTGAGAAGTCGGGTGGGAAGATCACTAATGAAGATTTGCATAACCATCTATCTATGAACCAAGGGAGAGGTTAGCAGGTTGTGCTCCTTAACAAGAACGCTACAAAGAAAATTGGAGTTAGAGTACTCCATACCAAAATATGGTTATGCCAGTGAAAGAGTCATGGAGGCAAGCCCAGAAAAGGAACCACCAATTCCTCAGTTTCACTTACTTGAAGAAAAGAAGAACAAAGGGAAAAATGAAGGAAGGGGCTGAAACCGGTCGACAAGAATACCCTAAAGAGGAGTTTCAAGAGATAGGTTTGCCCGATCTTCTACCAGCACCACCAGATGTTAGAAGGAAAATCGGGCATGAAGGAATAAAGATCGGTGCATCTAACTCAGTGGGAGAAACAAGTGGAAAAGACTTATCCACAACCAGGGGCAAACCTCTTCCTTACAGGCCACCATCATTGGTTAATAAAGGAGGATGAGAATCTAAATAGAGGCAGCCCGACATACATAGTAAAGCTTTCTCGGGCATCGATCATGGCTCAAAATGGGAGACTTTTTATCCCCCATACAATAATATGGCCAATCAATAACTTAGGAATGAGTTGGCAAAATTGAGAATGATGGTGGTACCGAATGGTCAACCTCAAGCCCGCTTGATGTTTAAAATAACATATCAGAAGCCTTATCCTGAATATGTTGATGAGCATAATCTTTTTCCTCTCAATTTCAAAATGCCCGCATTCTCAACTTTCAGCGGGGAAGATTGTAATGTATCTTCCAGAGATCACATTTTTAAAATTTTTAATCACTGTGTGGCGTTCGAGGACAACCCCAACTACAAACTGAGATTGTTTGGGAACTCAATGGTGGGCTTGGCTTCCTAATGGTACTCTCTATTACCCCTTAATTCCATTGCTAATTGGTGGCAAATGGAGATGGCATTTCATAAGCAGTTCTATGGGGTGGAACTTGAGATGACTATTAATGATCTAGTGGAAGTGAAGCAATATGAACATGAGTCTACAGATGATTTCATGATGAGGTTTAGAAAGACCAGGATGAGATGCCAGTTCCCAATCAACCATGTTTAACTCATAGCCATTGCCCAGAAGGCTCTGAGACTACCTCTGAGGAAGAAGTTCTATGATGTGGAGTTTAACGAGCTTCAGAAGCTAGTAATTACGGCCACTAAGTATGAGAAGCTATTGACATAATAACATCAAGTGAAACTTTCATCTAAAGTACCTACTTTTTATAAAAATAAAGCACCAATACATCAACTGGAGTTTGAAGGCCTAGAGGCAAGGAAAAATGATAGCAGCCTGGGAGAAGGGATAGAGCTATGTGCTGCAAAGATGGCCACACATTTCAAACCTTTGATGGTGAAAGGATTGAATCAACCCATCAACGACCAAAAGATTGTGATGAATGATGGAAGGTTTGTACCCATGAAACCTCTAAAGTATCAATCATATTCCTTTGACTTAACTAAAGCAACGGACATCTATGAAGAACTAGTAAGGGCTCGGGTAATCTTGCCCGACAGCACTACGAATATGCCTAAACCTGAAGAACTCAGAGGGAAAAAAAATATTGCAAGGTCCACTACACCTTCAATCACTCAATTGCTAATTGTGTGCAATTTAGAGATTGGATCCAAGACCTTATAGTCAAAGGGAAATCATTGCTAGAAAAACCCCAGGCCAACATGATGATTGACACAAATCCATTCTTTGAAGCCCCAATCAACATGATAAATCTCAATTGAGTTAAAAGGGGGAAGGGAAAAGTTACCTTAGATGAAAAATGAGAAAGAAAGCAGACACGTAGGCCAACAGAAGGCACTAGAAGGTTGCCCGACATGCCCTAAGAAACTATGGTCAAATAAGTGGTTTTGTGTAGTAGATGTCAATGTGAATGTAAGCTCGAGGTACCAGCATCAGGTGCCATCATTGATCGAGAATTGGTCAAAAGGAAAGAGGTGGAAGAATAGGATGTCGGCAGAAGTATTCTCTAGGATATTAAGGAGGCTACTAAGAATGTGTTCCAGAGATTGGGAGGAGATTCAGAGCCTAAGAGTCTACCTGAAGTGTTTAGAAACTTTGAAGCCTCTGAAGAAGTGGAAGATAAAGATGTGAGGTTACCACGCTGGGTGGATGTTAAGACTCCCCAACCAACCAATCACGGCAGCATGGGACAATGAAGGCTAGAAAGAACCATGAGCCCAATACCACCAGTTACAAAGGTGAATTCAGCCCGACTGGGCCGAAAATGGTACATAGTGGGCAAAGACGGAATACCTATCAGATAAATGGGGGCATCCATGATAAGAAGGATTCAGAGGCAACACAAGGCTCATATGAACTCACTAAAAATTCCTACTATTTCAGAGGCTTCTAAGAATATTAAGTTAGAGGAGTTTACCCAAGGAGAAGAGAGATGACCTAGTTGGAGAAGTAGGAAAAAAGTAGAGAACGCTAATAGCAAGGCTGAAGGCGAAGGGGATCATGTTCCTCAAACCCTTCATCCAAGGAAATATAGAGTATTAAGAAGAATGCAAAAAAGCATGGTGATGGCACCTACACCAGGTTGGAATCCAAAGCCTATTTGTTTTGGAACCATTTCTCCTGAGAGAAGGGTACCTCCACCACCACATGAGGATATTCCTTTTAGGACTCTAGAACAACTACATGATTTCAACACAATAGAAGAAGAGGAAGTGCCCGAGTTGATGTTAAGAAAAGATGCCCAAGACTGGATGGACCAGTTTCTGTGCTAGATTTGGGAGAAGAAGGAAGGAACACCTGGACCTAGCAACTTTCATGTTAACATGACCTATATGTTGTCCTCCATGTTCTGTGCAGAACCAAATCAACCAGCTGTTATGGAGGATGATTATTTGGCACAAGAGCCAATGATGGCTCTTGTAAATATTGAAGAGGTTAGTAAGGAGAAGTCAAGCTTCGTAGACTTGCCCAACCCCATATAAAAAGGGCATGAGAGAGTTTATTATGAGAAAATGGTATTAAAAAAAATCAAGTTTGGCCTTAGCAAACCATCTAAAGCCCATATATGTGACAACTCATTTGGAAGGGGTCCATTTTAAAAGGGTGTTGATAGATGGGGGGCAGCAGTTAATGTACTACCATTTAAATAAATAAAGAAATTTTGCAGATGTGAGAAAGACTTTATTCCCACTGATCTCACAGTGTCTAGTTTTTCTAAGGTCATCACCAAAACACATGAGATACTGCCTTTAGAAGTAGACTTGGGATCAAGAAGATTATGTTGGCATTCTTTGTAGTAGACAACAGCTTTACTTATGGGGTGTTGTTGGGAAGGGATTGGATACACCATAGTATATACCATTTACCTTGCATTGTTGTCTATCATGAACCTACTACTACAGAATAAGGATTTTGGGAGCTGGTGGAGGTCGAGTCATGGCTATTTCTCCCCACAACTAATGTTGTTGAGGCTAATTTCTACAATCCCAATGTTAGGATCCTACAATGTCTATGTGCTGACCAGAACGGCTGCCTTATCAAGCCAACGACCCAAAAACTCTTAGAACAAAGACTTTTTCTCACTTAAGAAGAATGGGACAAGCCTCATATTGTCCATGCTCGCCAACCCTAATAATAACAAACCAAAAGAGAAAGGATCAGGCAATAGCAGTTAGGTCATTAATCAAGATACTGCTGAACTATGGAAAAGAACGAAGGAAGATCAAGAAAAGCTCAACCAAGGAAATGGCAGAGTGGAAAGAATGAACTTCAGGCACCAAAGATGATCAAGGAAGAGAAATTTTGGAAGAAGAAATGAAGGCAGTCATCCACATGGTAGAATGTATATATGACTTGGATTGGCCGGAGGATGAGCCCGAGGCTCCAAAGTCAATAGAATTTTTGTCTGCAGAGCCCGACAAACTAGCACCCGAAGTTCAAGACCTTTTAGAAACCATTAATTTGGGAACTGAGGAAGATCCAAGGCCAATACAACTCAGTGTCATGCTGGAAATAGAAGATTGGGCAAAGATAGTTAATCTTTTGCACAAGTTCAAAGATTGTTTTGCATGGCATTACACAGAAATGCTAGGATTAGACTCTAGCTCAGTAGAGCATAAAATGACTATTAAAATGAGGTACAGACTTGTAAAGTAAGCACTAAGGAGGATGTCAAAAGAAATAGAAGAAAAAAATTAAGAAGGAAATTGAGAAGCTAGTGAAGGCAGGTTTTATTAGGCCTGCAAAATCTGTAAAGTGGTTGGCCACCATTGTACATGTACCAAAAGCTGTAACTAATGTCATTCTATGTTGTGTCGATTATAGAAATATTAGCGAAGCAACTCTCAATGATGAATACCTTATGCCTATGGCTGACCTATTCATTGATGCAGTTGCAAAACACAAAGTATTACCTTTTATGGATGGAAATGCTGGATATAATTAGATAAAATGGCTAAAGAAGACACACATAAGACAACATTCAGATGCCCAGGACATATAAGAGCTTATGAATATGTTGTCATGCCCTTCAGGCTGAAAAATGCTGATGCTACTTATCAAATAGCGATGTATGCTATTTTTAATGATTTGATCTAGCATAGCATAGAGGTATACATTGATGACATCGTGGTGAAGTCTAGAACTGAAGATCAGCACCTGGAATACCTCAGACAAGCCTTGTTGAGAATAAGAACCCACAAGTTGAAGATGAAGCCTAGAAAGTGTACCTTTGGGGTTAGATCGGGCAACTTTCTAGGGTTCTTGGTCCATAAAAAAGGTGTGGAAGTGGACAAGAACAAGGCTAAGGCTATAATGGAGTCATCTACACCCACTAACAAAGTGCAATTGCAAAGGTTGCTAGGGAATATTAACTTATTTAGGAGATTCATTGCTAATCTGGTGGGCAAGATCCAACCTTTGACTCATTTATTAAGATTGAAGAATTAAGACAAGTTTGAATGGGGCCCTCAACACTAAAAGGCATTTGATAAAGTGAAGTCTTGTCTGGCCTCTCATCCAATGCTTATGCCTCCCCAGATGAGGAAGCCTTTGAAGCTCTACATTTCAACATCTGAGAAGTCAATAGGGAGTTTATTGGCTTAGAATAATGAAAAGGGAAAGGAGCAGGCAATATACTACTTCAGTATGATCCTTACAGAGGTAGAAATAAGACATACCCTAATTGAAAAATTATGCTTAGCCTTGTACTTTACTACCAGCAAATTAAGGCATTATATGTTACCTTGCCATATCCATATAATTGCCAAAATTGATGTGATCAAGTACATGTTGTCCAAGCCAATGCTAATTGGAAGAATTGTGAGATTGATCCTAGCACTATCAGAGTTCAGTTTCCAATACGTACCTCAGAGGGCAGTAAAGGGACAAGCAATTGCAGACTTCCTAGCAAAGCACCAAGAATCCAAGGAGAAACTCGTCAACATCCCTGGAACTCTGGAAGTGGCTAGCCTTTGGATCCCACCTAGTAAGGCTCAGTCGGGCAATGAGGAATAAATATAGCAAGAAGTAAAAAGAATAACTAGCCTATGAATCACTCCCTGGAGATTATATTTTGATGGGTGGGTCTTGTACACAACATGATGCATGAGCTGGAATTGTCATCATTGATCCAAAGGGAGTCCAACATTGCTACTCATTTCTTCTGGATTACAAGGATACTACCAACAATAGGGCAGAGTATGAAACACTAATCATTAACTTAGAAATTCTAATAGAGTTGAGAATAGCTGAAATAAAAGTATATGGTGATTCTAAGTTGGTGATTAATCAATTAAATGGAGAGTACAAATGTAGACATATCATAATGGCATGGTATTACCTGGAAGCTACTTAATTATTAGGATATTAGGGTAATGAAGCAACAATTAGCCATATTCCTAGATAAGCAAATTTGATTGCCAATGAAATGGCATAGAGTGCTTCTGGAGCACATGTTCAAGAAAGAGGGCCTGAGATGAAAGTAGAGATACAAAGGAGAAGTCTTCCTTCTATCTTTGAGAGATGATTTAGCTTGGATGTAATGACTAAAGAGCCCGAGATGGAGGACTGGAGAACATCTACCATCTAGTACTTGAAGGACCATTCTCTTCCCACTAGTAAAAAGATTAGACGACTGACAACTAAGTTTGTTATGTGGGATAAAACTTTGCTAAGAAAGACTCCAGATGGGCTTTTATTAAAATGATTGGGTCTGGAATAATCAATGAGGGTGATGGCTGAGCTACATGAAGGCATTTGTGGGGCGCACCAAGCAAGAACAAAGATGAGATGGTTGTTGAAAAGATATAGCTATTTCTGGCCTGATAAAAAAAAATTGTAAAGCTTATGCTAGAGGATGTGAGGAATGTCAAAGGCGTGGACCCCTCTAACATACACCATCAGTACCATTGAATCCAGTAGTAAAGCCATGACCTTTCAGATGGTGGACCATGGACTTTATCGGTTAAACATACCCAGCTTCCAGTAAATGACACACCTTCATAATTGTGGCAACTGATTACTTTACTAAGTGGGTTGAGGCTTTAGCTATGAAGACCATTACTTCAGCTGCTATGAAGAAGTTCATTGAGACCGAAATTCTACACTGATATGGGGTGCTTGAAGCGATTATTACAGATAGAGGGCCACCATTTAGTTCAAAAGAAGTGGAAGAGTTTGCAACTAAGTTCAAGATAAAGATGATCTAGTCTAGCCCTTATTATCCCCAATCTAATGGTCAAGCAGAAGCTAGCAACAAGATATTAGTGAACATCATTAAAATAATGGTGGCAGATAGCCCAAAAATATGGCAAGAGAAGTTAGGAGATACTCTTTGGGCTTATAAAACCTCAAAAAGAGCATGAACTGGGACTACTCCTTATGCATTAAAATGCCGGGCAAGATGCAATGCTCCCTATGGAGATTAATGTGAGTTTTGTGAGGCTTGAGAACCAATTTGGCCTACATAGTGATGAATTTATTCAGGCCATGTGTCAAGGAATTGAGGATTTATATGTTGCCCGAATTGAAGCTCTAAACAAGATCCAATAAGGGAAAAAGGTTATTGCCCGAGCTTACAATAAGAGAGTAAGACTGAAGAGTTTTAAAGAATGGAGTCCTACTTGGGAAGGCCATTTTACAATTACAAAAGTATTACACCGAGGGGCGTATTACTTGGCAGACTTAGAGAGGGACTTACAGAAACATCCAATCAATGCTAAATTTATAAAGAAGTGCCACCCCACTTTTTAGGATGTTAAAGACTGTTATATTAATGAAGTATAATACTTAGAGAAGGGGTGAGGCCCCTTTTACGTGCCTAAAGTAGTTGTTTATATTAGAAAAGTGTAAATAAGTAAGCAAAATAGTGAAGTAGTGAGAGATCTTGTCATTCAATAATCGTGGAAGTACAGAAGCCCTAAATTAACAACTTTACATCTTTAGCCAAGGCAGCTATCCTAGAATGATAAGTCTGCATGATGGTAAAAATGCGACTCAACTCTTCTAAAGCTATATTGATGTTGGCTAACTGGGCTTCAGACTCTTCCACTTCGTGGTTTACTTTCTTCACCTCCTCGATCTTCTTGTATAACTTGCTTGGGAGGGTCTTCTACTCAGCTTTCAGAGCAGAAAGTTGTTCATCCAGTTTCTGGATCTTGACAGCTACCACCATTATCCGATCCTCCATAGCCAAGCCCTCAT
The DNA here is from genome assembly GCA_035220775.1 of Malus fusca. Taxonomy (NCBI): domain Eukaryota; kingdom Viridiplantae; phylum Streptophyta; class Magnoliopsida; order Rosales; family Rosaceae; genus Malus; species Malus fusca. The sequence goes on along the minus strand of CM069074.1, from coordinate 19,529,748 downwards.
CCACCAACTGCTGCAAAGTAGTGGAGGTTTGAGTGTGCTTCTCCTTGTAGCACCTCACCTTGTTGGCTTGCCTCTTGGCCTTAAGATGTCGATCCCTCAAAGCCCTTAGATTTTCATAGAATGAAATGAATGACTCATACTGCACCTTAGTCATCTGTTGGGCTTGGTATAATTCAGTGAGAGATCTCTCAGCATCTTGAAGAGCCTTAAGGCTAAAAAGGGCAGAAAAGTCCATATGCATCCATTCTCTGAAGATCATGTGCTTTGGGGATCTCATCTTAGTCCTAATTTGCTCAAATTCTCTGACTAGCTCAGGCAAAGAAGCCATAGCTGGAAGAGAAGCCAGAGGATGAGGCATCACGCCAATGCCACTAGAAGCAACAGCAGCAATGTTGGTAACCTCAGCAGGAACAAAATGAGAGGATTCAGCAGCAGCAACCTTTCTAGGCCGAGGGATTAGAATCCCTAAAACTCCAGTAGCTCGAGGCATCGAGGAGGAACTCTTCTACTCACAGCGGGCTGAGAAGACCTACCCAAGCCCTCACCAGAGGCCTGTTAAAAAGCAAAGAAGATAAATTAATGAAGCAATCTTGACCCAAATTAGGAAAAGACAAGATTGCGAGTATGTTTGTACCTGAGGAGGCCTTGTGCTTTGGGAGAAGGATGTGTTGCTATAGCTGCCTAGGAGGAAGTTGGTTGGCTTGCTTAAGTATGAGCATGCAAAGCTCTAGGACTGGTCGTCTCTGAGACAACTGGTATATTAAGGACTATGGGCTCCTCAACGGCTAATGTTGGATGATTGGTAGCCTCTGGCAATGGGGAAGACTGACAAAGACAGAAGACCAAGCATAAATTCAGAGTAAAAAGACATTAAGAAAAGCTTACAATTGCTTAAGAAAAGAGAACTTACAAAGGTATTGACATCCTATACAAAGTGAAGCATATCTTCAGTTGTTGATTTAAATTGGGAGATGGGGGTCACTACCAGTGCTGGAGGAATAGAAGAAGAAGAATGAGCTAGTGCTCGCCCAACTGGAGGCTCAGCCTGAGGAGAAGAAAGGCGCACATGTCTGGCTGGAGGTGAAAAGGGCTTAGTTTAGGAAGTCTCTTCTGCTTTGGAAGCCTATTTTGGAAAACAACAGAACTAGTTGAGTACAAGAGATGAATTTCAGAAGTAATTAAGTACTAAAAGTTCAAGAAAACTACCTTCAACTCCTCTAAGATCTTAGAAATGACCTCATTATCACTTTGTTGCCCCTCCACACCTGCCTTCATCTCCTTGGGGGTATGTTGGAGTGGAAAAATTTGATTCCTCCAATCTTCCAACAAGTAATCTTAAACACGTTGAGAAGCCTTGGACACTATCTTCGCTTGTCAACAATGAGAGCGGGGGGACCTGCAAGGAAACACTCTGACGCTCAAGTTAGTCGTTGTTCAAAATAATTGCAAGACATTGTAAAGCCATCTAATCCCCCCCCCCCTTTCTCAGATTATAGTTCCTTTATAGGCATAAAATACTTGGGCTCTAAGTCCCACTTTCCTTCTATTTCTCCATGTTTCATCTTCCATGATCATGCCCCTTTATTCTAGCTCCACTCCCCCAAATTTAGGAAGTGGCTGCTTGCTTCAGCCTTATTTTTTGCACCCACAGGGTAGAATCAAGCTTCTTGCTAATAGCAGGTCCTAATCACAAAAGAGAACATGATTAGTTCAAAACTTAAAGAGATGAAATTAAATAAAGGAAAATCAAGTTTGAACCACTTACTGGCAGACTTTTGTTTTTTCCTGCCCACTTCAATTGGGAGGGCAAAAGGAGACTTAGAGACTTGAAAGGTCTGAGACCTGGTTTTTTTTCTTGGTTGGAGTGGCTCTTGAAGCAAGGGGATCAGGTCTAGCCTAGGACCTCCCATCGGGATCAGAATCAGGGGATTCTACAACATCAGATATTGATCGACGATGAGCCCTAGTATCTACTCTGGGCCTAGCTTATGTCTCTAACTCACTGAACATCTCAGAGATGTTCTCAACATCTTCAGGAACATGGCTAAAACCCGCTTCTTGCCTAGCTACCTCTTGAAGAACCAAGGCATCAATAGCTTATTCTTCTAGCCCAACACCCGCTTCATCAGAGTTACCTTGGGCTGCAAGATCAAGGAGATAGTTAGCAATCACAAACCATGAAAATATGAAGTAAAGGAAAGAGGCAACAATGTAGGTTACCTATCAGCAGGAGTTGGTGTTTCTGATTGATGACCTTATTTCATCTTTCAAACTCTTCTTTCTTGGAAAATTACTTGAAAAAAAACTTGCCCGAAGAACCTATCATGGGCTTCTCTAACATCTTCATCATATTTCCTATACCACTTAGCCTCCCACCAAGTGGTGAACAAAGATGTGCACTCAAAATTAAGGGTCGCATGCTTATAAACTATCTTGGTCATTACTCCAAGCTACGTCTGCTCACCCGAAACGTAGCCTCTGAAAAAGAACAGAAACTATAGAAGGTTACACACTGGACTGAATCAAAGAAAGAGACTGGGATTGCATGTCTAAACCCCAGTTGTCTACCACAGAAGTTGGGGTGGTAAACCTCCAGCCCGCGTTCATAGCCCGCTTAGTTACTCCTTACTCCCCATGCCAAATCCATTTGCTAGATGTTGCTAATCAATTTGTCCTTGCAGAAGCTGCTGACATTCTCCCCATAGGAATCTGGGAAGAGGTTGTCCGAAATCCAAGGGTACCTCCAAAGCACTGAGGCACCCCACTGAAGATCAACCCTAGTCCTACATATTCTGAAGAAATAAAGGCAAGGTAAGGTAGTATGGTTGGTGGTGGACGCATCTGCCAAAATTCGGGCGGGAGCCACTCCCTCTAGAAACACCAAGTTTGAAGCCCGTAATTCTAGGAAGTACCATTGAAGCCAGAGCTGCATCATCCAGGTAGCTCAATTGACATTGGTCTCGAAAAGCTGGTCTTTTGTCATCTTATAAAGCAAATGATAGAGATGTGCTAGAATGAAGGAGTCGGTGGCGACATTGTCAAAGGAATGCAGCGCCTCCACCAAAAGAATCCATTCCATCTTCACTCTTTTGGATTTGTTGGGGAACACATGTTTATTCAACAAATATATAAGAAATTACATGTGCTCTTGAGCTAGGTCAGCAATGAGGGAAGGTGGGTTGAACATTTAATTGGTAAAAGGGATGAAGCACACGAAAGAGGTCTCATAACTTTTAAAGGTGGTTGAGTTACACTTTAAGTTGGTGATAGACTAAGAAGCCTCTAAGCCTTCAGCAGCAAGATGTGAGGGTGATGACCAATCGTGTGTAATGTCCACACACCAACACGATAACCTTAAACTAAAGACCTAAGTCGTGTCCAGGATGGTGGAAGACATGAGATCCACTCTGAAATCAAAAGTATTGGTCTCTGTGTTCCAGAAAATAAGAGCTATTGAGAGAAGCTCAGGCTTGATGGGGATAATAGTCTTAGACATCATGATAAGCTCTTAGCTGCCATTTGCCATCCATTTCTTCCTCCAGATAGGCTCTAATTCGTCCACCTACTTAGACCAAGCTTCATCCTTCATTGAGGGGAAACCCTTCTTGAAGTGAGACCACTTTGAAGCAGAAATTCATGCCTTGGCGGTGTAAGGATTGGGAGTGAACCAGTTGGCATCTGGCATATTGCTTTCCATAGCAATAGGAACTTTGGTAGTCTAGGCGGGCCCCAATGAATGCACTTCCCCTTCCTCGAAGAAAATAGGCAGATTAAGGCTAGCCTAAGGATGATGAAGGCTGTTGAGTCTACGACGAAGAGTGAAAATCCCTTCTCCAAACTCGCATGCAGGGCACGATTTGGGAACCATTGTTGAATTCGATAGAAAAGAATGAAAAAATGGCTAGAAATCGAGGCAAGAAAGGGTTGAAAATTCAAGAGAGTTTGATAGTTCAGAGAATCAAGTTTGTTGAAGGAAGTGGCCAAAAAGAGTGAAATGGAAGTTATTTAACGGGCAGGTAAGTAATGTTGGAAATTGTGAGTTAGTGCAAAGGTTTATTTAAAATGGCTAATTAAGAGGCGTTAATACCCAGTTTCGGCATGCATTTGATTTTAATCATTATCAATGTCTTGATTAGCAGACTTAACAATGATTAAATGGGGCACTGTTTGAGTGGATATTTAATGATGGGCTTGGTGTGATTGAAGGTCCAAGAACGCAAAAAGTAGAAAGAAGATTGGGCTCGGACAGTTGGTAGCCCAGGAAGAATTGAAAATCATTTTTGCCAAGAAATAGGCAACGAGCCTATGTGAGAAGTGACAAGTGATAGAAGGCAGCTCACCCTCAGTAAAAAGTACTTTTCCAGGGCGTGAGTAGGTAAATAACAAAAGTTGATGGTGACTCACCATACTCTGGAGGCCATCACCAAAAGGGGAGGCTTGGACAGTCATGCTAGAGAGTTTATAAAAGCAATGAAAGACACAAGGAAGAAAGACACTTAACCAATCAATCGAAATACATTCAACTTTACACTAAGCAAGAAACCAGAAAGCTGTAGTTTGTTCAAACTTTACCCTTTTAGTCGTAGGTCCACCATAGAAAGCTATCTTTTGTCAAGTTTTAGAAGCTCTGCTATCTTTCCCCTGTGTTGTAGTATCGAATCTCTTTAGTAAACCCGATTTATATTTCATTCTTCGAGGATTACCACCCCTGTAAAACATAAAGAGAAGTGGTTGCAAGAAGACGAACCTTGCTTGAAAATGTCATAATCTTGCCTGATTCTCTTTTATTTGTACTTACATAAATTAGATTTGTTGTTTATGCATCTTTCATTGGATCCTATATCATTTTCAACTGCTTTTCATTCTAAGTTTCATCCATAATTAATCTTGCTAAACTAATTAACCTTGCTTCTTTATTGTTAGCCTAAAACTGTAACCAGAGAAATAATTTGAAGGGCCATGAACTCCCTTTAACTGGACATATGATATTATGAGTAAAAGTCCTTGTTTACAAGGCAAGAAAAAGAACTTTATATAGACTTAACCTATCTGTAAACAATCCAACTAAGAAGTCTAAAAAACTTGTGGCGCAAGTAATCAATGCATTTAATAACCAAAAAAGAACAATTTGTTATACAAAGAAAACGGTGGCACGCTCAGACCCATATTAGTTTTGATTGAGAGCCTCAAGGCCTAACAAAGGCTCCACAAAGGCACCATTGAAAGTAATAACAAACTCATATTGCAGTACACCAAGCAGGAAATCTTGCCCGACATGCAAGACCCATGGGAGTTGTGCGAGGGACAAATCTAGCTCGAACAATTAGTTCTGCCATTCTTCCTTCTGGAATGGTCCTTCATGTGTTCCAAGCCATCCACCAAGTCCACCATCCAACTGTTTCCGACCTATTTCTTGTTTCAGGTGGCCACTTCTTATTGGGATGCTACCTATATCTGCGGATGAGTCCTTGTGAGCCATATTACCTTTTTCTTGGTCCTTGTTTCAGGCTTGCTTCCACGTGGCCTCCTCCTATTAGGTGCATTGGGTTGGAAAGATATACATATCAACAATACTCTTCCAATTATGGCAAACTGGTAGGGATGACAATTTTCCCCATGAATTAGGATCTCCAAAGGGCTTTGCCCCTAATGAGTCGGGTATGAAGGATATTTTCAAATATAGTGTTTGGTTGGGTGAGGATGCTATTTTAACCTTCGATCCAACCCACCAACCCCACCTCGTTTGGAATATATGTTATAAAATAAAATAAAAAAATGTAGTTTGCTTCCAACTCTTTCACGAAAAATAATTTTGCGATTTGATTAAGAAAGCACTTTAGATGATCGAATTCGCTATTCATAATTATTAATTTTTTTATGAATAGTCTAGATTTTTCAGGTTGAATATTTTATTTAAACACTACATATTAATAGAACTCCGGTTGTCAACTAAAACTCAACAAAACTACCATTCTAACCCTCTGATTAAAATTGACTAAAAATAAAAATTATGAGCAATTTAGTAATCACAAGAATACAAATTTTGTTGTTTTTATTTTATTTTTATAAAGCATCACCTACATATGATTTTAACATCTCTAATATAAAAAATAAAATAAAATAAAATAAAAACCTCTCACACCATTCTCACGTTCTCTCTCACTCACTTCCTCTCTCCTTTCATTTAAAAATAAATAAAAAATATTCAGACACACTTTGTGAGTGGGCATATGCTAATTCTAATTATAATTTTTTATAGCATATGCCCACACACAAAGCATATGGAGGAAAAATACATACGAAGATGAGGATGGTAATCATTGAACCATTGACATCCCTACTCCTAAACCCAACTCCTCAATTCAAACACATTGTGCGAATTACGGATTAGTATACATGTCATTCGACCAATTTAGTCTGATACGTTTTACATCCTTAGACCATCTCCAATCGAAGGGTCCAGAGGGCCAGAGGGTCGAAAATAGCCCAAAAATCGTCTCCAACCGAAGGCCAAGCCAAAGAGTTCGTGGGCCCCACTGGACAAAAAATGGCCAAAGGGCCAACCGGGAGACCCAAATGAGCCAGCCAGCCGGCCCCAGGGAGGGCCACATGCTGACGTCATATTTGAATTTTTTTTTCTTTTTTTTTTACATTAAGTAACATGAAACAACATTAAACAATATTAAACAACATTAAATAACATTAAGTAACATTAAACAACATAAAAAAAATAACAACATGAAACTTAAACAACATTTTTAAAAACATTTAACAACATGAAAATTATTGACAATCCATAACATAAAATTATTGAGGTAATTTAATTTAAGTAACCATAGTAATTCAATTAAAATAATAAATTATGTTTTGTCCTATGATCCTTTGGCAATTGGTTGGAGATAGTTTTTTGTGACAGGGTTATGCTTGGCTTGGCCCTCGGTTGGAGACGGTAAGAAATATGCTCATGCACTGTTCATTAAAATATTAATTTCTTGAAGGACCAGATGATTAAAACGAGCTCTTTGACCCTCCTTTGGTTGGAGATGGTCTTAGAGCCCCTGAAGAATGATCCAACTATATGACTTTGGGCCTTACTTGATGTTCGTGTAAAGCCCATTAGCAGCAAAAGTGAGAACAAAAGCCAACCCAATTTCCGAACCAAACTCAAGATTAAAGAGGATCGAACGGTCCACAGCATCCTACAAAGACCATAAGAAAAACCCTAATCCTCCGCTACCATTTTCTCTTTTCTTCAAAGCTCCGCCTCCTCGGAAGTCCTCACACATCACACACTTCACCAGAACCAAAAATGGTGAGCTCTCCCTTCTCATCCATGGCGTTTTCCTCCTCTATATTCTCTTTCAATGCGACTTCGTTTCGTTCTTATTTTTTTATCTCACTCTGTTTTGTTTGTGTTTTTTTGGACAGCCTTTCAAGAGGTACGTCGAGATCGGAAGGGTGGCTCTCGTCAACTACGGCGAGGACTATGGGAAGCTCGTCGTCATCGTCGACGTCCTTGACCAGAACAGGGTACCCTTCTTCCTTTTTTGTACATCATAATTTCAGTTTTACTTTTTTGTAAATAATTTAGAATTGCATTACTTTTTTTAATTGCCTGTAATTTTTTTCTTCAGATTTATGCTTGATTTGTGGGTTTATATGATATTTATTTTAATAAATTTATGAAATGAGTATTGGGAATATGTGTTTTTGTATGTTATGATAAGTTAAATCAAAGCTTCTGATAGAACCTATGGGCGTGTGAATTTTCACTGTGTATTCGAATGCGGTTAGGGTTTTCGGAATTTGTATCGCCCGCGTTGTTGCTTTGTATTTCTGTACTGAAATCTGCTTCAGTGGAGTTCCCTTTTAGAAGGAGCATCGACGGTTATTGTTGAGCAGCTCATACCATACATAATGTTAAATCTCTATTGAAAATGCAAATGTGGATCCAGTTATTATTTCTGAAGCTTTACGCTCTTTGCACAATTTTTTATTGTCCCCTTTGAAGTTTTTTTTTTATCTGGGTTTTTGTTAATATTTCAGTTGGTGTCAGGTTGCGCTCCAACTTGAACTTGTTCCCACCTCTCATGTGTGTATTTGATTTCGTAATTCTGCTTTTTGTCTTTTGTAGGCTCTTGTCGATGCTCCTAATATGGTGAGGTCGCAAATGAACTTCAAGAGGCTTTCACTCACTGACATCAAGATTGATATCAAGAGGGTGCCCAAGAAGAAGGAATTGCTTGCCGCAATGGAAGCTGCTGGTACACTCCATTATCCATAAATAACGATAGTCTTGTTTTCATTCCCGCGCCTTTGTTTTCTTTTCATAATTGTATGTATGTTTGCAGATGTGAAGAAGAAGTGGGAGAACAGCTCATGGGGTAGAAAACTGATTGTTCAGAAGAGAAGAGCATCTCTCAACGACTTTGACCGATTCAAGCTCATGTTGGCTAAGATTAAGGTTGGTTATGCTCCTTATCATGACGTTATTTATCTTAATCATTTAGATGATTACTGTTGTTTTCTTGTCCTTGTCATGTTGAACCATCCCAAACTAACATATTTCCCTGATTTGCAGAGGGCCGGACTGGTCAGGAGCGAGCTTGCAAAATTGAAAAAGGCTACAGCTTAAGCAATTTCGGTCGTGAAGTTTACAATTTTGTTATGGAATCTTTTCAATGTACTCTGATTGTAATCCCTTTCTTTATCTTGGATCGAATTTAGTTTTCAAGAGCAGTTTCCAATATTGTTGACAAATGGGGAACTTTTTATTGGATGAATTTTCTGTCTTAACTGCATTTTGCTGTCGCCTTGATGTAGATTCATTCTTGAACAGTGTCTGAAATCTGTTTTGAGACCATTACTTTGCGTATTTTAGGTTCTCTGCCGCCGTTGCGCAACCAATACATGTTTGGTTGCTGCATCGCTCGGGAGTCTCTATTTAATCAACCCTGAACCAGTCTGTTTCCCAGCCTTGTGGTAAGTGCGCGAGCATAAATCCTCATGGTTACGGGTTTGAAGACTGGTATTGATGAGGAGGAAGAAGATGATGGTCTAAAGACTGTAAACCTAAAACAATTTTATGCATGTCAAATTTGCATGGCCGAATTTGTTCTTGTCACAAAGCTTATGGGATGAAAGACTGCAATGATAACTCAATCAAAATACACTTTGGTAGCAATGTTAGTGATTTCAACATTTAGTTCGGCGTCGCGGATTAGTCTGCGTAAAACAGATTGGACATGAATTCTTTCGTCTGGCTGACTCCAAAGGGCTTGAAGGACTTCCGGAGGGAAAACAGGTGCAGGCTGCGCGATCAACTGGTGGCCCTCGAATCTCAGTCCGTTCAGGCTAGAAACAAGGGACAAACGGACTATATCAGAAACATTTAATGGATGAAGGCGATGAACATCTTCCACTTTATATGCATTACACTACCTGTTGAGGATGGTCCACATATTAGGCCATTCAGCAAGCTTGAATTGCACATCCACAATGCCCTTGGATCTCTCCTTTGCACGCTTTATCTCCCCGTGGGATTTACATATATGCTGGATTTGTGTCAGTGATACTGTTTCGTCGAAATTTGAAATCCTCACCACAGTTGTTCTTGGCACATCAATTCTATAGATCGGTAGAAGCTTTCCTTGAACTCGTATAGTATGTGCGGTAATTGCTATCTCTTTGGCTTCTTCTGTCTGAAATCAAGCACTCAAAAGGATGAATTCCAGAATATGATATTATGATGAGAAAGCTGATTCATTCAGTATCAGCAGCCTGGTGAAATAAATATTCACAGCGAAACAATAGTTTAACATGCAAGAGTCGGAACAATATCCACTTTTAACTTCCAAGAAAATGGGTTTATAATTTTCTTTCTTTCTTTGTTTTGGTAACATGATGCTTTGTTATTCAGTAAAAATACAGAAGCAAAGGGTAAATAAGCTCACCTCAAATTCCACATAAGCAACAGAGCTTGAGGAACCCAAGAAAACGCCAGATATGGCACTTCCACAGAAGTCAAGAGCTTCTTTTAGGTGATGTGAGCTTATATCATCAGTCAACTGTTTAATCACAACTGTTCGTGTGGGATTCTTTACCAATGCAGTAGGAACTTTAGGATCACCAATCAGCTTCGGAACAGTAACCTTATTAGGCACATCTCTTGAAGAAGCCGCCTCAACAAAGATGTCGATATTTCTTACAGTGAGGTCAGTTTTCCCAAGAGCTTTCTGTAATCCTTCCTGGGTCTGCAATAATACCAAAGGACGGTCAAGAAAATTGTGAAATGGCTTAGATTTTGCTTAAGAGATACAATGCAACCAGCCACAATTCTATGACTTGTCTTCAGGACAACCAGAGTTAGGAACAGTTCGTCATTTCAGCTACAATATAATAAGACTCACAGTTTTCTCAATTTCTTGTAGCAGTATGAACAAAAACGTAACTGGAAAACAAAAGGACATATTTTTGGTTTAAAAAAAATAAAAGGACATTTTAACCTTAAGTAAGCATTTTGCCATATACCTTAAAATGAACCCAAGCATTTCTGAAATTGCTTCCTTCGATTAAGGGAAGTAGTTGTATCTTCACGATGTCCCCACAGCAACAAAGAACATCAACAACACTACCTTCTTTTACGTTTTTAGGCAAAAATTTCACCAATACCTTTCTTTCGAAGCCTTCCTTACCAGTTGGAAGATGGAACTGTCGGGTTTGTTTTGACTTTTTTCGAGATGCAACTTTCAAGTCATCACTGTCACTTTCAGATATGGAATATGTCTGTGTCAGGGGAGGGGTTTCCCTACATGGTTGTTCTTCACTCCCACTGACAGAGTTAGTCCCCTTGCCCATGGCATGGCCTCTCGACAAACTTTCTTTCCCTTTAGCATCACGTTTATGTGAATCAGCAAGGCTTGGAACCTTTGGAACGGAGCCTCCGTTTTTAATGATGTCATCAGACTTGTTGAGGATAGCACAGTTCTGAGGTTTATCAAATAAGGATTCCCTAGGAAGCTCCTTAATGCAGCCAATTAAGCCATTGATGCTGAATCCTTTTCCCATATCTTCTTCATCTCTAGTTGTTTCATTTGTTTCATTTAAAACTCCCAAAAGTCCATTTGAAGCCAACGAACCATCGCTCTTTCTTTCACTGGCCAGTTTTCCATCTTTTTGACCATTCATTGTCCTCATAAACATGTCTGCCAACCCCACCTTTTTAGATGATGCAGGCATTTTACCCACATCAGTACCTGCAGTAGGTGTTTGATCAAATATTGAAGTTGTTTTCTCACGTTGATGGTTTCGATTTCCAACTTCTGTGAATACATTTGCAACATCCTTTTGCAATATCCTAGAATCTTCACCAGGTAACTGATGTGTTAAGCAGGACTGGAACTCAGTTTCTGATTTGAGAACCCCAATGTTGTCCGACATGACTTCCTCTAGTTTTCTGTGTGATTTAGGCTTGGCTTCTGATTGACCCATATCCTTGGAAGATATTTTCCGTGTTATATTCGAAGCTGCAGTTTCTGTAACACATCTTTCATCGATTTGAGAATCCATGAAGGCCTCAGATGATTGAACTAAACTTCCGCTTGCACCATCTTCAACAGTTTTACGACCAACATGTTTCTCTTTTTTATTAGATACAGCCACACCAATCAAATTGCTCAAAGATTCTTCCCCCCTTATATTTGATGACACATTTGTTGAGTTATTCTCTACATTTTCTGGACCAGCATGCTCCTTTCTAGCATCAGACACAATCACACCAGCCAAGTTCTCTGAAGAACAAAGTACACCTACTGAGGCCTGAGCTGTACCTTTAGACTTGCCAAGCTCGGTACTATCTATATGTTTATGCACCTCGACTCGTTTAGAAGCTGTAGCATCATGTACTTCAGACGAAGAGCATTCCCCAATTATATCATTTCTTAGACTCATTGAGACATTCTCCTTGAAACCGTGAGAGTCTCTTGTGATTTTTGGCATTCGAATACTACAATTGGGTTGATCATTTGCAGTGTCATGTGGACTATTCTTTGTCTTAATAACCTCCGGAACTGTCCTATCAGATGCGGAGTCAATTGCTTTGATAGTTCGTTGCTTCTGAAATCGGGGACTTCCCAGCATTCTTTCCTTCACATTAGTAAAAATGTCTTTCAGAGCATCCCAAGATCCCCCCACTTTGTTATGCATCTCCATATATCTATAAATCCAATTTTACAAAGGCTTAGCAACCAAGATCGATTATAAGATTCAGGCAAACACATTACAAATACAATTGACTGATGATGTTGCACCTTCACAACACCTTCCCACGCCAATCCCCCAAAACAAACAAATTAATTAATAACTAAAATAAAATGCAAACTACAGAAAGTACCATAAGTCGTGTATTTTTTACTTTCCAAAATATTTCAGAACGTGAGTATATATGGCAAGCCTGCATACACTGCACATATTTTGCTCAACCATGCATATTTTTGCTTACGCCTATATGTTCTGCACACAATTTTCTGATCTCTATTTGGTTGCTCGGACTCTCTTGAGCACTAAATGAAATTTCCCAGGAGTAATTTTTTATACCATTTGGCAATTTCTACAAAAAATGGGGAGTTCGGGCTTGCGTTTCCTATGTTTGTATCTACAATTGATTCTTCACGTGTATCATCATCCGCATTGAGACGATCACAGACTTAGGGAGACTATCTTAGACTTTAGGGTAGTTCAGAATTACTATTTTTGCATAGTTGGCACGCCACATGCTTCATGTACTCGATCAACAAGATAATTTGGTTTTAAATTTTCGGCATTGTGCACTAAATCACGGGCTTAATGTACGGGTTTTCTACAATTTGGGGTTTTTTAATGAATCGTTCTACAATTTAATGTTGGCTAATTTCATGAATTGTTCATTCCTCCACACATATAATGGAATAATAACTTTTGCTGGGTTTCAAAAAGATCTCACTTGCTGTTATCTGACTTATCAGCCGCTGCAGCTCTTCGCTCCTTCTCCTTCGAGTTCTCGGAACCCGACGATTTCTCCGCCGCACCGCTCGACGAAGAAGAACACCATCTTGTCGATATGGGAAGCGCTGAAACGGTACATATAATCGATTTTGTGAGAAAATGCGTTGGATGAAAAGTAACAAGGATGCTTTGTTGAAGTGGGTTTTACCTGTTTTGGGGAGATGATGATGCCATGGCTGCGGAAGAAGGAGACGAGAGAGGGCCATCTTCGCCTCCGCTCTCTTTCTTTTTCTCTCTGGTGGGAATAGAGGGGTTTTGCAAAGGTTTTTGGAAATGAATGAGGATTCTCCGGATCCTCTATTTGTGAGGATCTTAAGGATCGTCAAATCGTGTTCGTTTATTGTATATCGTACGATCCGTTTTCGTCAGATATTATTTATATTTAATTTTAAATAAAAATATTTAAATTAATTTTTGACCGCACGATGTATGATAAACAAACACGATTTGAGGATCCCAGGATCCTCACAAAAAGGATCCGAAGAGGATCCTCATGGTATGGAAATTACCATTTCTATTTTCTATTTTGTATATATATATGTTTTTCTGTCGTGGGGAGCAATTAAAAGACTGTTTGGTATTTAACTTGAATTTAATTTTTTTAATTCAAAATTCGTTCTTGAAAATTCTTGTTTAGTGGAAATGTTTATACAAATTGAATTCAAAACCAACTTGAAAAAGATAGCCTATTTATTAAAAATACAAATAGCCAGTTTTTAGAATTTTCAAACTCAACTTACTCTCCATTTTCAATTGCGTATCAATCAGTATAATTATCATTATTACTTAATATTACGGTCTAATTGTATTATTCTTCACTTGTAAGTGAGAGGTCTTAAATTCAAATCTCGCCAAAGGCAATTTTGAACCAAATTATCATGGCTAGCCCAATGTGAGGTTTAGCTCACTCCCCCTGTGACGAACCGTCCCTAATCTTATGTTTTTACAAAATTTAAAAGTGTGATTTTACAAAAATGCCCTTAGAGGCGAGGGTCTTGACTTCCGTTGACCAACATATAGCGAGGTGTATGAATTAATCCTTTAGTGTTTTCCTGAAGTACTTGACATTACGGACTCGTAGGTGCAAGCAGAAGATGATTTTGGGTTACGGTTAAAGCTTTACAGAACTGTAAACCCGAGAAGTACTTTTGTTTAGTCACTATTTATATATTTTTATAATGTTTATATTTTATTTATCATTTAGTGATTTTTAAAAGTTGAAAAAGAGAAAGAAGAAGTGGGGGAACGGGGGAGAAAAGACAGAAGGGCTGCTGCCCAATCGGAGGAGAGGAAGAGAGGAGACTGACCAACCAGAGAGAAGGGAAAGGAGGGAAATGAGGGAAGGTGAGAAGGAGGGGGAAATCGGGTCTCCTCCTTGACCCGTGCGACCCGGCCGAGTATCAAGGCCAAATCCGTGTATTTTCCGACCAATTTCCGGTGAATTGTGTTGAATCACTACCTGGAAATACCACCCTAACCCTCTCTCTTCCATTTTCATCCCAAAATTAGAAGAATTTGGTGGTATTTTGGAGGAAAAACCGACGGTGGCCCGTGTGGGTGTATGGTGACAATCCGTAAATTGAAGCTAACCCAACCAATTACCACCACCCATAGGCTTCCCTCAACCTCAGGAATAAAGCCCAAGCAATGGTCGAGGCGTCGGAATGAGTATGGAGGTCGAATTGAAGCACACCATTTTCTAGGGTTCCGGCGGGTTTGAGCGAAATTGGAGCTTTTCCCGGCCAAATTGGACTTGGCCACAGGTATAAAGTTCACTTTACTCATTGAGATCTTCATTCCTGTAAATTTTGGTAATTTTTGGAAATAGTTGGATTTTTCGGCGAGTCGGGGCGGCCGACCGCCACCCATGGCGGCGCGTGCGGCGACGCATGGCCAGGGGGCTGTCGGTGTTATTCTTATGCTAAATTAGATACCTTGAGCTCAGTTTTGGTAATTGTATGATGTAGGTTGATTGTTGGAACCTAAATTCTCTATGTTACGTTAATAGGTCATTATTTGAATCGATAATTCGACCGTTGGATTGTCACCAAACTTTAATATGTTATAGTACGTGATATTTGAGGACCATAGGAACTTACGGATCGGGAATCCAATATACGGATCTTCCCGAATAGGATTTGTAAGTTCTTAAAATAAAATATTAACCGCCACTTGGTTTTGGCAATTGGTGGAGATCCGACCGTTGGATCGTAATGGAACTTTAGGATGTTGTTTTAGAAGTATAATGTGTATCTTTGGAAGTAAGGGATCAGAATTCCATGATGCGGATCTTCCGAATCGAACTACGTAGGGATGTGTGTTATGTAAGTTGCATATTTTATTGATAAGAACTCTGAGATGTAATTTGATAATTGTTCTAGGCGACGATGGTTCGTGATGCCACAATATTCGTGCTAGGGAGTCGTAGCGCGGACCTCAGGTGAGTGGGTTTCTTCCTTTCTATCGTATATATATATATATGATTGATAATTCCACAAACGGTTATAAATTGATTATTTCATATAATTACTGTGAATGCTGTGAAGTACTAATGCGAACTACGAATGGCTTGATCCCTGTTTAGGGTACGTAGGCAGTCTAACGAGACGTTAGATGATAACATAAATGAGATTAAATAAGGGGTGTGATATCCACACACCCATTTTTACTTCTCTCACACCCTTTTAATTTTCGAACGTCGGATCAGATGAATTAAAGAAGATCAAAGGACAGAAATTAACCAGGGGTGTGGGAGAAGTAAAAAGGGGTGTGTGGATAGCACACCCCATTAAATAATTGAGGCAATAGCCTTGTTTGGGAAATTGTGTAAGGTGATGGACATTGGTGGAAAATATGAGAGTTAACCTTATGATTTAGTGATTGGATGTTGGTCATAAATCATTGTGTGAAGGATTGAGAATTTGAAGTAAGGAATTGTAACTATCAATAACTATCAAGAGGTGGATCCGACTAACATATTACTGGGATGTTGATTGATGAGATATGGATAAGTCGTATAGGTCACTATAGGTGACTCCGACTTATGAGCTAGCATTGATTGATGAGATATGGATAAGTCTTACAGGTGACTCCAACTTATGAGCTAGCATTGATTGATGAGATATGGATAAGTCGTACAGGTCACTACAGGTGACTCCGACTTATATGTTAGTATTGATTGATGAGATATGGTTGTAGTCGTACAGGTCACCATAGGTGACTCCGACTGGCGTGCTAGTATGGGTTATTAAGCACTTGATTATTTATATTGCTATTGAGATGCTGTGTCGTGGTATACTTCTGGATTTAATGTTAGTATACTTTTGATTTCATACTTATCTGTAGTATGATTTTCTGGAAGCTAAACAGGTGTTACGGTGAGGGATTATATCGTTTAGAAGGTCTTTATTAAAGCTTTATTTTCTGGCCACTCACTCTTGTTTTATCCCTCCAGGTCTACTAGCAGAGCTTTCGTATCGACAAGGATTCGTGGCAAGTCTTGGTATTGGAGATTACCTTTGATGGTATGATTTTCAATCCACTATACTGTACTTTACTTATGCTCTGACGTCACGTGTGAAATGAGTTCATTTCCACTTGCGGCGCACTGTTGTATTTAGGCATTTTTAGGTTTAAATTTATTCATTTTTTCCACATCATCACACTTTATGGCTTCGTCACCTTCCAGGTGTCAGCCAGCACAACTCGATTCAGAGTCCTAGTGGACATTCCGGGTCGGGGTGTGTCACCCCCACCGCTTAGTGTAGATAATATCGAATGTATTAAAAATGATAAAAAGCCATGTGGATTAGGTTCTGTTTGGAAGTGATTTTAAAATTACTGGAAACACTTTTGACGAGAGTGTTTTTTGAACTAATCTTTAGTAAAACTGCAAGTGAATCTTGAAAAAACACTTGAAGTGTTTCTTGTAAGAACTAACTAGTGTTTCTTCCAAAATGCACTTCAAATGCTTTGACACCCAAAAACACTTTAATCAAAAGAATCTTCAATTATTTTAAAAGTACTTTCAAACATGTTGTTAGTCTTTTAAAGTATGATTACCATCATTGAGTTTAACTTACAAAAAAAGTAGAGTTTCAAATTTTCAATACTCAAGCAAAATGTAAGCATAACATTGTAATCTGTCTGCTAGAGCATATGGATTGGTTGTTCACTTGTTCTTATTTTAAGATCTATATGGTAAGGCCTCGTTTGAATATTCTTGGGCCTCATTTTACATTGGACCTGCACTGACCCAAGAGCCTCTAATGCATTGTTCACCAAAGAAGTCACCAACTTTCTATCCTTTTCCATTAGTCCAAATTTAAAATAAGGTTGATGTTGAAAATATTGTTTTTAGAATAAACTGCGATTTGACTTTCTGAAATTATCTTAGTTTAAATTGACTTCTGAACTTTTGTTTTTTGTTTTTGTTAAGTTATCCCCCTAAATTATGTGATATTAGCCAATTAACCCCTCATCATTAGCTTCGATAAAATTTCATTTACTTTGCCTTCAAATATTGACACATGACTAGCACGTGATTCACTCTTGAGGGTAAAGCCATGCCAATATTTGACGGCAAAGTGGATGAAATTTTATCGAATCTGACGGTGAGAGGTTAATTGACTTATTTCAAATAGTTCAGGGGGTTAATTTACCAAAAAAAATAGTTCAAGTGGTCAAACAACATTTTACCCTATTATTATTAAATGGCTATTAAATTATGAGTCAATATGTAATATATAATTATTTAAGACATTTTCTATGTAAATCGTAAGCCTATAAATAGACACTCTAATAAGAAGAAATGAACACTCAAATTTTCTCCTCCTAATCTTTATATTATCTTTTTGGTTCACATGTTCAAACCACCTTAACCAATTTTATCTCATCTTATCTTTAATTGCAGTCACTTGTACTTAGAAGGTAGTCAAAGACTTAATTAGAGAATGATAGGCTGACAGCTCCATCAACTTGAGAAGAAGAATCATCATATATAATATGAATGCCAAAGGGGCCTTCTTCTTGCCGTCCTTTCCAATTCAACCATTTGTTTGATTAGAAAATTATAAAATTCAAATCTCTATCTTGAATTTTGATTCCAAAGTTAGATTTAACTTCACTAAAATATAGTGGAAATGCCGTTGATTGTAAGGTGCTACAAATGAAAAACAAACTTCTAGATTCTGACACCAAATTCTACAAAACCCAAAAGAACAAGAAGGAAAAATGATCTTAGTGTCAAGACTGAAATATACGGAATTATTTAGCAAACAACACGTGTCATATATTAACATAAAGGTCACGTTTAAAATTTTATGTGTTATGACCAAGGTATTAAATATCGATGATATCAGAAATATCGGTAGTAAAAAAACATGAAAATATCGATGGAAATATCGGGATATTATCGATATCGATAAAAATAATATGGAAACCATGGAAATTGTAAGAAAAACTTTGGAAATTTTTATTGAAACTTTGCAGGATGTTTATTTAGTCAATTATCTATTAGTTTATCACAAAAAATTGGAAGGAAATGCATTGCATAATGGATTTAACTGATTTAAGTTGATTATATAGTGAGCTGGCAAACATTGTGAATGTAGAAAATATGTAGTAATTAATGAAAGAAGTTTAAACACACCATAATCATTTATATATAATGAATTAGTACAATATTTTACACTTTATACATTGCATGGTAAGATACATGAGTGACTTAGTACCACATAGAGTTCCTATGAGGTTCAAAATTTTCACTATCTTCATCATCTCTATTTGTAGAGTAGGTGTATTGTGAAGAGTAGTCAGCAATCATGACAATGGTTTTCAAGAACCAAAACCCAAAAGTCAATAGGAAACCGAATACTTCAGTATTTTTCGGGATTACCAAACAAATGGGATTTGGAAACCAATCCCATATCGAAAATTTCGGTATTTTTCGGGATGGGATTCCCGAACTTCAGGATGGTTTCGGTTTGGGATTTTTCGGTTTGGGTTTGGGACTTTTTCGGTTTGGTTTGGGATTTTTGGGAATTTTTTTCAGCCCTACCATGTAAGTGACCAAATAAAAAATAGAAAAATTAAAAACCACATGCCATTGACTAAGTATTTAATTGACACAATTTAAAATATAATACCACAAAAAATTTGGAATATGTGCAAATTTGTTTATTGTAAAAAGAATTCAAAACAAAACCATATATATAAATATTTTAGCATATTATCACAACAACATAAGTGATATGATGGTTAAGGCGTTAAGGAGTCAAATGAGAGGGGTTCGAATCCCTCTATGCTCAAAATTGAGACTTTTCAGAAATTTTCAAGAATTTATCGCGATATTCGATAATATCGCGATATTTTAACGAAAACTCATTGGATACTCATTAAAATATCGGTAACTCAAAAAAATTTCACCGATATTTTGGTCCTTGGTTATGACTGAATTATGTGTTTTACTCTTTTATGTATTCGATTTCTCCTTTCTAAGATGTCGCTTTCAAGAAAATAGAAAGATTTTAGAGCATTTCAAGTGGAATTTTTAAATAGGGACAATTCTGTATAAAATGCGTACAAAATAAGTATATTACAAAATGAATCTCCGATGGATCGAAAAAGTTAGTCCCTAAATTATAGGCACTAACCGGATACATACTGTGACACACCCCGTCCCGAAGGAGGGCGTGATGGCCGTCACGTGAGAGTGACGTAACCATTTACACAGTTCGGAAGCTCTTAAAATACAATTACTAAATGGAAACCCCCGAGGGTGAATCCTACTTTTGTGAATTCTGTCAGAACACCGTTGGATTCCTCGTGGCCACCAAAGCTCTGCTAACTGGAACCTGGAGGGGCGCAAAACAAAATTGAGTGGGTCAGTAAAACAAAGTTTTTCGAAAACTTTTCATTTAAAACATTTCTAACCCCTCGCTGTAAAACCTGTATACTTTCCCAGAAAATAGTATATATAAAACCATATATAATCTCAAAACTCAAATCCCAAATCTTTAACTTTATTCAAGAAAAACATGCCATGCCATGAATCAAAATATAAATCAGGTGAAATAAGGAATCAATCGGAGACCCTGCAGTTGGTCCTATACGATTAATTCGATAGCTCAATATCCCACTAAGCCGGAGTCACCACAGTGACCTATACGGCACTACTCTGCACATCACTCGGAACTACGTAAGGTAGTCTATACGATGAAAGGTGTAAAAATACGCTCTAGTGCTTCTCTCATCAATCATCAGCGCGCATAACTAAGGTCACCCACTAGTTGGAATCACGCCTAGTGATCTATACGACTAGCATGTCGGAACCCTCACATGGTCTGTACGACATCCACCTACTTGGATCCAAGACGAGCGTGCGGTGTGGTGAATAATATAAGCACTAACACCTAGGGTGCAGATTATGAGCTCAAACATCTCAACATCAATCAATTAAATAAATAATGAACTCACCTGACTTACCTGTGCCTCCACAGCACCATGCAACATGTATGCATCATATATCAATCATATAACTCATACGCAAATCACATTTTTCCAATAATTCTATGCATGGCATTTTTAAAACATATTTTCATATAAATTCATTTTCTGGGAAAAATCAATAGTATAAAGGTAATACGAAAACAAAACTGCCCACTCACCTGGAGTTTGCTCAACAACTCCCTAGCACAACACATCAAGGCGTCATGGCGATCGGCGCCTAGAACAATAATAAAATCCAACCTCAGAAATCATATCAATAGAATATAACTTATATAAAACACGTCACTACGCAGTTCGATCCGGAAGATCTGCAACTCAGATTTCCAATCCATAACTTTCAGAGGTCCACAATATAACCCTAGAACAACATCCTAAAATTTCATTACCATCCAACGGTCGGATCTCCGTCAATTAACTAAACCAAGTGACGGTTAACATTCTATATTATGGACTTACAACTCCAATTCCGGAAGATCCGTAAATCGGATTCCCAATCCGTAAGTTCCTATAATCCTCAAATATTACGTATTACAACGCATCAAAGTTTGGTGACGATCCAACGGTCGGATCGTCAATTCACATTTTCACCTAAATGCGAAATAACTATAAAACGTTATTTAAAGCACCTAACCAACAAATCTTAATAACTTCTCATACGGTGCTCAAATTGGGTATATGAATATACCACGGTGACCTACTCGACGTCACGGACGTCGACATATTTTTAGAACAATTTTTGGACCCTCCACGCGCCCTCACGCGCCGGCTAGGCCACGGCCCTACGCGCAGGCCACGCGCGGCACGTGTCATCTTCTTCACAGGGCTCGCCGGACTGGTTTTTCCGGCGACCCGATTCCGGCCAAACTTTAAACCTCTTGTTCTCCTTCGTTTTTCACCCATTTTCTTCGTATTTTATATCAATTTGAAGCCCTAAGAGTGTACTATCACGTTGGACTAGTTTTAGGGTCTAAAAATCAAGAAATCTCACCAAGCAAAATCCAAGAATTCGGCCAACTTTGAAACCCACGATCCCGACGTCCAAAACTGTCCAACGAACGTCCCCGAGCTTCCTTAGGACCTCCTAAAGCCCACTACAAGCTTGGAATTCCATGAAACACGACATTTAACGATTGCATGAACAGTACCAAAAAATGGAGGTTTCGGATTCCACGTGAAATCGAAGGTTTCACTTCCCAAAACTAGCGCCAATGAACTCAGGACGTCAAAAGGATGAAGATGCATACCTTATTTGCCTCGATCCGTCGAGTTTTTGGAGGGTTTGGGGTGTGCCGTACGTATTTGGGTGTATGTGTGTGTGTGAGGTCGTGAGGGAGAGAGACAGAGAGTGCTACGGGAGGGAGAAGGAGAGAGAGGTCCTTTTGTGTGGTCCACCTTAATCCACACCAACCATATAACATCCTTAGTACTCATCAAGGGTAATATAGTCATTTCACATTCCCGTCAAAAGCACCTCCGGGACGGGCTGTGACAATCTTCCCTCCTTATAGAATTTCGTCCCCGAAATTCCCATAATCAAGTAAATCATTTAATGCCCATAAAATAACCTTGGGTACATCTCTCTCATCCGATCTTCCGTCTCCCAGGTAGCTTCCTCCACCGAATGGTTCTTCCACAACACCTTCACCAAACTCACCGTCTTGTTCCTTAGCACCTTATCTTTCCAATCCAAGATCGTGACCGGTTCCTCATCATATGACAAATCCGGATTAATCTCTAACGGTTGAGGAGGGATCACATGAGAAGGATCAGAAGTATAATGTCGAAGCATAGAGATGTGGAACACATTATGGACCTTAGATAACTCCGGAGGCAACTCCAACCGGTAGGCAACTTCACCAACTCTTTCGGTGATCACATAAGGTCCAATGTATCTCGGACTTAGCTTCCCTCTTTTTCCAAATTGTACCACACCTCTCCAATGTGACAATTTCAAAAACACCCAATCACCCACATCATACACTCGATCCGTAGTATGCCGATCCGTCAAACTCTTCTGTCGATCCTGGGCCGCTTTCAGGTTTGACTTAATCACCTGAATATTTTGAGTTGTCTCATCTACAATCTCTGGGCCTTCTAACACCCTTTCACCAACCTCAGACCAACACAATGGCGTTCGACACGCCCTACCATAAAGTGCCTCGAATGGTGACATACTAATGCTCGAGTGAAAACTATTATTGTAGGCAAATTCCATCAAGTCCAGACGATCATGCCAGGAATCACCAAATTGTAACACCGAAGATCTCAACATATCCTCCAACGTCTGAATAGTCCTTTCCGATTGTCCATTTGTTTGAGGATGATAAGCAGTACTGTAAAGTAATTTCGTACCAAGAGCTTCCTGAAAAGCCACCCAAAACTTAGAAGTAAATCTTGGGTCTCTATCAGAAATAATATTCACTGGGACTCCATGATACTTTACAATCTTCGAAATGAACAACTTAGCCAATTTATTCAGAGGGTATTTCTCTCTCACTGGAATGAAATGCGCTGACTTGGTAAGTCGATCCACAATCACTCAAATACCGTCGAATCCATTTCGTGTACGAGGAAGTTTATACACGAAATCCATGGTTATATTTTCCCATTTCCACTGGGGAACGGGAAGTGGCTGCATTCGCCCAAAAGGCTTCTTTCTTTCTGCTTTAACTTGCTGGCAAATAATACACCTGCTCACATACTCAGCAATCTCCCGTTTCATACCCGGCCAATAATAAAATGATCGAATGGTATGATACATCTTAGTTCCTCCCGGGTGCATCGCATAAGCTGAACAATGCGCCTCATCCAAAATTTCATTCTTTAATTCTTCATTATTCGGAACATACATTCTGTTTTCTTGCATGAGCATACCATCTGATTCCCGAATTCTGAGGTCTTTCTTTTTCCCTTCTCTTCTTAACTGAATCAACTCCTGAATCTCCTCATTCACCATCTGAGCTTCGAGTATACGATCAACCAAAACTGGCCTGACTTGGAAACTAGCAAGAAAAGCTCCACTTCGATTTTCCAACTCCAACCTTACTCCAGTAGGTCTCAAATCCACAAGAAGATGAACATAGCAAGCGTACCAAGCATTAATTCTCACTGGGGTCTTCCTACTAAATGCATCAGCCACAACATTAGCTCGACCACCCTAGTCGCACAATCATAATCACTAAGCAACTCAATCCACCTTTGTTGCCTAAGATTAAGATACCTCTGAATAAACAGATATTGGGTACTCTTTGATTCGTAACAATCGTGCACTTTTCTTCCCATAAAGACAATGTCTCCAAATCTTCAAAGCAAAGATGATAGCTGCTAATTCCAAATCATAATTAGGGTAATTCATCTCATGAGATCTCAATGGCCATGAAGCATAGGCAATCATCCTACCATGTTGCATCAACACGCATCCAAAAACATTCAAAGAAGTATCACTATAGACCACATAATTACCACTATCGTCAGGGAGTGCAAAAGCAGATGTATGAGTGAGGGAATACTTTACTTGCTGAAGCTCTACTCACAATTTCATCCACTCAAACCTAACCTCTTTTCTCATCAATCTCGCCAAAAGCCAAGCAATGATTAAAATCTTGGACGAACTATCGATAATATCCTGCTAATCCGAGAAAACTCTGAACCTCAGTGACGTTTCGCAATTGTTCAAAGTTCTCAATCGCTGCTACCTTTTTAAGAATCCACTTGAATACTTTAAGTAGAAATAACATGTCTCAAAAATGTCACTTGATTTATCCAACATTAGCATTTGCTAAACTTAGCATATATCGACGTTCCCTCAATCTTTGCAACACCAATTTAAAATATCTAGCATGATCCGCTCTATTCTTATCAATCTCGTCAATGGCAAACAATAACAAATCGGTCTATATATCACTGGAATACTTCCTTCAGCAAACTCATAAAAGTAGCAGGTGCATTCGTCACTCCGTATGGCATCACTAACTTGAAATAACCATAACGAGTCCTGAATTCAGTCTTATGAACATCCTCACTGCTAATCTTCAACTAATATTATCCAGACCTCTAGTCAATCTCAGAAAGTACCCAGGCGCCTCAGAGCTGATCAAATAATCATCATTATGCAGCAATGGATAACAGTTCTCAATCGTTACCCGATTCAATTACCTAATATCAATGCCTAGCCTTAATGTCCACTTTCTTCCTCACAAATAAACCGGAGCTTTTCCAATGTGATGTATTAAGTTGAATGGAACTTTTAACTCAACCTGAACCAATCTCTAACATAAGATTTGCACCTAAAAACAATTCAATAATGAAACCCACATCTCTGCCTGGCGGCAATCTAGGTAAGTCATCTGGGAATACACCAGGAAAATGTCTAACCATCTTTACATCTTCCATACTATTAGGATCAACATCATTTAGCACCATATGAACTAAATATCTTGGCAGCCTTTTGATAACAATCTTCTTTGCTCTCTCAACAGGAATAATGGCATGACTCACTCCACTTTGCTTACCCCCAAGAGTAACCTCTAGTTATCCAGGTCGACAAAAATTAACTGTTTCCCCATAGCAATCTAGCTTGGCACATTTATACTGCACTCAATTTGTGCCAAAAATCACCTCAAAATCCACAATATCCAACGGAATAAAATTCACTGACATGACATTTTTCACCATCACTGGACACCCTGAATAAACCAAATCAACATAAAGTGCCTTACTTGTTTACTTACTTAACGAATCCAACAAATAAGTTATAAATATTACGGTCTGCAGCCCGCAATACAAATAACTCACTGTTGTCTCGATAAGTAAGTAACAATTCCTGAAGGTGTAATACTGTCATCTTGTTCTTCCTTAGAAACACATAAATACGCCTCGATCGTGCTCCAACATTACTTTCTTTGGCAACATCGTCCATAATAAGAAATATATCAGTCGAAGTCAGCTAGAATGACCTGTACGGCTGATTTTCTAGCTCAACCATCCATGCTAGTACATAAGTCGAAGTCACCTTGTCTTTAAGATCTGGGATCACCAGTAAATCTATCACTTCGCCTCTGACCAGTGGCATTAAAACCTAAGCTGGAAGAATTAGTTCTAACTTCACTTCTTTTGAAGCTCTGAGTCTTTCGATGTCCTTGATATGACGGATCTTTAACTTTATCGTCTTTCCTCAAATTACCATTCTTTTCTTATTCTTCTCTACTCTCGCTGATCATGCTCAGAGTCCTCAATTCTCAACAACATCTCGTAAATTCTTGGTAATTAGTACATTGGATATTGGTCGCCAAAGAATGCCATTTCTTCTTATTATCCAGCCAAAAACGACATAACACCTCGACGGGATTAACAACAACATCCGAATGGAAACAAGGCAAGTCTGTAAACTTTCTATAATATTCATCCGTCGTCATTTTCCTTGTCTCACATTTGCAAATTCTTGCTTACCACCATCACAATATGCCGGAGGAATGAACTTTTCTTAAACAATTCTTTAAACAATTTCCAAACAGCTGTCATTCCGATATCATCGGATAACATTCCTATCTCCATCAAAATGCAGATTCAACACTCAAAAACTAGGTAGTCATCTCGACCCACCTGTCAGGAGGAAGATTCCCTTGACTTTGCATAATCCGAAACGCCTTTTCCCAAATGATTAAGCCATCAATCTGCTCCCTTAGGTCCTTCATATCCCTAAAGGGATTCAAATTTAACTTATAACCAGTCTCAAAAGTTCCTTTAGATATTAGATTGAATCACCATGGCAATAATTCTCCCCCAAACTACTTTATCAGGGAAATTAGGTTCATCCGAATTACGTGGCTCGCTACGAGGCGGTATAGTTCTGACAGAAGACACTAGGAAATTCTCAAGATGTCCAGAATTGCAACCTAGGCTCTGATACCAACTGACACACCCCGTCCCGAAGGAGGGCGTGCTGGCCGTCACGTGAGAGTGACGTAACCATTTACACAGTTTGGAAGCTCTTAAAATACAATTACTAAATGGAAACCCCCGAGGGTGAATCCTACTTTTGTGAATTCTGTCAGAACACCGTTGGATTCCTCGTGGCCACCAAAGCTCTGCTAACTGGAACCTGGAGGGGCGCAAAACAAAATTGAGTGGGTCAGTAAAACAAAGTTTTTCGAAAACTTTTCATTTAAAACATTTCTAACCCCTCGCTGTAAAACCTGTATACTTTCCCAGAAAATAGTATATATAAAACCATATATAATCTCAAAACTCAAATCCCAAATCTTTAACTTTATTCAAGAAAAACATGCCATGCCATGAATCAAAATATAAATCAGGTGAAATAAGGAATCAATCGGAGACCCTGCAGTTGGTCCTATACGATTAATTCGATAGCTCAATATCCCACTAAGCCGGAGTCACCACAGTGACCTATACGGCACTACTCTGCACATCACTCGGAACTACGTAAGGTAGTCTATACGATGAAAGGTGTAAAAATACGCTCTAGTGCTTCTCTCATCAATCATCAGCGCGCATAACTAAGGTCACCCACTAGTCGGAATCACGCCTAGTGATCTATACGACTAGCATGTCGGAACCCTCACATGGTCTGTACGACATCCACCTACTTGGATCCAAGACGAGCGTGCGGTGTGGTGAATAATATAAGCACTAACACCTAGGGTGCAGATTATGAGCTCAAACATCTCAACATCAATCAATTAAATAAATAATGAACTCACCTGACTTACCTGTGCCTCCACAGCACCATGCAACATGTATGCATCATATATCAATCATATAACTCATACGCAAATCACATTTTTCCAATAATTCTATGCATGGCATTTTTAAAACATATTTTCATATAAATTCATTTTCTGGGAAAAATCAATAGTATAAAGGTAATACGAAAACAAAACTGCCCACTCACCTGGAGTTTGCTCAACAACTCCCTAGCACAACACATCAAGGCGTCATGGCGATCGGCGCCTAGAACAATAATCAAATCCAACCTCAGAAATCATATCAATAGAATATAACTTATATAAAACACGTCACTACGCAGTTCGATCCGGAAGATCTGCAACTCAGATTTCCAATCCATAACTTTCAGAGGTCCACAATATAACCCTAGAACAACATCCTAAAATTTCATTACCATCCAACGGTCGGATCTCCGTCAATTAACTAAACCAAGTGACGGTTAACATTCTATATTATGGACTTACAACTCCAATTCCGGAAGATCCGTAAATCGGATTCCCAATCCGTAAGTTCCTATAATCCTCAA